>KB663610.1:5587490-6312873 GCA_000349025.1 Anopheles minimus
TTTATGTTTGCTTGTTGTGTAATAAGCTGTGTACTGTCTAGGTTTTGATGATTTGGTGAATTGATAATAACTGTATAGCATAAGCATGCTACAGGGGTATTAGGTTTTGTTTTCGTTATCTTGAGATATGGAAGGAAACGAATGAGGGCGGATTGGTGTGCAAGACGCCTAGTGTATAGTGGTCAGGATTATCTAGGTACCCCGTCCTTTGCTGTAGAACTGGAAGTATAATTAGCTGCTGATAAAAAAAAATTGGTCTAGGTTTACATTAAGTCTTGTATCTTAAAGATTTAAGAGTTTTCGTGAAGACATCAATTCAAGAAAGTTGGAGTTCTTGGACATAGTCAAGACAGTTGCATTTTTAATGGGAAAACATAATAACAAGAAGTTTCCTATAATACATTATTGTGTAATACTTCATATGATGAAATCGTTTACCAAATCTCAGTGATTCATCAATTGAGGTACTAATGCGCTTGATGGTTCCAAGGTATTTCCTTCCAGACAAATCACCCGTACTGTTTACAACGTGTTATACAGATGCCTCTAATTATACAAACTTTTCAACTTTCAAGACCGCCGAAGATAGTTTTGAAAAGCTCAAGCCGATTCAATGGCGATAAGTTCGCCCATCTGCTATTAATTTGCCGATCCACCCAGTGGAAAAAACTTTAAAATTTTCGATAAGCTCCAGAGACTATAAATAACTATAAGCGATCCAGTTGATTTGTGCGGATAGACGACGGTGAAGCGTCCATCAATCAATGTCTAGGATGGTTTCCTTATGTCATCGATCAGTTTCCCTTCGGTATGTGGGAGAAACAAAAAAATCCCCCCACCGTTTATTCTTCAGTTTGCGTTTGCGGCTGAAACTCCCAATAGTCCCAGTTTAGGTCTGAGTCATTCCCGGCAGGCACGAGGGATCTCCGTCTGTCTGGGCTTGGTCGGTCTAGAAAGTTTTCCAGCAGCCCTGTTCCGGGTTGGTTTATACACAATTATTGATCGTGTACCTCCACACTACAACTTATTATTTCGGACGGCGTGTTAGGGTGGTAGGATGTATGGTACGAAGCATCTCGGAAGCAGGTTGAATGGAAATAACTCGCGTACATGATTACACTTACACGTAAGAAGTTCCCGGCATATCGGCAACGATGCGATGTTGATTGAAGATGATGGAAACGATGATTATTCATGCACACGGTAGATGCCTAGACAAGGATGCTAGCGAACGTTCGATAGTCCGGGCGTGTCCTTGTGGTGACATTTACGACCAAATCGGGTAGCATTTCCAGGGCGAAAGAATTTGTGCGAATTGGACATTACCTTCCACCAGAGTGTGGGCGAAATGGTGCTGATGGTATTTTTTCGAAGATACACATCCTTCTCGACACATGTTGAATCTCGTCTGAAATACCCACACCAAAAAGTGCGAGTGTGAATGTGTGTGTTTTAATGTTGCCGATGACGTAAGCCATGGTCTGGACACGGGCAGGCGGGAAATGTGGGCGTGTGGCTTGTCGCGGAACGGTGGTTTATGCTGGTTTCGGTGGTATCCTTTTTTTTCGTGCTATGTATTATCGATTTGACGTTCAAGCTGTGGGTCTTGGGTTACAAACGGGCACTGGCAGGATTCTCGGTTTCACCCGACCGCTCAATAAAGCAATTACGCTCACACAAACATCTGTTAAGGAGGAAACATAAATTCCAACGATATCCTTCCTGGTGGAAGTGTGCAACCAATGACGGCGACTAGTGCCAACACTGTACACCGTCCATGGTGAGTGTGTTGGAAAGTGAATAGAGCTCACGAAAGCACGTTGATTGTCGGTGAAAAGTGGAAACACAAAGACACAAAAAAAGTATGACCGTAGAAACACACTCTCACACCAGGTATTTCATGGAATAGTTGCATGCTTTCAAAAGTCATCCACTACCCCACTCCCCCCCCCCCTCGGGGAGGGGGTGTGAAGGTTTGACTGCAGCAACGGAACGGTTCGGTGGGTTGCAATTCGTCGCTCTGTTCCCATTGAGTAGCACGCGCGGCTCGCGCTGAAGCCGGCATTCGTTTGCCGACGAAAATATCCGCATTGAGCAGTGGAAACTGCAGCCACGGCTGTCGTGTCGTGCCCGGTGTTTTATGGGGATGATGTTTGCCAAAGGGGAGTGCGGTCCACCGGCGGGTTGGTCACGAAGGCTCATATGGTTCGTTCGCCGGTTTCTTACAGGTGCATACGCAAAGTGAACCGAAAATGAGGCTAACGGTCTGTTAGCATGCTGGTATGTTGGGTGTTGGAAAATGGTGGATTACGAAACGTTTGAACGCTTGGCACATTCTACCGCTGACGCCAGTCGCTTTTTTATGTGGAGCAACTGCCCCGGCCGGGAGTCAATTTGGAGTGAAAAAGGATATGGGTGGAATTTGTACGATAGGCAGCGTTTTATGTGTTTAGTTAATTATATTTGCAGTTTCAGCTATGCTTACAGCTACATAAATGGGTGTTTTTTTAATTGATAAATTGATTTTGTAATAACAAAAGAGAGGAAACTTCCAACTTTAGTTAGTAAGAAATTGAAGAATTTCTTGAGCGTTCTTAACTAAAATATTAATTGGACAAAATTAATCTGAGATATTTCATTGTTACAAGTGTTTTGCAGGTTGGCTTGTCTGGTTTCATTCTCATATTCTGGTACAGAAGTTACAGTACTTTATCTAATCTTATCACTTCATAGATATAAATTCCAAATATCTCTTGAAAATAATTCTGACCATATAATAATCTTTTTTAAGTAACTGTGGTGATACATTTGATTAGAGGCCTTAAACTTCTGCAGAGGTCCACGAGATATCTGAGGTCAGGGCATAAGCTAGAGTGCTCTTCCGTTCTCCTAAACGTCCCCTCTTCATCTCAAATAGGCCATACCATGTGGATAGAAAACTTTAAAAGCTCACTTGTTTGGTGTTATTCTAATGACATGTCCAGCCCCCTAGAGAGTGCACGAACAAATCATGTGAACACGTCATACCGATTAGCGTTCATATATCAGAATTATTTGAAGTGTACTTCTGCTAAGACACTACCTCTGAAAAGGCACACTAGGCTCAATACATGATAAGTAAGTAAGCTTTATAAGCTTTACGGGCTCGATTGTCTGGTTATATTTTATTGACATACTCAGCTCTCTAGTGGCGAATGGTCTGTACATCAGAAACATTCGGATTGCCTCAATGATCTAATAGTAAGGTACTACCTACACTTAAGGCTCACTAGGCTCAAAATTCGAGCAGATCCGGCGTGCTCTGGACTGACTTTTTTGTTGCGAGGAAATACAAGTCACGGGAGCCAGAGCCGGTCAAGACCTCTTGAGGTTTTTGCGTCATAGAAGAAGTAGTCTCAGTATTCTACTTAGCCGGATATCTTGATTCCACGAAGATATGCTACAGACTCGATTCACGACCTTCAAGAGCGTATCAGATAGCTCGCCTAGTACGTAATACATTCCCTATCATTGCAGTTCTCGTGCACAGAGGTAATTTCCTATAATATTACCAAACTTGAGCTAGTTTTTATGTGTCTCTCATTTTCCTTGGAACTTACCCATCTGATGCCATTAATAATTGCTGGCTTTAAGCCTACGGTTGTGGGTTTAATGAACTTGCGCAACAAAACTAATTTCCCGGCCACTGTTTAACCAAAGGACAACTTTAGCAATTGCAGCGATCGGGAAAGATTTCCGACCAGAAAAACTTTTCGAATTTACCGTGCAAGTTTGAAGCGCCCCCGGACGGTTGAGGTGTACGCGTCACAAATCCCAATTTATGTCCGTTGTTATGACCCAATTAGCAAGATGTAGCGCAAGCGTTTATGTTTGAAGGCAGTTATGTTTTATCATCATTCTCGGGGAATCCGTGTTGATGAATGAAGTGGTAAAATCAGTGACTAATGCTTATATTTTTCATTTTCCCACAGCTCCATTCGGAATATAGAAGTACGTATCGATGGCACGAATACACCGGGGGTCCCGATGTCGTAAGAAAACCACCTGTGCCAAATCAATTCGGTAATTATGAATCGCTTGCATTATTTTCAGAAACATAAAAACATACACACACCATCATTAGCATACACACCAAGTTTCTTCACTTCTTCGTTGATGTTTTGTCTCCACTTTCAAATATTCCAAAATTAAAAAAAAAAAACAAAACCGTCACGAAATAGATGATTTCATTTTCTTGCAGCTTTTCATTCGAACAACAATTGAAGTAGCTGATTAGAAAGCATAATAGACCCATAAATGAACACAACCACGCTTTCATACGTAACAAGTACACATCTAGCCGGGGGGAACATCACAAAATAAGAGCATGGGAAAAAGCGTATCAAACAATTTCGGTGTAAACTTTTCTCTTTATCTCTACCCGGTATATCTAACGTTTCCTTTAGCCTAGTTCGTTTTGTTTCTCACGGTACACCGAAAAGCCTCGCTCAAGACATAGACGCCATTGGGACGTATATATAGAAAATAAAAACAACAACACACGGTCCCATTTGTTCACAAAGCAGACACACACACACACAAGCATACATACAGCCTAATGTCTGATACGCACGTACAAGCGACGAGGTGACCGGGTTGGAAAAGTTTAATGGGAAAGTTGAAGCAAAAGATAATTTTATGCGTAGCCGCAGAGCACCGGTTCGTCATCGTGGCCGGATAATGGATGCTCCCGAGACTATTCGTCAGTAGCGTCACTGTCTAAACCGGTTTTTCGTGAAGTTTTCTGGCCCGGAAAAACTCGTGCACTTGAGTGCCTAACAATGTTGTTAGGGACAGACTGCGAAAAAGTGGCAGCAAGTGTTTAGCTTCCTTTTTATTTGCGAAACTTTAATTTGAAGAATCGCTTCTCTTTAATAACAAAAAAAAGTATTGGAACTTTCTAGACAACTATTCAAATTGTAGAGAACTGATTTTCATCTTTTCCCCCCTTTTATGCATGGAAGTGGACAAAATCGATCCGAATTGTGGTTGACATTTCCACCAACAGGCGTTTCAGCTGCGTGTTTTGTGTGCGATGGTTTGGTTTTAGCTATCGCCGGAATGTCCTGGCGGTCATTTCAACATGCGCGTTGCATGTTTCGTACCGGATTTGCTGTCCACACCCATGAGTGCCGGCCAATGTGTGTTACCAGCAGCTGTCTGTGGGTTGTGATTCAAATTTCAAATTACTACCTATGTGCCTCCTTTTTGTTCTCACTGATTGTTTCCTGGATCGCGCTATATCCTTGAACTGTTTCGGTTTCCGTGTCACGACATGGCCACCGACCACTGGAGGGTTGTATGTGGAGCGAAAATAATTAAAATTGTTTTCCAATTACTACACATGCTGAATGTTTGTGGAAAAGTGTATTGATTAATTTGTTAGTTTGTTCAACTTTTGTTTTAAGCATGACATAGTGTTCTGTAGTTCAACCATCACAAAACCGCCAGGTTAATTACCGGCCGATTGTGAGTGAGAAAGAAAAAAAAAACATTCGAAACAAACCAACTGAAACACGATACTTTTCAATTTGTGTGGAAGGATAACAACCCTACAAGGTCACCTTCACGATTTCATTTTCCGTAAGAAATCGCAATAAGCTTTTCTGTGCTTTCATCCGTTTGTGTGTGTTTGCTTGTGAATTATAGTGATATTGTGTGTGTTTGTCAAAGGGTTTAAGTAATTGAGTGATAATAAATCGTGGACGTAAGCTCTCAAAATCGAATCCAAGCTCATAATATTGTAACCCATTCAAAAAGCGCAAATAATTAATAGAAACGAGTCCGTAACACGCTTTTTGAACCCAAAGACGCCCTAACCATGACGGTGTGTAAGACGTAGCTCTGTAAGACCTCTGAAAGGGGGCTCATTATCCTGATTAGGTGCCATAATCCGTGTCGCGCAAATGTAAACGTCCCATTGGTGGATAGGCGGGTTGCCGTTTTGAGGTTTCGGGCCGCTCATTAGACTGTAGGTCTTTTATACTCAGAAAAAAGGAACCTCAAAAGGCATTGAAACAGTAGAACCAGTTTACCGATATCATACCGACAGGCTTTCATCTCTCACACCTGTGTATTTATTTTTCAAGCAGCCAGCTCGAAGGCGGATCACTTTTTCTCGAAATCAACGGAGGATGAAAAGTTTATCGAAGGTGATTCCGCTTCTCCGGTATCTCCCGTAATACTGGCTACAAACATACAGACACTCATACACAAAAAAAAACACACGTACACTGTCCGACTGATGGCGTTAACGCTGTCCGATGTTGCGTACCTTTGTGCCAATGTGGCTGCTGATGATATTGCTCGTTATTTTAGCTTTTTTTTATCTTCTTCTGTTTGTTTTTGTATAGCTTGCGCAGTTTTGGGATTTTGAGTGCCAAGAAAAAAAACCCTTGGTCCACTAAATTATCGTACACAGCTCACGCAAGACACACACACTCTTTCATTCCACTGTACGCTTCACATGTGCTTTCGGGGGGGAGCTAACGCTTTGACTCGGAAATGAACGGCCATTTGCAGCCATTTGAGTGTCAGGTGGTATTTGAGTGTATAATTCTTCGGGAGCCCCGGTTCATTATTGGCTAGCGGCCAAACGGAATGTTTTTCAACGAGATTCATAATTATCTGCAGCTAAGAAATAAAAAAACACGGGGCTCCAACAAACCGAAGACATATAAGTGGATCAGCGGGATTAAGGGAAAAAGCGGAATGCGTTCTGATGCTATCGATGCGATCGGCTTGATTTGGATTTTTAACTGCTTCAGCATATATGTTGTGAACTGACCTCAATTCTAAGCAATTGTCTTTTTTCGCCTCTCGGTCATTTTCTTGACGGCGTATTCTTCATTCGCTCCATTTCCCATAAAATAAGCTTAGCCTAGCTTGCAGAAAACCTCCCGTTTTTATCACTCGGTTGGAATTTCATCAATTATGCGGTGGTTGTTCCGATTAAAATTAATGGCCTCCGGGTGTGCTGGCCGGGATCGATCGAAACTTCCGATTCCGGTTTGTGCTTGTTTTGCGGATATACATGTGGCGCAATACTTTCGCTTTCATGTGTGTGTGTGTGTGTATTTTCCAGTGCTTCCGTGCTCACGGTACACGGAACTCGCCCGTCAATTGATCATAAAACATGCATGCGTAATTGTTTCGATTTTTCCATCCTTTTGTGCAGTGAGTTGGCCCAGTTGGCACTGGGGTGTGGAGAACCCGTTTCCGGTTCGGTTTGCGTGCTCCGATAAATTTTTACGAAACTCCAGACAATTCGTTTTCGCTTTGCAAATTCGTTGACGTAACAAGAAAGAATATGAGCTGTTTGTTTCATGGACGTAAAATAAAAATTCTCATTTTGCGAGTTAATTGAATTTTGTTTTGATCGTTTTATTATTTTCAAACGATTCCAACTAGAAAAATCCTTGAAGTACCATCCGCATGAGAAAAGCAATTTTTTCCGCCATATCACCACCGATTAAATTCGATGCAGGTACAGGTTCTGAGAGATCCTTACAGCCTCAGTTATGTCCTTTTTTTCCTTTTCGAGCTTCCATCCCAGACTGATGGAAGGGTATGACCTTCAGGCCGTCTCAAAAAAGCTCTCTTGAACCACGCCGAATGATGTAACTTGGGAGATGAAATTTCAAGCTATTCATTCCCTTGGAAGTACCCAAAACCAAACCAAATAGATCGATTCGGTATTGATCGTTGGGAAATTTTTTTTATCGGGAAAAGGAATTGAAAGAAATATGCCAACCATTAGTGGTATTAGGAAGAAATTCTTACTGTCATTTCTTGTATTTTCCTGTCTACTCTATATGTTTTAGATATATTCGTGAGTAATTTAATATTCGTCCCAGTGCGTGATGAAATCGTCACCATTGATTTATGTTTACCCGAGCAGTTCCAACGTCTGACAAATGGCGACAAACGAACGAAAGACGATATTTGCCCTTTAGGCTTTTGTAGTCTCGCATGCATTGATCTGGTGAAAAGCAAAGTAATACTTCTCCGTGAGCACATGTGAAGAGTGTTGGTTGGGTGACTGTACAAACATGGATCGGAAAAACATATATATTCTGCGTGCATTGTATATCGTGGCCATTCGGATAAAAGCATCCCTTATTGCATGGCAAACAGCGCATAACAATCGTTAGCCTTCAACCTCACGCTCATTGTTTCATCACACAGACACAAAAACACACATACACACGCATACACACATAAATCATAACTCAGCATGAGCAGTGGCTGAGGGAATGACGGTCGTAGAGCATTACGATAGCGCGAGCATTCCACTTGGGCAGAGTCTATCATCCCATGTGGAAAGATAAGTTGGAAATTCGGTTCGATTTAGCAAACAGCTCATTTGGCGCGACAAGCTCTCGTAATGCTTTTTGGCTGAACAGCAGTGTATTTTTCGGTCCGCTTTGTAGCTTTAGCCTGGTAGAAGATTAGCAGACCGTTCTTCTTCCACAAGGCTCTATCGACTCCCATAGCCTGACTAGGCCTTGAAAAACTGTCCCCAATCAAAAACACATTCTCTGCCGCTCCTCACGCCACGTTGTCAGCTTGTGCGATGTTAGTGTCATCATAAATTATTTCATATTTGACATTGACTGCATGGGACGGGTTCCTGCCCGCTTGGTGTTTGCACTGTTCCGGTTGAATGGTTTGTGATGGATTGAAATTGAATTAGACTACCGGAAGAAGTGCGACACTTGGGAGCTTTTGCCATGGTAGAGAAGAAGACAATTGCAGTCGGCATTTTACCGGCTCTATTCCAGTGACGTACGTGTGCGAGGATGGAGTGAGCAGGTTTGATCGTGATTGGAGCAGAAGTTTCCAAGTAGCGCAACATTGTACGATTGAGTTGGGGATTCTAGGGAAATTCAGGCTCCAGATCGGATGGGGATAGAAGGGGACATTTTATTGTAATGCTAGCGATAAATCTGTACATACATTAGCTAACATTTTATTTGCATGTGCAATCGTTGTCGTGCTGGTAGGTGATTCGGTACCGTAGTGTTGTTAAGTGATGATAGCCGATTCACTCTAGCTAACTAGCCCTTTGTTGTTAAAAAAATACAATAGATTGAAATAGATTAGCTCACAATGTCGTGTGTTTTTGGATTTAATCGGATATTGTTTTCTTTTCTTTCCACTCGCATTTTTACTCTCTTCTCCAACATGACAATCGCCTAGCCTCGATCAACGAGCCGCCCTTGCCGAGAAGGAAAAAGTGCCCCGAGCTAGCGTATCGGACGAACGAGTTTTTGGCGACACGGGGTAAACATGAAGCCATCGGGCACGATCGTACCGATGCTGGAGCAACGACTCACACTAGAGCAAGGGTAAGTAGAACGCAATGGCCGACCGTTGCAGGGTTGTCCAGATGTCCAGATACAACCGTTGTGGTTAGGAATACAACTTTGATCGTACATTCGCTTTTTTTTCCTTTCTCTATTTACGTTTCATTTTTCTGCTTTCGATTTATTGTTTGAGTTTACTACCTAACCGAAACCCGACCGAAGAAACGATGCAACGATGCACTAGACTGTTTCAGATTGAGCAAACATGTTATGTTGGTGTTTTCTTTTGTGTTTGTTTTACATGCAAAAATCAAGTGAAATCTCGGTGTTGCTTTTTTATTTTGGTGTTTCATAATACGCGAGCAGATACAGTTTAATGCTTTTTTTACTCAATAAAACACGCCGACTTTAGTTTTGCTAGCAGCTTTTTAGAAATTAAAGTTAATGCAAAACTGCTCATAAAAATAGCTTTAAGCTTTTAGAAAAAGAATTGCTCTGAGCATAAACTCTCATAATAATATTCCTTCGGTCAAAGTATAAACATTATATTTATCTATAATAAGAATATGTTTATTTAAGAGATTTTTCAAGCATACAAACATACTCTGTAAGCTTAGTATTAGATGAGGGTTGTATAAGGCTTGTTAATTGTTTAGAGCAAATGTATTAAATTTATGAAATAAATGTCCGTTGAGTCAATTTGTAAATTCTGAATGTTCTTGTCTATCTATAAAAACTACAGTTTGGACGTTTAACAAGAATTCATACATAATCTCAGTATATAGTATTCTACAAGAGTTGTATGAAAAAAAATTACATGGATCAAATTATGAAATTTGTAACATATTTAATTCTTGAGTAAAATTGTAAAGATTAAATGACCGTCTTATAAGCTTTTATCAATATTCAAGATCGATCGATATCGATTTATTGCCATTTTCTTTTATGATCCACTTAATATGTCCGTGATCTGTCAAAATCGATCAAAGCTTCAAAGCTTCCATAAGTGCGTGAAAAAGGAAAACATGGAAAAGGCCATTGACCTTACAACAATAAAAAATAATGATTTGATAGAATCCTACAAACGACCAGGCGTCTCCATGTAGTCTGGTACCAATTTTTTTTTCTTAAACACTTTTAAGATTAACTGTAAGTGCAAATGCCAAACCAAACCTCAAAGCACACCCTAATTTTAGCACCCACACGCCTATAAGCACATCCCACCCTTTCGGTGGGGTACAGCTGATAAAACAAATCGAACGCTCCGTAGGCTTCTGCCACAAGCTTTTGCAAGCACATTGACCCCTCACGAAAGAAGACCTAGCACGGGCACTAATTTACCCATCTGCTGCTTTGCGCTTTAATCAACTGAATGTAACCAATCAGCTCCCAGTAGCGTTAGTATCGATTGTGTATCCGTTTGTTTTTTTTTCCGTTACCGTATGGCTTTGCTATCTATTATTTATGGAAAGTGTGTATTTATTCCTATCGCGTGTGTATTGTGTGTGACTGAAGTATCTAGTTTGCGACGTGCAGGCTTCCAGCAGTAGTGGAACGCTGCCATAGTGCCACCGTATTAGATATAGTGCTTACTAGCATTGCCACAGGAAGACGATCGATTAGAAGCGTGTGTTTGCATAGTGCAGTAGTAGGCTAAGTCGACCTGTTTTTGAAAGATTTTAATTAAAATGAATACGTTACGTTAACCTGAATGCGATTGGATTTGGTGCTTGGAAATCCGTAAGCACACAACCTTCCTTGAAACAACACGTTTCCATTGCAGAATAACAACATTCGCTCCACATATACTGCACGTGACTTTAGACTGAAGAAGAGAGGAATGCCAAATGTACTGTTCACTACTAATGATGTAATGAGCTTTTATAAGAAATAGAAAAAATACCCGTTTCATAAATTGCATGTATTGTGGTCCATTGGTCCAGTCAGTTTAAACAGATTTAGAAAACCGTCCGTCCCTTTTAGTAAAATTTTTCTGTTAGTGTTGTTGCTTCTTTTCTTTGGAACAGTATGATTCATTTAAGCTTTTCGCAGTATTGATAGAATTCCATCCCAGTTTCCCATATCGTCTCTATGATGCGAGATCGAATGGTGAATGCTAAAATGTATACTTATGCTAAACGCAAAAAGCTTCTCAATGCAATAGTAAAATGGTCCAGCCTCGTTCAGATGTACTTGAACATTAATCGAACGAGAAGACGTTGGGAATTAAAAATAATACACAGTAACAGTCTCTCGTCACCTTGCTTAAAATGCTATTGCGTTTATTTGTTCTTACCCAACGGCCATTTGCAATTGACCAGTCTTTTCATCTATTTTTCTTTCAATTTGTTATTCAAAAGCTCAATTCTCAAACGACACCCCAGTTTGTGGTGTAGTAAATGTGGAGTTCAAGTTTCGATTGGAGTTCCAATCATTAGTGTCTAACTCGCCACCAAAACTTCACCAACAATCGGAATCGGAAAAGAAAAGCTTAAGGGAACAGATATTCTCTTGATGATACTTAATTTCTTGCAGAAGATACATAAATCTCTGAGTAGAATAAAACCAATAAAAAAAATGAAGATCTTATCCGTCCCCTATCTGAAGAATGGCCAAGCGAGAAACAATGTATTCATTTTAATTACAGTCTGAAGAGCGTGGAACACCGTCGCGCCGCAGTAAATCGGAAGGACCGCCGGCTGGTGTCGCCAACGGAAGGCTTCCAACCGGGACCGGATATGCGAACGGAACCATCGAGCCGCCGCCGGTTTCGCACGCGGGCAGGGCACTGGAACAGGTAACGTGGCGCTTTTATCGTGCGTGGTGTGTGCGCTTTGTTTGACTGATACTTTCTCGTTTTACGTTTTGGGTTTTTCTCGATCGTTTTATTTTCTTGCTGGCGAGTGACGTTTCGTTTTAAATGAGTGTGTGTGTGTGTTTTTGTTTTTGTATGTGCCTTTTGTGTGCTTTTATTGCTCTGTGAATGGGTGTGTGCTTGCGTGGTGTGCGTGTGTTTTGTATATTTCATCCACCACCGTTACTTGTGTTCCATTTCTTATCACACAGCTCTAATGGCTAAAGCTACCACTCTGAGAGCGACTCTGTGTAGATACGTCGATGTGTCACTCATTTTCATCCCTTCATTAGGCTAGGACTACTCATCAGAATCATATTTACTTCATTTGATACATTGGGTTCTATGTTTTCCAAGGAATGTTATGCCAGAAGCATGAGACATAGTACATACACTGTAATTGTATCACATAAGACTCATTCATACGACATTGAACAAAAGCTCATGAAACACCATTCGCTATCATCTTAAGATGTTTGGACATAATGACATACCTTCCACTACGTAGAGCATGTAAAACCGCCTGTCACGAGCACAAGCTGAGGAAAAGCAAATACTAACATTCGTCATCGTTACTTTCTTTTACTGATTTCGTTCTTATACTTGATGGTTTTGTTCTGTTCCCTCGTATGCCTCTCTGTCCGTGAAACGTGATTTGTTTTCAGTTCCATTTTTTTAAAATTTTGTTTAACGCTCTGTTTTAAACCTTGATTCTGAAACCAAACGTGTGTACTTCACCGGACGGATGTACGCCGGACCGGATCGATTGCGTAATCACTGTACTAACGTACGTTTTTCTTCCTCTTTCCTTCTCCGGTTCCATACCTGCTCCCACACTGTACCACCACCCGGATGTCCTTCTCGTTTCAGGCGGGTGAGTCTTCTACTAGTGGACTATTCAAAAAAACCATTACCAAACTGAGCACGGAGTATCGGCTCCAGTTCGTGTGGCCACACGTGCGGCGTGCGATCAAGGGCGGCCCCGGGGCTGGTGCGCACGGCGCTGGCGACGGTGACGGTGCGGACACTATCGATGCACCCCCGCGCAAATCCCTCTCCATGGGTGCACTGAAGGCGGCCCAGATCGGAGCCGCCGGTGGCGGCACCATCGCTTCCGTACACAAAAAACGAACGACTAACGAGCGAGAAGGTGCGATCGCGTGGGCGCGCGCTTTTTAACCATTCCGATCCTTTACCACATCGTTCTTCCGTTTCGCTCTTACTTTTGGTGCTTTCACAGTCGTTTGGCTCACTTAGCCGCTAGTTCGCTGTCGCTTTCCCCCTCCCCTTTTTTGTCATCCCCTCGTACGACCCCTTCTCCCTCTCCGTCACCGTACGGACGCTGTTTTGTATCTATTTCTTTCTTGTTCCGAGCATTTTCCCTTTTCTGTTATCTCGCTGACGTATTCCAGTTCGTTCTGCAGCCTTGCAGCGTAGATCCACTTCATTCGGCTCGTTTCTAGTAGCTTTCTATAGTGGTTCTTGAAAATGTTATGATCTTTCTTATGGACAGTTTTGAGCATGGTCGGTTTCTACTGATACCCTTTTCTTCGCTACCATCTGCAATACTTCAATTTTTCGTGTACCGTAATACTATCCTTCACTTTGTGGTATTACGTTTCAATTACCTACTTTAAGATGTCATGTTTTACAATGCTTTGATGTACAATTACAATTCGGTCACTGTATCTTTACACGGTTTTCTTTCCTTTTTCGTAGTTTCTATAAAAAAAAGTATAGCGCTAGTCTTCTTTAACCGAGGCTCTTCCAATTACGGTGTCTAACTGTGTTCCAAATAGATCATATCACTATTTTCATAAATTAATTGAAGAAAATATGATTTCTTCTTCATGAAACATTGACATTAGATTAGATGACTTGAAGGTATTGTCAACTCTATTCGTTGAATTCTCCTAGCGTTGTGCTCAATAATTTTTTTGAGAAGAGTGATTCATATGATTCTTCAACGAGGAGTTATTCAAAACATCGGTCAACTCTACGAGATTCATGATTCTTTACAGGCTTATAAATCCACCAAAATTCATGATTAACATCAGAGTAATTGGCCTGCATTGGACATCTCAGTGTTAACAAAATTAATCCGTTTCCAGAAGCCTCAAATCGCTTAATAAAAAAAATTGAACATTCATGAACCTACGCAGATTTATGAATCTTTGAGGATTCACGACGCTACTGGTATATCCCTGAGTTATAATGCTAACACTGCTAGCATTGAATTCAATCTGTTTGAATTGTAAAGGATTTATGACGACTTTGGAATCTCTGAGGATTTTTAACGCACTCAGAATTCATGATTTTTTAATGGTTCATGAAGATACACTCAGATTCATTAATCCGAATCCAGTTCATCCAACTTTAGTTTCTATAGGCTTATTGATCGGTAGTTAAGGAACAGATTTGTCATGCTTCGTTATTTGGTTTACAATTTAGAAAGAGTAAATCGTTTGATGTAGTCATTGCCCAGTAACTGTTGTCTTCCGGTCAGCAAAGCAAAATCGCCTTTCTCCTTTGGTTTTTATTTGTAGCTTTACTAGTAACATTATTTTAATTTTAAATTTAAATCCAATCGTATCGAACCCCGTTGGCCGCTCGTATCTTCTCAATCGTTTGTTTATTTTGGAAATAAAAATAAAAGATTTCAAATATAATCGACATATATCGTATCCCATTCCCCCCTATGCAGCCTAACCCATCTTGGTGGTACATATCTGTAATGACTAATGCACCATTAAGCTAGGTGCAGTCCTTTATTTGTGTATTTAGTAAACGAAGTCCCTTTTGATAGGATTAGTCCTAAGAGTTCCTGTGAGACTTGTGGGACACTATATTTTGTTGGTGAAAACATTCATCCTCAAATAATTTGTTGAAGTAGATGTTCTTTGCTACACATCTAATAACGCACTCCAACAAAAAATGTTCTTAAATGTAAAAAAATTTCAACATATGTACAACATCTGTTTCCATTCTCACAAAAAATAATTCATAAGTCCTTGTATAATGCCCTACATTCCTTTTTCCTCGTACGATACAACGATCCCATCATGAGCGCATCATTCCAACATCTTCGTACCATTAATTCCATGCTAAGCTCCTCAAAACTGATGCTCCGAATCGAAGTGACGTTCGTACCACCGTTTTGGTGTGCAGTTGAACGTTCACAAAACCGATATTTATCGCCAAAACCAAACCACAAAAAAAAAAATGATAAAAAAGGATAACCGTTCCCGCCGAGTAATGATGTTCTGTTATTTTTTCTCTTTTTCTCTCTCTCTACTTTCTTTATTTGTTCTCTTGTCCCGAATTTAAACGTTCCCTGTTGTCCCTTGTGTCTTACCGTATGCATCTGAATGAATTTCCATTTCATGCCACGTGGGTAATGTCCAGCCACGGCCACGGAGCTCGAACCACTGGTCAACGATTGCGAGACGTCGATGGAAAAGCAGCCGAATGAAAAGTAATATGTGTGGAAAAGCCAGATGAGCTGGTCAATTTATCTGTTTTTTTTTTCTTGAATGTTGCAAAGCGTTTGCCGCGCTGGTTCGGGATGGTGCTAATCTGCATGTTTTCTTTTTTGCATTCCATAATGTCACACAGACGGGGAGAGATGGCTCGTGTTGTAGAGCAGAAAATAAAGGCACTACGTGTGGAGAAGGAAAAGTTTGGTTTCGAACCGGAGGCAAATGATGCATCTCGGGGACAGGCAAGCTCGGGTATTGATAATGCCTGGTACAAGGAGGTACTGGAGTTGCGGAAGAAGGCTGGCGAGTACCGGGTAAGTATTGCTGGCCCCAACCCATCCTGGCGTTGCTTGTTCTCATTTGTGGTGGCGATTGCTTTTCAGAACCGTGGCTGGGGAGTGGAAATGAATCCGGATCTTTTTAACAAGCAGGTTGAGCTGTGGGACCAAGTGTCCCGTCGCAGTTCGCTGAGTGCACTTTCGTTGGCATCAAGCGTTCGGTACGTTGCCCTATTCCATCTGTTTGGGTTATGCGGCAAAGCAATGATTCATTTCGATTCTTCGCCTTCTCCTGCAGGCCAATTACGAAGGAAGAAAAAGAGAAGGAAAATAACAAGAAGAGCTCTCCAACCAAACCGTTTGCTCGGGGAGCCCGGGTACCGGGTGGTGCTCGACCGGTCGATATCAGCAAGGCGGCGTTGCCGGATGGGCTGAACTTTTCCGCCACTGCCCGTAGCCGCAAGGATGCCATTCGTCATCATCTGGAGCGCACGACCGGTCCGGACGTCGAGGAGGGCGCACTGTTGCCTTCGCCGACACGCGAAAAGCTGATGCCGGCAATACCACGCTCGAAGGCGGACAGTCCACAGCGTGGCAGTCCTCAGAAGACGGCACTGTCACGTCACGGTAGCCCGCAGAAGGGAAGCCCACAAAAGATTAGCCCGAAGAAAATGTCCAGCAAGGGTAAGTAATTCTCCGGCAGGCTTTGTGTTGTCACCTAAAGGATTATTGGAAAATAATAACAAACAGAGATTCGATTGGCTTCCTGGTTGGAATCGGAGCTTGTATCGAGTGCCTCATAGACGAGATAATGAAAACATATTACGAGTGATGCAGTACGGCATCTGGAACAGGCTAGTATAGGTTAATGTTCAAAAAAAGGTCCGAGAAATAATGAGCAAACGAAAAGAGTTGGAGACAGTGACGGACCAATCCTCTTGGGGATCGTAATCGGAACAGAAGTTGAGATCGGAAAAGCTAAGAAGGAAGAAAATGTTAAAGAATATGTTGAGGTTTGGTCCACTTTGACAGAAGTACTCCCAAGGTATCTTGAGCGAACTCGGAAGTTAAAACTGATTCAGCGTTTTATATGATACTTTTTGAAAGTCTTGACAACTATCAACTTAAATAAAAAATATGTAAGACATACGTGAGATAGAACAGATATCTTATAAAAGTTATAAGATGCACAAATATTTGTTAAATTTTAAATATTGCTCATGCCATTACTTAAATTTCAAAGCTATTAGTATCTATTCAGAGTTATAGCTCCCATTAGCATTTGTTAATTCTATATGTTACCATGTTTGTAGGACGTTCACAATCCGTTGGACCTGCAGTCGCCACCGATGGCAGTGCACCAGTGGTTGCGGGTGGCTCACCCAAGCGTCAGATTCGTTCGGGCAGTACGGTCGCTGCCTCGACGGCTTCATCGGCGGCAAAAACGCACAAGAAAACGCCGACCTCGGCTACGGCGCCGACCATCGCGCAAAACCAGCAGCCGCAGCAACCGGAACGAAGACCACGGCCGAGTGAGTACCGGTAGCGGAAGTTCGTTTGCGGACGGACGACCGAATGTGTGCTAGGTTTACGTTAGTTCTTCAGTTCCGTTTACTTCTGCTAGCTACGTTCCTTCCGTTTGCAAATCGTTCAGTCAGATTTTGGTACTAGAAGCCCTGCCCTTAGGTTTGTTAACTCCCCCCCCCCCCAGCCCATTTACCTCCTTACCCCTTTTTGCTGTTCTCCGTTGGATTTCTTGTACCTGTTTGACCTATCTTACTGTGCCATATTTCATATACGTATTGTTTCGAACTAGAAACCACATCAGTAATTCGATTCGATGGGTTAATGTGCGAAGATGTTTTGTGTACTCAAATTATTTTATCACCATGCTATCGTAGGTTTGAAAAATTAAAAAAAAAACAATTACATTGTAAAGCTGTGAAATTCTCTACAATCGCACTTTATTGTTGGGTTGATAGCATTTTGATATTTCATCGATTTGAGTATGTAATTAGTACACATTGAAAGCTAAATAAGTTTTTTTTCCTGAATCCAATTTACCCAGTTACAGTATCTAGTTTCCCAAAAAGGTTAAATAGTACTTTTAGAATAGCCCAATATCAGAATTGGCTTTAGATTCGCTTACAGTGAGCCATTATAGTGGAAAAGCATGGAAAGAAAACCCTCCGACATTGAAAGGTACGGCTGAAGTTTTTGCACCGAATTTGTACCCACTTGAGAAGCGGGTTTTCTTTGGCCACTTATTCTGACACTCACAGCGAGAATTGGATTGTTGAAACAAAACAAAAAAAACAGAAAAAAGAGAACAAAGTCATTGAATGTTAAACCATTAGTACCTGTATAGCATTTAAAGCTCTACTAAGTGACATTAGAACGGATCTAGGTAAAAGCTTTCAATTAGCACTAGAACAGAAAAAAAACTCCAAATCATTTCCCTTTTTCTGTGGTTTTGGTGTTATTATATGTGTAAAGTAGTGGAACAGCTGAACATAGTTTTTAAATAGAATAGTAAAAAACCGTTAGTTAAGAGAATGGGAAAAACAACATTTAACATTAACAGTTATAGGAAACGTTACTTCATTTGTAACAATTTGTTGAAAAATCAAATATTTTCATACTTAACGCGATCATTCTGGATAATTTATTGTACAAGCTACTAGGCGCCTCCATCGTTCCTGGGACAAAGGTTTTTTTTGTGTAAATTACATTTCTTCTGCGAAAAGTATCCCAAACTGCTGCATCTTGGCGGGTTGTATCATATTAACTTCGTTTTGCACAGACAGATCGGTCTTAGCTTTCTACTCTCTGGTCATCCTCCCGATAATCATCAATTCCTTTGCCTTACGACTTCCTGTCACTGTTCGCTTCACACATTGGTAGTGTAAGCATCTGATACGAACCGAATGATTTGGATTATGGTTTCGTTTTCACATTCCTAACGAACACACACAACAAAAGGCTCGTCAAAGGCCTTACACGATATACTGATGATGCGTAGTGTGGATCGTACCGTAAACGACAGCTCATTAATCTTTCGATATTCATTCTTTTCTTTCTCTTCCACACATACACACACTCTCGTACCGTGATACCCGGTTGATGCGCATCGTCTGTGCGCCTCCACACATCCACCTACACAACCAATCAATGAGTTTTGCTTTTCTTTTGGTTCTCTACCCATTTTCGGAACACAATCTACTCCCGTTTGGATCTTTTGTCCGGTCGTGTGTTCGGTTCGACATACCTTCGCCTTCACTGACGGTCACTTTCACTCACTCTCTTTCTCTCTCTTTCTATCAAACTATCTCTCTCTCTCTCTCTGTTTTTCTCTTTGATTTTCCCCCCTAGCATCCCTTTCCACCACCAATCACTCCCGCTCGAAGAGCAGCACCCTGCCCGCGAGCCGCCTCCATCCTCCGCATTCCAGTAATCTCACGAACCTCACCAACAACAATCATCTTCCCAATGCATCACCATCATCATCCGCCGCCACAATGGCCGCGTCCATGATCGCGCCCAACACCAGCACCCCCGCCGCTTCCGCCGCCGCCCGCGCAAAGCTTACGCTCGCGACACACGGTACCAAGAGGCAACCGCAGCCGGGCCGGTCGGTCAAACCGCCCACCAGCCTGGCCAGCGACTCCTCTGCCCCTTCGTCCGCGTCCAGCACGCTGAGGAAGAAGCAGAGGATGGTATCCGAGGGCGGTATCGGTGGGGCCGGCGGTCGGGGCAGCACCAGCGCCAGATCGGTTGATTCGGACAAAAAATTACCCATCGGAAGTAAGTAACCCCCGGGTGGGTCGGGGAAGGTCGTGCCATTCAACCATTATTTTGCCATTTTTGTCACGTACCTCTATTCGCTCTCTCTCTTTCGCTCTGTCTCTCTCTCTCGCTCTCTGTCTGCCTTCCATTTAGTAATCGCTCTATCTTTTTCAAAGATTATACTCTATTCTTTCTGAATTCATTGATTCTATAATCAAAAGTCCCATAAAGAAGGACAATTCCATAAAACGGGCCTCTTGCGTTCGTTTTACTACCCGCCCCACGAACCGTTGGATATCCTTACACGCACACACAAAAACAAACGCGAAATAAACCTCGATCGAGCGATTCCCTTTCTCTTGCATGTGTGTGTGTGTGTATGTAGTTTTAAAGAATTAAAAACGTGATCTCCCTAACATCTTCGTATCCTTATGGCGTGAGCTGTATGGTTGCTTAGCAGCAAACGAGAGCTGTACGGCTCACGTTCACATATGTTCCGTGTGTGTGAATGCGTATTAGTGTTTATGTGTGTGAGTGTGCCATTTTCGTATTAGTGAGTGTGTTTTCTATCGTTGCTGTAAATACCTTTCCCGATATGCCATACTAGCTCGTACAGTATGATTTGTACACCTGTCTCTATACTGTTTTGTAGCTAAGAGTGGTTTACTTCTTTTATCTAATGCTCTTTCTTTCTCTCTTTCGATCCTCCCTAGATGTGATTATATGTGTGTACTTTATCTTTCATGCTGTGTAGAGCTGTGTTTTAGTTTTAGTACATTTAACTCACCGTTTTATCTATTACGTTGTTCGTTTTATGCTCATTTTGTTAGTACTTTTCCTCTTCCTCCCTCGTTAGTGTTGTTCCCTGTGTGATAGTGTGAAGTGCTTCGTTCGTTAGTTTTCTTTCGTTTGTATGTTTTCGTTTTTTAGGTTCCGTGCCGTCTTACGTTCACGATCACGACGTCTTGTGTTGTTATACCAATTTTTTTTATCAGTTAGAGATTGTGATTGTGCGTGTAGATGTAGTACGTACTGTGCCGTAGTGAGCGTTACTAATGTTCTCTGGACGTCCTGTCACTTCCGTGTTTTCTTCTTCTTCCGTCCCAATTTGCAAACTGTTGCACTATGCACACACATACACAAACGCGTCCACCACGCGCACCCTTGCGTCTCTCTAGGCGTTGAGGATACGGACAAGGAAAGTGTCCCATCGGTGGGTCCAACCGTAGCTCCACCGCCGGAAATACTCGAGCAAATAATCAAGTCACCTCCGGAGCCTACGCGGGTTAAGTCACCGGAGCAAATCATTATGCGCTCGCCAGATCCTGTCAACTGGACCGTACCGTTGGACACGGGTAAAACGTTCACCGTGACGCAGAATGTTCGTGAGGGTAAGATCAGCTTCAACGATCTTCAGAAAATCGTGATTGATTGGAACTTTGATTTGAATTCCAGGTGATCCAATGATTCGTCCGCACAGTGAAATTAAGGCATCGACTCCAGTAGAACAACCGCCGCCACCACCCCAGTCGGCACCACCAGAGCTTTCTGAACAATCGAAAATGCCTAGTAAGCGTTTGGAGTTCTTCAGGATGATTTTCTAAGAGTCTAAAATTTATTCTTCCACATCTTCCAGATACCAAACTAGAACCGAGCTCGATTAAGGAATCGGAAGATGAAGACGATGATTTGCCACGGTCGAAATCATCCGTTGCTTCGTCGGTGAATCCTACGTCGATAGCGATCTCGGAACCGATGACCGTTTCGCAACCACCACCACCACCTTCCCAACTACCCTCTCAATCATCCACCGCACCGACTGTCGGTTCTTCCTCGGGTGGAGACGCTAAAGAGGATGTAGCACCAGTTCCAGCACCGGAACCGGTTCGCTACGATAAACCCGTGGCCGGTTCGACACTACGCTGTCTGGAGGATCCAGCATTTGAGTCGGACATCAACTCACCGCTAGGTAACCGTAACGTAGCCACGGAGGTACTCGACAAGGCTCGCGATCGGTTCGATCGCTTCTGGGGAAATCCGAACGAAAAGCCCGAAGAGTCTTAAGCACCTCCGGTGGAGATATTCGTTTTCCTTCTAGCCGCGTAGCATCGAGCAGATGGTGTTAGGTTCATATGCTGCTGCCGCTGGGTGACTCCACTCACACCAGAACTCCACAGGGAGGTAGATCCCGTCAATGGGAATCGATACGTTGAATGTGCATCGAAAACCACTCAAGTTAAAGCCTGTTGCTAGCGGATGGGGACCTGTGTGGCACATACGGCAGCAGACGCTTAGGACACAAACAGTGACAGGGTAGTCAGGTACACTAGTAAAACAAATCACTTATCAAAACTCTCAGCGTTCTCGTGGACTGTTTCTGTGTGTTTATGTGCTTTTTCGAACCGGTGCCGTGGGAGACCCGCCCAAGTCCGGCCGGTGTTTAGTATTAGTCGCGCGAACAGGCAGGACAGCATGGTAGTATTGTTATTTAATGTATAGTGGGTATAGTGCGCCGGAATCAATGCCGTGAGGGTAGTCCGATTTCGGACGTTCATGACTTAGGTTTTTGTTTTCAACCCCCGATGAAGAAGAAGGAGTGCTTGTTTTCGCTTCATCATTCTTCCCATCTTACTACTCCGCATCAAACCGATAACATTCCACATTCACGAATCTCATCCTTTCAATCGCACATAGGCTAGCTTCCGTATCTTTAAAAAAAAACACCAGCGCACCAGCAGCATGTCACACACTCACTCTCTCAGGGAAGCCGTAAGAGTACGTTGAAGCAGCGTGTTCAGGAGGTTTCTCGTTCGAACGAAATAGACAGCTGGAAGAGGTACGGAGTACACGCATTACGGTGAGTAAATGTAACAAGTTGGACCTACATTTGTGAGGCTCTTTTAGGTAGACTGATCGTGTACGAGGGAGAATCCGTAATCGAAACCCGCGAAAGTGATATAATTTGAAGAGCGAACTCCATATGCTGATTTCATAATATCAATAGAAGAAATTGCATCGCAACATCGTTCCAAGTGGTGACGGATGTTAACGTGAGTCATCGTGTGCGTGAGCGCAGTCGCACAGCAACAGCACTAGCCAGGGACCCTCTCCCAGGGTGGAATTTAATTGCACCTGAAGGGTAAACATTGCGAACTCGTTTAAACAAACAGAATGTGCACCCTTCGTTGGGGGAGGAAGATTCAGAGCTGGCCACTTTCGTCCATAACGTTCCATATGATAGGATGGCGATGGTACAATAGAATAGTAAAAAAAAACAACTCAACGCCACACCACAGCAAAACACCATTAGCTAGGGCGACGCCATTGCACCGGCACCTCAGTGACAGTGTCCGAACAAAACAAATCATCATCCGTCTGCAGTTTACGAGGGTACAGTGGGCAAAGAGGATCTTTCGTAGCTATTCGGTTCATATTTTGCTGCATGCTTTTGTGATTTAGATTGTGTCCGTGTCACAAGGAACTACAACGCCGAAAACAAACATGTTCTAAAGCAGGAAATAAACTTACATCCATTCAAACCGTACAAGCGTACTTTGCAGCTACTAAATAACGAGCCAGAACGTGAAGGCCCGTCCATAGTTTGGTTATTGGGTTTTTTTTTCGCATGGAAATACACACGACAGATGTAGGCTAGAGAGAGAGAGAGATAGAAATTGAAAACCAAATTTTTGAATGATAATTTTTTTGGGAAATGCACTAACCGAGAACTTAGTGGTTGCTTGCTACTAAGTGACATCACACTCCAGATTTGCCGTACCGCTTAAACGTACCGTGCCATCGTTTAGTTTTTGTCGCAATACAAAAAACATGTTGCAAATCAACACAAAAACCATATGTACTACATGATTCTCTTTGTAATGCGCATTATTACAGAAAAAAAATGAAAGGAGAAATAGATAATACATTTACAACACAGCACAGCGTCATTCGGAAGCGAAAAGCAAATGAAAGCCTACGTAGCATGGAAAGATTCGGGTGCAAGTGAAAGATGATACAATATGAGAAAATGTCACGTCCGGTTCGGAAACGAAACCTCTTCAGAAAACCTTTTGGATGATAGTACGATTACGAGCCCGAAAGGATTACACTATTTTTGCAAGCTCCATTTACATCAACCCAGGTACCGTTTTTGCATAAACTTCAGACTAGTAAAATTTCATACCAAACACGTATCTAACTGTAAGCATAAGGGAGGAAGGAGAGAGAACGAAAAAATACATTCACCCATTTACGAAACGAAATAGTAAAAACGAAAATGATAAAAAAAAACTAAACTGAAGTTTACCAACGCCATTTGCCGCACGATGAGAGCTAACGTAAAGTAAATGATGCATGTGGTAGAAAACTGCAGGGGAAATGGCTGAGCTTAAGTGACTTTTGCCATGGGCGGGAAATAAGATTGAGTTTAAAAACTACACAACTGTTGTAACTGTCACCGGATGTGGGGGCGAGAGACATTGAATTATAATACTTGAACAATTAAGAAGTAACCGAAAAGAAATCCTACTGAAATGTTGCATCGCATGAGCTGCATGTATGTGTGTAAGCTCTCTATTTATCCCTACTGTTGCTATGTTGCCTACACTTGCGTTTGCTCGTACTTTTTTTTCCCCGAACGCATCTAATCATTGACGAGTACGCAATCTGTATCATTGATATCTTTACCAGCCGTCATCTGTGTTGCTGAGCTTTGTATGGTTAGTAAGGAGTATACCTGCGTTAATGCGTGTTAGATGCGCAAATGCTTTGTTACTACGCACGATCGTTATAGGGTGAATAAATAAGGGTTGGAGAACGTTGGGGGATGGTCACGTTGGAGGGAAGCATACATGCAAATTACACTTACAAACACACAAACACACGAAATTGAAATGTTAGGAGGAAAATGGGATAGGAACGAATGTGATTTTGTGGTGGGAAAATTTATACGAAATTTTATAATTGGGAAAGCGGTTTTTTTTGAGCGACTCTGACTGGGTAGGCCTGATTGGTTTTGAGCGTGGTGGCCATCCATGGAGAGGGTACGCGGGGAATGGAAAGGTTCGGATTTATGTTATGGGTTTTTCCTTTTCTATATATACATATTGCTTCGATAGGACTCGATCGATAGGGTTTACCGTGTTAAAGAACGTGTAATGCAAGTTATGCAATGTAACGAATGAAAAACAAAAAAACAAAAACAAAAAAACAACATAATATTGATTAAAACAAATACTCTCTTTACGATGCTTAATGATTAGTGACATGATACGTGGCTAGCGCAACGACAGGGACTGTAGCGATCGACGGCGAGAATGTTGCAGACACATGCAGTTGGGTTGATGGGCTGGAAGTGGAAACCCGTGAGCAGTATTCACTGCCTTTGCAGAGCAAGATGCAGATAACAAAATAAATCGCTATTGATTATGACACTTACAATACCACTACCACAAGCAAACACAGCAGCAAGCCGGCGACGAAGGGATGTGCAAATAAAGAAAACACACACACCTAACGTCCAAACACAAAACTGATTATTACCGAAAAATCGCATTCAGCCAACTGCACTCCAAACTATACAAAACGAACCATTAAACACAGGTGAAAGAAGGTGGATAGAGAGGACGGGAAATTTCGAGGGTGAAGACTTAGACACGAATAAAATGGCCGCTGGTGCAGCACATGAATCATCCATTAGGAGTGATGCAAAAGAAGAAGACGGTAAACACTCTCTCACACACAGTGTCACAGCCGAACAGGAGTTACGATTACGTCAAGTCTAGATTTTAAAATTCAATACAAAATATTAAAGGAAAAAAGGAACCACCCATGAATGATGGTTAAACAATACACACGTTGCGATGTGGGGTTTTTTTTCTTTGCATATCCGAAAAGGCTTTCAGCTTCTTCCGCTTTAAGTACATGATTTATTGATACAGTGCGTACAATAACTATATGAACGATTTGATTTTGAAAGTTTGATTGTTTTCTTCATTTATTTAATTTTAAATGGTTTTGAATGTGTTTAATAGATGTTTTTATGAAAATATAAATCAAACCTATGATTGTATTGCCTGCAAATTTTAATATATTTGTAAAAAATATTTCCTTTTATAACGACTGATCAGATGGCCTCGGAAATAATTCCCTAGCATTGAATCTTAATAACTTCGAATCTGGGTTTGGGATCCAGAAGATCCAAGAATTGAAATTTTATCTGGTTTTCTCCGATTCGAACCCCTAGGCCTTAACCAATTTTTTGAACGCTCTACTATTTTAGTATAACCCTTTGTTTTGCAACAAAACACATTATTGATAGATAGGTAAAATATTTGTAAATATGTAAAATGTCTCACAAATTATACTAATTAAGTTTTTTATATCTTTACAGAGTTTCAAGTAATTCGCAAAAAATCGATTTTTCATATAGTTGTGTCCTTCACTGTATAATTCTCAATCCGCAGGTTATTATTCGCAGCCTGGTAGTGCGTCATAAAACAAATCTCTCGATAATTTAGAACCCTCCTTAGTCCGGGGGTTGTTTTGTGATGTAAATAAAAAAAATCTTTTCTTCCCGACATGAAACAAACTTGACGATGATGCTGGAGTGTTTGCATTTGACAGCTCTCATGGGAATTGTTGGATTTTATAAGGGCAGAAATAAAGCAGCTAGCATACGCTGCAGACAAATTGGTGGATATCCGGACCGAGCTTTAAGAACGAGCATTTTCCCCTTGCAACTTTACCGGGTACCGTGTTGAATGGGTGTTTTTATTGGTGAAATGGAGAAACGGTTACAATTGCCGGCAGTACAACGAATCCATCACATATTCTGAGCTACCCACGGAACGGAGGCGGCAAGACAAAATCAAACATTTTACTAAGCTCCACAACCCGGTAACGTTTGATCACGGTTTCTGAACAGCTTCCGAAAAACGGTAGGGTAATCGAAAACCGCTTCTTTTGGTGCTAACCGCTAGTAGAACTGGTTCTTCCAAAAAGCCACAACAACAATCCAAAAAAAAACGATCCTTTCACTTCTTTCCCCGATTTCAAAGGAAACCTTGTTCAATCGCGTACGGTTTGTAGTTAACGTTTCCCTGGAAAGCAGTTAACCAAGCACCGTGGCTCCAAAACACGACCATTCTCACGTTCGCGGACTCATGATATTGCTTAGCCTTTATTTTATTTTATTCGATTTGCTCACTCGAACCAAGCGCAAAGCGGGAGAAAAAGAAAAGTGATCGCTGACGGTCGACTCTGCGGTGGTTGCACATTTATCACTGTGCCCGCAGCTACATCCGATGTTCGGGTACGCACGTGTCGAAACCGTCCTGAATAGGCACCGTACCGTCTAATAGACACGCGAACGGTTCGTGTGTGGAAGTTTCTTTATGCACTGCCGCTTGCGCGACCATATGCCGGCAGATCAAACACAGAATTGAGTGTAGAATTTGTTTTCTTTATTTTCAGTACGTATGGATGTGTTAAAAATTACCTTTATCCATCTTCCACGTGTCGGATGGAAAAAAGTAGCTACAAGAATAAAAATCAAAATCTCATAATAATTCTAAATTGCGGTGGATTATTAAGCTGCAACGAGATGGAATGAATTTCCAGCGATTTTGGCATCATCAAAGCATATTATTTGGAAATTGCTACATCATTCACCGGCGAGAAGTAAAACAACCTTCAGAAGAAATTCGTGTTGTATTGTAACTCTATTTCAACCTCATCCTCTATACGTAATAAATTGCCCGATTGCGTCGGTAGCTGATGTAAGCGTAACGCATTCATCTTTACGCAATACGCACGCACACTGATCGATTGTAGTATGCAAAAAGACGATGATCCTGCCAATTTTTTTTCCTTGCGTGTGTGTGTGTGTGTTTGTGTCCGGTGTGGAAAATACTTCAGGCAGACAAGATTCGCCCGACCGCTAAATGGGACTAACTTTTTTCCCACCGTACCGGCGGGACGATGATTGACTGTTGATGCCGCGTATAATATCTTGCCACATCAGCGGTGGAAATGATTTTCCGTATGCTTTTTGATCCCACTCTCTCTCTCTGTCCCTCTCTGTCTCACGCGCACCTTTTTCTTTTGTTTTTGTAAGCAAAATTCATCCTCCACCATCAGTGTGAAACGTGCCTGACGAGGGCCCGGGATACTGTAGTGAAATGACGCAAACTTTCGGTTCGATTGGAAAGCGGTAGGCGAGAAGGTGGGAAGCGAATGGAAAACTTTGTCCATAATTGAATGCGGTGTCGTGCCGGATGGGAAAGGTACGCGGTTTTGATTAAGAACGATCCGGCTCCGAAGGGGCTGTGTGTGGGGCTGGGCTGATGAATTGATGACGGCACGCGCCCGGCAGAAGTATTCGTTCGGCGGAAGTTTACGAAAGAATCGTAAGCTTTGTTCTTCACACTGGCTGAGTTTCAATTTGCGCGTAATTATAAACGGACCGCTGTATTTGAAATTTAATCTCACCTTTTGTCGCCCTGGTGGCTGTGACGAACCGCATTGTGTGAAACCAAATAGGCGTGGAACCCTCAGCCGGTGAGGCGGAAAGTTTCCCTGAATGCTTGTAGTCTCGCACCTGACGTTGCACAACAATCCGCCCTGACAGCCGGAATCATTGATTTCTCGTTTGCTGGATGGATGAAATCTTTTAAATATTAACGATATCCCGAAAATGTTTGAATCCTTTTCCCTTATCTCACCCACACCTTAGAGTAGTGTGTGGGTGGGGGAACGTTTCGATTCTTGTTTTGCAAGTCACAGAGCAACGAACACATAAGGTGAGACACGAAAGGAAAACCCCGAAACAGAAAATGCCCCAAAAAACACCGACAGCTTTGTGCGGAACAATTTGCAAAAGTGCTGCCGTTGAGATCCCCGGTGTATATGTGCGTCTAAAAATAAACTGTCCTCCTGCGTTGGCCACTAAGCTTCAACACACCTTTCGTCGCTCGTCGTTAGTGGCTGCCAGCATAACTAGAGATGTCCATACTGAGCAAAAAAAGATGGGTGAATGAAATCTTCCTTATGAGTGATTTATTTAACTCAGGGCAATTTGATTTACTTCGTGATTTACTCTTTGTGACGAGTGATCCACTCTTGAATCAACTCCAGAGTCATATAACTCAAGAATGTGTGAGTTAACCCATGAGTTATGAATTTTGCTGAAATTGTGGTTTAACCCATAAGAAATTTCTATTGGAAGCGATAATGAAATACTCATGAATCATATGACACTCATGAATGTTTTATTCTACCTAAGTGTTATATCACTCATAAAAGTGGTCTTTAAATATGTTGTTCACTCGTATCATACGAAAGCTATAAAACTCGTATGGGAACGAATTACACATATTTAAAGGCAGTTTTGTGTTTAAAATTGAGTCTGGCTTCAGGCTACACAAATATAAATCATATAATTAAATAAAAACTTATTTGAAGCTAACGCACCAACTTACAATATTCAACATGAGGGAACTGAGAAAACATAAATAAAAAATATTGTCAAAATAACTATGATCTTGCTTAAGAAAACTTGGGAAGGGTTTAACTAGCAAGTTCATGTGTGATAAGACTTATGAGTCTAAAGGTAGTGGAAATTATGAGAGGCAAAGAGTCATGACACATGAGTTAAATAACAATGTTTGAAAAAGTCGTGAGTGATAAGCCAAAAGAGTCATGAGTTGAATAAAAAAATTCATTAGTGATTCAAGAGTTAATTCATGAGTGAGTCGTCTCAAGAAATCATGACAGGGATGAAGAACAGTGCTGTTCACCTCATTTCAAAGGTACCATGAAAGCTTTTAAATTCGATAAAGAAATCTGTAAAATATCAATACCATTCTATCTTTGAGTTGGACTTCAAAACAATGTAATCCATAAATAACCTGAAAATTGTTCCATTCACCTTCGCTGGTTACCCAATTCAATACCGAAAAATAACTCTCAATAAACTCAATTTAATAGTTAACTCATTAAAGTGCCTAACTCTCGCACAGCGTCAATTCATCTTAGTGAATTGTTATTCCCATCTCTAACGACAGCAGGTATCCGGCGTAACTCTTGCCGCTTCCGATACCCTCCCGGTTGGCATCAATTTTTGAGGATCAATTATTAATAAGCTACCGGCTGTTTAGCATTTCCTTTTGCACAACAAGAAAGGGAAAAGTTTCACGCTCGCCGTTCCCCACCCTTACCGGGATGGAACAGTTTTGAGCAAATCTTTAGCAACTTTTGAAACATTTAGAAGTATTTTTCCCCATTGGTCTTCGTCGCTTATTGAAATTTAATTAATGACCATTTATCGCCCCATCGCTCGATATTTCGTCAATCGGTGATCTCCCTCGGGAAGATCACTTTTGGGGTGGGATGAAGGAATAGGCAAAAAGTGAGGTGGAGCAAATAAAATAGCGAAGCATCTTCATAAGTCAATCCCCTGCAGCCGGTTGCGTGTCCGTGGGTGGATGTCAGATGGTAATGGGAGGACAAATACCTACGATAACGCGACCCCAAACCAAAAAAAAATCATTCAACCATTGAGAGACGTGATAATGAATGAACGGTTGTTATGATTTTCGCACATACGAATGCAGGCGAGCCATCGGTTACAGGATGCTATACTGTGTTTCAAGCTAGCGAAGCTTCAACGGAACAGGCATACACTGCGCAAGCCTTGAATGTCACGCTTTGGTCCGAAACCGATGCGATTCGAGCACGAAGATGTTCAAACAGCTGCTCGAATGTGTGTTTGGCGCGCGGAGGAATTTCCATCAACCGTCCGCAGTCGAACTGTGTCCGTGCTGCCGTACGGTGGTAACGCATCTAGCCGGTGCAGTTGGTACGTCGTCTTCCTTATCGTACGCTAGCTGTAGCTGGAGTCGCGATCAACCAGCAGCAAAGGAAAGAAACTCACACCCCAAACCGCGAATTTCAGATGCGGAACAATAGTGGTTCGTTTATGATGGCCGATGAAGGTCGAAATAGTGCGTTGATCGTGTCTGATGCGCTTCTCGCGACGGGTAAAGAAGCTCATAATATTGAGACCGGTCATTTGTTTTAATGACTGTCGAACGTGTACGTGTGTGTGTGTGTTGAATAAACAGTGTATAAACGTTGCAACAAGCGCGCGGGTTCAGGATCTGCGAAGGGCAGAAAGTAATGAGCGACATTGTTAGCCAGGTTAATGTGACCGCCGGGTTGTGCCACAAGCTCCAATAGGAACGCCCCGACAAACAGCACAATTTGTGACATCATTTTCGCAGTGTTAGCAGGAAAAAAAAACGCTTCAACCCCTCACGGCGAGCACTCGATTGTCTCCTGAAGCGAGGGTTTTGATGAAGCTGTAACGATAACGGTCAAACCAAATGAGGATTATGTGCGACACGGTATGGACGCAATAGCAAACCAGATGCTTCATAAACTAATTACTCTCGAGCGAGGAGAGGACGCGAAAGGTTAAGCAGAACAAATGGCAGAAATCTGTTCGTGGTGGGCAAGTTTGAAGCAGGTTTAACGTGTACAACGACCGGAATAGCATCGCTGCAGCTCGGTAAGGTAATTGAGAAAAATTTATATTTTTAAGTGCCATAATCGGGATGCATTTGAATCATTTGTATTTGCTGTACTTTTGTCCGCATTTGTTTTACGTTGTTGTTTAATTCATATCATTGTACATGATTATTTTTAACTTTTGCATCACGTAGAATTTTGCCATTTTTTATTATTAACCTTTTCTGCGAATAATTTGATTCGCAGCTTTTAAACTTTATTGAAAATCAATCAACAATTTTGTTCGTAGAATGCAGCCATTTTAAATGATTTCTATTTCCACTTGCAAATGAACATACAAAATGCGACGGAAAACAAACAAGTACAATTATGCACTTGGTTTTCATATTTTACACGAAAAGATAATGGATTGTGATTTATAACATAATTATTAGAACTACTGTTATAATGATTTTTTTTAATAATTAATTATATTCGCGTTAATAACGATAAACATTATTAAAAATGATAAAAATAAAATATAATATTAGTTCTTTAAAGAATGATTGAGTTCCCTAATGCGACCGTTTGGAATATATTTTTCTTCTTTCATAATGAAGAATCATTCTGATGTAAAATGTTTCCTTTAATATCCATTACTAGAGCGCAACTTTAACTTTAAGTTTAAAATAATCCAAAATTTACATAGCTGTTTTCCAATTTAAACGTTCATGAACTGTTGTTAGCACAGCGATCGTTTATTAACTCTTCGGATAAAGTTTATGATTGTTTGCTGCCCATTTCCCTACACGCTCAATACAGCGGCCAATTTTGCAATAAGTGTAACAGCAAGCAGAAGTAATTTTGTCAACTTTATCAACTCCCGACGAGCAGCTTTATTCTACATCCATCACCATGTACTCCCAAAACGACCAAAGTCAACATAAGCAAAAAAGAAAAAGAGCAAAAACCAAAAATGAAAAGACAAACGGCAGAAATGTTTTGCGGCAAATTGAGTTACGTTCGAGTTACGCGAAAATGTTAGCAAATTGAAAATTATTGCAACTCTTTTTTCCATTGTGCAAATACTGACGGAAAATTTATCGGGAGTTATGAATAGTGCTAAATGATGGCGTTTTACGGAGTTTTTGATTGAATTACAAATGTTAACAGCATTGAATAGCCTTCCAGAAATGGTGTTGTTTTGCGGAAATTACATTACGTGAAGGTAGTTTCAATAGGGCGTAATTTCTGGAAAAGTCACATAACGATTTTAGTTCCTTCGATCTCTTCAAGATCATGAGAATTCAAAATAACCAGCAATTTAAGAACAACGAGTACATTTTTTAAAGTAGCCACATTGCCAATCAAGAACTAAATGAAGTGACATTTCTGATAGATTTAAGGATTCTCAGTATTCAATTATATTTAATCATTTTCCACGAATGAATTGTCTACGAACTTTGGTTGTTTTCGAAGAATGTTGCAGTCTGTGTTTAAAGATAAAATTTTTATAACTTCGCTATCAAGAATACGGTGAATAAACAGATCTTTTTAGATAAATTTCTTTTTTTTTCTGGTTAAAAGCAACATTTATGTATCAGCAGTTGTTGATAACAGTTCCAAGCTCCTGCTTATCATAACGATAACGTAATAACTTACCACAAAATGCTAGCAAAACAATTGCACCACCAAGGAATGGTTAAATGATTTGCCTTTTGCTTCGTTTTTCTATTCCCAGGAAAGAAGCCAGCGTATTATTAGATGCATCTTGAAAGGTTAAAAGCTCCCCTTTCGGTATCCGTACCAACGCACCAACAATCGATATAATGTCTTGGGTGGTTTTAATATTTGCTTGAACAATTCTGAACTCACATGGTACTTTGGGAATTCAAAATCAACCATCCGCGGAGAGAACGAGCTCTACCGGTTCGTTGCTAAGAAATGGGAAAGCTTCTTAATGGATAATTCAAGCTGATGATTTTGATTGCCGCCCTGGTGTAAGAGACGAACCAACAAAACGAAAGTAGCTCCTTAAATTATATGCTGTCCATAGGCCATGTAATGGTTTCTAAATCAAATTCCTTTTGATGTGTGAGTGGCTGTGTGTGATAAATATCCATGAAATGGTTGTACAAAATTACCTCGAAGTCTAGCGCTCATCCCATAATCGAATATCCTCCACCCAAACCTAGTGCGAGTCAACTCTTCTACAGTGGAATTTTCATGGAAGGTTATCATGTGGAATTTGAGAAAGAGCTATTAAAATTAAACAGAACCATTTATTCACTCCACACGTTTACGCACAGTTTGTAGACCAATTCCATTTTTTTTTTTGTAGAAACATGCATTATTTTACGCTCATTATTTCGTGTTTGAGTTTGCCTTAAACTTTGGCATATAAATGTCACTGCCGTATAAGAAGCAAGATATCTTTAAGAGTTTACGTCAGTGGACCAAAATAAAACCCGACCTGCCGGAAGTGGGACGTGATTTAAGAGCTTCCTCTACCACTATTGCCCCAGTCTTACAAACAAGATTCAATAAATCGACCTTCACCTGGATCGACCGAATCGGCCGTACGAAAACTAAACCGTTTCACCATCCCTCTTCACCACCATAAGTGACCTTTCTCGGAGTGACCGCAGGAAAAACATTCGTTGCACATGCGACCTGGGCCGGATATATCCCCGCTGGTAGGTTGGCCGGTACCGGCCGGTCGGTAGTGGTTTGATGAATGGTTACACTGAGAATCGTTTATAGCGGGCATTTGTTTCCATTAATCCCATTCTGTAGAGGGTAATTTGATTATAGTTTGTTGCTATTATTAGGGTGGTACGTTATAGCTTTTGTTTATAATAATGCACACCTTCTAATAACGCCCTGTCATTGCAACGAAACCATCCTCTTTTTTTTCTCCATCGCCTTTTTAGTTCATTACGAAATTGAAGTTTTACATTACTTTTACTTACTGTCCTAAATTCCGTTTTCTTTACAAAAATTTAATGCAGATGCTAACAAAATATTAAATTGAAAAGGATCTTTCCACCAGCATTAGCAGCCAGTAAAGGAGATCCCATAAAGTCCTATTATTGCTGACTCAAGGCATTAAGCTGGTTGGTTAGGATTTATAGAATTTCTCAAGGATGTTACGGTTGAGTTGGTTTTGCTAAGGATATTTCCATTATAGTGTTTTCGAGTTTCAAGAATATTAGCTTCTCACTCCCGCCACTGGACCATGATGAGCCTGGGCACCATAATGATAGTCCCTAACTATCATCGTGTAAAGGGAATGGTTTTCCCTTTTTTTTTGCTTCCAACACCGACTCCCCTTAACGTTCAACAGTTTTAGCATTAGTCCTCACATTTGATTGCCATCTATTGAATTGGCAAATGGCAAGCGGGCAACCGATTCCCTCATTATGTGGAAAGCATCACCCGGTGGCCTCCACCTAAATGTAACGAACCCAATAACGCTCCTTTCCTGGGTCGATCGTTGGGTGGGAAAATATTTTCCACTCCATTCACTGTGAAAAGCACTAACGTTCGGTTAGCATCGTTCTAAAGCAATCTCGAAACGATTGCAATTGAAATCATCAACCTTGGCAGCGGGAATCGTCACTGGTTTTTCAAAGTCGTCACCCATGTGGCGGCATTACAATTGTTTCCCACTTCATGCGGAGGGTGGAGTAGAAAAGTAATGCAAATAAAGAAGCTTTCAAACGATGAACGGTCAAGGGCACAATGGTCACGTTGGATGGGACGTTGGTGGAAGGTTTCATTCTTTGAAAACTCGAAAACTTTTTAAGTACAATCTGTTGGTAACGCGCATTTTCCATGGTGTAAAGTTTCTTCACGGTGGTCGATAAGATAAACTTGTTTTGCCTAAGTAATCTACATGTCTTGCGCTTTCTACTCTTTCTCCCACTCACTCCCTCACGCTTGTGGTGGTAATTATTTTACTGACTTTTGACAGGAAATTAAGTCGCACCAGCGAGCAGTGGATTCACTGACTTCGACCGTCGACCGTATGGCGCACTAATACACCGGATCACCCGGTGGTCTATGGGATATCGGGAGGAACAAAAAAATACCAACATCCAGCGAAACCGTGGTACGTTCAAGGTCTAGTTTTAATTAAAGCCAACCGTGCCCAAGTTATCGACCATTCGTTCGATGCGTTTACCGTGTGATGAATGTGAAATTATGTACCAACACCGTAATTAGCATTTTAATCTACAACGTACCAGGCGTCTCCATCGATTTCTTTGAAGTGCGCAAAGAAATATTAGGATGAACGAAAATTATATTTCCACTATACGGCCATCTGTTGACGTTACCATCTGTACCGTTCGTCATTTCAAGCAATGGTCAAAACGGTAATGCAAATTATTCTGTCACGGTCGCGTGAATACTGGCTAAGTGAGTCCCTTTTTTTCCAGAAGCAATCAGCCATGCGCTATACGAAAAAGGGAGTAGTTTAAGAAGACGGATCCGGTTAGCCGAATCTAAAATGCAAGTGAAAACGGATGGCAGGGGATAAGCTTTCGATAGAAAAAGGACACGAGCATAAAATATATTATCGCATTCTTCTACCGTACCAGAAAGGCAGCAGCTTCGCTAAACCCTTCGTTGGAATTATTTTCGCAAGAAAAGGTTCCCTTGAAGGATGTCAAAGGAAAACCGGGCCCACCCGATCACCCTTGGCCGGACGGTTTGGTTTTGTCCTTTGACCGACAATGCTCACCAAAGTTCTGAAGCTAGCGAGTGGAACCTTCATACGGGACAACAATGATGGGTTAAGTGATTTTTTTATTCGATTAGTTACTGCCGCTAGATCTTTAATACAAAAACTTCCCTCCGCACGTTATCTAGCTCGAAACATCCTTTCTCATTCTTGTCGTTTCATCACTCAACTTCAAATCAGCCGAAAATGGGGACGAAAACCGTCTTCCCCTACATGGCCATAAAACGTGTTCACGGAAGGACGAAATTAATTATCCTGATTTTCCTGCAAATGATAAGATCATTAGCTTGATTTTCCTGCAAAGACTGCAAGGTGTCAAAACGATGCTGAAATAGAGTCATGTCAACGTCTTGGTCAATTTTCCGAACTTCTGTGTCAATGCCAGTTTGGCGGGGACCATTTTGTTTTTCTTTTGTTTTCCTTCCCCTTTGATTGATGAATTTGAGAGTGGTGATTTTTTGTTTGTTGAATACTTAGTTTGTCTACGTTCAAGGGCGCTTGTGGTGCAAATGTGAAGCTTTTTGATGGATGTAAAAATCAATTCGTCCTTTAATTGGAAGATTTTTAGTGTCACCAGAAACCCCTCACGTCTCTTCAAACGAACAGTTTTCCAGCTAATTAACACGCTCAATTTCTTCGGATGACCCCAATTAGATTGGGTCAAATCATTCAGCACACTGCATTCCAGTCCCAATACACGTCGCACTGTATGAGAGTTAATGCCGAAGGCGTAATGGAGTGGTTGTGACACACCAAATATCGCTAATCGATACGGACGCCTCGAGCCACAGGCTACTAAAAGTATAGGGCGGCCCTAGCTGCTGGCTAATTTTTCCATTTTCCCGGAAAACGGCCCGCACTGTATTGTTCCGTACCGGCAGCAGTCATGATAAGTTAGGTGAAGGCGATTCGATACGATGCTGTCGTTAATTGATGAACCAACCGGTTCGATGTGCAAACTGTGTTTCTATAGCACTGCCGCGGGCGGTGACAAGAATGGGCCGTAATATTTGTTACCCACAAGCGAAACAGGCGGGAAGGAGAACACAGGGGGCGGGAGGGAGTGTTTTATGTGTAGGCGAACGTAGAGATAGTCCATAGTTTACATCCATCCGTCGCGTTACGTTAGTGGTGCCAGGTGCGCTTTTCTAGGTTTGACAAACAGAACGTTGATGTCACACCTTGTTGTGAGGAGCTTCTGCTACATACGAATGCTCCCGTACCAACACTCCTTTATTGAAGGAATCCTGCTCCATTTTACCCTACAGCTTATCCGTTCTCCATTGGAATGTTGTGGCGCAGTTGCGTTTTTTTTAAAGGAAGAAAACAAGCTTATCTGTGGTTGGAACTTTGACGGCACTCCCGAGGATTCAATGACAGCGAGGGAAGATGGTAATTAGATAAACGTTACATTTGACACTGACAGTACGTTTGGCCACCATGATATGTTTTGTACTGCAATTGCACTTGACACATCTGGTGATAAGAGAAATTTAATTTAAAAAAATGAAAACCATAATTTACAAAAATAATTCATGCTTTTTTCGATGAAGATGTATTGGATGGCTCGGAAAAGGAATAAAAGGACATCTTTTTGTTACGTAACGCTAGTAGAGGGGGATCAACTTAAAGTTCCTCAAGTCCATGGTTCCTCTTAATTGTATGTAACTATTTTTTTGTAGTTTCTCACGCAAATTTGAAAAACCCCTTTTTAAAAAATAATTAAATTCCCAAAAAAATCAAAGCTATTCCCTAGTAGACAGACAATATTAGATGATTTATTATGTAAGTTTTAGTAAGTTGTTTAATTATTTTTTAAATTGCTTACATTAGGTAACCAGCTATTTGAGCTCTCTGAAAAATTATCAAAATTGATCAGCATTTGATGTCGCTCACGTGTTAGTTCATCATACTATTAAGAGGATTACTTCAATTAAGGGGATTAAGGAGAGATTTGAAATTTCTAAACTCGTGTTTTATATGAAATGGCGAAGGAAGGGGACCAATCAAATCATTACGCAATATATGATTAGATAATCCTCAATATTTGCATTACGTAATAAATAAATGTTCCGTAATCATACTTGATTACTCAATTTTAAACCAGGTTCATCATCAGAATTAAAACGAATGTGTTAATTGATTTAAACCGGTTTAATTGTTTACCTCTCAAAAAAAATTAATGTTCATTTGTTAACTTACGTGTGAATAGGAAGAAGTAAGTGTAAATGTTTCGTTATCCCATTTAGAAATCTGCAAAAATCCATTAATTAGTACATCAAAATTTCATTTAACAACTATGTTAATCTCAGCCCACGTAAACTTCACAACACGATGCCGAGAGCCGTAAAAGAGCTGTACACGCTGAACCCACCGTAGAAAACTTCATCTTTCCGGAGGATTCTACGGCCATGTTCATTTTCACGAACATGGTCGAGAAAAATGATCACTCTCTAATTTGCTTCCTGGTGCCACATGCCAACAATGGTTACAAGTTCCAAAACACAGCAGTTTCAGCACGAGAGACAGTGTGACTCTTATCATCATTAACAGCCAGAGCCTGACAATTGCTCTGATTGCTGCCATCTTACTCTTCTGTCCCATCGGAACAAATCCGTCAGGAGTTTGTATTCAACGTACCACACCACTGCGACATCCCGCACACGTTGGTATGCAAATTTCGCCTGTCTACCATGGCCCGGAAAGCGTACTTTGCAGGGATAACACACTCTTGAGAATAAGAGAGGTTGCTTAGTTGAAGGGCCGTATTTTCAAAACCGGTTGCTACCACAAGCAGTCGGAAGCCCGGAAACCTTTTGCCGGGTAGCATCGTGTCTCGCACATTGCTCCGAACATAGCAGCAAACTTAGGTGCAGCACGTGGAACAAATGAAACTGTCCACCATTTGAGCCATTAATGGCATACCGTGGGAAGATTGGCTGTCGCGAAGGTGCGATAAAAACGGTTCGTTTCATATCGGAATTACCGGTGGCATTTCGTCTTCACTTCCACCGGAGCATGGTTGTTACTGCTTCGCTAAGCGTTTTTTGGGAAAGGGAGCTGTAGTCAAGGTACAATGGATGTCTTGTTCGGTATGATTAATCTACCCTACGGACGGTTGGCTATTAATAGGCGGCGTGTGATGTTCGCTGAAGTGGGTTTTGCTACTATTATTGTTCAACCGGTCAGCCATTCCGGAAATGCTCCAAGATAGTCTCGGGAAGAAAATTCATTGTTTCGACATGAGCGATCATTTCCGAGCGTTAAATCCTACGGCTTTCGTAGAGTTGATCTATTTTCTACTGTAACCGTAAGCAAATGGTTGATTAAATGGATCAACCATTCCAAAGTGGATGGAAAGTAGAAGCAATTTATTCCAACGCTACCACAAGGATACTGATTATGCATTAATTATGTATTAATTTTTGGTTGGCACGAGTAATTAATTATGAAGCCGCTTCGAAATTTGAAAATATAATTTACGAAGTAATCTCACAACGCCTCTGCCTTGTGGGTGCCTGCTGCTATAAAATTATGTATTATAGTTAATTGTAAACCAATATTTGATCAACGAAAATAAAGCATAAAACAGATGATTAAATTCATTTTTCTCATAAAAACAATAAACGCATGCAACCGTAAAAGTTTAAGCTTTTTTTAGACGGTGATATACATTGCTGGAGGCGCCCAGTACATTACTCAAAACTTTTATTATAGATTGTTTGTGTTCGTATTTTGACGAATCCATGCTTGTGCGTTTCTAGCTTTCCATTCAATTTATTAATTTAAGGTACATTGTGTTATTAATCTTAGATTATAATAAAAACCTCTGAGCTGTCATATATTAGTAGTACAAAAAAACTTCGAAAGAATGTTTTTCGAGCAGGTTAAACTATATTGAAAACTATGTTTAAATTTTGGCTGGTATTTTTCAAGTAGAATCCTTTAAAATAGTCAATATATTTAAAATAGTCAATATATATTTAAATTTGAAATATGCGTGTTAAATTAATACTTTTTAATTTATTTTCTTTAATTTTCTCTCACTCGAAATAGTTATTTGTACTATCTGTTGTGTCACAATTGGACGCAGATGAGTTACCGGGAGCTAATCCGGAATGCTCGACCTAGTCAAACGAATTTCCTTTTATTGTTAAAAAAACCTTTTATTGTCAATCAAAAATAAGGAATTTATCATTTTCAAACATTTTCCATTACCAACGTTTAGCGATCGCATCATTGCAATTTAATGCTGTAACTAGCATTTATAAAACACAACGATTGATACAAGAAATTTTCCATTCATCTGGCCACATTAAACAAAACTGTAGTTTAAACGCCATTTGTTCAAATATTTTGTTGAATCACCCCGTACAGCAAAATTTATCATATTTCAATGAATTGAGTTAATTCATTTAATGCAATTATTTTAAACTGTGAATGTTCGTCATGATGCCTAGAAATTATTCTTAGCTTATTATTCTCATTTGTTAAAAATGAACCAATTTTCATGCCAACTGGGAACTGATATAGAACACATTTTCTCAATTTGCTTCTGCCACGCTATTGGCGGCGGATCGAAAACCACACAGAAAGTTTCCAATTTCCAAGAATCTTTGCATGTACGAATAATGTTGAATGTACGTGTCGGTTTCAGAACTTTTCTATACGACGGTTCGAAAATGTAACAAAATTTCCCGAAAACAAACCCCTAAAGCAGTATTTAGGGGAGAAGTAATTTAATTGAAACTGAAATACAAAAAAATTAAATAACTTTATACTAAAGTTGTCTTGCATATTTAAACACTCGCTTTAATTTTTCTCCCACCCCATCTTTTGCTAATTTACAGACTGTCCTGTACACTGACCGCGCTCCGGATGCAATCAACCAGCGACAAAGCGGATGTCCATCGCAACACTGAAAGCCTACTCACGAGTTCCAGCGGATGGCTGTTAACCGAGGCAACTATTGGACTAACTAGCCATCGTCGATGGCAGCAAATAATTTCCGGCGCATCAATTCCATCGTCCGCGTGGTTTGGGTGCCCAAAGGGTGTGCAAATAACCTTTCCGTCGTACCGCAACCACATCAGCCTTTACCGTTCGTGCAACTGTGTATGGAGTTGAGGGAGGCGTTGGCCAACTATTGAATTATAGCATTCCCTTGCTGGACAGAGAGGGAACTATCGCTGCGATGGTGGACTATAGTTTATAGTATAGAATTTGTTTGCTAAAATTGAAACGAAACCTTCCGAAAGCTTCGCAGCGAGGATTTGAAGAATAGAAGCAGACTAATGCGATTCATATAGCATTCCAAGACCGGTGATTTCGGACCATATAGACAATCCAAAACGAAGTTACGAAGAATCGCTATATATGCAGAGCGCATTGCGAGATGAGTCGAGTGTAGTGATATTAAGTGAGTCTCGGTCCGCATACGAACGATGGCCATTAACGGCTCCACCATCACCACCAGTGCGTCGGTCATCCTCAACTATACGGCGGCCCTTTCGACCACCTACCAGGAGCTGTTTGTCAATCTGCAACTAAACGAGGCCGGCATCGGTACGGTGTTTGATGATGGCCGACATCGGACAAATGGTACGATCGGTTGCAGCCGGGCCTGTCTGTCGTGGAAGAAGCTCGTCCTGGTGGCACTGTTCTGTCTGCTGATAGTGATCACCGTCGTCGGGAATACGCTGGTGATCTTGTCCGTGCTTACCACCCGACGGCTACGCACCGTCACGAACTGCTTCGTGATGAGTTTGGCCGTTGCCGACTGGCTTGTCGGTATCTTCGTGATGCCTCCCGCTGTCATCGTGTTCGTCGTCGGTAGGTTCGCAATTTGTAGTTACTTTGTTCACCAATATCTGCTCGTCCAGTTCCGCTTGGGAGCCATTTTTGTATTGCATTAATCTCACCCAACCTTTCGCCGTATCTTACCAGCGTATCGGTACAACTTGTTGCCGTGGAGTTCGGTACACGGGTCTTTTTTTTTTGCCAGTTACGGTTTGTGAGTTCCCAAGGATTAATTCCACGACGAACGGCATGAACCTCCAGAGACGCATCCGGGTTGGGCTGTCTGTGAGCACGATATTGATAGGCGTCGGCTTACACCGTACGTCTGTCAGTAATCTCGGTCTGTGTCGGTGCCTTCATGTGTTTTTTTGTTGTTGCTTCCAGTCAGCCTTTTATCATATTCCGCTCTCAGTACCGCTTTGCAAATCTTGATGGGCGGAAAAATTGTTCCATGTGTATGATTTCGTATTTCATCTACCATTTTTTTTCGTCCGCCAACCAAGATCCGGTTGGGGTTTCGCCCTGAGACAAGTGGTTACAGCACCGGTAGCTTTCGGTACGGTTTTTCCGCCTCGTTGCCAATGAAAGATGATACGAGCGCAGAGCGTACCGGCTTATGGATGGCACGGGCGTTTCAGGTACGGTGGGTGTGCATGCACGTATCATGGTTAATGCTGATTGAGCTTGCCAGATACCGTACCGAGTGGTGGCAGATGACACAGATAGCGTTGCAAACGGCGTTGTAAAGCTGTTTGTCATCGAAACTTCATTAAAGCTCCATTATGGGTTGAGGTTATGTTACGTAGTGGAGGACGCAATGTACAACACGCAGTCAAACAATGAAACATATTCCCACACTTTCCCGGGAAAAGAGGATAATGCCAACCTACAAACAACCGGAACAGAGTCACGGGAACAATTTTTCTGTTTGTAATGCAAGAACAAAAAAAAACAATAGCAGTAGCGATTTTCACCCGCCAATAAAACACACTCCGAGTCAATTGTTGCAAGTATGCCGGAATGCCAAACAGACCCTTCCCTTGGCAAAACCATTTGCATTTGCCTAAAATCAAAGAAAACCTTGGGAAAGAGTGCGCCGAAGAGGAAGGATATTTTTATTCTTCCCGAACCCATCTTTGCCGAACTTTGGCGGAAAGAAAGCGAAAGTTCATTAACGTCTGCCGGAGCGCCGGGTAAATAAAATTAACACAAATTTCTGGCTGACTGGTAGATTGGCTCGGTGGCGCAAAGTGCGCTGTTTGCGTACGCGTAAACGAATCTCCCCACCCGCCAGAAAACTTTGTGCGGATGAAAGTGAAAGTAATCCTTTGAATCAACAAAACCCTAGGATATTGCCATCTTTTTTGGCTTGATCGTGTTCTCCCTTTATGCCTTAGCCATCTTCCTTCCAGTTTCCGAGTTTCCAGTGTTTCAGGATTTCGACGGCAAGTTTCGTTCCAGATCATTCTTCCATATGTAGATCTGTGTGCGTGAAAGTACTTTTTTATAACCTCTCAACCGTGTTCTGTTTCTTTATTCTCACTTTTCCCCACAGAATCGTGGCAGCTTGGGTGGATACTTTGCGACATTTGGATATCGCTCGACGTGTTGCTCTGCACGGCCTCCATCCTTAGCCTGTGTGCAATCAGCGTTGATAGGTACGGATCTGGGCGAAAGTTGAGGAACGTTTGTTTTTAATGCGGCATTTTGTTTGGTTTTGGCTTACACGCATCTTACACGGCAGATATCTGGCAGTTACACGACCGCTCACCTACTCGAAACGGAGGCGCTCCAAGCGGTTAGCACTGTTGATGATTTTCGTCGTGTGGTTGGTCGCGTTGGCGATCACCTGCCCTCCTATTCTTGGCTGGTAAGTACGTCGTCAAGTGAGTGGTGCACACGCGCTACTTACACAGGAAGCACACATCTCACCTTCGACACGGGCCGGGGCTTGTGTACGATTGGATTAGACGCTCAATTCATGACCATCATCATAGGGACACTCTCCATCCATCCTATCCAATCGCTTCAACCCCAACGGACGGACGAGATCCTTCGAGTGCCGAATCGCTCAGGCGTGCTATTTTTATAGCATTCCTCCCACGTACCATTAGTGAGGATACTGTGGGATTCCGAACAGCTGCGTGGACGATGCGTACCGGTCCGTTGGCCTTAAAGTGCTATTGGACAATCTACCGAACACGGTGTGTCCCCAGCACTCACAACCGTCATCACAATGAGACGAACGCTGGTTTTCAAATATTGATTCCGATAACATTACTGAAGTACATGGTCGTGGCTTTTGTGGCTATTAACAGGCGATGGGACCTAGGCTGGGATATCTTCATTCCTACATCTACAAGGCTTTGGCGTATAGCTTTTATTATGGCAAATAGATAAATCGTGCCTGTTCCTCCAGTCATCTACGGAAAAACCCCTAGCCTAGCAAGAAGGAAAAAACATGCTTTTATTGTCAACCCAACCATAGATGCCTCCCCAACCTGCCACGGTTTGACTTGTTAACCGAGAGATTAATATGATCGTTCATGTGACCGTCCGATATCTTTTTCGGTGTTATTGTGTTGTTGTTTAAAATAAAAATAAATCAAGCCTCTATCGGTATGAAAGATGGCCCATGAGCGCACAAACAAGGGGCCAGTAACCGAAACGGTAACGACAATGAATGACCTTTTAGGAAAATTAGCCTGAACAAATCAGCCAAGCTCATGTCGAAAAGGGAATATCCCGCGTACCTTCGGAGAAATCCTTCCAAGTAAGCGTACCGTTTCCAGCCGTACTGCAAAGAAGCAAACAACCAGCCACAACACTAGCATCTAGAATAGGGACCGTCCAGGGATGCTGGACAAAGATGACCACCATGAGCAGCAAACAAAGCACCCATCACGGTTAAGGTTTCACATTTTTGTACGAATTCTTAAGGACGTTTTGCCGTGTCGTGTGTCCAGAATTCTCGGAACTGCTCGGACTGGCGCACCGAGCAGCGGTACACGGCAACTGAATGACAGCTCGTGAAGCGTAAATATCCCAATTTATGTGAAGCTTTTGTTGCTTCCCGAAACCTTTTTCTTTTTCACCTTGGTGGAATTTCTTTCAAGATGCACAAACATGTTCTCTTTGGCTCACGGTTCGTTAAAAAAAATTCTGGTATTTTTCTCCCAGTTTTTGGTTCCTACATTGGCAGCGAGATGGCAGTACTGCCTACAGGAGGTAAATTCAATTCCAAATGTTTATTCAAAAGTTCACAAGTCACTCCTGCTGGGGAGGGTGTGTTTAATCCCGCGTACACCTGTAAGCTGTCTGGCACTCAAGCAGTCGGGTGCTGGTCGTAAGTGGATTCACTTGCCAAATTTTAATCTCCTCCCAATCAATTACCCTGTACGATGGAGCTTCGGTGCTTCATGTTTTACCATTCACATGATCGGTCCCGGTGAAAACATTATGGCCCTTCGAACGTTTCTCACGAGGTTTTTCTCCTTTTTTCTTGCTCTCCTGTTTCGGTTATCCCATCATCGTGCAGGTACGATCAGGATCGGAAGACACTACAAAGCTATGAGTGCCACTACAACCAGAACAAGGGCTACGTCGTGTTCTCCGCCATGGGTTCCTTCTTCATCCCGATGACCGTGATGCTGTACGTCTACTCGAAGATATGCTGCGTGCTAACGTCTCGCCAAAACAGGATGACCAAAACGGAGGTAAGTACGAACGGGAAGGAATGGCCTTCAACCGTTAGTGGTGTGAACCGACCATTACTGACATCTTCCCGAGCCGGGACCGAAGTACGATGAAGGATACTGCCAAATGTTACACTACCTTTTCTGATCTCCCCCCAAAAGAGAGCTGGGAATGTTTTTTTTTCTCCACGACCAGACCAATCCAAGCCGGTTTGATTTTGTGCAGGCGAAATGGTGTTGTGGGATTTAATTTGAAGCTGTCCGTTGTTATGCTAATGAGTCGCCCACGGCTTACGGGTGACGGTTGGGATGCTTATTTAGGGACTGTTTTTGGACACGGTGTACTTAAAATTCCGCAATCATAGATTTTTAAGCGTAATGGAAATTACATCCCCATGCGGTAAGCGATTTAATTGCCCGAACGCTTTGTTACAAATTGTCAATGTGGCAATGTGGAGGGACTTACGAGTTCCAAGTAGAGGTAAATAATTCAAAATGGGTTTGATTCACCGCAAACCTGTACATTATAAATAGAATCATTAGGTTGAGGATAATTTTAGACGAATGATGTACATTAAAGATATATAAATGTTTGGCGGAGAGAGTTTACTTAGCCTTGGTGTTCGCCATCATTTCTTTTTTTACCGGATTGTTTTTTGTGGTGAGCAGCAATGCAATCTTCCCAGACAAGTCTAACCAGTTCTGGGATGGGATATGTTAAATATTAGTCTAGGATTCTTCTTTCGTTTATCTTTGGGACGGAACTAGACGGAATCAAACCGCTCTCGTTGGGGTTAACCCCTTTGCGTAGTGTTTAAATATATTCCAGCGAACAGAAGGCAAATTTTGGATACTTATCGTCTGTTTACTTTTCAACCTTTTTCTCTCCCCGTTCCTATTCCAACTCTACCGGTAGGCCACTGAAAAGAACTGCGATATAGAGGTGGATAACTGCACATCGGATGCGGACACTAGCCCTCGACAGATGGTATCTGGAGCGTACGGAGGACGACACGCACTCTCCGCTGGGCACTATCCGAATGGAAGTAGCAGCAACAACACATCGCACCAGACACTGTACGAGTTTCTAAGCTCCACCCGAACGACACCCAACGTTGCGTCACGTGGCACTCAGAGCACTACGCGGAATGGCAGCAATGCAAGCGGCATGTCCAAGTTTTCGGGTGCAACGTTTGAGTTACGGCCCATCAACACGGTACAGTTTAGTGCGAGCCAAATCTCACTGTCGGAATCGTGCGCCTCCAACGTGACGAATAACGCGACCAAGATACGGCTACACGGGAAACGCATCCCGATCCGTATTTCATCGCTCAAGCGCGAAACGAAGACGGCCCAAACGCTCAGCATGGTGGTTGGTGGGTTTATCGCCTGCTGGTTACCATTCTTCGTGTACTACCTGCTGATGCCCTTCCTGCCGGACGACTCCAAGAGTGACGACCTGATGGAGTTCCTGACCTGGCTCGGTTGGATAAATAGCGCCATCAATCCGTTCATTTACGCGTTCTACAACGTCGACTTCCGGGTAGCGTTCTGGCGCCTTACCCTGCGAAAGTTCTTCAAAAACAAGCACAACCTCACATTTTACAAATCGTAAAACGGGCCCCGATCGCTATCGAACCCGGACAGCATGAAAAGACAGTGTGTCAGTGTTTCGTTACTTATTGCCTAGAATGAAATAAATGAAAATTAAATAGAAGTTGCGTGGTGTGTTTTTTTCCTGCCCAATATGGCCGGCGGCAAGAGGTGCCGGCTTTCAAGCATTCGCAATAAATTGTAAATCAATTAAGACTGTCTGTCGCGGCTGTACCACGATCAAACAACAAAGGTTCCGAGAAGTGCGCTAGGCGCGTTGCTGGCAATTGGTGTCTTATTTGCGATGACTTACCAAATGATGTAAATCAAAAATTATTTACCTGCCCGAGGTCTTCGGCTACAGGGGACACAAATTCAATAGTACTTGTTTTGTGTTATCATGTAGCAGCATTATGTTGGGAAGCTTTTAATGACGATTTAATTGCGACAATTACTGTAAGAGGCAAAAGTATTGGAAAATGCTTCTAGACCGTGTTTTAAATAATTCGTACATAGGGTTCTCAATTTCATATTAACTAATTTTAATATTACAAATTTTGCTAAAATAGAACAATAATTACAACAGTGAAAGTTGTATTAAAAAAGTCATGGTGAAGTTCCTTTAAACCATTTTCTTTTATTCTCTCGTAAGCCATTTCTTCCCACACTCTTTGGTTTCTTCAGATATTTTATAATAGTTTTTTTTTAAACATGTTGAGTGTTTTAGTTTATGAACAATGCATTAGATGGTGATCATGACGGTATTTTAATCGTAATAATCTCACTTATAATTTGTCATTTTGTACTAAGTATAATATTATTTTGTTATTTATGAAATTTATACACCTAAGCATCGTTTCACTGTGTGAATATGCTATAAAAGCTCCTCTCTTTGCTCGCTAAAGCTTAATTTACCTCTATTTATTGTGTGCAATATAGCATACCAGAAAGGATATTCGGAGGTACACGCAAGCTTTCGGGTGAAATTCATCCTTTGCATTTAAAATGATGGAGGCGCCTAGTCGTTCATGAGATGCACGTGTAGCGTATTTGTTCATTTGCTCCGAATAAAGTACACTCATTCAATATTTCTTTAATTTTCATTAATTTTTTTTTGCTATATATAAAATTGCAAAAATGTTCGTATTACCCATCAAATACAAAGGAAATCTTTTAAGAGTAAAGAAATGAATTGAATTATCAAGAATCAAACACACCATCACGATCCGATGCTGCATAGCATATTTTTTATTCCTATTATTCTTCTGTGGAACTGGTTTTATGTTTAAAAGAAGTTCATTTGCCTTCGAAGCAGAACCGGTAATGTTGATGTTGTGATAGGAAAAGTTTTTGCGACAAGGTGCTGTAGATAGAATTATCAATTTTTAATATTCTTCCTTGAGCATACTTTAAGCAAACCTTTAAGTGATTTACTTTATCAAATGATTCGTTTGCGATATTTGATCTTAAATGTTTCTAAACATGTCCTACGAAAAAATCAATGATGCTTGCACTATTGCCAACGAAGAAAATCGCTCGTCATGATGATATGGATGGTCAAAGGATGGAATAGTAACCGAGGTCCACTGTTTGGTGTAAAATTGAAGATGAGAATTGAAATAAGGTTCCAAGCCTCCTATTGTTCCAATAATCGATTGAACAACACAATAGTTTAGACAATTTAATTTAAGAAACGAATGATCATTCTCCATTATTTAAGATTTAACCTTAATTATTCAAAGTTTGCTTTGTAAATAGAACTGAGAGCATAACAGCCTAATATCTTTACAAAAGGTTAATGGGATAAACCGATTACAAAGTTCCTAAAAGTGTACTTATAAAACTTGTGTTGTGTAAAATTTATTTTGAAAGCTTTCTCCAAACAAAAGCTGAACTTAATTGTAACTGAAGGTGAAGCGTTCGCTACAATTTCTCGTAGACTTTTAGAAGGCGTCGAATACTCCCTACGTTCGCTCTCCAAAAGCTGGCCGGTAAATTTTTATTAAAGTTCACGGCAACAGTACAACTTATCGTGCGGGAGGTTTCTTTGCCACTGTTTTAATTCTCCCGATGCACAGGTGATAGCGAACCAGACGGGCGCCGGGTACGGGTAACCATCAAATGCAGCAAACTTCTGTTACGGCAACGGCCCGACCCGAGAGTTCTAGTGAGCTAGTGTGCCCCGTTCGTTTGATTTGAATGAAAAGCAAGACAGCGCTATAATCTCATTACAGTTTTATTGCATTAGTTTGTTTGCCGTCGTTAAAAGGTCGAATCGACCCCGTGCAGGAAGTGGGTTCTCCTGAGGGTTAAAAACGAAACGGATGCCTCGGATCTTTACCGAGGCACCGTTCGGGTCAGCTGCACGGAAGATTGTGGCCACACGCTGGAGGACTCGCTCGAAGGAAAACTCAGCGCACGATAATCAATCATCATAAACTTCTCTACCCTCCGGTGTGGTGCGTTGCAATACGGCGTGCTGCTGTTATCGGTCGGCATTTCTCCACCGTCACGGTTGGACCTGGAAAATGAAAAAAAGGGGAAATGTTTCTTGCTATCCGCACCAGTGGCGGTAGCTCAGCAATTAGACGATCAAGAAGGTTGAACCGGCATGAGTATACAGAAAAATTGCTTTCACCAGCTACCAATTACCGAGTGGCGTTGGGAGTGGATGTGAAAACAGAATATTGTTCTGTATGTTCATCGGACGGACAGAACTATCCACAAGGATGTGCGACCACAGCAACGTGGTTGGCGTGCGTTACAATGTAACCAATGTTCACCTTTCGGTTCTATACTGGGTTGGTCTTATTGGACAATAAGAATGATGTATGTTGATTGTGTTAATGTTAATGCTTCCTCTATGTTTTTTGTCATTTCCTGAGGGAAAACTGATACGATTAATAGTTAACAGTTGTTTTGATTACACTAAAATTGCAGTTTAAAAAAATGTGAAATAAATATATTAAAGAATCTTTACAATGTTACCCCTTACACTACAAGATCTACTTAAAGATACTTGTCCATATCGCGAAGGATGAAGTTGAAATCTATTAGGGAGGATTTTCAGACCCAAAAAACAATACCTGGTCGGATCCTGATCATGCGGCAGATCTTGGAGAATACTTTGGAGCAGCTCACGTCTGTTCGTTGACTTCAAGGCCGTATATCTCGAACCACAAGTCACTGTAAAACTTAAATACCCTTAAGAATTCCTTTAGAATCTCAGAACTCCAAGAATTTCTAGAATTCTTACATATACTTATAAATTTAAAAATATACAAAAATTAAATAATTTACTTAAAACCCACATTCTGAAAATCCAGAGATGTATCGATCACTCGCTCAAAGTTCAAGCATTTAAATTATTTTATTTTATCACCCAAGTTACATGAGAGTACGCCATGTGTTTTTCAATTATATTAAAAGAAAAAATCGTCCGGGTTGGAAAAAATCGGTGAAGAAACTCGCCGAATCCTAACGCAACCTGATTTCACTCAACATATCGTTCATGATAGCTGCTGATTAAACCATTCAGATGATAGCTAAAGTTTCAGGCAAAACTTGTTCAAAAACACTCAACGATTCGCCTGTAAACGGAACCACAACCACACAGCTTGTCAGCGTGCCGGTTTCGGACGTGCCATACCTGCGCTTATTACATGCACTGCACCAAAAACTTTCCAACGGCAAGCGAACAAAAGGCGGCATGTAAAGGACCATGTTTAACAAAAAACGGATGATATGAGCAATCTTGGCGTACATGTATGACTTGTGCTGAGAGTGTGTGAGTTTATTTTTTTTATCGTCCTACAACAGATTGCCCTTGGAGAGAAAAAAAAGGTACATGGATGTACAATAAACTACGAAAGCGGAAAAAAGTTCCAACTTGATGCGATGATTTGATCATTTGTGTTCCTACATTTGCTGACATTGCATTTGTGACAACTTTACGTACAAATGGTAATTTATGGTAGAAAAGAGACATAAGGTCATTTAAAATAAAAGAATTAACTAAATTGCTTAATGAAGAGATGATTACCACCAATGGAACAAAATAAATGACAAGAAAAGTAGGATAAATTTCATAATTATCCTTCTTTGTACATCCTCTTTGTAATAAACAAATAATTGTTCTAATTGTTTAACATTTTCCTTCCCTCCGGTTCAACGTTGCGTTAAGCCATACTGCGGGTAAGTTCTGGCAACTGATAATAAAAAAGTGAAAAAAACGCACCATCCATAAAGCACGTCCGGGTGTTGCTTTTTGTTTGCTTTCGGTTTTGTTTTTTCATTAAGTCTCCGTTTTAACAATCCACCGCAGTGTACAGGGAGACCCTCATAAAATATGCTCCACACTGTTTCCACCACACTCCATCCTCCCCCGCATATCACATCGTTTAATCTCTTGCGCTACAACATTGTACGCGCGCAGTCTGATGCCGGTTGCAGAATGATTTACGTTTTATGTCGTTCCGCGTGCCAAGATGCTACGTGGAATGGGATCCCCAGATATGATTCCCGAAAGATCCAGGGAAAAACAAAATCCACCACATTTAAGCTCCATCATGTCTGTTAAAACGGTTTTCTAAGGGAGCGCAACAAAAAAAGAGAAGAAAATGAAAGGAAATAAACGGTGAAGTTTGTGGAAGGAGATGAGATGGAGGACAAGTCAGCCCACAATCATCCAGCTGATGCACCGATTATGGCACGTTTCGGTCTTTTTGCGGATATGTTTGTGTGATGAGTAGATGCGAGACCAGCAACCCGCCATGATTAGTCGAAGGAAAGTTATTTCTTGGGGAACATTTTTCTTAGTGCAATGCGTCGTCCCTAACTCGTAACTCTTCTTCTCGTCTATCGCTCACCGTTCAATGAGAGCAATTAACATCTTCACGAACAGCACTTCCAGTTCCTTGACTCCCAATGGCAGGCTGTAAATGGCCGCTATGGACGCCATTCGGACGCCTTGCAAAACCATAAAAAAGCGTTGCTTGATGGTCTATTCATGAAAGCTGTTCGGTCGTTTATTGCGCAGGTGATCCGAGTCATCCGAAGGTAGTCCATCCGAATGTGCCCTGGTCACAAGTGGAAGCACCGGGGTTTTTTTTATAGCAGCAATCAAAGCATGTGCTGCATTCGTTAATGATGACATTATGTTGTACTTTCCACACTTTGGACGAGATTGGTCGCTTGCCCGCATGGTTGCGCTTTAACTTGTAAAGGTGGGCTTTTATGTGACGGCACAAAGGAAACATACACATTAAGCATCCCCAGCGGTACTATCCACTGTGTCAACAAGAGCAACGGCTTACTTGAATGGAACATTTAACCATCACACTCCTCCTGCCAACGATCGGCATCGGTACTTAATTCATATTTCAGCTCCAGGTGAAACCACGGCACACGAAACAGTGACAGAAGAGAATGGAGCAGAAGCACGAGCCGCCGCAAAGGAAAACATTTATCGTTTTGTCTTGCGAGAAAAAGCTTACAAGCCACTAAGCGTCTCCATCGGTAGCGAATCTTTCGGGGCTTCGTGCAAGACGCTTTCACTCCCGAGTGACGTTGCTATTACGCTCCAGTCGAACGGTAGCACAGGTAGCTCTTACCCTTAGGAAGAAATGTCCCTGGGATGGGGGAGCAAAACAAGGTAGCTTTTATGCCAAGCGCAATCGAATTAACTGAGATTCAATTACGTTGCAGCATGCGATGGCGTCTTCTCGAGTAGGCTACTTGCAGATCTACTTCACCTTGCACTCCACACTGCAGCAGTAGCTGCACTTCTCATCGTGCCGGTTTGAATGCGATGCATCCCCCCCCCTGGTGTGCCATTTCCCGTGCCACCCCTTTGGAACTTCCCAAGGATGAGTGTGATATCATTCAATTTCACTTCACCCACGGGAAAGCGTGATGTCGATCGAATCGCCACGCAGCTCACGCTACAGGCAGCAGCTAAAATATTGTTTCTCCACCAGCACGGGGTAAAAAACCTTGAGGAGGGCGCGTGCATTGCAAACAATTTGAAACAATTTTACCAACGAAACAGGATCCGGTGTCGGATTCTTAGCCGTAAATGGTGTCTTTACATGATACCCATTTAAAGAGGAAAATGCAATTTCCTTCCAATGGTAGCTTTCTTATGTTTCAACCCAAGGGTTTTTCCGTTTAACGGTTTACTCACGCAATCGCTTGTTGAGCGAGAGTGGCAAATGGTTTTTGTTTTGTGTGGAAGATTCGGCTCACCAGGTGTGCTAATTAAATGGGTAATATAAAATCAAGCCACAACCAAAACAATAATGTCCGGACCTTTTTGTTTCGAATCTACGCTTAATGAAGTTTTCAACCTTGCTACAATACTTGGAAGAGTTTTTTTAATGGAGAATATAGAGTGAAGAGCCGTTTATGTAGATTGTTTTTTCTGAAAATTTTCCAAAGCAGAACACATTACACTCGAATAATAGAAACGCGATGGTCAAGTCGAACTTTGAGTGCGCAATAAAATAAACTTTGGTCTTTTCAAAACAGAAACAACAGAAGAAGAAGCCATTGTGTTTCATTGCTCCCTTACATTGTGGGCAATGCGAAAATACAACGACCACAAAACGGAGCTGGAATGCCCTTCAATAGAAACTGTAAAGGAAAATTAAAAGCATGACAAATTCTCGCATAAGTACCACGCATCCCGCTGCACTAATGTGGAACCATTTCCGCAACGGGAAAGACGTGAAACTCATGACGGTTGCCATACTTTCCTGTGTCCCTGGGTATTATAATCTCCCTGATGCTGGGACGGAATTTCATGCCAAAATGGAGGAAAATAAAACTCGCGGTAAAAAAAAGTACACGGTGCGGTGGAATAAGTTTCTCAATTTACAATGCACTACAACTTCCTGACACACTGCAGTCAGCGAATCTCGTAACGGGGTGGAAATACGGAAACAGGCGGAAGTGACTTTAAATTGTGGAAAAATATGTTTATGGCTCGATTTTCTTTTCGGTAGCTCAACTTTGATTTTATGGCGAATACTTTGATGTGGATTTTACAACTAGGGAGGTTTGTTTAATTTTGCAGACATTAAAAGAATCTGTCATTAGAAAGAAATATATTCTGATATTATTTTTCCTTACTTGCTACCAAAAGTTAAATTATAATACAAATGGAATTGTTTTATTAATTTCATTCAGCAAGCGTACGAAAGCTTCCACGAAATAGCTACATTCGATTAACGCAAGTTAATGGCGTTGTTTTCTCCATAGAATAAAGCGGAAAAGTTACTTGAGAAATCCAATAAAGAACGTCCCGTTAACTTGCTCGCTCCCCGTTAACGCCGCTCGCAGCTAATCGAATCATCGAGTGCTTGCGTGCCAGGCTGGTGAGAAATTTCCCCCGAGAAGTGATTCAAACGAAATAAGCGCACGCAACACCGGCTGTTGAATGAAAACAAAGCACCCTCGCAACGGGCGAATCGTTTTCTGGCGAATCATCAACGCATGTTTCGCATATGTCTATTTGGCACAGCTGTCGCGACCGCTTACCAAAACACTGGTACCGTTCCATGGGTTCATTTGATAGTCTGTTGTTGCGCCTGTATCCGGCATCTGGGTTGACTGGTTTTGTCTTCCCCCCGGAACCCATTTTCCTAACGATCGACCTCTTACCGCACTGGAAATGGAAGCGAGCGGCGAGCAACAAGGATACACACTCGAGCGCGTGTTGTTTTATGTCTGTTGCCCAGTTTTTATTGCAGTTCTTCGGCAGAATAACAATGGCGTTGGTGGGCTAGTCAATCAATGAGCCACAATCAACGGAAAGGTGAGGAATGAGTTATCGATTTTCAATTAACCTGGTGATCGGCGTAAGATAAAGATGACGTGAAAAAACTCGTTAGAGGAATCGTTATTTCTTGTAGCTTTAAATCATGATGATTCTTACTTTTAATCGCTTCGATGATCCTTATGCTTATTAAGTTCAATTTGTATTGGAAGATCATCTATCCGATCGTGGCAGTTTCCTTCGCTTCAAAAGGACTATATACTCTATATATCATGAATCAGAGCCATTCTTCGAATTAAGTAAATAACTCTGAATCTCCATTTTTAAGATTTTAGGAACTTCATTCATAAACTATTAGAGATTTTTGAATCCTCAGAGATTGATGAAGCCTCAGATTCATGAATCATCAGAGCCTTGTTTATAAGCAAAAAATAATGAATAATTCAATGGGTCTCTATCGGTCTAAGTGTAGAATTCTAGTAGGGTTAGAAAATGATAAATTTACTAAAATTTTTAAATCCACAAGCAAATATTAATTTGATGCAGATTTAATTGTTTAAGTTTCTGGAATAAAACTGTTTATACAATTATGAGTTGAAATTGCATATTCACCACTAATAATCAATTTATTTCGCTAGAGCTTCATAAGATTTATGAATTTTTGAGGATTAATGAATACTTGCAGAGTCAACTCATTATTTAAATGACCCGTCCTTGAAAATTCTTATGAATGATTTCACAAAAAAAGGTTAATCAGGCCCAGCACTACTCTGTTCTGTATAATATGAATAATTTCCTAATGCAATTTTGATCCAATCCAGCAGAATAAATGTGTTAGGTACGTCCATTTTTTTCAATGAACAAATCCCCTTCGCTCCGTATCAATCAACGAATTAGTTCGTATTCTTTGAAGTTTATCACCGGTCGTTTTGGGTAACGTTTCCGAACCGAAGTGTGTGTGTCTGTTTATAATGAATCGAAATGTTTGGTAGAAACTATGTTTGATTAGAGGATCCTTGCCGGTACGCACATCGGGGGATTTTACACTGGAAATGGAACCATTTGCCAGAACAAACATAGGCCTAAGCTGCCAGCAAACACCTCTGAACCCCAATTCACTGATCATTCCGAGCAGGTCTGAATACCTTCTCATTTGTCTAAGCAATGGAGACGCCCATTCCTGCACACAGAGCGTCGTTATGCCTCACCGTTGGGTCGGGCCCTTTACATCGACATCAACTGGAGCGTTTCAGTATGCGAGATTATTCGCAAGCCTCGTTACCCCTTTAACATTCACATCACCATAGGACGCTATCAACCATCCGCTCGGAAGGCTACTTCAGAAGCTCACCATTGGAAGCGCCGCCATTGGCGAACTCGTGACGAACTGATATCATCCGCGGCAAACCTCAGCTGGTTTGCTAAATTGAGTCGCAACCGCCACACGGACCCACACACGTGCACACACCGTCGGCCAACCGGTGATCCATTCGGAGCTACTTTACATTCAGGCGCTCATCTAGATCGCTAACGCCACTTGCGATACGACCGTAGGCCGATACGGGGAAGGTTAAAGCGATGTAACGTTTAAGCAGAGTGTTTAAAATTCCTAGAATTCTTCACCATTTGCATAGGCCGTGGCATGCCCGAGAATGGAAGCGCGCGTGCAAAATGACAGCAATACCTCGACGGTTACACACGTGAAATTCGATGTCGCCCATTTTCACATCTGGCTATCGGCAAGGAATGTGGAAATTTTCTGATGCCGAGTTTCGATTTTCGTGTCATACCCTTTTTTAACTCTATAATACCGTCTCAACTATCGAACGGTGAACGTGCCAAGTGTTCTTTTTATGCAAGCACACAGAATGACAAACAGGTGACACTCTGTCTTTAGGCAGCCGTTGGTATATATTCGCATTTTGTATAAATTTTTTGTTCATCGTTTGAGCGAAAATAGAATCTGAAGGTTTAAAAAGGGATTGAGCACACATCTACGCTTGTTGTTGGCAAAATGAAATTGTTCCATCGTGACTTAATTAAGTTTTGAATGGATCTTTAGTCGAATCAGCGTAAAATCTTAAAGTAAAGTATAGCATGGTTTGCGCTTTGTATAATATTATATTGTTAATAATTTATCAAAGATGTACATAAATATTTCACAAGTTTTTTTTTCTAGAATTATATTTTTATTAAAAAATAGAAATAGATAGTGACCATAAAAAACAATTGAAATAAAATTATTTGCAATTTTACATGGTGAGTCCAATAGTTCCATGCCAGACTAGACATAAGAGAAAAAATTAAAAAAATAACTTTACATTATTCTGAGAGGCTTTGAAATTACTTACAATATTTTGCATATTTGAAAATGATAATTTGCATCAAAAGAAATGGTTTTTCCATGTGGTCTCATAAAATTGCTACAAGGAGCAATTATCAACCCGGCGAAAAAATGTAAATAAGTATTAATATGCAAAATGGATGGAATTTTTGTTATTCTCTTTCGGCTTTGCAGTAGAAGATTTTTCATACCGCTTCAGTGTTTCAAGTAATTCGTAAAAACAAGTAACCTGCATAATCAACATTTAGCAAAAAACAAAACCCTTTCTGAATAAAATTTTCTCTCATGTCTAAAAATTCTTACTCTAAACTGTTAAAAAAACAAAATGTACAACAATATGAATTTTTAAACTGCAGAACCAAACTTCAATAAAAATGTGTCTTTCAATCACCTTTAAAGCTCCACCTGAAGGTGCATTTTTTTTATTTATTTAAGTCTAAACATGCTTGACTGTATGCTCTCACACACGACAGCAAACTCTGGCCCTTTGTGATCGTATCTGTTGAACTTTTCCCGATGCATTATTCAAGCTGCAAAGCATGAAAAACATCGATGCAACTCTGCACAGGATGCGAGCTTAATATCGGCACACAGAAACAAAAACCCCGCAGAAATACAACAAAAAAGGGCATCATAAAACACGATGAATATCCTTCCCGCTCCCAAAAAAAACCCTTAGAAACCATCCCGCCTCGGTAGTGTCCCCCAGAAGGCAGCACGCTGTTGCTCGCGCCACGGAGAAGATGTTCGCGTTCTCTCCGTGCTCCGGAGTAACCCGGTCGCATTGCACCGTGTACGACCGCACCGATCGGCTCTCGCACCGATCTCGGACCGAAAGCGCGTACCCGAGCGACCACTTGCACTTCTATCGCTCTTGCCCCGTTTGCAGCAACACGGAAAGCGTACATCCGTTCCAAGCGGTTATCCATCGCGTCAGTTCTAACCGAACGCTCGTACGATTCACTCGCTCATTTTGTCCGGAACCCGTTCGTCTGGTTCGCAACATATCGCGCGCGCTACGGTTACAAAAGTCATCCGTTGCTTGGGCACTCGGTTTCGCATCATTTAATTGCCCGGGCCACACTGGAAGACAGTCGCCCCACAGGTGAACGAGTGCGATACACGCGGGTGCCTCGAGGCCAACGAGATCACCCCGATTTGTCCGAGCGTTTGCCCATCCGGAACAGACCGGGTCGCGGCACAAACGGACGTGAAGCTGCGTGTGTGACGACGATTCGCTCATAAGTCAAACAACACCAAACCGAACGGAACACGGCGCAAAAAAAAAGAAGGTGCGAATCTTACAGACCTATCCCACTTCTCGGCCGGTACGAGTGAGGCAAAAACGAGCCGATCTGCTGCTCAAGTGATTAAATGTGACAAAGGGCAGCGGCATGGTGGTGTGGCAGTGAAAAGGCACTGGATGGCGACGTGTGCGGATGATGGGTTTAGATCAATAAACAAACAGACGCCATACACGGTCCAGCCGTTGCGGATCATCGTCAGAACGCGTTTTGAATCGCACAAATGACTACATCGATGTTCTCGATAATCGCGCAGCAACGAGGTTTCCTTTCGCGTGTGCTATTGTGATTAAGTTTCTGCCCATAACCCGGGCGCCATTAAAACCTCCAAACGAGCACAATACAACGATCGTGCCACTTCCACGATCGCGAAGAAAGTGTAATTCCAGTGCACCAGTGCTTCGAAAACGGTCCCGAATTACGTTTGCGATAAAACACTGCCCGGGTGGTGGAAAGTGATAAAGTTTGTGCTAAACTTCCGATAGAAAAGCAACCAATCATCCTACCAAGCACGAGTGCCCAGTTCCCGACCGTGCGAAGCTGTCAGACCCTTGCTGTCAGGGTGGAAAGTTGATAAAATATGGCCGGGCAAGAAGTTTTGCACCGAAGCCGAGTTACGACTAACGCCTGCCAGCTCTAAGTGTACGAATTCGGTAAGTGTTTGGCAAGTGAAAATGCATCAATTAGAATTTGGAGCGAGAATTTTAATGGACGCGTAATGCTATTTGCTTTGTTTGGTTGAATTACAACAAAAGGCACTCTTGCGGTGCTGTGCGTGTGCTCCGGGGTTAAATTAAATATAAATGAATTAATTGCTCTTTATTCGTGCTGTAAAGTGTAAGCTCATTTCTGGAAGAATTGCACCAAACGAGAGGGAAGATCCAGCAACAAAACACAAAGGGTTCAATGAGATTGATTCATTAAGATAATTTAAATCATTCGACCTTACCTGATGAATATGAAGCTAAACAAGTGGGCGGAGATGAAAAACAATTCTTTCCCACCAATAAAAAGGTAAACCTGAATAGTTAAGGGTTTTCAATGTAAATTAATCATCGTCAGCAAATGATTAAAATCATTCGTTTGAAGTGCCACCCGGTCCAGGGAGCGTTCGCGTGGATTTGTGCACAAAATATCCATCCAAAAAACGCTTGCCCAGTTCAATAACACGATGGCCCGTGTCACCGGTTTCGGCGAACCTGATTATCTCGAGCTACTTTGCATTATCAATAATGCAGCGGTACCGTTCAAGGCTGCCGCCGGTGGAAAGCCTTCGTTGTGTGGTTGTTGCTAACAGCTAACACAAAAGCTTTTCTTTAATTAGCTACGCGAACATTCTGGAAGACCAGCTAGACAAAATAATTTGTTTTCCACGAACCACCTTCACCTTCGTGTAGTGTTGTCGCTTGCATACCTTCGGTTGTTCGGAGGCTCGCGTTCAAAGGGAAATCGGTTTTCCCCAAAGCACAGATTTAAATGTTGAGCATTGTCACAGAATTTCCAAAAAAAGGAAGAAAAAATATGAAGAACAGTACCCGTAGAAGAATGATGAAGCTTTCTTAATCTCTTTCCCTTTCTAAGACACAGCGCACCCTCAGCACTAATTGCTGGAGCTGGATCAAAGACATGGCCCAAAATTTGATCATCAACATAAATTAAAAGTCTGCTTCGGCTTTGGTGACTTTGGCCGCCCTGTTCGGTGCGAGTCCTGCAAGAAGGCAGGTCCGTCCGGGAATGGGGCTGATTGAAAGTGATATTCTAATTAAAAACCATGGTAATGAAAAAGTTCAACAGCAAAGGCTCGTTTGTGTTGTGGTGATAAAAGTATTCGTTTGGATACAAATCCCGAAAGTGGCTTAACATTTACACCCCTAAGCAGGATATGTGTTTGTGACAAAGACAAGCACAAGAAACACAACAGAAAGGACATTGTTTAAAAATCGGAAGAATGTTTAGGGAATATCTTACTGCAAGTTGCAAACTGGCAGAGTGTAGGTAAAGGGACACAAAGCTGTTTAAATTGAAGTCTCATAAGCACGTAAACAGTGGAAAATAAAATGGTAATTTTTGTCCCAGGAAATGGGCCCGCATTCATGGGCAGCATCTGGTCTATCGGTTTGCTCAATCAGGCAAAGAAATAGAAACAGCACAAAAAGCAACACAACCGTCCTTTCCGTGCAACCGACCCTCAGAACATTTGGCCGTGGAAAAGCTTCAAGAGCGGTACATTTCCATTTCAGCGCTTTGTTTTCATTTCCTTTGGGAAAAGGATTTGTTTTTCTTGCGAAAGGCCATACCGCGTAATGGAGATGCGATTTTAGGGATTACTGATGTCTTAGTAAAATTCGGTTCTTGTCTCAAACAAATACACACACACGTGATTGTGACAGTTGTTCCACGAAGTATTCCGTTTTATTCATTTATTGGAATCATTAATTTGAAATGACTTCGTTTTGACAAAGCGTGTTATCTTATTGAGTTGATACATAAAATCAAGATTCCAGATCATTGAAGAAACAGAATAACTGGAAAAAATTGACATTGTAGTTAGTAAGACATGCAGAGCGAAAAACCTTTCAACAACGCGAACAATGGTTTAATTATGTTTTACACAGCCACGAAGATGACTTGGTCCGATGGTACGGAATTGGTTCCACCAGGGTATCCGGATGTAAATGTTGTATTGTTCCCGGGTGCGGTTGAAAGGAGATGCGCGCAATCGAATAACTTCACTGTTCTATAATCTAATCAACCGAGCACATCTTCTTGTCCACCCTCCCCAGGAAGCTTCCTGCCCATATCCACCTTAGCTGGCTGGTTGGGTGATAAAAAATATTGAAACCCATAGCGACAAACCGCTACAGGATACAGGCCTGTCGTCGGAGCAATCAGCTGCCAGTCGGTCGGTCCGGAAGGTGAAACTGCTCACCCTAGTGTACTTATCTCCGGCTAGGTTCATCACGAAGCAGAGCACATCAACACATCGGAGGAGTTGGTTAGTACGCACAAGGGAGGAACAACAACACAACACAAAAAACATCACAATCTAAACAAAGACACTCGGAGAATACATGAGGCGTACCAGTCCTGGAGGCAGATCGTCTACAGTAACAACCACACGCAACCACAGCTTAACCAGCCCTGGTCCCTGTGGCCCAGTAAACTTTCTTACCATTGTTTGTGGATTGGGTCACCAACTGTTCCGGTTTCTGGGAAGGGACTATCCCACCAGCAGTTGATTTGGAACATGAGGGAGTCTATGGGAAAGAAGCTCTCAAACTGCAACTGCCTAAAGAATCGTGCCTTTCCACAAGGGCCGTTTGGACGGGGAGATGAGCTTTGTTGAGGCATCTGCCGACTACACCCGACCATAAATTCTAACCCGTCCGCTTCACTTCCTGTGGAGCTGTGGGTTCGAAAGTCAACCGCAAGCTTTGTAGCAACACTAAACCACACGCTGCTCATCCCTTGTCGTCCCTATAGTCGGCCCTTTAAAAGCCTTTTGTTTCGCCTCCCTTCATTCCCACAGCAATTCGTTTGCCATCGGGATGAGACTGGTGAGGATGAGCAAATAGCAATCATGGCCTGTCATGTTTTCATCATTGACTCGGTGATGCCTGCGTGACGGACCGAAAATAAAGGATAGCGGAATAGAGCCTGGGAGAGAGAAAAAAAAGCATGGTGTACACGTCACACAAGGACACACCGGTCACATTCGATGCGTCCAGACCGTCCACACGGGTGCCACAGTACACCATCGCTATTATTCCTTGTCGTTTCCGTGGCAAAACTGTCACTTTCCGGTATCGGGTTCCTGGGTGCCGGTGTGCGCCATTTGCTTTGACAGTGTAATAAATTGAGCGCCGTTTTAAACGGCTCGCCCCCGTCCATTGGGTGCGTGTTTCAGTTCAGCGAACTCGCGCACCAAAAAACCCCGGCACTAATTGCTTCGGTTAATCAAATCAGCTTTTCAATTTTATGCAACCCAATCCAACGCGGTACGGCGCCACGGTGTCCTGTTGCAGTGTTGCATGAATTCTACGCGATCGCTTCGAAAAGCGAAACACTTCACAGCGTCCAGTGTTGCTGTGTAGAAGCGCGCAGTGGAATTAGCTGAATAGATGAGTGCTTAAATTAATCATTAAAAATGAGACATCGCGACGACCATGTGGGGGTGGGGGCGGTGGTGATCCGGCCTGACATCATCATCAAGCGCACGGGAGACGGGAACATTGATGCTCCGAAGCCATCCCGTTGGGTGGGCCAATTTCCCTTCACTGGCGTCAATCAAACGATACCCAATATACACGCACCAATATCAAGTTGCCCAATACTGGTTTGCTGGAATGACAAAAGTGCGTCAGTGTTTCATTGTGCCGCTGTGTATTTGTGCTTCCAACGCTGACGCGACGCACACGTACTCCTTCCTAACAGCGGCGCTGACAGCGGCCGAGCTCTTCCTTAAAAGGTGTCCTCGGTGATGTACGACCGCGTTATCTGTTCCGGCCGCGCGCACCACACCACAAAAGGAAACAAGTAGCATTAGTGACATCGGCGGCAATTTTCCGACGTCACGCACTTTGGTCGCGCAATCAACCTGCACGTTATCGGTTCGGAACCATCGAATGGCGTAATTCACGCGAGAAACCGATTACAACCCTCTGCACGGTTCATCGATTGAGGATTTTTTCGGTTTTGTTTATTTATTTTTTGTTATGTTAATCCCGCATTCTGTACAAATAAGGAGGCGATTATATACCGCAAGGGTAATGGAATGTCAATAGCCAACAAAAGAGTATAATTTATTTGTACATACAGTTAATTGTTGGGGAAGGCAAGAAACTCATTAGATTGATATTTGGTTTTGGCTTTTATCGGATCATTTCTCTTTTCCAATTTCGTAGTTCCAAGTGTATTTCACCACAAAAAATAATTTCTGCTAGCTTTGTGTTGAAAAATATCAAATATATTTTATTTGTGTAGTCCAAATTTAGCTGTTGAAGTTAACGTAGGTATTGAGATCCTCTTCTATTTAATTCCATATTTTATTCTTTGGAGTTTCGCGAAAATCGTAGGTCTTTTTCTTGGTTTTAATCCTCGACTTTTATTCGGCTCAGGACTTCCAAAATGCCTGGTCCTCCATAAACGAACTGCTTTTTGGACCTCTTTACAACTTCCTCTACTTAGCAGAAAGAAAAAGTCTTAAAAGATGACATGGACGATCAAAACTGAAAAAAAATCTTATGCAAAGAAAGAAGGACGTAGTAGTTATTGAAGATCAAGAAGCTTTATAAATTGAAGATGTTGAGTCTGATGAGACGGAATGCAAACAAGGATAGAGTTCAATTTATCAGCACTAGCGAGAGCTTAAAGAATCTTTAGAAGTATTTTTTTATAAATTAACAGATAAAATCGTTACGAATTTTTTCGCAGTAGCTTCCCTTCTGCGTTACATTTTGTGGCACTAGGGGGCAAGCGGTCGAATACTAGTACTTTATGAGTAACGTAATAAATGGTCGGTCCCTAAAACATGCTTAAATTCTCATGCATAGCAAAGCCGACATTATTTATCCCTTGTACCAATGAAGACTTCGGTATAAGCTGAATATTCAATATCTGATTCATACTTTAAGAGAGGCCAATTCTACGCAACTACTCGTTTTGCTTATTGGCGCTGTTTGAGAAATTCTCTTCGAGTTTTAAACATGAACAGGTGTACTTGTCTCTGTTCCAATAATTGCTGTTGGATTCATCTTGCTCTTTGAAGTCATCCAATTTAAATTCTACCATTTGGTGTGGAAATATGTCAAGCTTCCAGTTATTTCTGTAATCCAGAAGTTATTAGAGATTTTTTTACTGTTGAGTTTTCAGTATACTAGGTTTTGTGCAAACTGTGAATGACTAGATCGGTGAGCTACCATCACTTGTTTACTCTATTCTTACTATGCAAACCTGTCCATTATTTCATCAGTCAGAAAGGTCAATCCATTATACAATTCAGCGAATGGCGCCAAGGAACGCTAACTAGAGACATCCACGCACTAGCGCACAACTGGCTTCCTCCAGTCACTGCTATGGGCGTAATATTTCCACCGGGTAATTTGATAATTCTAATTTATTACCATCTCCGGAGGATGATTCGGCTGGTGCATTGAATGGGTTTCCGCGAATGTGTTCCAAGCAACCCCAGCCACATGTCAGACGACGTTGAAACAAAGCGCTGCAGATGGAATCGTGTGTAGGCGCGTGAACTTTTCCTTGAATGGAAACACTTTCCACTAATCCACCGAGGTTCGATGGTCGGTGCAGTGGTGGCTTAAAGTGGATTGGCTCAAAAAGCTGTGATCGGAGAAATAACACCCCAAATGAGACCGTAAGGAATAGTGTGGAAGTCTTTGGTCGGATTACGCGCCCCGCTCGGGATGCCCATCATTCGATAAGGACATTAATTTGACCCGCGGCACTCGCAGGCTCGGCACGGCACTAAATAGTAATTAACTGTTACCACCTACAGCCAGTTTGCCGAAGCACCGAACCCAAGCACGATGGGGCAAAACTATTCATCACATTAATTTATGTTTACCCTGCACAAATAGAAGCCACTAGCTGCTGAACCCTGAACTTTGTACAGTGCTTTCTTGGGCAGGATAGATGGGAAAGGTACCGCCGGGAGTCGTTTTAGACGTTATCTCAAACTTACTGCCAACTTCCTAGTGCTGTAGCTGGCCGTCCAACAATATGGTACGCTATGAGAAAGAATGGAAATAACAAATCCATTACCATGATGACAAACGGTATTCCATTTCTTTGCATTCCAAACAGTGAGGATGGGGGATGCCACTGCGTCAGACGAAACAGTGCAATATACACCGTAAAGGATGCACGAGTTTGCATTCGCTTCACATGGTTCTCGTGCAGGGAACACTTCTCCAACACCAACGAACCGTGTTATGACCGTTTGATACGACAAGATTAATGCGCCCTATTTGGTTCCGATGATCAATAGTCAGCAGTGAGCGTTACTTTCCGGAACCGGAGATCCGGTGCTCACATGTTCGGGCAAGATGCCACCGGTACAGTGTTACTTCCGTCGAAATGACATCGTGTCACCAACAAAAACGAGCTCTGGTACGATGAAAAGCGACTCAATTCGGGGAAGAATTCTGGCAAGTTGAATATCGCAAGGATACTCCCCATTCGGAGACAATCTGTTCGACTGCGAACCTTCGTTTACGGTCTCCACAAGTGCGGTTTGATCTTAAGGTGGAAGGAAATGTACTTGTGCTGCTTCTTTCAACCACATCCACTTAATCACTCGCACCAATGTACGTACAAGAGTGTCCGAATGCTCCGCCGGGAGCACCGTTGTCGGACAGATTTGTTTCGGGCTTTTGTCCATCCTTTACACCTCCTCCCCCGTACTCATGCCTGCAGGGGATGGGACGGTAAATTTTAATGATGTCTGCAATTTCGCTCGCTTACCATCGGTTCCTGCAGCACACCGGATGTTTGGCGATGGCTTTGTTACGCAAAGCTTTCACCGGCCGGGAGACGCTGTCAGGATAGGATTGAGCCTGGCTCGTGCAAAACCATAACAGTACGTGCTAAACTTTCACCCTAACCACGACCGTGCATGCAACATAAACAGAGCGTGTACAGTACGGGCCGAGTGTTGCGCAGGGAAGACACCAACGGAGGGGAACCGTTCTTGTGATGAGATGCCCAAACAGGACCATGAGTTTCATTATCTCGAGCAGGGTGTTTACATTGTCTAATTAACGAACGACTGCACTCCACACATACAGGCGATGCACTATGACACATTTGCACTGGATGTCCTAAAGCTTGTTCGCTTCTTGAAACCAGTGCTAAAACATTTTGTATCCGTGCGAGATTATTCTGGCGCTTTTAATGCTCGTTTTAGAAGGAGAAACTATATTTTCTTTCTCAATTGATCATGTCTTTTAGAGATTTCTAAAAATTGGATAATTATGGAATATTTTAACGAAATAACAGAATATCATAATTGTCAAACGTAAATTTCATTTAAAATAAAATTGCAATTGAGAACTTCCATAAAAGTCGGGACATAATTTGTAAAATGTATTAAAATTTTATCAATTTTTCTTATGGGTTAGCCCCAGCAATCTCGATAAAATGAGAGAACAACCTTAATGTCTGAAGTTACGCCTTAACGAAGGGTAACACATAACGCTCGGCATTAAACTGTTTTATTTATGATCGTATGCTGTGCTTGGGAATTATCTTCATTTTTTACAGACAAATCATCGTCTTCTGCATCAGAGAGAAGGGTGCTAAGAGCAGCAAAAATTTAAAGTTTTGGGTTAAGTATCAAGAAACTTATCGTGCTATGGGATGAAAAACGAAGCATTAAACAAATTGTTTGACGGGGGATTAATGAAACAAATAGCATACTGCATTATTTGGTAAATTTGAGTAAAATAAGTTTTAAATATCTTCTTCTATGACACCACATACTCGAAAGGTCTTGGCCTACCATTTTCAAGGGATCTGTGACTTGAATTTTACTCACAACAGAGTCCTCCTGTCAGAGTCAGTCCTCGGCTGGGAAAAGGACCGAAAAATATAAAGAAAAAAACATGTGCTATAATATATTTTAACGCCTTTCTTTTCAATGATACTAAAAAGAATATCGTTGCTTGTATATCTTACACATTAAAGTCCATATCTCGGTGAATAAACTATGGATTCATCAATTTCGAAACCCTCCAGCTGCAAAATGCTCCATTTTGTCCCATAGTTCCCATAATGTCGTGCCATACAGTCTGCGTGTGTGTGCCGTGCACGATGCACGCCATAAAGCATCGCTCGCACCAGTGAAGCACTAGTACGGCAAACTTTCGAACGCTGCCGACAGGTTTTATCTTCATCAAAGTGCCCTCCACACCATCATGCACCATTTCTAGCGCTCTGCCGATCGTAACGATGCTAATGGCATCAATATTCGAACAATAAAAGCAACATTTCAACAATGGGCACCTAGCTGAGCGCCGCAGGGATGCGGAAAATTTGAAAACAATCCACTAAACCCGTCCTAAGCTGGGACCCGAGCCGGGCGAAGGATATCCCGTCCCGGTCGAATGATCGGTACGAAAAGCGGGTAATTAATTCGTTTTTCTCTTACTTTACGCATGCATATTTACCATTGCAAGAGGGAGAGAGAGAAGGTGAAAAAAACTACACAGTTATTCGTGCCGGCATTCAGCATGGCTGGTTGGTTGCTTTGAGCTGCCACGCAACCATAAATGGGAACGGCTCGAATTGATTCATGCAAAAAAAAACGGAAACAATGCAAATTTAATTCAATCATCAGCCTCACTCAATTCCGCACATACAAAGGAACTGGAAGTGAACGGGTGCGAAAATTTAGCAGGGAACTACCAACCGTTGGAAAGACATATGGTTTGCTTTATCCTTGCCTTTGCATTTAGTATGAATGTTTTAATCGGATTTTTTGATGCTCCTTATTGATAGCTCGTGTTGCAGACGAAAGACTCCCACATTGGTAATGGGCTGCAAAATACTTTTCCAAAATAACCATCTTTGTCCAACGAGAAATGGAGACTTTCGTTTAATCTTTCACTTTGATTTGGTTGTCCAACTCGGGGAAAAAAAACCTGCGGAGATTGGAGTGACATGAAGTTAGGACACCGAGATTTGGACATGGTTTAATCGTCGTTGCCATAATCGTGTTCCGAGAAGGATGAACATGGTGTAGGGTTTTTTTTTAATTTATCCACTCTCCGACGGCGGTATCACGTTCGGAACGAATGTCGCTTCAAGTCCAATGCAATATTTCCCTACCCCGAAAAAAAAGGAGACGATCGTGGAGCTTTCCACGCTTTTCGGAAGTGAACCTCTTGTGGAGGAACATGAGATGGATTTGGATAGCAGCTAACGGCGGTACACGCACAAACAATGACCGAATATTTGCCAACGGTGTACACTGCTCTTATATAAAGCTTCATTCGTGAAGCCTATTTTGGGAGTACCTGTCGACTATTGACTATGACACAACAAGCGATGGCGAAAGAGAAGCGGTTCTTTGTCGTTGAGGATGTACTACAACGGTCAGGTTTTTGCTAATGGCTATTCGTTTGTCTGTAATCTTCACCTGTAGCTATACATTAATAAACATTACTCTGTCATGCCTTCTATATTTGGAGACCCAGGTCCACAGTTCTATAAACAATCTGTTTATCCGTTGGAAAACATCTCCATAATACAAAACGGAAAATATTATTCATATTTCAAAACGGCTTCTTGAAGCATGCCACGTGACAGAACTAGTTTGCGCAAGTTTCCGTACTCCCTACTGTTGCATACAGAGCATGGCCACCCCAGAGCACCGTTGCCATACCGTGAAAATGGAATAATAATTTCTCTTCTGCCACGACGGACCAGGCTTTTGCAAAAGTTTTCCATCCGCACAGCCCAGATTCAGAGACATGGGCCTGAAAGCTTATTCCTGAGAGGTTCGGTAACATTATTTAGAAATGGAGAGAGAGGCGGCAGAAAAAAAAAACTTCCAATAAACCCTTCGTTCGAATGGAAGCCGTCATATTGCATGCTGTAAACGAAGAGGTTGGGTGATAGAAAAAAAAGGCATATGCAAACTTCAGTCGAGCACTTTCGCGCGGCATTAGTTTGTGATTGAGTTTCGAAATGGGGAATCCATTCACGATCCGGCGAAGTCCTCTGCCTGCCCAGATGGGCCTTATTGGAAATGGAGGTATGTTTGTCTATTTTGCATTCGATAAGGAGCCTCAAGTTCAATCTACACCGTAACTCATGTACTACAGCGATCTGTGCGGAATGATATATTTTTTTTTCCTCTCTACATTTTCCGAGGAAAACGATAACACGAACCGTTAAGATATTAATGGGAAATGGTACACATTCCTAGAGGTTAGGTGCTCCAGGAAATTGTGTAAAAAAATATTGCAAGTACCAACTTCCCCGGCGGATACAACTTGACCTACGATAAGCCAGGGATTAGAGCAGTTTTTCACGTGAAGTTAATATGAAAAAGACGTTCCATATAGCGTCTGGAGAGGAATATATAGCAGAAAATCGTTAGTAATCCACCGAGTATAGTAATATTTCAGAGGAACGCAAGTAGCCTTTTGAAGAACTTGTTTTAATGTTCGCCGAACCTATTCTCAATTTTCGGTTTACGTGCTATCAGCAACAGTAACTCAGTATATCCTATTCAACTTGCTAAGTACTTCCTTTAACTTCAATTTGATTTTATTTGTTGTAACTTTGTACCAGTTCACTACCGTGCCTCGATAAATCGACTGCTTAGTGTGGCAAGGCGCAAAAATTATGCAAATCGTTTTTGTCGTGTGCTCACTGTTCAAGGTTGCAGGGAGGGAAGAACAATCGATTGCCAGTAGAATGGGTGTGCTGGTATGGGAACCATCTTTGACCCAACTGCACCACCTGCACCTGATAGGGTACATCCTTTCGAAAGATACTTCCACTTCGGGGAACTCAATCTGAGCCCAGCTTTTATGTGACCTCTTGTGGGATCTTCCCTTTCACCACCATCCGCGTCATCCGTATCCCTACAAAGCCGCCAAAATCGTACCTTTTTTTTTTGGGTGGCATTCGCTGGACAACAGACGGTGAGTAGTTGGGTGGAAAACGATATTTATTCAAGCGGATTACACTGCCCGAGCACTCGTAAGCCCTGGCAACTGAGATTGGAATTTTTGTTCCACCGTGGGCAGGATCGTTCCGGAAGCGATCCCATTTTACGGTTACGAGCTGTACGACACATGCGGCTACTCTGCTCGGAGGATAATGCACAAAATGGGATTCGTAACCTTAACCTGGGAGGTAGGGGAAGATTGGGATATTTCAATATTGGGACAAACCATTTTCCGTGTTGAAAACCGGGGCCGGACTATTATTGATCGAAACTTATCACAATGGTTAACGGTTCACACAATTGAGGTGGGCATATGGGGTTCAAATAAATGTTAGTTGACACTTTCATTTAGCATAAGCATTTGGTTTCTTCCAAACTTTGCATCCGACACCTTAAAAGGTTCAACCAATGCATAAAACACTCTCATTTTCCCCTGTTTTTTTTCGTTCATCCAAGAATGAAACTTTCCCGAATGTACAGAAATCCCTCGGCCCCGGCCAGGATCTTGCGGCAGGTAACATTTAATCCTCGCACACTCGCCATCTTACAGCATTCCGGAAGTTTTGCGCCCTTTATTAACTTCTCATGGAACACTCGTGCGCTTGCTCGCCCTGCACACGCTGTCAGTACTGCAGAGGAGATTTGGCGAAGGAATTGATGAAAAAAGTTGGACTGCTTATCAGCGGCAACTACTGTTGCCGAGGCTAACTAATCTTGGGCACGGTTTCATTAATCTGCATTCAAAGTTACTCCATCATCACCATCAGTGCGTGGCCACAAGTTTCCCATGTTTGGCTGTGGTATTGGTTTGTGCTGGGGATGAAGACCAGCCCAAAAAAAAGAGAGCTGCCGTAAGTCTATTTATTTAAGTCACGTTTTTGTGCTACATCATCAATGGATTAGAATTCTGCGCGGTAATTATCTGGATTTGTTTAAACATGGTTACCAACTAATTACTATTTTTAATATTCACCAAACATCGATGCTAAAGATCCTTTTTTATCTAAAATCCTCCGGAAATATGTTCTTTAAATTCCATAACATTAGAGCACTGCCTGTACCTTTTGTGTGATTATTAGTCATATTTTTTATAATGAATTTTTAGAGGTAGAACCTCATTACAACCAGAGACTTCACATTAAGATTATTTATCAAAACTGACCTGGAGGATGGAATTAATCGAAATATGATATTTAATATTCTATGTCTTATTAATATAACTGTCCAATATTCAGTATCTCAATTAATTTTATTTATTGTACACAACTGCTCTCAGGTCTAAAAAGTGATACATCAACAATAATTTATCAGTTTGTAATATTTTATTTTTCAACTGCTGAACCCTGATTCGATTGCGTCAAGATTTTTATCGATTTGATATACGCACTATTGATTTTTCTTTTTCACACCATCACTCATCAGTCACTCAACCTTTATCTATCTTTCCAGCATTTCCATATACGCATCTCCCAAGCGTGCCAGTAGCAGTCAGATTTATTAGTCCACTTTTAAGAGCGATTAAACGAGATGAAGCGATCTCACAACAACTACAGCTACTACTACCTTCGTCACTACACCATCGAAGAATGAGCCACGCGCAATCGTTAGATGATCGTGGAAGTAAACGACAGCAGCTCACGAAACCAAAGGCACCAACACCATTGCGTCTCGCTACAGCATCCACGCTACCTGCGACGGTAACGGGAGCAACTGACCGTTTGGTGACGACACTCAATCACACAGTCCCCACATCTACAACCTTCAATCTGACGGCTCTGCTCGATCGCACGACGCGTTCCCGAAGCGTCCCAAGTCTAGCTGCCAGTGCTGCCAGCATTGGTAGTGCCGCATCCCATGTGGTCGCCGCTCGAACCCGTACACTAGCGTCACCTTCGGCCAACGTCAGTGAGCTGGAGGATCCCGGCAGTGGAAGAGAGTACGATGGGCGATCGCCGTTCGCTTCCCTGGCGCCTACGATTACGGAACCGACGGTTTTCAGCTCGTCGTTCCTCCCAGGGGGAACGGCCCTGGATTTTGTCTCCACCACCGCCACCACTACCACCACCAGTGCGATCGCGACCGTTGGATCGGTCGATCCGACCTCACGCCAGCTCGACATGTCAAAGGCGATGGAGGAACATTTTCTCCTCGCCAACTGGCAGGACTGTGTCGTTGTGATACTGTTCTGTCTGCTGATCGTGGTGACTGTGATCGGTAACACGCTCGTCATACTGTCGGTGATCACGACACGCCGTCTGCGGACCGTTACCAACTGCTTCGTGATGAGTCTGGCCGTGGCCGATTGGCTCGTCGGTATCTTCGTCATGCCTCCAGCCGTAGCAGTCCATCTGATCGGTAAGTGTAACACCATACGGTTCCCGGCTGTTTTAAAGCACCGCATTATCATCATAATCCCCCATCGGCTGTAAATTGTTTGTTTGTATTGCCAACCGTTCGCCAATTCTTGCTCAAGTGTCATTTCCTCCACTCGCTATTCTTCCTACGGCTTCGGTGAACACGGTGAAGCACAACCGGTACAATTACGGTCCGTTCGATTGCCTGACGATTGGAATGTTCGGTAAACATTCCGCATGGTACAAGTGTAAATAAACAACAAAACTCTTGTGATACACAAATACTAAAACACACATACGCCCAGCCGGAACAAATCACTTGCATTGGATATCGAAATCTTCGCGTAACGATCGACCGCACGTTACCAAACGGAGCCACAACGGGTAGGAAAAGTTGTCAGGTTCATTTGGAAGTTTCCCGTGACCCATTCCAATTCCTTCCAGTGTAGTTTTCCGAATTGCCCCCGCACGTACACCGCAAATACCGTGAAGCCTGAAACCGATGGCCTTGATTGCTGCCCGAATGTCGTTGACGTTCGCCGTTTCGCAACGAGATCGTTTTGGCAAGTCGACAACCATTTTGTATCCCGTCGTTAAGCGTTCCCCGAGCTTGAACTTCACTGTCTCGGTGGTTGCAGATTCAACCGTGTGCAGACCTTTGCCCATCAAACGTGGGGAAAAAGTAATAACAAACAAAACAAAAAAATACATAACTTGCACTCTTCCTACTAACTGCTTCCACGTGAAGAAACGAACATTTCTATTTACAATCCTCACCATAATCCTTGTGTGCGTGCGAGAGAGAAAGAGAGAGAGAATGAGAATCGTCCTTGTAGATTAGACGAGACGCAATCGGATGAGTTGTTTTGTTCTTGGTTGAACAAATATCTGCTGATGCTGCGGTTTACCGGGCCCAGTTCCGACCGATGGGAAAGACATCCCGGTGACCCTTTTCGCTCCTCAGGAATGTGAAGTTGATAAATTGATTTATGGGGTTCCTTTTAAATTTACGACTTTGTCGGATTGCTATTCAGCAATTGCGGCAATTGTTATTGATAAAAGTACAGCAATTTGCTACAGTTCACGGTACAAAATATTACCTCTAAATAAATGTCAAATGTGGAGTAATTCTTATAATAAATACAATAAAATGTCTACTTATAAAATAATGTAAATGTTACACTCAACGAAATTAAACTTTTTATTAAACTGAATTTTTCTCAATATCTTTTCAAATTTAATTTTATGTTTCAACATCAAATAATCAATTTCGTCTGATATCCCAAATATCAATTTTTTCATAAATTCTTTAGAAAATTTCAAAGGTTTTTTTTCTTAATCGAATGAGTTCGAATGCTATCAAAGATTTTTAAGCACCCTTTAAAACTATTCTTGATAGCCCGTAGGTTAAATTCTTGGTCAGATTTCGTTAATTTTAGATCCAAAATTTAGTCTTCTTGTGAAACCGTTTCTCAAGTTCTCTAGTTCTGTCCCTTTTTAATAGGAGTATCATGTTGCTGGTTTGTTTTAATCGGGCTCTTGATCTCATAAGAGTTTTTTTTACGTTTCAAAAGGTGCAACGACACAGCCGACATCAGTCTAGGCAAGGTCGTAAACATTATACTGCCAACTTGTGCTATTGGTTTTGAATCATTTTTCTTTTGTTTGTTTTCCAAGTCCCCTAGAAGCTTGTACTTGTGCCAGAGCTCAAATTCCCCTCCCAACGCCGATGCTTTAACTGGACCATAAATTTAAGCAACCGTTTTGCACTGACATAAACATACGAGACATAACATTAGGAAAGGTTCGGTGAGCTGAATAGCTCCCTTTCAACGATAAACGACGCGTTTTAAGACGAATCAGCAAAGAAAAGAGTTAAAACATCATTGTATAAGTGCGGTTAACCGTCTGCAGGTTTAGGGTTAAGTATAGTCATAAAAGTAGTTATGTTTGAGAAAGGGGAAAATCAGCATCATTTTATTTACGAGCTACAAAAAAGTAAAACAAACCTTCTAACTTCTCTAACCTTTTATATGCACACAAAAGAGGTCCTTTTGAAAAAGGTTTCCACTGCTCAATCCACACGAACAGATTCGTTTGCATGCGAATAAAACTGCATTTCGATTTACCAGTGCCATGATGCTAGTCGTTTAATTTACTCTCGACATTCCAATTTCTTCTAATTATATAACCGCTAATTCTCGTTCTGCAAAAAAATGGCTTCTGGTTGGGTTTGCACCGTAAGTGCATTACGGTGCTAAATTACATCGTGGCGTACGGTGGGCACACTTCTATTCCCGACCATCGACCATTCCCCCTCGGGAACAGGTGCCATTAAACTTGGAACTGAGGGAGAGAGACAGAAAAAAAAAACTTCTGATGGGATTAACCAAACACATAAACGGGAAAAACGGGTGGGACGGAGTGGATGACAAAAAGGTCAACCATTTCATTGATGCGCTTCGCTTTTAATCTGCCCTACGGGCGATGCAGTCACGTTCTGCACCGTACCTAAAGTTTTTTTTTCGTTCGTTCGCTTTCATTGTTGCTCCTTTTAATTTAACCCATTTCCCATACCGAAGCAATCGTTTAGAGACTTTTCCCGCTTCCCGTTTTTCCCCATCCTCAGGTTTAGGTCTCTCACAACAATTCATCCACTCCACGACTACATTTCATTCCCATTGCAGATTCCACAAACAATCACCAGGAATCGAGCAACCATTGGCAGCCCTGTGTGCCCTCGAGGCAACAACCAGTGGCCCTATTAAGACATGATAGGTGATATTACTTTTGAAGACAACTATGAGGCTGTCGGGGGTTGGGGGATGGTTGGTATTCGCTAAGCAGTTTCTTCGCCTTCGCCGTTTTCTTTCGCCCCCCAAGGATGGATCTTCGTGTCATGTCGCTCATTTCGCGTTGGCATTAATGTGACTCCCGGATCATACGAATTACCGTTGTCGTACTAGCAACGCCTCCAGCCCTGGGAGGACATTTTTCAACATGTCCTACGAGGTTTTATTTTCTTTCACCATTTTTATTCATTCCATTGCGTTCTGCTCTTCCTTACAGGGTCCTGGCCGCTCGGATGGATTCTGTGTGATATATGGATCTCATTAGACGTACTTCTATGTACAGCATCAATTCTCAGCCTTTGTGCCATTAGTATAGATAGGTATGTACTTGAGGTAGCACGTGTTTGAATGTGTGTTTTTCTTCCGTTTTTTTATTTGGTGTGCCTGTCACCCATTCCATTCCCTTACCGTTAATCTAACCTTTTCATCCCATACATTCCAACACATCCGGGTAATGGCGCGATATGGGATCGCTATTTTGTTAGCAAGCGTCGCCAACACATACGGATTGTTCCGCAGGTGCGCTTGTTAGTGCTGGTAACTGGTGACGAAATGTTTTCCCGACAAATGGTGCCAGATATTGTGGCAGGTTGCTACACATTCGCGGCACCAATTCGCTTCACGGTGACACGGCGTGACGTAGAGTGGAAAATCGCTAGAAAATGCCATGGGTGCGGCCGGTTTTGACATTACGTTTTATACTCCACTAGGTGACGACGCCGTTGGCAACCGCTTAACGCGCGTACGTGGTCTGTTCTGTTGCTAAAGGACTATAAATTATTATACGCCACTCGGGTGTGTTCCGTAGCGTGCCGAAAGAGGCTCGCGATGTATTTTCACCAGAACGGTATAATATCTTGCACTGGTTGTTAAAGTAACAGTCATATCGCGAATTGGATATTAAAAATGGATAACTTCCAATTTTTTTATTCCTTTGGTTGCGTTAATGTTGGGCAAATGTTATCAGCGCTAATGGTGGCAACACAAAACGCTCATTGCTTATGGGTGCACATCACAGTGCCGCAACATATCTCTCCATCGCCAAACCAGACGGGTTTGTGTACCAGAAATAAAAGTCGGAAAGCACATACCGTACCCATCATATCTACCAATCGGCCAGCGGAACGAGCAGAATTTGCTGTACAAACAAACAACAGTCGGTCTGCCGTTAGTGATAAAGCTCGATTGGAAAATTGCTGAGCCCATTATGATTTTGCCGGCGCACGGAAGGTCAGCACGGAAGCGGAAGGGCATACATGACCTTGCACCAATGAGGCGAATTCTTCCGACAAGATTCGTCTTTGTGTTGGACAAATTGCTTCATCAGCAAACGGTCCCGGTTTTGAGAGAGAGAATTGGGCGACCAAGGCCCGCTGGAACGATTGGCCACCCCCGATAAGGTGAAACGATGTGCGTGTGGATACCATTAGTGACTTTCTTCCCGATATGTTCTGTGTGTCGGTTAGCGGGTGGATGGGATAGTGGATTGTGGGGATTTTTTATAGATTCACTTGTACCATTTACGAGTCGATGATTGGAAGTGGAAAGAGTTGAAAGAGCGTTGAACATGAAGCACAATCAGGGAATTGTTGCCGGTTTCTGCGTTATTAACAGATTATTATCACACGCCATATGACTGGGATTGGGAAGGAATAAATAAACAGACATGTGCCGGAATGGGCAAACTCGATAAGAATATAATTTTTCCATCAATTAAACCATCCGGAGATTCAATCTTATTTAGTGTTCAATTTTATTGGAATATGTGTCTAATGGAGTCGTCTAACGAAGAGTTGAGTTCAAGAATGGTCATTAAGTCAGTAATTAGGTTTGATATGGGGATAGGATTTAATAGGTCTCAAATGTAATACCCATGCTGAAATGAAGGTCTGACAGTTGCAGGAATATAGAGTATGGTTAACATCTTGAATTCCTACTCCGCAGCCAGACACTTTTAGTGTAGTCAGATTTAAACATTGTAGATGTCCATACTAAGCAAAATTAAAACAGGTCGAGAAATCATTCCGAGGAATGCAAGATCTACAGAGAGTTCAACCCAAGGCTGCAGCTACACCTGGGAAATGGCCCAAAAAAGGATACACCCAAATTTATGCACTTTCCACCTATGCTGCCATGAAGACGAAGAAATTTGATCTTGCAATGGAGGAATTCTTGGGCTAGAAGATGAAAAATCTTATTAAACATTGATTCTAGTAAATCATCAATTCTGATGACACAATAGTCTTGGCTCTTAATTGACCTTGGAGTTTTCAAAGTTTAAATAGTGATGAGGTGGTTGTTGAGTATGAAGTACTGTTCCAGAGACTATCACCAATATGGGGTAGAACTTGGTGCTTAGGTACTTGGCCTCAATTTGAAGAAGACTTAAGTTGATTCTCCAAAAACCACCGACGCAGTGCCCTCTTCAGAAGATTGCCCATCAGTTTGCAAATGCATTGTTCTATATAGCCAAACCAGTTCATAAAAATGCCCAGTACAATTCTCGAGCGACGATCATTTGATATGATCTTGAGTTCTTCCCGCAACAACTAGCAAGTAATCAATAATAGTAATGGAACTAAAGCATTCAGACAGTAATTGATTGTTGAGTTTTGAGAACAAGGATTACTACTCTAGGATTATTAGGTCATATCACGTATTGTTAATTTAGTAAGATTAAAATTACATTAATAATTTTGCTGTTACAACTCACCTCTATAAGTTCTTTAAAACTTTCTAATATAAAAGGGATCTAATACAGAAGGTCGGATCTGAAAATCACAAATGGAATACGAATTCTAGGTATACATTTTCGTAAAAATACTCTAAAATCCCTTTTATTCGAGTAACCTGGAAAACCGGTAATTGTTTTCAAAATATATTCATTTATTTGTCTTATGAAAGCATCCGTGAATGAAATTTTCCTCCATGAGGATCTGCCCAAACAGAAAGGCATTCATGCGTGTAAAAAACTGCCTGAAGCGTACCGATTTCCACTTAACGCAAGCAGCCACGTGCTGCTAGTAAACAGCATGCTGAGCGCATTAAGCACAGAATAAATTACATCCATATTATACCGCATAAACTACCGTGCCAAACTGTGGAATATAGGCTATGAATAATTTCCATCCAGCATACATCTCGGCACACGCGACTGATGAATGAATACCCAACCGATAGCAACATGATGATGGCCCGGAAATGAGCCAAGAATTGAGGTGAAAATGAGATCTAGGGCTCATTTCGAACGAGTTAAGCAATGCTACGGAAGTGAGGAACAGTACCGAGAGTGTTGGTAGCGCACATGGATGCAAATGCCAGTGGCATTGGTAACCCCACACGAGTTCCGTCTCAAGATTGGCCGGATGCCCGAAGAGCGTACCATCATTGCACGGATGAGTTAGGATGAGCCAACCGTCAGTCACCGAGACTAACGATGATAACGAGCGCGATAATGTGCGTCCTGGTAGCGGAGAAGCTACCACAAATTGATTTACATCGCACCGTTATATCGTTTACGTTCTCATCACATTTACGCCTTCTTCGAGGCGCTCGAAGGCTTGCATGGCCGTTCGCTTCAAAAAAGGCGGCAGAAAACTAATTCCAAGCATTCAAGTTCCTTCACGCCCTACGGAGGGTCACACTATACTGTAGGCAAGATAATTGAGGGCTCGTTTTCGGGAGCCCTTTTTTCAAGAATTATAAAGATAAATTAAGATGTGCAGCAAGCACTCCTCGGACCTTCTCCGGGAGCAGCCTCATTTAATTCACGCTCTTCCGTGTAATGCCGCGGCACCATTGGCACGAAAATCGAGTGAAATAGTTTGCAAACTTCGTTAGAACTTTTTGGAACGCGAGGCCAATCGAACGGCTAATTTAATTAAAAGTGTGCCCTGGAATGCTGTGGACGTTGTTGACAACGGCCATGCTTCATGATAATGATGATGGAACTGTGAATGCATTTAGTCGAAAGTTGTTTTCCCATCTCCTCAAAGCACTGCGGCACAACTTGTGCAAGCTAAAGGTGAAACTTTCGTGGTGCAAATTTCGGTATCTGACGAGGTGCATTGCATAGTTGGGATGCTGTGCGGCACCAGGGGGTGTTTTGTTTTTGTCGCCGGTCTTAATTTTACGTGCTAAATTAAGACAGTCCCTCCCGTTAAAACTCGCACGAGCTTTCGTGCGGGATGCCACCGGAAGAATTTCTGACGGTGACGGTGTGCAACAAAAACCGCTAGCAGACTAATTAATCAGCTTATCCGTTGTGTTTAAAAGCTCCACCAGAAGGCGAAAGACGGATTACACGTATGCGTGCCACGTTGTTATCGTGGAAAAACCCGCAACATTTACACCAGCGCCTGGGAGCAATTGGTGGCCACCCTCATTAGACGACGTCCGGAGAGGAAACAATCCAATCGTGTAGCGCCTTAAGCTGCTGTGTAGTGCTTTTGCGAAACAAGACATCGCGACGGTACGGACCGGCATGTTCATACCGTGTGGATCGTTGGTAGCAAAGTTGTCTAGATAGGATTGGGAAGAGAGTACTTTTAAAAGCGTGCTTGATGGGCACGGAATCGCTTCATGGCGGTAAGCTTCGCGGTAACGCTTCGGATGAATGTTGCAATGGACGGTTTAGCGGCTTTGCTTCTTGCGCGGTTGAATACTTTCCAGCCCCGAAGGGAGGGGACTATAAATCCCAAATGAGAGCCGATCGCAAGCAACGGGCTGAATTATTCAACGCGCGATTTCTGATTCGCGGCCCAGTAAGTCAACGAGAATGACCCGGTTCGGTATAACGTGTTTGTGTCAAACTTCAAAGCGGTGTCGTTAAAACATTGAATTGAGTGATACAAATTAACAGCCCGAAATCTGTTCTTTAGCAAATGTTTTCTCCCATTCATTGGAGCTCGAGCGCCAAATTGGTTAATTGAAAGATAGCGTACTGTTGATACTGGGTTTTACCGAGTCGGCTGGTGTTATTTTAATGAAGTGATCGCTTGAGGTTACGGTACAATTTTTTTTACATCATTTTGTAAGATTATTACAGCTTGTCATTAAGATTTATGGCCTAGCCATTAGATTTCATAAAATACTTTTTCTTTGGTACCATGTGCTAGCACATATACCTATGATGGGATTAGCTCTCTCTGTATGAGCCCTAACTATTGATGGAAAACATTTAATTTTTTTCCCCGAAGTAAAATCCGGTGTCGAATCTTCAAGAAAGTACTCGGATTTACGTGAATAATCTACACATTACTAGCAAGCGCCATATAACACCTTATTCCATACACATACCTTGGCAAACCTTCATGTTACGGTTGATCATGGTTAAGAAAAAGCCCGAAATGACCATCCTAGCTCATCTGAGCAAGAACTCCTGAGCAGGTTTTTCAAAAAACAGAAGAAGGTCTGGATAATTCGGCTGTAATTTGATTTGCGACTACCGTTGCGTTACACCGAATGCCGAATCCTGAAACCGAGATTTATTCGTCCCTTCTGTTGTTTACATATTTATGATCCTTGATCGTGAATCCTCAAAATGCTCCTAAGCAAATACTTAATGCAGCTAGCGGTTCCTGTTTGGATCCTAAATAACTTGTGATGCGCAACCTTTTCCTCATTTCATATTTGTTCTCATATTTCTAGTTAAAATTATTTATAAATATTATTTTATGTCCGAGGCATTTTCAGAATAGTCTTCTGAAATTCTACATAGTCAGAATGTTTCTAGTGTTGTACAGTGTAAAGTAATTATGTAGAATTGATTTATCCTATTGATTAAGTTGACGCAGAACTTTTATTAATATTTCCTCCAAGCATGATGCCTTCCAGGTTTATTTTGTATGCATTAAATATCTAATTTATCTATCTATTCAGCTTTTTTATGATAGTGTTAGGCTACCTGCGGCTACTAATAAATTCGATTGTACAACTTCCTTGCCACTGTGACCCTGTCAATTATCCTAATTGCCAAGCCCTTCTGCTACACATTTACGTAACACTGCCCGCACAAACACTGATCGTTACTACGTTTTGTAATCCGGTGTATATCCACAGATATCTAGCCGTAACGCAACCATTAAATTATTCCCGTCGTCGACGCTCGAAACGGTTGGCGCTGCTGATGATCCTTGTCGTATGGGTGCTGGCACTGGCCATCACATGTCCCCCGATACTTGGATGGTAAGTCTCGAAAATGCAGCCGCAGCATGTTGCGCCGTAATGCCGCCAATGTGTTCCAATCACCCCCACCAGGTACGAACCGGGTCGACGGGAGCTGGACCAGTGTCGTTACAACCAAAACGAAGGCTACGTTGTCTTCTCGGCCATGGGCTCATTCTTCATCCCGATGACGGTGATGGTGTACGTGTACGTACGGATATCATGCGTTGTCGCCTCCCGGCACGATAAGATGACGGAAATCGAAGTCCACAAGGTACGTACGGGACCCGTTCCCAGCGCTGGAGGGCATGTTGTCTTCAGCTCGGATTATGGCTTAGTTCCGTCGTCGGCTAAAACCAGCCAAACCTGGACAGCTGCTGAATACTAATAGAATAACCGTTTGTGCACAACAAACAGAGGGCACGTGCCCGGCATGACAGTTGAGCTGATGATCCTGGTCCTGGAGACCGGAAGAACTACCCCAAGTCCTCCAACAAACATTCAAATTTATTCTGCACAATTGTTTGTGTTGAAAAGAAATCATGATTTATGAAACGAGCCGTTCGCCACGTTTGAGGGTGCAAACAAATTCCATGTTTACATGCCATTTGTTGCGAGGGATTTGCAAGGAAACGGACTCTATCTACAGATGCAAGCCGAAGGGATCTTGCTTTGTTTACTTTCGATCTTGTCTATTTTTTCTCGGTCCTTCTGAAGGAAGCATTTATTTATTTAGGCAAATGTAGTATTTTTATTTTGTGCTTGAAGTAGTCCTTCCGTTCGGAGTTTCCAAAGTACTAGTGAACAATACAATTTGCCGTGTAATCCCGTCCAGTAGGGCTAATATAATGTATTGGACAATAGATATGATGCAGCATTAAGCGCCTTCATTATCTCCCCAGTGTTAAGCTCTTTTTCGGTCAAATCACTAATTAATTGCTAATGAAAGTAACCACCCCGTTAAATCGAGTTCACTGATACCAACGGCAAATACGATTTCGGGATGACAATGTCCTTTGCCGCTGGTTGCCGTTTGCACCACAGCCCGGGTCGGTTGGGCTACACCGCAGAAATTGTGCAATCTCATTCTGCTTAATTATGCGGCAGACTGCAGAGCACATAAATTTGGTCCTTTTTTACCGATTCACGCTAATTATCCAAAAATGGACGCGCTCAGCTGAACTTTGTGTGCTTATCCGTGTCGGTGGCGTTTCAGCATTCTTTTCACCCGCTTACTTACCGTTGCATTTGCAGAAAAGTCACCGCATTCGGGAACCCGAGGAAGATGGCTATCAGTCCGAGCTGGAACCGATCCCATTGAGTCCGAAGCAGAAGCGTTCCTCGTCGCAGCTGTCCACTGCCACTACCACGTACGTGGCACAGCTGGGACCGATGCTGGACGACACCGGCCCACTGAAACCGGGCACCAAGCGGAACAACCACAAGCACGGGCCGTACGAATTGATGGACATGAGTTCGGCTAGTGGTGGTGGTGGTACCACGCAGAACAAAACCACAATCCATCCGGGGACGGGCAATGGGACGGCAGCGGAAGGCCATCAGGAGCCGCCTGATGGGACGAGCCTTGACGCCATTGTCGATGATCCAGTCGCCGATCCCGATGGGCCCGGTAGTGGTAGCACCGAGAGCAATGCGAGCACCGGAGCTACAGCTGCTACTACTGGTGGTGGCACTGTCTCGACCAATTACAACCAACTTTCCTCGACGGCCGAACGCTGGTCGTCAGGCAATAACGTTTTCAATCAACAAAGCCACAAACCACAATCCCATTCGACGGCGAGCTTCGCACCGAGTGGCGCTTCGTCTCCGCAGCAACATTTCCACCATCATCATCATCACCACCATCATCACCATCACCATCATCATGAGGGACGGCCGACGGCTGCGCTGGCGGCAGCGGGTGGTCTTCGACGGAACAACACGGTCAACACGTCCATCACGACCTCGACCTGCAGCACGGTACAGCTGGTGGGCGGACGGTCCGGTGGCAACAACATCCGCATCCACCAGAAGTCCCTCTCGTCCCGCATCTCGTCGATGAAGCGCGAGAACAAGACGACCCAAACGCTCAGCATCGTCGTCGGGGGTTTCATTGCCTGCTGGTTGCCGTTCTTCATCCACTACATCATCACGCCGTTCCTGCCGAAGGACTGGACCGTGCCGAAGCTGGGCGAGTTCTTTACCTGGCTCGGTTGGATCAACAGTGCCATCAATCCGTTCATCTACGCCTTCTACAGTGTTGACTTTCGGGCTGCCTTCTGGCGCTTGACGCTGCGGAGGTTCTTCCGCAACAGCGAGAAGGCCCCGTTTGCCAACATTCACAACCTTTCGATGCGCGCACGATGAGGTGCCGGATAGAGCTGGTGTAACTTCCCCCTCGCTCACGCCATGCGCTACCGGGTCCGTCTGATCGTCCGCTACAGTACATCCGTGGAAATTGTTGATGATTGATGGGTAGTTGGAAATGGACCAGAGGAGTCCAGTCGTTGGGAATTCGAACGATGATGAATTCGCACCGACTGGACGCCAAATGAGCGATGCGATCGCGTATCCGATTTGGTCAAATGGGCAATGACCAACACGGATAACTTCTGGAACAATGGTGGTGTGTGGTTCCGGTGCACTATTGTTTTTTTTATGTTGTTTACAAAATTAATCCCGAGCTCCTCGTCAACTCGGACGATGCGAAAGTATTGTAACATATAGTAAGGTTAAATGGAGCTCCTGATAGCTCAGTAGTTTTTGTTTTGTACCTCCTAATTACTCTGTAATATTTGTTGAATTGTTAATAATATTGAAGGAAATTCAGCTTTCCACCGATGTTCCTTGTTTTGTTGTTTCCAAAGGACCATTTTCCGAAGTACAATAAATGCGAGTTATTCAAAAACATGGGGGTCGCATGGTCACGTAATAGCGTAATTTGTTTCCAGTTCCGTCACAATCATTTGCTACTTGGGAAACCTTAAACACGTCCATCCAATTATAAAAAGCGTGATTGTTTTTTTCGCCCCATCGAAGTTACAATAGCAACACCACTCGTTAGTGTTTCACCTCGTTGGATAATGATTGATGAGTGTATAATGAAATCAATTTAAAAAAAAAAAATCTCCATCAGAAAGGAAAGTATGGATTTCATTGGGTCAATTTCATTTTCCTTTGAAGCTGAGTCATTGAAATTGAAAACTTTTAAAGTTCACTTTAACAAGGTTCCATACCTGGTGAACATCCTGACAGCAGTTTTCCAAAGCTTCATTCAGGGGACGATCTTCATTCGTTTGCCTTCATGACTGGTCACATTCATCATTACTCACACACACACACACACTCTTCAGAGCTATACTTGTCCCGTGCTAGACCACATTGCACCACTCGTACGAGCTGAGGACACTTCTCACCTTACTCAAACAGCTCCACGACAAAAAAAAAACCGTGACGAAAGGTGGCAGCAACAGCAGCCCACAAACAACACGGCAGGAATGAAAATGAAGTGTCATCGTTCACATTTGCCGCCATTTCGCTACAAACCTTTTGTGTCCCTTTATTACACCGCTCGTGAGCTTTTCCTTTGTTTGGCCGCATAATAGAATAAAGTGAATGAATGGAAAAGGCAACGTACACCAGGCGCGCGTGTGTATGGGGATGATTTCATGGCGGTGTAACTAAAGAGACACAAAGGGTCACATGCAGAAGGGAAATGGGGTAGAAGAGAATTCACACAGTGGTGTACATCAATGAGGTGTAGTGATTCATTCACACACTTTTTCTTTCGTTGGATGAAACACAAGACTTATGCCATGGTTTTCCTGTTCAATTAAACAGAAGAATCTGACATCAGATGTCAATAGACAAAAAGGTTGCTGTGAATTCCAGTCATCCATCATCTGGGGATATTATTTTATAATTTTTTTTCAACAAAAACTGCATGCAACATGCATTAGCAAAATGGGAAAAGCCTGGGCTCAGAGAAGGCTTACAATGGAGCAGTAAATTTAAGCTTTGGTGAACTCAATTGTTTACCGTAGAGAAAACAAAAAACCGTACCCCATGTTGGAACTATGGAAGAGCAGATTAAAAATCATCCTCCATTTAAAATTTATCCAAAAACAACAACGACAACCCGAATCCATTCACACATTCCGGTGCTGTGTGAAAACCATCCGGCAAGTCAATAAAATATTACTTCCCCGTTATGATTTATGTGCTTTTGTTTTTTTTTTTAATGGTGGAAAAGCCGAAAGGTAGCTGTCTGGTTTTAATAGATTTAAACTTGGGCAAAAAGCATAAGCAATTTTTTCTTTATTATCCCGCACATGGAAAGGAAGCCCACCAAAATTGTCCCTCACTTCGATTATCGAAAATCACGCGTCAGATCTCATTTCCGGTCAAACCGTCACCGTCACTACTGATGAAGGTTGGAATGGACGGATTGCGAACCCGGTAGCGAATGTTCTCCACGCATCTGAAGGTGATCTTGTGATAGGAAGAGATAAAAAAACGAACATCAATTGCAAAAAGAAAAAACTCCCGCATAACTAGTGCTAAGCGAAGCGATATATATATTTTTAATGAACCGAAGAGGAGAAAGAAGGCGCAACAGAAGAACGAGTGCGACATGATGAAAAAGATGCAATGAAGTGGAAAATTAAATAAAACAAAAACATAAAAAAAGACACAAACGATGGCCAGCTGGTTAATCCAAAGAGAGAAAAAAAGGGATAAAACCAAACCAGCCTTGTTGTCCGGTGTGATGGTATGAAATGTAACTAGAAATAAAAGTAGCTTTTCCATCATCATCACACAAACACACACATAAAACACCCGGTAAAGAGCGCTAGGGAAAATCATCTTCCGAACGTAAACAGCTTTTGTTTTTTTTCGAGCTATAGAAGCCATCTACCGCCTGGTTTGAATTGAATAAAGCGGATTACTACGCCTAGACTAGAGGAAGCGGTGTACTGTGTACTGTTAGTGCTTTATCCTTCTTCTCCCAACCCCAAACTTCACTACCAGGATCTCGCTCAGGCAATCCGAAAATTCTTCAAATAGCGTACATACCCGCACGGAGCAACGATCTTACTGTACCGCCATTATCAGACGCCATTGTTCGATGTTGTCCCGCCCGTCATATTAACATCGATAAAATTGATATTTCCACAGTGAGTGTAGCGGGAAAAAGAATGTGACAATCAAGACAGCGAGTGTTGTTCGCGTCGGCAAATGGAAAACCCGTTGAGCTGTTGCCTGTTTAGCCTGTCGTTTGGTCGTTTGTCCTGTTCTCGATTTTGTCCTTCTCTATGTGTGGGAATGTGGGAAGTATAACATCGAGGATGAGGATGCCTTCGACAGCGATTGCCTGTAAAACCTACGTCAACCGTCAGGAACCCTCTTTGCGGGCAGAGCATCGCAAGTGCGGTCCTTCAAATCGGGCATGATTGGAATGGAAGTGGAACCGCTAATTTGACAACTGCTAGCACTTCTGCTCAATCGAACGTGGCACACACTTAACCGGCTGGAGAAAGGATGTGAGGGAAGGAACGGTGGAAGGACGTGGGGTTTCGTGCTCGTTCGTCCCACAAATTGTTCAATAAAAGATTGGTTCCAGTGTAATTGGAGAATGAATGTATTGCGGATGATAATAGAGCGTATTGTTTTTGTGTTTTTGTTTTGGAATATCTGACAGAAGAAAGAAATTTTCTTTTGCTTTATTGAAATGTTTTTCACATCCTTATTGCAATGCAATTTAAAAAAAAGAACTGCTTGTTTATGTTCTTGGAAAAATTGCTACACGATGTTCATTTGTATCCAATACCGAAACCAATTCTTGTACTTTTCCCCACGCAAAACCTGGAAATATTCTATTTTCACCACGTGGTGAAGTAGTGCGCCGACTCGGTAAAAATCTATCGATTTTTACTGTTTGGGTTCATTTCCCAATATGGGAGCTTTCTGTTAGAGCTTCTTGAAGCTACTGGTGTTACGTTTAGTACAACGTTTGAAAGCACTAAAGTAAGATTAAGCTAAACTTGCTGGCGGTACTAAAAGATACAGAGTACCAGGCGTCTCCACCAGACAGGAGCTTTTTTCCGTTTGAATTTTTTATTGTAAATTTATTTGAAATTTGCCATTGATTTTTTAAAGTTTTCTTAAACCCACATATTTTTCTTAGAGAATCACAAAATTTAAAAATTAACCGAATTATTAAACCTTAATGGTCTTCAAAAGCGAAATTTGTTTCTTCTTTGCTTTAGTTCGATTTTATTTATTCGAGTAGTAAAATAAGAAAATAAACGAAATTTTGCACCTTTCTTTACTTCACCAATTCAGTCACAGAGTGAAGCGATAGTAATATATTTTCATATCAGTACATCTTTGTTTTACACACCGATTGTTTTAATAAAGCAATGGAATAAATCGGTAAAGTTACCTTTTATACACTTAAAATGGTGGTTCCATTTACGGAATTACATTTTCACACAATTATGTTCTGTTGTAGTAATGTGTTGTAGTAATTAAACCATCCAGCAATAAAACATGCCTGTGTGTGTTGTCCAAAAAGATCCATCTTTCTATGCATTATAAAATAAATCAGTTTTGTGCACGTTCTCATCGTCTCACCTGGCACGGATGGTAGATTTAATCACGTCCATAATATTTTACATTTCGTTTAAAACTCGTTCTTTTTTGCTGAGCATGTCTTTTAGTATCCAGCCTTTCGTATAAAAATAATTACCACTCCGATCAGTTTTGCAATATCCGTTACAGGGTTGAGTTGGAATTTTTGTTGTTGTTCCGATTCTTATCTACTTTCATTTCTGTTTTGCCACAATTGTTTGTTTTTTTTTGAACACACATCCATAGATACACACACATATACATACATAGTCGTACATGTAATCATATTCTTTCAGTGTTTCTCATCATGATAGCAATCAGAGTTTTGTTCGTATGACAAGTACACATTTTTATGCTGCTAATCCCTTTCACAAGGATTGTAGCGACTGAAAGAGATAGAGAGAGCACGAGCACTGTCGCAGTTTGTCGCAGAACGTGAGCCGATTTGTACGGTTACTGTCAATTACACCTGAGCGGCTCAAAGAAATGTTTCGTCCTCCACGACACTGGATCTTGCGTTCGTCCCGTTGGCGTTCGGTGCGCTGTTCGCGGCTACTGCACCGGCAGTCGCTGTCCCATTCGCATGGTTCCCATTCGTGCTCAGTACCACACTGCCGCACGTAATGGTGGTGGTGATCGTGTCCGTATTGGTGCTGGCCAGTGCCGCCATACCGGCCGCCGACGTCAGTGTTCCATTGTTGCTGCTGTTGTAGTTCACGGAACCTCGTGCTGGTGCAACCTGGAATGTGTTGGTGGGCATCGAATAGGTCATTTTGTACTGTTGGGCCCGTTGCGTGCAGAGACCGTAGCTGTGCGGGTGGAAAACGGGGGAAAAAGGGAAAATCGGGTAGAAAAGAAAAGCCGAAACAGGATATTAATGAGGAGCGGGGAACGAAAGCTTGTTGCGCGGGCGCATACTCACTTTGCGAGCAGTGAAAAGAGATCCTTCCGGTACTGGACAGTTAGGATGGCGTAGAGGTACGGGTTGGCACACGAGTTGAGTGGGTAGAAAAATACAAGCAAGATTTTCGACTTGCTGACCCCAATCAGAGGATAGCCAGCGATCGCCGTTAGTCCGAAGAATGCTATCGGTGCCCAGCAGGCAAAGTTCGTGAATACCAGAAGTGCCATCTTCTTGGCAACTGTCATCTCGCCACTGTGTGCCGTGCGAGCTGCCTGACGTGTTTCCTTGCCCAGGGAAAGATAGATCTGAGCGTAGCAGACAACGATCACGACAAAGCCACACCCGTTCACGACCAACACCGTAAGTAGGTAGGCAATGTCCAAGCTATCCCGCGCCTCCATCGGCAAACAGATCGAGGTGGAGGAGTAGTTGCTGATGCCGAACAGTGGCATCGATGCCATCGTGATGGCGTACATCCATCCAACGATCATGATGTACATCGCCGCAGATAGTTTAATGCGTCGGTTCAGATAGATCGCATGGGTAATGGCAAACCATCGCTCGAGAGTGACGATCGTGAGCGTGAAGATTGACAGGTGACTGGCGAATACGGTGAGAAATCCGGCCACCTTACACCCAACACCATACTGCCAATCGAAAGCGTAGTTGAAGTATTCGCCCATCGAATGTGCGTCGATTGAAGCTATCAAGAGTAAGTATAGACCCATGCAAAGATCGGCAAATGCCAGATTGCAGATCAGGAACTTTGGCACTGTCAGATCGGACCGGTTGGAGAACAGTACCACAACCACTGCCACGTTACCAAATACGGCCAACAGTACCACCACCCATACCGATCCTCGCAGCCAATGCGATCCCATGACGTCCTCGCAAGGGTTTAATGCGTCCGGCATTGGATAACACTTGACATCCAAGATCCTGTGGAGGAATGAAGGAGATATATTATACTTAATGTCTTCTTCACGTTACAAACAACTTACATTGGAGTGAGATTACCGCACAGTGCCTCCATAGACGAGATTTGTGCCACGGTCTCATGAAATTCCCCTAAAAGAGGATTCTCCGTGTACAGCCCTCCGCCCATCGTTTGATCGCCCGCATCATCCACCGGATGCCCAGTGATAGGGAACAGATAACTATCCTCCACTATCTCGCCCATCCTTTTATCCGACAGATCGATGCCCTTTTGCAGGGGTTCAGCTCTGGCCGGTCGTTCCCCGGTCTCATCACTCGCCGTCAACCGAAACCAGCTACGAAAGTCCGCCGAACGACGCGTACGACTGTTTCCACTGTCGGCTCCGTCGGCATCGAGCACGAGCGGCGTTTCGGCACTGGACGGCATTACCTCCAGCTTGAAGTGTGGCGTTGAATAGCCGTTCGCGATGCACCGATGCTGCACTTCGTAGAACTTCTTCAGGTTGCGCTCGTGTGCGTCCGGGTCGTGGCGGGCCGGAAACTTGAACGCACAGCAGTGAAACGAATGTGTCAGGTAGGCGGTCCGCAAGTTCTGACGAGCAAAAGCGCGAGGAAACACAAAATGTTGAAAGTCATTATTTGCAGCTCTAATGAACCACCTACACAACGCGGCGGAGGAAAGCGCTAAACTTTTGACGGATGGCTGCAAAGTACTTTGGAAAGGAAAATCCCTTGAGATTGTTTCGCTCAAGTTTAAAAGTTGGCTGTTAGGGCACGTCTGCCCACTCCATCTTAACTGTTTTTTAATTCAATTTTAGAATATGTTTTGCACGAGCACCTTCTAAAGACAAGCTACATCTTTAGTGTCTATTTCTCTGATATTCTTTACCTTAAAGTTGTACACCGATGGGATAGTTTTCAGTGAGTGTGTGTGCTGTATGCGTAAAGTTTCCAACTCTGCCAAACCTTCCGTAGGTAGCTCCTCAATAGCGGTCCCGGACAGATCACTACCAATCAGCAGAAAGTAAGGGCATGAAGTTTTTGTCCGATAGGTCAAACTGCATCGTTCATACTTACAGCTCTCTTATGTTACTTATTCCCACGAACGCTTTTTCATGGATCTCCTTCAACTTGTAGTTCATTTTAATACTCCTGCAACGAAAAAAAAACAAATCATGAACCTTTTTTGCTACCCAGCAGAAGACAACTACTCCACTCCAACAGATGTTACTCACAGTTTTGCTATTTCCGAACCGTGGAATGCCGATCCGTGAATATCGGTGAGGGCATTATTATCGAGAATTCTGCAAAATTGTACAAAAAGCCATTAAGAAGCTTCACTTCTCCCACTACGTATTAGCAAAGTCATAATCCCAGTAACTTACAGCTCGTCAGTCTTCAGTTGTATCGAACGCTCGTAAATTTCGCGAATCTGATTTCCATCCAAATCACTGCAGGAGGCAAACACGGCAAGCATAAATACATAAATACATGTGGTTTCCAATATGCGCACGGGCACTTGTACATCAATATGTTACTGACTGATTTGCTGTGCCAGTGGGAAGGCATTAGGGAACATCGAGACGTGTGTATGATGGCTGAACCACAGACAACGACGAGATGGATGGATGGATGGATGATGGTGATGATGCTGGTGATGATTGGAAGCGTTGGTGAAAAGCGATCGAAACAGTAGCGTTCTTAAAATAGTTCCACTGGACAGCTCCGCCAACCTTGCAACTACGGTTGGAAAAGATGAACCTGGGATGTACGATGATGATGTGGTTTTTTTTGTGAAGCAAATCAATGCTGCCGTTAATGCGTCTCCTTAGAAACGATGCGAACCAGCCATTTAAACAAAACATACACACACACGCATGCAACACAGTTATCACACGAAGCATAACAAACTGTATAGTCGTTGTTCATGGATATTCGGCCATGCATACTCACACCATATGCATTATTATGTGGTCGGAGAGAACGCGCAGGTCAGGCACGGCGAGCAGTCCGCTGTGTATAATCCTCCTAGTGTACGTCCAAAGCCCGTTGCCATGGAATAGAGTTGGTGGAAGTTAAAACAGTACGTACGAGAGAGTTAATAAATCAGCTCACTTTTGAAGTGCATTACATGGATAGTGTGTTTCTAGTGCAAAACTTACAACAAAATAAAATCGCGCAATCAATAGCAGGCGGTGGCTGGGGTGAATGCTTTTTTACTCATTTAAGCGCTACCTACAGGAAATTTGCGTTTCCAATTTAATTACAGCATACCACAATGAATCGCGAATAAAACAACACGTTCAATTCAATTTATCAGCTCAATCAATCCTTAGAACACTATGGCGTTTATGTGAACTGCTTATGAAAATACCGTGAACTTGTAGTGGAAATCGAGTCTATAATTTCTGAAAAGTGAACTAGCAAAATCACTATGCTGTTTGATTCCTGTACTATTCCAAGGTATGGAACTAATAATTCAAATTACAGTGCAAAGCCGATTATCTGTGTTCGTCGAACCTCGAACGGAAAAGCGGATTACAAGAATAACGAGACCGTTTTCTTCGAACAAATGAATATTAGTGTATAATTGTAAACGGGGCTGTTTCTATGAGAATAGCTAAATTTAGCATTTGAAATTTATTTAAAAAAATTGAAATATCAATTATTGAATTAAGGATTTTTTATATATTTATGCTTTCTGAAAGCATCTTCCAACTTTCAGAGATTCATAAATCCATATAGATTAATGAATCTAACAAAAATCATGAAAAAATCAAATTTAAAACTTTGTTTAGAAAGTAATATAAAGTAAGACCGTTTGTACGGGTTTTTCATAAATCAAAATTTTAGAAAATCCGATTCGCAGAAGAAGAAGCATTAGATGATTCTCCTGAATAGTTTTTTAAAAAGTTTCGAAATTCTTCCAAATGTATGAAACTGAATCAAAATCTACTACCCTTCACTTGTAGAAACGCAATTGCCCAAAACGTTCTCATCAATCCCAATTAAGTCCAATTTAGATTGATAAAGGATTACTAAAACATTGGTTTAAGACAGCTTGGTTGGCACCATGGGCAACAAATAATCGCCTCAATTTGTTCATAATTGAGTGGAGTTTAATTCGTGTACCTAGATAATTAATTTGTTTAATCTGTTTAACTCACCATTTATTTTGTCACGAACGTATAATTAGATTCCCGATCCTTTGTTTGACTAACTGATTTAAAGTTGTGGTCGTAATTCAAATTATGAATGGGCGTCTACCTTCTCATGCTTTTTATCTTGAATTTCAAGCACACTAAAATAAATTATAAGTTATCAGATCTCTCGAAGCTCGGTATGAACCACCCTACGCACATTCTTTCGTATCCGTAGGAATTTATCAATTTCAGATTTTAAGTCCTAAAAGTTTCAAAGTGGAAAAGTTTCTAAAAATCACAAAAGTTTAATTTCTAATCTAACGTCCTACTGATGGTCCTACCAGACATTTCGAATGATGTGACTTTCATGCTTCAGAAACCACTCGCGCTGAACTCACGGTACTAACGTCACCAGAGACTTCACCTGCCAAAAGGTTCAGCTTTAAAGAATTGAATTTACACAAAAACATTGAAGCAAAATAAAGTTTTTGTTCTTATTGTTTTGGGCTATGTAAACGTTTTACGCTTTGCTGAACCGGTCCGCATCCGTTCGGATACCACGCCGAAGGACGTGGGTGATATTTATGTTTTCTGAAAAATTATTTTTAAAATCATATCATCGCTTGTTTAACAAAATGGAAACAAAACCCGGGTCTCTTTCGGGAAAACGTTTCATCACTGCTTAAAACGATTGGCATGCCACGGTAATCGTATTTGATATCCGGAGCGAAGAAAAATGAAAATCCATTTTTATTTCCTCCTGCTACTCTTGTTTCTTAAGCTCAAAACAAAAAATCATCCTTTCCCTTGTGTCGCAAGGAAACCTTTAAAAAGAATAACCCACTCCGCTAGGAGTACTAATAATACTTACAGCGTTTTCAGCTTCATCGAAATGCCTTCAAACACATCCGCCGGCAGAAACTCGAGTTTCGGTGCGTGTGCAATGTAGAGCGTTCGCAGATGGCGCAACCGGGAAAAGGCTGCCGGTTCGATGCGATGAAATTCCCGCAGGTAGATGAAGAACAGATCCTGGAGCGTGTCGGCGTACACCGTCAGTGCGTTCGTACGCAGCTGCTTGATGCCGACCTTTTCCAGCGTCAACCGCTGCATACCGGTCAGCTTCTGCGGCACACGCACAATCGATTTCCCGAGACAGCGGCACTGCACCTCGCCCAAGGCTTCCTCGGTCGAATTCCAGCAGCGACATTGGCCCCGTTTCAGCTCTATCACCGGCACCGTGCCCGTTTCCAGCCCATCCGGCTGTGACTCCTCCCGCAGCTGCCGGAAGCTGCCGTTCCCGTTGTCCAGCAACATTGACGCATTGTTGCTACCGGCGTCACCCGTTCCGGCTCCCGGCATCACCGATACCAGCCGACCGCCGGCCGGGATGATCACATTGGCATGGGTGGTAACCGCAACACTCGCGCTGGTTTTCACCACCACTAGTTGGCTTCCTGCCAGCAGGACACCAACTGACCACAACCACACACCCACCGTACGGTGATACTGTCTCCCGGTAGTACGGTCAAAGCTTACTGTCATTATTTTCTTCTCCTTGCGATATTTTCCACGCCCGAGTGCCGGAAGTTGACCAGCAGTTTGTTTTATTCCGTTGTGTACACTGTTTCACTTTCACCTTCGGGTCGGCAACCAAAATATTTCTTTTTTCTGTCGGTGGACACGCACCCAAACTCACGGGATTTGGGGGCGGAAGTAGGGGACCATTGCCGGTTAACAAACAAACAAAAATTTGTAGACGGTCGTTCGGAAGGCAATCGTTCACGTGATTTCGTTCTCAAATACACCGACCAGCCGATAACTTTGCGCGTTTACACCGTCGTACCAGAGGCAGTCAAATTTGATTGTCATATTTTTTGCTGCTGTACCTTACCCCGGTACACACCGGAAGGGATCCGTTCCGAAGCTTTTGCAGTTCCTACAAAAATAGGACAAGATAAGGGTGGAAATTAATTTTAAATTACTTGCTCAACAACAAAAAAACGTTCCATTGTCAGAACACTCCATGCAGCATTAATCAATAATTGGTAAATGCTTGTAAAAGAAAACCAAACTGTAGCAACAGTAACGTTTTCACTTCAATCTAAATTAAACCAATTGTTTGACGAACACGAATTAGTGCTCTCTTTTGCCTTAATCAATCACTGCAAAGGTTTACCCAATGGTTCGCTCCTCAAGAACGCGCGCGGCCCGAGCTTGCTGGAACTAATGAAAAAGTATTTCCATCAAGCTCAATCTAATTTTCTCTGAAGAGTGGCGGGGCCACCTTTGGCTTTGGTGGGTGGGATTATTGTGCCGGCGAGATTTTATTCTTTCCCTTTTCGGACATCACAAACAACCCAAGCCTTGATAAGGGTTTATCCCTTCCAGCCACACAATCTAGCATAGCGCAGCGGAATCCGTGGTACAATATGGGCTTAAATTAAATTTATTGGGTGAGAAAGAAAAATTAACTATTCATGCATGTACGGGGCTTATCGTAAGAAGAAAATATGGTCGAGCAACCAGTGGTTATTTTTTCACTTTTATTAGCCAAGGCATAGACATAGTGACCAGCAAAGGTTCTTTGATACTTATAATGTGTCTCTTTCTTTATTTATCCACAGTTGAAATTTCTGACGTTTTAGCACTAATTTAAACTGAATTTGAATTGTATTACAGGTACTTCAGAATCTTAGATAAAAATTTACATATTGTTCTATATTTTCTTTAAAATTTGAGGTCCTACTAATTCTAAAATATTGTATAAGTTAGATAAGCAATCACTAGATGATAGAATAAAGCTTCGACCCTTAAAGAAATAAATTCGGTCGACTATTGTGTTAAAACCTCAAGAGTACTTTGCCTGTCATGTTTTACTTCGTCTAAATGGTGATTAAAATTATCAATGAGAAGGACATTCTGGAATATATTATCGATTGTAGTCTGGATGTACTCAACAAATAACTTGTAGTTGCACATTTCACAATACGACCTTTCTTCATACTCCATTGGTTATGAATTTTCATGATATCAGGATCTTTGCTCCAAAAAGTTTGCCGACCATTAGAATAGACAGTGGATTTTTTTTGTAAATCCCCTCCACTAAATGAGATTGATTACAATGAGCTTGGCCAATCTGAGGTGGTATACAATAATTAAAAGAATCTTCATGAACATAACAAACAATCGCATTGTCAGCATAATGCCTCACAAAACCGGAGCTATTTTTGCTTTTGGCATCTTCATCTCACCCACCGAAGAGTAGATCGCGCCACAGATTTCCTTAACGCCGGCAAAATTATTTTGTGTGATAAAGCCATTAATTACGCCGTCTTACGGGAAACGGTTGCGTTTCGTCTCCGTGGTCACGATCGCTGTACTGTTCCAAGAAATTCGCCTCCATTTTCGAGAACCAAAGTTCCAAATTAACACGCACTTCTTTTGTACGTTACCTGATGCTTGATCCTGCCCGAAGGAGGCCTTCCGCTGAGATTGACTTGCTGAGAGTGGAAACGATTTTTTTTCCTTTTCTTCGGAACACTTTTTTTTTTCTTCGGTATCATGGATAATCATAAATTCTTCTAATGGGCCGCGGAAACTTGAGCCGATTGAGTGCTCGCAATGAAGATAAATCTCATTAACGCGTCTTAACCACGAAACGAGCAGCACTCGTGGCATTGAAAAAGGTGAAAAAGTAAACAGAACTTCAAATATGTTCCATGCCACTCGACCGATCGTGGAAATAAAAGCTCAGCTAAGAAAAGCAATACTGGACTGAAGAAAAAGGAAGCTTAAAAATATGTTCATTATTATGTTTCCCTTTATCGACACTTTTTTAAGCGCTTCAAGGGCGGTTGAAAAAATTCGTAGAATTCCCAAGGAACTCCCGACCCATGGAAGGTTTTTCTCCTTTACTGACTTCCTAGCACGTGCCACTCGTGAAGGGTTCCATGCTGGATAGCTCGTAAATTTAACTGTCCGTCTGTCGGTGTAACTCTTCCACATTTATCTTCCTATATTCCGCGAAGCGTTCCCCTAAAGTGGTACGACCGGGCAGCATCTTTCAATAAAAATGCTTCTTATCGATGAGCACCAGCACCGAACCGACGGTTGGATGGAATGCGATTGCTTTGTGCGTCTAGTCTAGTGCAATTATTACTGACCGACACACCGAAAAGCACGTCATCATCGTGGGTACCTTTTATTACGTCTCCGATTGTAGCTTATCGCGGAAGTTACTATCCACGCTTTGCTTTAATCTTCTCCCCAGCAATTTCGTACCATCGTTTGCCCTAGTTGTTTGGTTCAATATAAACAAAAAAGACGCCACAGCGTGCTAAATGGGGAGTCCAATGTCGAAGTTTCGCTCATTTATTAATTCCCATTACCAGGTGTGGCCGTAATCTTGCGAACGAAAGATTGCACCCCTCCGGTAATCGTTTCGCATCTTTCGCACTTTTATGCAAATCGTTGCCATGCGCCATGAGATACTGTTATTGACTATTTTCCATCCGGGTGCCCTTTTGTCTGGGCATTGATAATTGAAATTTTTCATCCATCTGCAAAATGCTGCTCTTTCCGGCAAATTGCGCTTCAGTAAGCAAAGGTCCAATCCCCTTTCGGGACCGACCAGATATCATTGTGATCCTTGCCAACCCGGTCCTTTGCCGTTCCATTTCGTATCAGCAATAATTTTAAGCCACCATGATTTTGGGATGGTTTTGCTGAAGGGTGAAAAAGAGTTACATGAGTAAACATCAAAACGCTACTAATAATGCGTTTGTTATATGGGCAACCTAATGCAAACGGTGCAGTTCTGTCTGTGCTTGTCAGGGAAAATGATACGTAGTTACACAGCTTACGGGCTACAAAGCTGATGAAAAGCATTGAATGTGGTATTGCGTTATGTGGAACTTCTAAATATCTCATCTGGCAGCTCGGGGTGGTGAATATGTATAATGTTCCGGGTTTTTTTCCACACACACAGTCAGTTTTGTAAAGCTTCATTTCAATTAACATATTAATTTGCTGAAGCCATTAAAGATCAAAGAGTGTTCGAAAATCAATTATTGCAGAGAAAAATGTTTATTAATAAAATCAATTAATTTGCAATTTAGCCACTTTGCTTTGTGTTTCCATGAGCTTCGTGTGAAGATTTGTTAATATCGAACGGCGATATATTCCATTCCTGGATTTTATTCGAGCTAAGGATGGAGAATGGAGGTCCGTTTTCGTTCAGCGAGGTTGTTTAGATTAGGTAGAAATATACGTCTACATTTTTCCTACGGGAATTGAAATCTTTGAATGTTTAATTAAATTTCCACTGAGCCAATTATGTGTTGGATGACAATGGAGGTGTCGTTACAATGGCGAGCTGTATAATTACAGCTCTGAAGACTCTAGCGAGCTGGTCATGTCATTAAAATTTAACTGAACTCTCTAGGACGATATATAGGTAAATAATAATAGGCAAAAATTCAAATTCTTACGAACACTGGTTCTGATTAAAGGGATTATCTACTTCTTCTAGGTATCATAAATATTCAACCAATTTTTTTGGCCATTATTGTGAGTTCATAATAATACCTACAAAAGGTTTTCAAGTATTTCTTTTTATGAGAGCATAAAATTCAATAATTAATTAACCAAATACATGAAATTTTATTTACCAATGGCTAATTTACACACGCCTACACCAATATTGCACAGCTTAACCGTTTTATGTGCCCTTTTTGGTGTTCCAACTGTTTCCCACACATTTGCATACATTTGCATCCCTTTATCCAAGATCCATGCTGCATCCCACGGTGCAAAGCATCCGTGTGCGTTTTTCATGAAGAACATTGAGCTTTTAAAGAAGCCATCGCTTCCAAATGCATTCCACGACGGTACCGACCAATCCACCGTGTTTGAGCAAATGTCCTACAGCCTTTCATTTGTTACTGATTGCATTTCCTTTGTGGTTTTCATCAAATTTGCACACATACTGCTGGTATTATCTGTCGGTCTTTCGCTACCCGGCGATGGTGTTTTGCATTGCAAATGTTATAATTTTATTTGTGGTACACGCTATGATAGGTTTTACCATCTCGAATGCGCGCATATGTTTACTGGACGGCTAGGGCTTCATATCGTAATGTCCTTCGTTGCGCAGTGAAACTTTCAACATGTGTGTTGATAGGTTGGAATCGTCTTTTTTAAGTAACATTTTTAGCTAAGAAATATTGAGTACAATAAACTTGTGATCTTGCTTACCTGTAAAGACTACAGTATTGTCCATCAGATCACGCCAACTCTGTTCGCGCCAGAACATTCAAATTACAGAAAAAACCATACGAAAGGTTTTATTTTCCACCCTTCTGTCAAGTGGCTCGTGTTTCGCGGTTCCGTACCGCTTGGGCAGACGATTTGCAACCGTAACCTTAAATTAGATCATGATCGCACGATATGTGCAAACAAACCAGTGCGGGGCACAGTCTGAAACCGTGTTTGCTTTTGCTGGTGTCGAAGGACAAATGTTCCGCCAAACACAAGCCTCGTACCACGGGCACAATCACGACTTACGCACAAACACAAACTCACACACGTGAACATCCGCGCACATAGCTGGAAGTCGCAGACAGACAAATGTGGAACAATAGACGTAGATCTGTCTGTCTGTCTGCCTGCTGCTGGTGGAGGAAATATTTGTGATTTTTTATTCAATTTCATCTATACAAAACCCACTCCGCTGGCACTGTAAATTAGCGTCGGAGTGATAATTTTGTTCGGTCCCGGACTAACCATCTCCGGCAGTCTTCACCAGTGTGACAGCCCGTATCCAACCGGAGGAGACTCACAAGAGCCCAACCGTCGTTGTTTGGGACGTGTACCGGCAGTGGACACCTAGCACATCTCCACAACTACACATCTGCCACATATTCACACACGAATGCTTGCACAAATTCTACACCGAATCAACTGATCTTACAGCAGCACTGCAGCAGAACCAGCAAGGCTCCAATGAGAGTTGGAATCAACACCCAATAACACTACGTACGGCCTTATTACACACTCCGCTATGGAGGCTCGTTACACCATTTTCCACCAAAGACACACGGCTTGATTAATTAAGGCCCGCCAATTGATATTGGCCTCCCTTCGCCTTGTTGCTAGTTGCGGGCTGCCCGTTTTGAACAATTATCGCGCCACAGTGAAACTTTATACCCGCACCCGGACACAAGGGCAAACACCCGGCCAAAGACGAGTCACTAAGACCGGCAGATTGTACATGGAAAGCTGGACAGACCGAACGATCCACTGTACACTTTACGGTGTTGTCTGCTCTCGGAGTGTGAACCAAGGAAAATTCCGTCCGGGTGCGAAGTCACGAGCTAACTAACGAACGGAACATCATCCGCATCAGCCCAAACCAATCACCGATGAACGCAAGGTCGAACACGGAATACGCGAACGAATTGATTCGGGTTTGCGTGTTCATCTCGATCGGAATGAACTCATTCTGTAGTAGCGCGTTCGGGAGAGTCTGTTAGTAACTTTCTTGCTTTTTGATTGCAGTTTGTTTATTCCTACCCCAAAAATCCACATTTTAATTTCTGCTTTTTTCCTTCACTTCCTTTCATTTATTCTGTTTCAATAAAATGAGCAATGAACAAAGTAAACGAATGCAATAGAAATGGAATCCGATTAGACAACCTTATGTCTGTGACGTGCAAGCAGATTTAAGTACATGACAACCAACCATTCCAAATTTCAGCTTGACGAACATTTCAAACTCAAAATGACCACCCAAATCCCACCGAGGGCACTTACGTGTACGTATTTTTCAAGTGCAAAAGCAAAAAAAAAATATCCTCCATACACACCCAGTCCCGCGAATTTATTTGCATTTGAAATGTACATTCCGTTTCTTTTGCTCGTTTTTGGATGAAATCGATCGGACGTAAACATCCAATTGACGCATGTTTACCTCTTAGATACCGGAATCAAATTCCGGAGGACAAAATCTACCGTAGAATCGACCATCAAAGCATCCTCACATAGGGGTTATAGTGCCAGGATATTCGAGGAAGGCCAAGTCGATGTTGCATTAGTGGGGGTTTAAATAATTTTGCAAAAAAAATCAATACGTCAACCGGTGGTTTTGTGAAAGTGGATTTAAACGAAACGGAGTAGTGTAAATATCTCAACGAGATGTATTTACATTATGTGTGTCTAGCCGGAATCACATGGAATAGCCGAAAGAGTCAACAACTTTGAGAAGGATTAACGACAGATCTAAGGAAGTGAACGTTCACAGGATCACTCTTTAGATATTTAGTAAACAATACAATCTGAGTCTGAAAATCTCCAATCTGCTCGTGGTTTCCCAGACACTATCCAACCAATTGCTCCTCTTATATTCGAACTACAAAATAATTTGAGGTTCATTTTTTCTGGCATACTAAATTGATCAGTATTATTCTCATGACGAGCTCATTCAACCGGTACCTTTATTTGATTCCATGGAGCGTATGATTATTTAAATCTTCAACAATGCTTAAAGCCAGTTTAACAGTATTGCGGTTCCTCTTTTGTGACTTTAGCAGCAGTTGGATAATTTTGTGGGCGTTAACTACATGGGAGAACTTCCGATTAATTATGTCCGTTGTCCGTACGCCACCGTCAAGCAAATCGAATATTGATTATAGGTTATTGAGCAGCTTATCTGCTTTCGATTATTATTGAGGTTCATTGCAGCGTAGAGGGGTTTTCTTCCTGTTTATATTTAGCTTTATAACCCTTTGCATTTGCTGGATGAAAATAACATAAACTGCAACCATACAGGCTATTCTGAGGGATTAATAAATATAGCATGTCTTAAATTATCCACAGCTGTATAATCCGTCCTGTGGATGGGAGAAAAGTCACTGTGGGACCGGCTGTTCTGGTTGCGCCTATCCGTGAGAATAAATCATGTTTTTTGCCTCAATAATATTTTTTCTAATATTCTTTACTTTCATAACATTATTGAAATTCAATCATTTAATATATCTCGCAATAAAAATGCAATCACTGTCGTGCATTATTTCTTCTATTAATAGCCTTTCTATCTACATTGTGTCGATAGAAGTAAAAGAAAAAAGGATCTGCCTTTCAACACCTGGTTCCAATTTCATCATGCAAATATCGATATGAAACTTCATGTTTGTTCCTGCCAAGCCCATTTTTTCTTATTTGCCCAATCGTGTCCGTAACAATTTGCACGGTTCTGGCAAAATGTATCCCCACGGCTAAAAATATGATATTCACGCCACCCATCGGAAGAAGCACCGTAAACTAGTTCAATCTGGTTGCGCTGGAAGCATGGATTCATTCGTAGGTGCATCAATTAGCGAAACTCAATACATTAGCTATACATTAGCTACACCAGCGTACAAACACTCAGCCACACACACATGCTAAATGTGTAGGGAGACGCACATCCCATCCATAAACACACGGCAGCAGTCAAATAAAACGAATGTCTAAAATCTGGTGCTACTGAAAGGTAATTAACAGCATCACGGTTCGAAGCCAATTTGAAATGTTTGAGGCCCCCGAAATGCTCTCCAAAAACCCATCTCTATTAAATGCGCGAACCCGCCAACCGTTGTTTGTGTTCAGTGATGCATGATTTTTCCTACATTTCCGCTGGATGGAAATCACTCGGGATTATCTCCATCATATTACCGGTGATCAGCAGCACAACGAACCTGTCCATCATCGGTTGAGGGACGCTTTTCTTAATTTAAGCACAACGCTTGTTCCGGATTAAGCGGTTGAGTTCGCACAGAGTTATTTAAGATGAAAGCACTGGAATGCGTCTCCACCATCTATTGTCTGTCGCCCATCTTGTAATCCATAGTGTTCTTCCGAAAAATTGCGCCAGGTGACAATACGAAACAGATAAACAACGGTGTTCATCCCGAAGTCCCGGCGTCGTGAATCGGTTCGGCTGTTCGAATGCTCGGATGAACGTTGATGCTGCTGCGAACGTAACGTGTACTTTTATATAGTGGTAAGGTGTGTTTTATCTACTTACATGGCCACTTGTTGCTCACTAGCAACGGAAGGTATTTTCATTACATTCATTAGCCCAACGTGTGCAATATGCGTTTCCAGCAAAGAATTGCATTTCAATTAGAAACACTCCTTTACTATGGCCTCGGGACAATACAAACTGGGCAGCAGACGAGCCTACTTCAAGGAAACTGCATCAGGCATCGCCAAAACGAATAGGTCTACCCGCTCACCTTACTTTCTTTGAAGCTCTGGCAGGGTTTGAGAGGCAGTGTATGATTTTGCTGCCCAAACGTCAGAGATTACACAAAGCATCGCCGGGAACACAGGAAATGTTGCAGGCCTTAAACCTTTTGTTTTTTTCTCCTTTTCTTTTTGCAAATACAATTTGAGCCCGGGCAAAGCAAATCATTTCCCGGGGTAAACAGAACGTGCCCACCCGGCAAACGCTAGCCGCTTCAGCGTTCCACGGCTTGGACACACGATGCAGAACCGGTCCACTTTTTCTGCCGTGGCGCGTCGAATGCAAACATTACCCTTTGCAACGCCATCGGAAAACGGACGCCATTTACGATGTAGTATATAGCGCGAAAGATAAATAATGTTACGGTTCAAGATTCGTGACTTTGAGCAGTCAAACTAATGATCCCCGGAAAAAGGATCATAATGATGAAGAGATGATGCTAAAGTTGAACAGTCAATCCGTCCATCAAACGACTGCTTTTGGGAGTTCGCTGAAGCAAATTAGCATTCGGCTTAGATGAATTGTGGTTTTTCTGCTGCTTCACTATTTATGAGATGATGGAAATGTTCGCTTAACCAATGAAGGGCATCTCAGAATTTGGATGATTTTAGTTTTGCTGCGTGAAGTCTGACTAATAATAAACAAGGCAATTGAAATTGAAGATGCTCGAGAGTTTGCGTAAGGAATTCAAAATGAAGCTCTCATGTCCAGGAAGTCCTGGCAACAGTGTGCAATTGAGTTCAAGATGATTTCCGATCACATACTCTCATTCGGGGAAACCTCCTCTATTATTCATGAGATATTTTGTGCAAACTAATCCCTCAGGTCTAGCAGTGGGTGAGTAGAAATGCATAGGCATTTAAAAAAAACAACAATCTACCAACGAATGAAACGGAATGCACTATATTTCAAACAATATAGCAAAAACGAACATGCACAGCAACGCAATAAAACAAATCATACATCATGCGGAAACGTACTCGAACGCCAACTCTTAACATAAACTAATCCCTCCACCAGCTCAGATCCAGCCTGGGTATCTCGTGAGCAGTACAATCCACCACCCGATTGCCATCGCCCGGAAGGTCAAACGCATCCGGCAACACGTGCATACGATGCGGATCGCCTGCATTGGCACAAATCAGCGAAGCCATAGTCACGCGTTGAATCTCCTTCAGCTGCGGTACCGTAAAATGCCCCGGATTGGTTTCGGGACCGTCGCTATAAAAGTACCGATCGCCATGCTGAAACTTCGAAAACTGATCCGCAATCAGTTCGGCAAACGTATCCCCAACGACACCACCCTCAACTGGTGGCTCTAGAACTCCTCCTACGTACAGATCCACATCGTCCGGGTGAGAGTAGAGGGAGCGTAACTTCTGTCCAACAACAGTCCCGAAATCTTCGAACGAACTGGCATCCACTTTGCCTCCCAATCGTCGATAGTCATTGTAGGGCCGAACGGCGTGATCTCGTCCACGCTGGATGTTGATGGCGGCAAGATCGACACCGTACTGCTTGCCTGGTTTGACGTTCAGGAAGCGTGTCAAACTGGTGGAAAACATCTCATCCACGGACTGCATCGCTTGGTGTTGGAGTGCCTCGAGAAGATCGTCGTAGAAGTTTCGCTCGCGGAACCGTGTTGGATTGAGAAAAGTACGCCACGTGTCGACTGGACCATCGTTTAGTCTGGAAGAAACGTTTTCAAGGATCATTATGGAGATATGCTTGGGTGGTGGTTCTTCACTTACTCCAACTTTGAAGGTACAGTAGAGTGACCGAACCGGAAGGCTGCTACGGTGAACTCACTCGACACGGAAGGGTTGGTGCCGGAGTTGTAGAACTCGCTGTATCTCCCGTGAGTCGACAAATGTAAGCGATAAAGAGATGTATACCGTGGACCAATAACTTTCGGTAGATATTCCCCGAAAGCAATATGCTGCAGTTGGGCGATGACTATACGGCGAGCCTCCTGGAATAACGTACCATCACTCCAGTGTGGATTCAATTCCTGCAGACGTCTTGCTAGCCGGTTGTGCTCACGCAAGAATAGCGTGTGAACGGCGACGAGCGAGATTAGCTGATTTGAGCGGCCATCCCCGGTGAGGAAGCACAGTTCCGCACTCGAATCGCATGTATCCTTCAACCGATCGAGCGGTGGCAGCTCGTTGTGAAACCGTCTATGGAACAACGACTTCAAACGTCCACCTTCGTGTGCCCGGAGCTCGTGAGCTTGTTTGGTGCTGGTGCCATATATTGCCGAACCATCGATGAAGTGACTGACACCGGACAACTGCCTGCCATGGCTTACACCTTCGCAATCGCGCATAGGAGCCACGGCCGAACGCATAAAGTGCATACACCGGACACCATGCTGGGAGTAGAAATCGTCCTTACTAGACACCGGTATTGGCATGCATCCCAGGGAAGCATTCTTCACCCGTCCCGACCCATCCTCCGTGCAGCACTTGCTCTTCGTTTCGATCGCTTTGTTGCGCGAGAAATCGTGCGCCAGGAATTGTCCGAACTGCATGAACAGCACGTTGCGCTTCGCGTGCGGCTGGTGCAGATCGGCAAACAGTGTGGAAGATAATTTACGAGCCGACGGTAGGTAACGACCGGTGTAGGAAACAATGCGTGGCGCCCAGATGCCATCACCGTACGCAGGCGGAAGTAAGCGTTCCATCGGATATCCTGCCGCACCCCAAAGACTTCCGCCCGGTTTGATGTTATTGCAACGTCCATCGAAGGTACGGTAGCGTGAGTGGCCTTTCTCACACGGTGGCCCCACCAGACAGCGCTTGGGTCGTCGGAACTGTTGCACTACCGCCGTTCCATTGGAGCTGCAAATAGAGCAAAAACAGAGCAGAAGCATTCAATCAAATCTCCACACTGGCCTGTCATTGCCAACGCTATGCAACGATCTCATTTACATCCTTTCAAGGGTCTGCCATGTCAACACCTCCCGTAACCCTTGCCGTACCAGCTCCGGGGAAAGTACATCATCCGATAATGGCACTCCACCGGGAAAGTGTGTGACCGGGGTCACGGGGTCCACATTGCCTTCGGTGAAGAATTTTTCCAACTCTTGGTATGCGATTGTTTCTGCATGTCGCAAAAGTTCTTCGTACGCGTGGTGTGACACTTTCGACAGGAGCGACGATTCATTGGCACTGTTTTCGATAGCCGGATGGGACGGACAACAAATGCCATTAAATTCTCCATTCAGTAGCGCACATCGGCGCCAAACCGAACTTTCCCAGCGACGTTCGGTTGGTGGGCGAAGATGCGGTGGGCGTGATAGGTAGCGGACGATGGCCATTCGATCGACTTCCGGACATTGTAGCAAACGCACACAGGAACTATCCGGTGGACAAGAGGGCCGTGAACGAGTTGCTTTTAAAAGGGAAAAGGTTAAAGAATTGATGTATAATTAATGGAAATTTAGTTAAATGCATTAAAGTTTATGACCTTTTCTATTTTAATATGTTGGAAATTAGACAGAAGGTTTTTGTAGTGTATATTTTAAGCCATCATTGCTGAACATTGAATTATTGGTTTAAATTTAGCTGAAAGTGTTGACGACAAAATAACACGCATTTTTCTACTATTACCATACGCACGGTCATTGCACCATTAGATCGAAACACTAACACACGTACACTTGTACGTGCAAACCTCTCGCCCAAGGCACGTGCTGCTGCAAAAACCGTGTAACCGATTTTTCTCCAGAATCAGTTTCGCACCGGAATGAGGTTATCTAAATTTATCTCAGCTGGCAGCTAAAGCAAACACTATCTCCAGCCACAAACAAAACGCCAGCTGCCGCAATAATCAGTTGATTTTGCAAGTAAATAATCAGCTTCTAGCGAGCACTGGCTTACTCACCGTTTGCTTTGGCCTGGCTGTACAAATCATTCGCACGCATACCATCGAACGACGCCAGTGTTTCGGATATGCAGAGTAGTATCGCTACACAGAGTGGCACAGTAAAGTGTTGCTTCATTTTTTGGAAGCTCACTCCTAGAAGTCTGGTGAGCGATGACCGTATCAACATTATTAAATTAAAATTGTTTAAAAGGAGCACTAGCATGCAATGCCATTAATTGCAGGACAATAAAATGCGAACGACACTAAACCACAGAACTAATAAAATGAGCCACCGATTGATTGGCCTGCTGGAATGAGACTGAGCTGTGAGCCTTATTGGGAGAATGCTGTCCTTTTTTAGTAGATGCTATCAGAGTCGAAGCATCTCATCAGAAGATTCATAAAAAAACATCGAATAAATTAATGTCAATTGCTAGGAATTTCTTAAACCGTAGTTAAAATATACAAGAAATTGTAAAAATGAATTAGTGTATAGTTATGGTTTTGCTCTCATGCCCTCCTTGCCCAAAGAATTTGTGAAAAAATATGTTTTATTTTATAATTTTTTTTTATGTTTAGTCCTGTTCCATTTGTCACTTTGAGAGGCTGCGTTGATGTGTTTCCGGCCAATGCGAAGACACACACACACTTCCGGGTGTCAATTAGAGCCAGTGCATCGACCGCTCTAGCCACGAACGCATCGTTATCGTACAGCGTTACGATGCTAACCGAAAGTGTGCTTCCGTTTTTAGTGATAATTTTAATAAATTCCTTCCTAGCAGTACAACCCATCGACGTTGTAGAACGATCTTCATTCGGGTTCGCTAACCAATGCGCTTCATCGAACGAACGATGCGTATTAAGGGTGCTGTGTGATGTAGAACCACGTGCACGGGATCAACACGTATCGTGTCTTACGGAAGATGGGATGGAAGGATTGTGCTGCCACTTAAAGCCCGAATCGAGGCGTAGGAAACGTTCGCTACCTTACGAACTTTCCGAGGAACTGTTTAACAATGCCGTCGGAGATGGACACCGTATCTACACTCGCAAGCTGGCGAACATCGACCGGTACCGGGAGGTTATGACGAGTGACGCTTCGATGGAGTCACTAGCGCGCCAATTCCACAGTGCACCTTTCCCCGGTGAACTGAGCGTAGAGAATCAGGCAGTATACGAAGACATATTCGTAGCACGATCGTTTGCCGATGCCCTCAATCTAACCATCGAAGAGCGGCTCGAGCTTAATGAGATCAGCCTCAAGAATGCACACCGACGTAAACGATGTCTTCCTCCGAAACCCTGCGATCCACACGCAAAATACCGATCGTTCGATGGTTCTTGTAACAATCCTGTTCCGTCGCGTAGTAGCTGGGGAGCGGCCGGTTATCCCTTCCAGCGTTTACTACCTCCGGCATATGAGGACGGTGTGTGGGCTCCGAGATTGCATTCGAGCGTTTCCGGACGTCCGCTGGCCAGTGCAAGGGATATTTCGGTGGCTGTTTTTCCGGATAATGATCGCCGCGATCGGAAGTACAATCTGTTGCTGATGCAGTTCGGACAGTTTATGTCGCATGATTTCACACGAAGTGCGAGTGTGCGAATGGGTGAGTGATCCTCTGATTAGTACGATTGAAGAGGTTTCTAAGGAATAGTTTATCTTGCAGGAAAGGAAGAAGTTCAATGCTGTAATGAGGATCACTCCGGAGCATTACACGGCGATCGTGCTCACTTCGCCTGTATGCCAATCGCCGTCAGTCCATCCGATCCTTTCTACTCACGCTTCGGCATCCGATGTCTGAACTTTGTGAGGCTAGCCCTCGCCCGGGATGGTAAATGTAAGTTGGGATACGGGAAGCAGCTCAACAGAATCACTCACTTCATCGACGGTTCCGCTGTGTACGGGTCGAATGATGCAATGGCCGCCTCCTTGCGTACCTTCGAAGGAGGGAGATTGCAAAGCACCTTCCCATCGGGCGAAGAACTTCTCCCTTTCACTAGAAATCGGGCCGCCTGTGAACCGTGGGCCGAAGCATGCTTCCGTGCCGGAGATGATCGATCAAACCAGATCGTTTCCTTAACGGAAATGCATACGCTCTTCCTTCGGGAACACAATCGGGTTGCAACACGGTTAGCGGAGGTGAATCGCGACTGGGATGATGAGAAACTGTATCAAGAAGCTCGTCGGATCGTTGGAGCGGAATTGCAGAAGATTTTCTACAACGAATATTTGCCTGCAATCGTGGGCCATAACAAGGCGCGCTCGTATGGATTGCTGGATGGTCACAAAGGACATACGAACTTCTACAGCCCGGACGTGAAACCGGTCGTCTTTAACGAGTTGTCGGGAGCAGCATTTCGGTTTGGTCATTCTACCGTCGATGGAGCGTTTTTGTAAGTTTTGCATTACGGTTTAATTTGTATTTATTGTGATAAAGCCTTAATTTTTGTTTATTTTTGTCAGGATTCAACATCGCCATCGTCGTTCAGAGCTGGTTCCAATTCAGGAAGTTTTTCTCAACCCATCCCGTCTGTTGGAACGATCGTTTTTCGACGATCTTCTATTCTCGCTCATGGATCAACCACAGCAACAGCTCGACGATTCCATCACATTCGGATTGACGAGGCTGCTGTTTGCGGGTCGCAATCCGTTCGGATCTGATCTGGCCTCACTGAATATACAGCGCGGACGCGATCATGCCCTACGCCCGTACAACGACTACCGCAAATGGGCTGGTTTGGGGCGGGTCAAAAGTTTCGAACAGTTTGGCCCTGTCGGTGCACGGTTGGCCAGCGTGTACGACTCTCCGGATGATGTGGATCTTTGGGTGGGTGGATTGCTCGAACCTCCGGCACAGGATGGTGCATTGTTCGGCGAAACGTTTGCCTCCATCATCAGTGAGCAGTTTGCTCGGCTCAAGTTTGGAGATCGCTACTACTACACTAACGGGCCGAAGCACAATCCTGGACATTTTACCGGCGCGCAGTTGAGCGAATTGAGCAAAGTGTCTCTCGCTTCAGTTGTTTGTGCGAACATCGATCATCCGGAAGGATTTTCGGTACCACGGGATGCATTTAGGCAGCCAAGTGGACATAATCCACCCGTTCCATGTCACGCGACGCATTCGATGGATCTGACTGCCTGGAGTAGTCACTAGATGTGTATTTTTTTACGTACTATTTGTAGTATGAGCGGTGAATGTTTGTTCGTATCATTTTTAAATGTGTTTATTTAACACTGTCATAATTTGTTGTGTTTGTTTAAATAAAAATGTGCCTATGAAGCACAAATTGTTATCAAAAAGTACTCGGTATGCAGAAAAGTTGGTGAAAAAATATGCAATTGAAAGAATCATTAAAGATTTGTAAATACTGAAGATTATTTTTGTGAATTAAAAATAAAAGACGAATTTCGATGTTTTACGAATGCTCCGAATTTGTAACCGTCATTCTAAATGATTGAAAACCTGAAGAATTGAACTACGCGTTTAAAACACGGCAATGATTATGTGAGGTTTACACCCACCCGAGTTCAATACTCCACTCGTGAAATGTTCCGAACTGCGCCGTCCGCTTAGTTTGGCGAGCAGATTGAAGCGCTGAAGAAGTTTGTGATTGTACTGCACAGCAAACTTAAAAATAACGTTGATAATTTCAACAATTCGTGAAGAACAGTGTCCAAATAGAAGCCGGTGTATGAGTGAGTTTGTGTAAAGTGCTGGTTTACAAATTTTCCATCGTTTAGAGAAGGCTTTTGGCTGCAATTTTATCACTGTGCGGTTGTTGTGTTGATACGGAAGATATTCGTTTCGCAAATCGGGTTAATGCTTGTCCACTCAAAAATAAGTGCTTTCGTGTTAAAGTGCAGTACCGCTGCATCGCATTGTGTCCAATTTCGGGTTGCAAAGGTTGCCCTTTGGGGTGGAAAACGGTGAAAACAGCTTTCGCAAAATCGATGTCACCCGTGGCAACTGCAGCGGATTGGCATAGCTAGAGTGTTGGTGACGATGGCGTTGCGATAGTGTGCGTGTAGCCGCATCCTTCCATGAAGGAACCACTGGTGCGCGCGTGTGTAGTGGTGTAGCCGCGAGTCGTTGAATTCCGTTTACATTCCCGTATATTTTGGTTTTCAACACAACACGGTTTTCCCCCCAACGCAAGACAAGGTGTGCCACGACGGAAAGCGCCGTTTGTTTATCGCGAGTGATCAATGGAGTGCTTCTGGTTTCCAGGAAATGTGCTGAAAAGTGCATTTTAATCTGTGGAACGGAAACAAAAACGACAAGTGGCCCAGGTTGTGAAGCTGACGAGGGTTTTGTTTTTGCATTCCACCGCAAGTGATCGTAAAGCAGAGCGATAAAAAGAAATGTAGGAAATGGTGCATTTTCCGCGACCTAAGGCATTTGTGTGTGTGCGTGTGTGCATTTACATGAAAAAAATTGTTACTAGTGCAGCATCGCAAGTGAAACAAATCGGTTGAGATTGGAAAGAAATTCCGCTGCATCGTTTCTCTTTCGACGTCGAAGGTGAACCGCTCAATGTGCACTGTGATCTCACTGGATAAAGAGATTGTCTGCGCGCATAGTAGCTGTGAAACGTGTGATCAATCATCTCCCGCACGGTGACGTTCATTGCTGTTGGTGTTGGTACAGTGTGTTCGAGATTCCGGAGAGCAGTTAATTTACATTCCATCGCGCATTCCAGCCGTCAATGCCACCAGAGCTGCGGTCGAGCATTATCTAACAGGTAAAGACATTAAATATCCACCCCGATCGACGGCTCTAGGACAGCAAAGGTCAGCTGTGTCGTGGCCGGTATGTCCCATCTGGAAATAGTAAATATTCCGCGTTATGCACTGTTTGAAAGGAAACCATCACTCCGCCTCATCGTTCAGGGTTTGGCCTTGCTCGGGGGATCTTAATTCTATTCCAAACACTATGTGCTATTATGAATGTGATAGGAGGAAGAGGAAAAACAAAACACAGGTTGCAAACAGGTTTTATGTTTTGTTTCGGACAGCTTCAGTCTCGTATAGTGCGACCGGTCGTGGCACCTGCAGCAAAACCCCGAAGGGTGTTTGTGTTGTGCTTCGTTGGAGTATGAGTTTTAGGTCACCGATTTACGTTTTGGTGTGTTTTTTTTTAGTGTCGTTTTCAAGGGCAACATCTGTGTTGTACATTTAAATCTTTGTGTTCCATTGATTTTTCATTGGGTGAGGAATTGTTTGAGTTGAGGCCCACTAATTTCATCAGTATACTAAATATTAATCTCTGTGAATGATTGTCCATTTTTGGAAACATTGATAAGCCTGGGTCACGTGTGTTTGCCAGAAGTGCATAAAGTGCAGCCTTGTATCTAATTGATTGTAGCAACACAGCTCTAATGTCTAAGCATTAAAGTTGTTAGCTGTCTGATTAGCACCCGCCATCGGCGTCGGTAAATTGTGGCAAACCCTCCCCAACCCATCGCCCCAACTTCCCCTGCTAAAGAAGCAACAACCTGCCCGTTGTTTCCCCGTTTCCCCGTACACACCAACGGAACGGCGAGATCGCATTGCACGCAGAACCCAGAGGGAGAACTGCAGGAATAGTAGAGAATTGGCAAACCGGGTCCAACAACCTTTAGCTTTTTTGTTTTCGCTCGCTAACTGACTGACTGACTGACTGTCTGACGTTGCCGGAATGGCATCGCCCACTTGCAGCACTGGACCGGAACCGAAGCAAAAGCGACTCCCCCATATCTTTCCTCTCCCGGCCGGGGGGGAGGCGGGTAGGAAGTCACCCCACAAGCAACAAGGGGAAAGAAAACGGTGGATAATGTTGCGGTTTTGTACGCAACCAACCCAAAGCCACCCCTGTTCTTGCTGTTAGAAAAGAAGGAAAAGCTTACCACAGCACATTTCGTTTGCAAGATCAGTAGGGGAGAAGATCGAGATTGAGAAAAGTGCCCCGATCGGTCGCGAGATCGGTCGAAAGTGGAATAAAAGAAGGCGAGAAAGAAAATACCGCTGCGCAATTCTGTGTGCAGTCGGAAAAAGGGCAAAAGGGGTGTGGGGGTTGTTGGGGGAACGTTGCCAAGTCCAGGCTTTTTAAAAACGCATTCAAAGCAAAAAGCAACCCTCGATAGAGAGTGTGAGCGAAAGAGTGAGGCATATAACGGGCCGTTAATCGTTGACACATACAAGCGTATGACAGAAAGGGGAATATTATGGGCTGGCAGTGGTGGAATGCGTGTGTGCGCCCGTTGCTGCGGATGTGTGAGTGCACTCAAGTAACGCGATCATCATCATCGTCATTGGTGCTACACACCATGGTGTGCCACTTGTTTGGTTGCTATGGAGGTTGCCGTCGCCTGCACGCACACTTGTTCGTACACGGTCTCGCTGAAGGTGTGCGCAGGTATGCGTGAACACGGACGGTCGTCAACGCGCGCCCCGTAGCGCAGCGTTGCGTTCACAACGGACGGGTTGTTTGAGAACCCAAACGAGGCGTGTGTATAGCGGGCTCCGGCAGACGGTGCGAGTGTGTCCGTCGCTCAGTTTTAGTTAAGCGGCCATCGACGGAAGGTAAGCAGCTAGAGAGCGCCCCGTGTGGTTCGATCTTCGATCGCAGTGTAAGTGTGACAGAGTGCGTGTATTTCCATCTCTTGGGATGAAGTTTGCAAACGGAAACAAAGGCGTACGCATCGTCCTCCAGACGCAATCAGCCACCATCGAGGGTCTCGCAGATCTATCGTACACAGAGGCGGATCGTAAAATGGCTACGGGTATTTGATTCGCGCGATCCCCTGCGTGCATTGTACCTGTGCTGTGTGGTGCTCTTTTATATTGCCGTTTTTTTGTGTTTGTCCCTTCTTCCAAGGGCCTCATCTGTTCCCCTGTGTGTGAAGTGCTTCGTGGTTCCTGCATGTGCGGTGCATTCCCGACTGGGCAAAACGAGGGTTCAGGGAATGGAGTAATAAAATAAGGAGAAATATTTTGGAAGGTTACATTATTGTCCTCCAGACAGAATGCGTACCTTCGTGTACGAGAAGCAGCAGTGGTGACGGTTGTGTTGTGTGTACGACGATCGTAAATCCCGTGTGCGCGCGGAGATGCTGTATGTAATGGATCTTTTTTTTAACACAGTGGCTCCCTTTTTGTATGTATTCGCGAATGAAGCGAACGAAGAAGGTCCCTTGTAAAAAAAAGCAAATAGTGGTTGTGCCCTGTGCGTCGCGTACGTGTCCACATAGTGCGATTCGGTTGCTGATGAAATTCTTCTTTTTTTACTCTCTCTCTCCCTATCCCTCTCTTTCTTGCTGCTTGCACGTGTGTTTCCTTCTCGCTGTCAGTGCAGAGGGGTATCCTTTTTCAGGTTATAAAAGATTAGGCAAAACTTAAGCCTCTACCAAGGTGGTGGTAATAGGCTTGTTGCGAATCTGCTGCCTTGTCCATTTGCACCGCGTGGTGTGTGTGTGTGTGTGCAGAAATCAGAAAAAAAAACCGGTGCGAGGAAAAGTGGCCACCGAAAGTCCGCTATAAAGAGCGAGAAGAGTGCGATGAGGAACGGAAAATCGTTGCGAAAATAGCAGTTGTAAAACAAGAGAGCAAAAAAAAAGAAAAAAAGAAACGACAAAAGACTCGCGCGGCAGAGCGAGGAACCTTCATAGGTTGGGAAGAAGTAGTGGCGATCGGCCATCGGTCACCGCATGCTGTGACGTATAGTGGTGCAGTTGTGAATCGTCGTCTACGAATGTGAGTGAAACGACCAAGAAGCAGACAGCAAATTACAACTCGCCGCATTCCAGCGAATTTGTGGTGGAAAGAAAAAATCGTGCGTCTGATCGTGTGGTGATCCGCGAAGTACGTCATCATTCGCACCATCATCATCATCATCATCATCGCGTTGTGGGATCGATTGGGTGAGTCCACTTTATCTCACCACTACACCGAACGAAACGAGTGCGCGAATCGATCGGTCAGTTCGGTGTGTTCCGCATGTATTTGGCCGTTGAAACACACATAAAATAAACAGCATAAAATACGCGGAAGAACGGGCCAATGAAAGCATGAGTCACCAGTTGGGGAGGAGTGCAGCTCTCATCTACTGACGACTCCAAATATACGCCACTACGCGAGACAACCTTCAATGCGGGGATATTGACGGTTTCAGTTAGTGTCGGGTGTGTTAGTGGGTTTTGTTTAGCATGTGTGGTTCTGCTTTCCCCAAACCCCCCACCCCAACCCTCCCCCCATCTGTGGAACAGATGGGCCACATGTGGAAGGGTGTTTAAATCGAAAACCCAACGAACCTCGTGGCGAAATGCGGGAACAAATGTGACTTTCAGACACATACACGCACACGTTAGCAGCTTGTTTTTGTGCGTGTGGTTGTTGTACTGAGCTATTAATTGGATTAAGGGCAGAAACGTACGTTGTTGTTTTTGTTCCGTTGTTTACTGTCCGGCAGACCCCTTGGTATATTCAATGCAGGGGGCGAGATCTGAAAAATCGAATTTGGGTTTAATATAGCAAAAGATTCGATTTGTTCTTCGCGGTCCCATATTTTAATGTCTTATGTTAGTTAAACATCTTAAACTATTTCTTGTAAATACTTCTCTCCAGACCCTTGAAATTACAACAATCAAACGGAAACTATGTTAAGCATGCAATTTTATGCTAAGCATACAACTGTATGTATATGTTTTGACGATATCCACAATAATTTGTACGGAGAAAATCGCTTTGATCGCAGCGGTTATGTTTATATTTGTTTAACACTCTCGATGGTGTTTAGGCGGGGCTCGTCGATCTTCACAAGACAGGCCACAAGATCTTCAGAGTTTATAACGCAAAATACAAATAGACGAAGTCTTCCTCACATCAGATGCACATGAAGACTTTCCAATGTTTCCAAACTTTCAGAGCTTAAAAGGTTTTAATTTGAATGTCCAATAATAATCAAAAAAAATGTTTGGATAACCTCAATCAGTATCAGTACATGGTGCTTCTTAGAAGTGTCTCATAATTAAAACATTTATAAAACATGCTTGGGCGTCTGTACTTTAGTCTGTAAAGCAAATAGTTGTCTTGTGAAGTGTCTATAGGTAGGCAAACAAGATAACTTCATGGCTAATTGTTCCAGATAGATAAGGAAACGGTAAGATAACTTCCTCCCGAGTCTATTCTTATTATTGGCCAGGCCTGTAGCATGTTATGTTTCTTGAAAGTCATAATACTCGACCTATCTACCACGGGGAACAGCTCTGGACTTAAGTCTCCAGCGAAAAAAAAAAACCGGATCATATCTGTGTGGTTGGAATGTTGCGCACCGGAAGTGTACTCCGTTACCATCTCACTCAGGAGGATAGTGCGCAGCGAAGGGCCCAATGGAATCGAGAAGTTGGAAACAAGATATGCATTTGCACCTGATGATGATGATGATGGAAAGTTGGCACACCGCTGCGTTGAAAGAGATACGGGCAAAGGATATCCGTTCGGTCGGTGTTGTGGGGTGTTGCTGGAAGGCAATTGAGTCTTCCGTTTTCAAACCGGGAAGCAAACAGGCCGTCCGATGCATTACGCGTTTGTCCCATTGATGGAGTTACGCATCGTACGAAAGGGAGATGGGAACAGGTACGCTTGTACTACTGCACCCCAGATAAATACCGTTTGCGATAGTTTCCGGTGCGTTCTCTTGCACTAGCACGGGCAAGACCTTTTCTGCCTCCGGAACATGCCTGGATGCGCACGTGGATGTGCAATGTCATGCGATAATGCGTGAACTGGTTCGCTCTGCTCAGGAAGAGAGAAAAAAAAACAAACACACTCACAGCCCAACAGTCCCGTGTAGAGATCGTGCCATCTCTTACAAATGCATTCCCTTTCTCAAGTTCATCGGTGCGTGTCCAAAAAATGCAGCGTCAAACAAGATTAAACGAAAAAAATATCAAACAGACGATGGGGCAAGTTGGCGCGCTTCGACACCTTCGAAAGATGGATGATCTTTCGAATGGGAAATGATTAATCAATTTTCGTCGTGTTGATCATAATTCACCGCAGTTCGGATTTCTTCAAAAGGAGTGCGAAGATCTGTGGTTTTATTCGCAATTTTAGCCTTTTAAACACAAGAACTTCAAAATATGTTGCAAAATTGTGAACCTGCCTGTATTTGGCAACCGTCCCCCATGGTGTGGCATCAAATTATCATAACAGATGTCTGTGTGCGTGTCTCTCTCTGTCTCTCTGACTGACCTCCCATGCGACCTGATGCTCGACTTGGGGCCGAGGAATTATGCAACGGACGGAATAGTGATCGCTTTCATTTTATGTACACACAACAACGGTCCCCTCCTTTTTCGTGCTGGTGAAAGATGATCGCGTGAGAAAAACGATGAAGAAACCAACATTTGATGCGCGGTGTGTTGGTAGAGAGTATTCGCACACACACGCACCACATTACCCTTGAAGTGTGGACGTCCAGCATAGCTGGGCGGCGGTAGCAACGGTGGTTCCATATGCGCCAACAGTATTCGGTGGATGATAAACGAGCCATTAATTTGATGAGGTAATTATAATATTACCGATCGCGTAGCGATACTGCGTCATTGTGGATAATGAGCGGCCATCGAGAAGTGTTTATGGTGAGGTAGAAGTTCGGTTGCAAGGTATGTTGCCCCTGTTGGAAAGAGTACTCGCTGGAATTTAGTCCGGCAGCTGTCGATCATGTTACGGTTTATTGCAGGGTAAGGTCAGGTGCCGCCTGTAGACGCCTCTGTAACTAGAACGATTGGCGTGAGTGACGATGACGGAAGTGAAAGCTTACCACGGCCGTTAACCAAGTCTTCCTTGACACACGACACAAGGGGATTTAAACGATATGTTTGTTGAATGTTTTATTTTCAATTTCTAGACAGTTTTAATTCTCGTGAGAATTATTAGATATTAATTCTAGCTATCATCAGATATTTAATTTAATGTGAATTCATAATATTGAGGATTTATGAGTACTTTTATAAAATTGGACAGAACGTTAGACAGACGAAGAGAATAGGATATTTATTTCTTGATCGAAAAATCGATAACGACAACCCTCCTATCCATAGTATCACATTAAACCCTTGATCTATTACAAATATGAGTTCTTCATCAAAATCATAAATGCTCTTTTGCTTTTTCAGAGATCGGCGAAGTTCGACTCACTTGGACGCTTTCAATGAGAATTCTTTCCTCTATTGGTGCTGTTGCAAATGAGAATAGTATACTAAACTCTGCATATTACCAAAATTCTTCTTGAGATCCTTCAAACTCCCATGGGATTTTCTACTTCGGCTACTTTAAGTTTCATTCTTACGTCAAGTTTGATAATGTATTATAAGCTTCTCAAGCAATAAAAATTCAATAGCTCAAAATCCCTGTAAATCCCAGTGTTTTATCAGTTTGACATCAACTGAAGTGTGGTTACACATTTTGAGTTGTGGATTTTTTTAAACACTAGTATCCCTTACTAAACTGGATTATATTGTACCATGCAAGAATCACAATTCTGCTGTCTGAACTTTTAATTTTTTAATCCATGAAGGTTGCTGATTACTAGTGCAACTAATGCTCCAAGTATTAACAATATTGGCTCGTTGCTCCTCAGTGGTTCAACGATAAATAATTAGATAAATTCGCTATTTTAACATTTCAGAATGGGACATCCTACAGTTCAAACATCATTTGTAGGTTTGTGTTTTACTGAAGAAATGTCCGCAACAAGTCGCATATGCATGTTCAGAAATAAATTAACCTATTGTCAGAAATTGGCAAGATATTGCCTTGGGGTCACCCAAGATGAGACAACAAAAAGAACAATTCGTTATTTGATATTGATCTTGCGCGCCCGCATACGCCTTGTCTTGTGCAGGTTACCCGAGGAACAGTAGTATGTATTTAAGGATTCAGCATAATGAAATACGCAGAAAAAGCTATATTCAATTTGTTTGCTTGAAATTGATTTCCTTTTTCGGGGGCAAAAAAAAGGTCAAATCTCGAAATCAAAATGATTGATTTTCATGTCAGCTACATGGTACGGGTGTCCATTGACATTTTGTCGCATCATATTCCGGCCATGACTGGTGTCCGCTACTCTTCACTCCCTCTCGTTCATTGAGTGGTAGCTGGCCATTCGAAAGCGAAGAAAGCGAACTCGGATTCGGGTGTCGTAATGTTCACCTTTGCTTTACTTTCCCTTTTTTTGCTCACCACATGCTCCACCATGGGCTACCCCGCCACAGGGCACACACGCGCAGCTTTAAAACGAAACCTGTAAAGGGAAATACTCTCCATTACACCATTGCCAAAACGGTCTGCTGAGGTAAGCCTTTTCTATTTTTTGGCCCGTTTCGTCCGCGAACAGGTTGTGCGTTTGATGGTTCATTTCGTAGAGATTTGCTACTACAGGAGGAAGGATGTCACTTTGTCGTTTGAAGAGAGGAATAAAAAAAACGCGACCATAAACTGGCGAGGCACAGTATATCGGATGGCCTGGTGGGATTATTGAAGATGTCGCGGTGACATTCGACGAAAAGACTTTCTCGATTATTTCATGGTGTACGCTTCCGCCGCAACGAGCAGGAAATCAGATTTTTATTAAAAAGATTGACTGAAGGGAGAAGATATTGATGGTGTGAACTTGGGATTTTTTGGATATTGGGGAGCTCAAGAATTCAATAGTACGAAACTTTTCAAACCATTAATTGTGATCTGTTTTTTTTTTGGTGGCTCTACAATCCGCTTTTCAAATAAATATCCATTGGGCTGTTTTTAAACAACTATTTACAAACAATCGTGCCACGAGTTTAACTCGACGCGTCAGCAAATATGTCATCGGCAGAACTCGTGTGCATCCCACCCACCGTCCATCAGTTCTACTGTGTATCATGTGACGGATGTATGTGGCCACACAGCTTGTGCGAATTTTCCACTTGTCAGTAGACTCTCGGCAAAGCTTCCATTAGCGCCGTATCTCACTGGCAGCGGAGGAGTACGAAACTTTTTATTGCATATTGTGTGCTATCGTCCGTTTCAACCTATCGCCAAGCGGGGGTTTCTAACTATGTATCTTTCCTGTGTTGCCGTTTCTCCAACCACTCGTGTGAGCGCGATAAAGTCTTTATTATTCATGTCACGAGTAGATTTGTGAGTGTTCCTGGGAGTTGTTGTTTGCTCGTTATGAACTCCATACGTTTTGCGATCAGTTTGCGTTGTGTTTCTCGATTATCAATTGGTTTTAAAAAATATTATTGCGAGATCCGAAAATTGACTCATTTAAACAACCACAGATGAATAGCTGCAGGGTTTTACAGGGAAGAGTTTTAATTATTTTCAAATTCCTCGAAATTGATCGATAAACATAATATCTCGTCAGTAAAGCATTTCCACTTTGAAGCAAGCTTTATGTACAATAAAAACAAATTAATCTAAATTCCCCGTTTCCAAAAAGTAAAATTTTCACTATTAAACAACATTAATAACTAATTAATGTCCAAATGGTCCCAATAGCCGAAATAAATTATCTTCTGTGGAGATCAAAAAGTACATATTCAAAATGTTGAAAATATTTTTTTCTCGTCTAATTTAACCATACTTCTATTGCATTTCTGCATAAAAAGAACACCATGTGTGAATTGATTTTCCATAAATAACTACAAAAGCAGACACACTCTACCCCATCGCATTGCATCAATATTCAGAATGACGTTACACGATGGTGGAATGCCGTTGAGAATGAATCCGGTTTGTTTTATTTCTCACTTCTTCAGCGTGATGTCAGCTTGCCTGATGGTGATGTGTTTTGTTGTTTTGCATAGCCTGTGCATTCTATGACATTGAATGGGAATACGTCCAGGGGAATGCAGCCTTTAACGCTTGCAGTGCCGCTTGTAGTTCAAGTTCGTTTGGTGGATAATTGTGTTGTTGTGGATGACGTCTGGACATGATTTTGGAGAGTTTGAGTCAGCGAAGCCGATGAAATCGGTGAAGCTCCTGCCCTATCCTCAGGAAAACATATCACAAACTGACCCCTGGCTCTCCGAATGGTCGCTTATTCTTGTCGTAAATGCTGTCAAACGGATTAACCGCACGGTGAGCCGTGTTGGTTGATCTCCCTCCCAGGAAAGAGTGTGCGGAAGTAATGCGCCTTTTTGCTTGGGATTCTTTTACATCTTCCGCACCTTGGTCGGACGCGCCATCACCCTGCCTTTGTTTACCGTCGCGGCCATCGCGAACCGTCGTCCAAATTTCTCACGTTTCCGCGCGGCTCTGCTCATCTCAGCGATCCGGAATGGGGAGGAAATAGTTGACTTAGAAAAAACAAACCCAACCCAACCGTACCGAACCCGATCCTGTGCCGGGCGCGAGAGATCCAGTGAAGAGGTACGGTGCGATGCCAAGCCCAGCATTTAAAACGGGGGCACAAAATAAGAGAAAAGGGGTGCAAGATCGTCCGCAAAAGGGGTGATGAGCAGGGGGCCGTGGGAAGCGTGCGGTGAAGTTTACAAACATTTCTTAAACGGTCGGCTGTTTTTTTTTTTTTTCGTTGCTGTTCACTCTCGAAAGAAACGCTGACGCTAAGAGGGGGGCTAATAGAGGCGCATCCCAAAAATGCACTCGGACCCGGTGTGTAAGCGCGCTCGAATGCGTGCTGTAATGGTAGCGTGATTTATGCGCTGCTGGTATCTCTGCGTTTCTGTTTCACGGTTGCTTCGGAGCACCGATCTTGTGCACCACAAAACCTCCCTCCCTTCAGGGCCGGCATTCCGCCCAGATTGTGTGGAATAATCGCGTTGAATCGAAAGGAAATAGAGCGATGCACGGTAGTATTTAGTAAAGACACAGGGCGGGTGCAGTCTTTTAGGGTGTAGTTTAGGGTCAAAAAGGTATGGCAATTGGACAGATGGTGATGGTCTTTGCATTGCACAAAAGACAATTCCCCAGCTAGGTAGGCTTTTGCATCCAACTTTAACCGATGTTCGAACAATTGTTTGTCTGCATCTGTTCCATCCAGCTACTCAGGAATGATTTACATTGGATAATAATGCTACCCATCTCCCATCGCTTTATTTCCAAGTGCATCCAAGCACAAAGTACAGTAAAACACTGATGTTGGTTTTATACTCTGGAACTTATTGCGCGTGGGATGTGCCTCCATTTATTAAAATTGCGAGTGGTGGTTCCATAACGATGAGTTGTAACATAATTACCTTTTCTAAATTCATCTCCTTTAAATTATTCTTCAATATTATAGACATTTGAATTGTTTTTTTCTAAATATTCTATGATCATGAAGAACACAAGTTTTCTTGGTCACGGTTCATGGGCAGTTGTCCGCCGTACTCAGTGAACCGATAAAAGGCGGAAATGACCCGTTGTTAAAAACAAACAAAAAAAACGACAAAGAACATGACACAAAAATGACTGCGAGTAGGTTTTACATGAGCAAAGAACTATAATTTCAGGTTGTTAAAATTGTTGTACCAAAATGATTGGTTGCTGCACGATATCTTAATATTAGTTTGGGAACAAATATTTACTTTACATCGTTCAGTGCACTGGATTTTGTGCTAAACCTTATCCCGGACGCCTCTCGTAGCAGCTCCAGTGGTCTAGACAGGGACCGGTGGCGAAAACGACTAGCCTTGGATTGTGTTACGTTACCTGTAAGGCAGGCAAACATTTTATTGGCACCGGGCGGATCACAGGTCGGTTCCGAAAGAAGGGTAGCTTTGGCAACGGCTCAAATAACTAGGAAGCATCTAATGAGATGTCTCATCATCACTGGCGGATTCGTTCAGACGAGACGACACGACAAGAAGGAGGTGCTAGGCAAACGTTCGCAAAAACAGTTACAGTCGATTCGTTCATTGAAGAAAGATGATCTATCTGTTACTGGATAGGAAGCTAATTACGTTCCGGTTGCTTTTTAATATCCTGGAGCATGTGTAGGCGGAATTGGAGATATTTTTTCCGTGCAGCACATGCAGAATGGCTGAAGGAAGAAGTAGCATGCAGCACCTTTATTGTGTATTTACATCTGCAACTTCCTCCCTGGAGGCTGACATTGTGTCGCCCACAATTAGTCCTTCGTACGCGAGACTCAGACATTCTTTAGGCTTTAGGCGAGAAAGGGAAAGTATTGGGTAGACACACTATATCCCAAAACTATGTTCATTAATCTCAAACACTGCAATTCGAGTACCAAAAGCTTCAGATGATATCACAATCGTCGCACATAATATAACAAACTAATTAATTTAGGGTCCCAATATTTGTTTTATCACTTCTTTCTATCCATACTTCTTTAAATATATGACACGTAGTTTTGTTGTATTAAACTAGTTATTCATTTATGTACAACGTACTCCATTTCTATTTGGTTCATATTATTAGTCAGGATGTTGTATGTTTACGTACAAATCCTACATTCGTTCAGAACTCAATTTGAAAGCAACATTATTGCATTTTGTACAACAAGTTAATTAGCATATCATTGCGTTCTCCCCACTTGTGGGAAACGCCGTATCTATTCCAGTACGGCACACAAGAGCCCAGTGTGAACCACAATCATCAATTTGATCTTTCGCCTTGACAAATCATTCAACAGCAGAGTACAGCGCAGTGAATGAATCATTCGCTATAATAAATTTCGCTATCAATCTGCTACTGGTGACCATGGCAATCAAACAAGTCTGACCTGGCCGTTGGAGTACTGTGCAGTATACCGAGAAGATGGATTAAGCGTTCCCGGCAGTCTACTTCACGTACACACAACAGTAGTCGAGGTCAATTAAATTCTTCAACCAACTAAGCCCCTGATTGCAATGATTGCATTTGAGTGGACAAAAACCCCTGGCGGAAGGAGTCAATCTGCTTGTGCAAAGAACTGTCTGTTTGCCGTTACTGCCTGCGGAGTGGTTAGACGAGATTTCCTTTTCAATAGAACAATAGATAATGAACCTCCTTATCGCAGCGCGGGAAAGCGTCTGAGTTGAGATGGAGATGAAGAGAAAACTTTGATATGGGTAGTTCGATAGTACATCATAATTCATGGTGAACCTTTTCTCTACTGTTGTTTTATCCTTCTATTTTACCACAAGGAAACAAGGTGGGCAAAAATACGAATGAACTCGATGTAACGGTTAATTAATTGATGCATCATCAATACTTTCCAACAGTCCCTGGGATATCTCCATTACATGGTAAAATAATGTTTGCCACCTACAGCATAGTTTCACGTATATCCTCCACTGTGTACCGGCGAAATAAACTTTACCGGATACACTGATTGTCGATGCTGTTCTATTTGATGGAAGTTGGTTAACATCAAATTTCAGAATACAGCAGGAGTTTTCCCGTTGAATGTCAAAGTGCATGTTGCAGTTGTCGTCATACCATCCAACTTTGTGTTTGTGTGTGGGCATCTGTGTCAATCTCGTAAATATTCCAGGATCTGCAGCAATGTGCGATGAGAAGTTTTATTTGATTTATGGGAACAAATAATTCCATGACTCTATAAACACCAGAGCCATCCCAATCACAGTAAAATGGCTTTTCGTAAGAAGCGAAAATCTTCGTTTACCATCCCTTTGATGCTCCAAAAGAAACAATCGAGCCACACTGTGTGTTAAAATCCGTAAACAGCCCACGAAGCATGTGGAAAACCAGCCCATAAACAACTCTGGGAAATTGTACGCCTGAATGACCGCGTTGTACTGAATGAACAACCATGCACACGCTTTCCGAAGGGTTCTTCAAATGTTTGCGAGCCCAACCATTGACACCGTCGTCACGACCACCCTGCCCCGGTTATCTTCCGATAGCTGTATCATTAAATGTAGACCGCGCTAGGCGGAAATGCGGGATGGATATTGTCGGAAGTGGAGGACCATTTTTTGGGGAACCCTCCCCCTGCACGGTGGTTTCCAAGCTTTCGATGTTTTTGTTCCGGGTGCAGCGAAGCTTAAAATTCCCACACTTACAGCTCTCGCACATTCCGGTTTACCGCGAGCCTTTTTTTTTTTGTTGAACAGACAAAAGTACGCATGCACTTGAATCGCAGGATATAAAAGACGGTTTTATTTGTTGGTTATGCCTAACATTCCTGCCCGACTTTTTCGTTTTGTTGTTCCTTTTTTGAGTTATATCCAGGATAGCAATTTTGAAATCTGATTAATGTCTACCATTTTAGGATAAATCACACAATCGTCATCACTAACCTTTATTGAAGTAAATGTTTATTGAGAACGTATCTTAATGTAGGATACATGAGTCACGAGACAATAAGCGTAATATCAGCGGTGAGGTATTCTGTTTAGTCTAGCGCTCGCTTGCTTTTGCCGGTATGTTGCTTTAGACAGCACACAAAAGGAAATTATACACGTTCCGACTGTTGCGACAGTCAATATTATGCCAACGCTGGGCGAGTGTATTTCCTTGAGTACGTGCAACTATGTGACGAACGCGACGGCTTTGTGTGGTAGCTCCGTTATCGATCAAATTCTTTCTTCTGTTGGTGCCATCTACTACACGCCCCCGGTATGGTTGGAATTTGGTGGTTATATTATCCCACCCGATGACTTCTATCCGGGGTTCTAGTGGTGAGTAGTTGTCAGCTATTTTGGCTGGAGTAAAGATAATAAATTATCGTTGGTACATGTTTATTTTGTACAAACCAAGGAAACAAACAAACGTCCAGAGAATGAACAATGAATATCGATTTAACAAACCCTAATCACTATGTTTACTGGGAAGTGATTATATTAGGACGATGGATTTATATATGCGTTGGATGATAATTTGTGATCAGTCACTTCACGCAACTGCATATTTTATACTCCATACAATAATGTCTATTTGCTTTACAAAAGCTTTTTGGTTGATAGAAAACATCCTAAAGTGTTTGAAATTTTGCTCACGAGTTCTTCAGGGTTGGGCTATTGTGAACGTGTCAGCGAAATTGTTTACGATGTAAGTCATTAATTGGATTAATTAGGTAATGGAATTCGACCAAACTTCGTTTTTTTTTATTTTCATTCGCTAAGTAACCTGCACTTCCTCCATTTGCGTGTCGCCCGTTCCCATCCTTTTCCTATTCATCCCTGCCTTACTGACGTACCTAGATGCGGATATTCCTGCATATGGGCGTTAATCTGGAAAAAAGCATTTTTCTTCGAAACATTTTGATCAAGCAAATCGTGTACACACACCGCCCAATAAGGCGGAAAGGAAGATCACGATAATTGGATTCTACATTCCACTATGAATCATTTAAATTCAGCCTACAGAAAAACCTACAGACAAACACAGGCGGACAGGGGTGGGGGTGGCTCTGGGACTGGATCGGAGCAACCCCCCGAAGCAGTATGGCCATTAGCAAAACTCGCCTCAGCTGTGTCGGGAATTCTTCCACGTTGTGCCACGCGCTGTTTGTGTCCTCCTTTTCGGCTGAAGCTCGTCAATTGTTTGTCAAGTCCAGGGCGGCAGTGGCAACATGCCGACGCACCTTCTTGCTCACACACACACCTGCTCCCAAGCGAAGCGCACCTGAAGATTGTCATTGTTGCGAGCATAAACTATGCTTAGAATCATTAAGCATTCTGTGACAGCGAACATCCATTGTTTTCCGCTTTGCCGCTGGAACGTGTAACCATGGCGAATGTGAATTAACGATCCTTTCGAACAATTTCTCCAACACTAGGTGAGGCAGAAGTTATTGCAGAAGCACGAGTAATATGTAGGTTACAGGGCGGTCGCATTGCGGGAAATTGGTCCACGCACAGGTTCGGTGCAGGTAATGATGCGTAGAGTTTCGTTGTAAATGTGTCGACACTGTTGCCATATAATACTCTCGACCGGGAATGTAGTCGTTTGGAAAGATGCGACTAAAAGTTAAATGGTGTAGATGATAATTCGTCATGACTGCTCTTTCAACTGTGCATATTAGGCAATAAAGCCCAGTTGAGTTGAACGTCATAGGTCTATAATTGTGCATTATAATTATACTTTAAAATAAAATGACTTCAGTTTTCTGCGTACTGAGGCACACCTGGAGGTCATCGGAAAGGGAGTTTTTTTTTATTTGTTTTGCAGTAAAACAAACATTTATGTTGACGAGTAATAACTTTTGGAGTCATCCTTGAGGATGCTAGAGCTTGATGTTTTTATGAATTAAATATATGTTGTAAATATTGTTGAAATTCATTTTAGTACAGTTGGAACAATTTTTTAGAGACTTCGTAAGGGTCACAAAGGATAGATTTCATATATATGTGGAGCGGTTGGAGATAACTTGAAACCTGTATTCCATGATAAATGGTAAGGTCCAATAATAACGTGGATAATACATCTTTGTTGAAAAATATAAATTGAATACCACCTGGAATTCTTCTTACGTGGAATTTGGAGAGTTCTCTCCCCAATAGTGTATCACGGAATACTAAATTAAATTCTATACATATGACGTCACGACTGGAGCATCCGTAGATGCCATTTTAAAGGTTCAGTGCCCGGGATGTAATACATTTTAAATGGTCCTCGCCCATGGTACGCGTATTACACGCGAAATGTATTCATTATCTGAACAAACTTTCTCCCTTTTTCCCGGAAGCAAATGTTACGCGAGTGAGAAAAAATGCCAAAAACCTTGGTTTTCCTTGAAAATTCATTTCATCGTTCCGGGACGACAACTAAGTCAATCAGCAGTGTTGGTGTTTTTTTTCCTTCTTCCTTTTTTGCAACGTTTCATACATTCCCCAAAATTCACTGTCAGATTGCAATGGAACTGGTCTGGTTGGTTCCGTTGAAAGTTTATGTTCTCAATTGGTTCAACCGCGAAAATGCCGCGATTTGTTTTTCCTCCTTCCATTTATCCAAACTTTACTCAACAACGAAGCATGAGGATGTCCCAAGGGGAGTATGGAAAAGTTCTGGGGAGATATCGTGAGGGAGAAAAATGATTCAAACATGCAAAAAAAAACAGCAAAGCATTATTATAGCATGTTTCATGAGTTTCTTACGATTACGCCATTTGCGGTATGGTAATCGGCAAAGAAGCGTAAACATTCATCTGATTCTTGGCTGTGGAGGTGTATTTCTTGCTGTGTGTAGAATGGGTGTGCAAATGAATAATACCTGCAGCACATGAATCAATGTGCTCCGAATGTATTGGCTTTTGTAAGCACAGTAATGTAATTACATCTGTTGACTTTATGTGAATTTTTCATTTCTAATCAGGTACCGAAGGGGTAGAGAAAAAACCTTGAGATGGAAGTGTAATATATAAACTGTGAAAAGAACTTCTTCACGCTGGTAGTGACTATATATTTCTGCGTGATGAGGTCTCCCATATTTGTCTGTAAAAATTGCCGCTAAGCTTTAACACCTTTATCGTCCCTTCCATTCTAATTGATCATAATGAAAGCAATTACCTCTGGTTGGATGTTCATAACCTGCCTTTAATCGGCATTTGTTCCCATTCTAGCCATGCAGTCAGATATTTGCTCCATTTTAACGCGCTGCTTTCTGCATTTGTTTCTTTCCAGGCATTCCACGTCTACAGCCGTAAAACAACAAGAGAAAGGTGCCGTGCGTACATCGCTAGAACGATCTCGGCGTACCATCACGAGGAAGGATCCAATTATCCGATCTGTTTTGTACCATTCCTTCGGCGCAGCGCACCATCTGACTGAGAAATCTGCTGGGTGGCGAACTGAATCTTGCTTGTAGCGGCAAGTGTTACCACGGCTAGAGTTACTGCTGACGCGCACTGGCAACTGACGGAACCATACGGCGCATCCATTGCGTGCGCCAAACCTATTCTCGACAGTGGGCGACATCTTGATACCCAACGGCACCGAGTATCCACATTCGATGAAAATGTCGCTCAATGAAAAGCGGATGTTTGATCGTGAAACACTCCGTTCCGTCATCCAGCAATGGAACACGGTTCGGTTGGATATTTTCGCACTGTCCGAACCGAATGAGGTAAGTTTCGAATAAGTAAAGTTTAAAAAAATCTCTGTTTGATTGTGGAGAAAGGCAAGATAAAGATTGATTGTTTTCCGTTTACTTAATTTATTACAATATTTGAATACTGTTGGATGAGTATATCTTGAATTCAATATCTCAATCCAAGTACAAATATGTCCATGATTATTTTGTCTGGAATTTCCTTGCACCAATATTCCCATATGACAATTGTATACATTAGGTTAAATTGATGATAGAATTGTTCGCAACAGCTACGAACGATGATGCTGATGTGTAGTCTGTAGACAGCGCAAAGACGACAATGTCTCGAAGAATTAGTCATACCTTATAGTCGTTGATATGTTGCGCTTGAGTGACAAAACATCACTGCTGGAGCTCGGGTGGTGTTCGTACATTGCCCGGAAAGATGAAGCCGTTTCCAGGAAACCGGCATTCATTTTCGTCTATCTATCGAGCCTTTCAAAACGATAACATACCCACCGGAACCTCAGCTCATTCATGTCCCTTCCGCTGATATCTCCCTCAACAGAACCTGGAATTCCACGGTGTGATGCGATTTTACTTCCAAGACGAGGGCCAAAAGGTAGCAACCAAATGTATCCGTGTCGCATCCGACGCCACCGTTTCCGACGTTATCGGTAAGTTTTGCATTAATAGATCGCGCTCGGCAGGGGCTTCTGCACCGTGAGAAACCCTAGGGGAGCGAATGGGGCTAAAAGGAACATGGAAATAATTTGTCAATATGTTTCGGTTGTGTGATTTCTTTTTTTTTTGCTTTGTATAGAAACGCTGATAGAGAAGTTCCGTCCCGATATGCGAATGTTGTCCCTGCCGAACTACGCACTGTATGTGGTCCATGCGAACGGTGAAGAGCGCAAGCTGAATCCCGACGAAAAACCTTTGCTCGTTCAGCTCAATTGGCATAACGATGATCGCGAGGGACGATTTCTGCTGAAAAATTGTGCCCAAAAGACAAATGTAAGTAGGTGGACGTAATGTAGAGTTGCTGTTCTTTTGTCCCGACCTTTCGCTTGCGCTACGACATATCCTGACACAAGCACTCGGGGTTTTGAAATATTCGAACCTTGAAACGTACAATACGTTGGGATGAGTGGCCTGCGTGTAATGTCTTTTATTAACTGGGCTAATTCCGTACTTCACAGACGTTAGACAGCATCACCGATCAGCCGAGCTTCAAACGTAAACTGTCGAAAAGGGAAAAGAAGGAGCAGAAAAAGAAAGAAAAGTTGAACAAACTGCAATCAAGTGGTGGTGCCGGTGGACCGGATTCGGAGAACCATGTTGCCGAGAAGCTGTACACCGAGCTGCCGGAAACATCGTTCACACGATCCATCTCCAATCCGGAAGCGGTAATGCGGCGTCGCCGGCAGCAGAAGCTGGAAAAGAAATTGCAACAGTTCCGGTCGAGGGACGGCGGTCCGGACACCGGCGGGACGCTGAAGATCTACGGCGAGAGCCTTTGCCGGGACGTGCCGTACAAAACGTTGCTGCTGTCGATTCGGGACTGTGCCCAGGCGGTGGTGCGGGAGATGCTGTCCAAATATGGCATGGATAAAGTGGATCCGCTTCACTACTGTCTCGTACAGGTAAAATTCTATGGAAACAATTGCAAGCACGGGCTGATTGTGCCGGTATTGCTTGAACCCGTTTGAAGTGGGGCTCTATTTGATCATGTTTTCTGTTTTCGTAGGTCAACAGCGACGGCTCCGAATATATCCTCGACGACGACGAATGTCCTCTCTCAATTCTAATGAACCACCCTACATCTCGAGGTAAGTGGCCAAATATGTAACTTATTCTGCTTAAATTTAGGCTTTTGTCCTATTAGGAGTATTGTCTAGCCTGTAAAAAGTTATTCCACTGAAATTCCTATACATATGCGAATACTCATGGTTGCAGTTAAACCGACAGGTGTAACTTTGACTTTTTACAATGGAACCGTGTTTACACCTAAGCATTGTAATGTTATGCATTGTTTGAGCAATAGAATGTTTGCGCTTGACCATGCGATTGAATGTGAAACTCAGTGTGAATAACACTGCACTTATTATATTAAACAATTATCGACATTGACCTAAATGTTTTCCAGCGACACTTCAATTGTTCAATGAACCGTAAATTTATATCTCATTCCGTACTTTAGAGTTCCACAGTTGGGTAAATTGAATGTTTCAAACACATTTTACGAAATATTCCCAATTTTTCTGTTTAAATTGGTGTTTTACTAAGTATTTCATTTCAACCTAACACTGGCATAGAAAAATATTAAAAATAGCAAAAGCTTTCAACGGTGTTGGACAGCGCCATCTGTTGGTCGATATGCTAACCTTCAACGAGAAAATCAACTGTGGTAAAATTGGTTCGGGTTGTTCATAGAAAGTACTAAAATTTATTTAAATTTCATATATCTATATGAAATGCGGTTTTTATACTTCATTTAAAATTTTGTTGAAATGCTTATGACCAAATGTTATTGTTAAAAATGTGTCTCAATCAAATGACCCTATTGGAAGAATTAAATCAAACCAGATAAGAGTCAATACCGGATTTTCTTATCTGTTGAAGCTGAGTTTATTTGTTGTCTGCAAGCAGTGCTCGTTGTACAGCGATAAAGAACATCACCTGTCCAATATTCGAGCGCACGTGAGGATTTTGCTTCCCAGTGTGTTGCTCTTTTCTTTATTTAATTATGTTTATCTCTGTTCCGCCATGGCTAGAGTGCATTCCATGATCCAGACAGGCATACCGGTTGGCCTAGATAAGGTCGTTCGATTTGAAGTTTGCATGTATACAACATTGCATGATATTAGTGAATGAATATAGATCATATACCCATTATGAAGGAAGTAGTTCATTCTGATTAGACAACAATTACAATGGTGGAGACTAATCAAGTCAGGAGTTTTATCGCTTTTGGGGCACCAAAGAGTACAAGAAAAAACAATATAAATCAATAGGTAAAGGTTACGGGCAATAAAAAGATCGTTTTTACCGGAAGTGTTGCAAAGTTAGAGGTTAAGTTATTCTACCCGCATCATTTTTATGTGGTTTGCGATGGAAATTCTACACCAAAGTGTAGAACCAAAGAGTTGGGAACAAAGGGCTTATCTTACCCAGTTTGAAAGCCCTTCTTATGATTGTGCTGATTTATGGTGTAATTTACCGTCGACCGTTTTGTTTGTTGCCAACTCCCGGGTAATGGAAAATTGGACATTTGTTTGTCCAGAAAAAAGCCGCACCAAATTTCGATGATTGATGCGATACAACTTGACACGTGAAATGTTTATCAGCTCTGTAGCGTCTTCTGGTGGAAAGTGGCAAGAGTCTCGCCGAGAAGGGGAGAGCTTTTTTTGTAATGCAACGCAGCTTAGTATCGTTATCGCTACAATCATCTCTACCACTACGCGTGTTACTACTATTACTACTACTACAACCACTACCACTAGAAGCGTTTAAACACCACCATCGTCTGGTTTTGTTCTCCGACTTCGTCCATGCTCTTTCCTTCGTTAGGCCAATTCGGTTTGTTCGAAGTCGGTTTCCATTGACCTACAGGTCGCTGCAGAGGAAGGTAGGATGTGAACCAGAACGTGTAGTAGCAGTGCCGTAAAGCATAAAAATGAGCATGGCCGGCACAGGAGCACGGAATGTGTCATAATCCTACGGGAAAGCGAGAGCTACCTTCACGAAGAGAAGCAAGTGAGCATTTGTTCGACGCTCTCGTTCGGGAACGCTGCCAGTAAATATTCGTTCGCTCCCGGAGCGTTTCGATACGGCAATCCGATGCGATATGCAACTGTCTGTATCCCACAAGTCGCGCCGTTGCCGCCCGGAGCAAAAGAGTGTCGTGACGGCAATTGAAACCGCACGCTTTTCGTTGGTGTCGTCCGTCAGTCACCAACATGCTCTCACGTCGTGCGGACCATTAGCTTTCGGACGGGTAGGGCAACACATTGCTTCAATCGTCACCGGAATGCATTCGTGAAGTTTACGAGAGAGAAAATTCCCAAGAAACACTGCGCGGAAGTGTGAATCGTGCCTAACTAATATCTTCCCAAAGGAAACGTTAAAGCAAGTGTGCGAACGCTGTGCGAGTCGCGCGTTTAAAAAAACGCGAAAGAAACGGGAGAAATGCCGCTAGCGGTGGTCAGAGGTTACTAGCAAAAAAAAAAGTGGAAGTGAAAAAGCAAAACAAACAGTGTTGGTTCCTCAACTTTGTGCCCCAATTAGTTGGCCCATCGTTTGTTGTGTTTGTGTTTGTGATTATCGTAAAAGAAAATGCCGCCTGTCGATGGTCGCTATGTGGGGCAAAATTTTGAAATGAATCCGGAATATCCGCGCGTTTGTGCATTGTGAGGGAAAAGGCAATTAAAATGGTTTATTAGATCGAATAATGTGAGGTTCACAGAAATCAATCATCTCCGGTTGAAGATGAAGAGCTGCTGCAGAACAGAACAGTACCGTGTTCTACATTATTCTCGAGTGGGTTTCCATCGATTGGACGATTTTCAAGTTTGAACAGCAATTTTGTTAGCTTTTCATTTGCTTCGCTTCGGAATGATTCTGTAAACGCACGTACACTAGCAACAGTATCTGGTGCTGGTGAGTTCTGGGAATTGTTACAAATGCATTCTCGAGTGGATGCATTTTTAGCTCCAGCTAAACCAGCGGCAGCACACTATTAGACGCACTACCGACTATGGACGAATGAGTGGCTACCCCTACTTGGGGTAGACGGTTCGAATCGATATAGTGGTACGAGGAAACGTTGGTAAAGCAGCGAAACGGTCGCTTTACGCACGTATTGTTGGGATGCTAATTTCGTAGATTCGTAAACATTTATGCAAAATCCCACCACGATTACTGTCGCTTACTATTTTGCTATTGCTTTCCTCTTAGGCTCCGCGATGTCGTCGGCACATCGTTCTGTAGCGTAAAGTGAAGTTCATTTTTATTATTATCCTTCCGTTTGAAATAGAGCAAAGTGTGTGCGTGTGTTTCTGTGCCATTAAGTTACATTTCTTGTGCGTAATTTTCGCTCCATTAACGTGTGCTCTCATTTGAAAAACAAATTTGGTAGTTAAATATTAAGACGTGAACATAATGAGGACGTCGAAAGTTTTAGCAGTGAGCAAGAGGTCCAACATTCGAGAATAAAGTTAGGTGACTGATTTTATTTTTAATGTTCAGTAAACAATAGTGAAGTAGTGCAGTTGTGATCGTTTCCAAAGCAGACTGCCTGTTACTTTGTTTGGTGTTTTGTTCGACAAAGGATATTTACTACAATTGTAAGAGTTCCAACCACAACAACAGGTAGCACAATTTATTGGATAGGTTTGCAGGTGCTAGCCAAATTTCAGCTCCATGCTCTGGTATTTCGTCGCTGACAAACGAATTGGACTAAAAGCGGTGGCACCATGATGGACTGGGGCATACGACGTAAGTGTGATTTACTGTAGCTATTAATTCTACAAAACCCGTCATTCCAATTACATTGTAATCATTACACACATGTCTTCAAACACCACTGGCCAAAAAGAAAAGAAAAACATCTGAAATCGGATAGCTCCTATCATGTTTAACAATGGACAGTTTGTTGTTGTATTCCAAACATCACCGGTTATTATTTTCCCCGAAATGCTGGAATGGTTGCCCCATCGACACCTCCCGAAGGAATGTCTGCTTTCCGAACGTGATGTAATAAACAAACACAGCCCGAGCACGGTGTGTAACAAGAGCCGCTGTATTTTCTGCACCATTGTCCACGTAAAGATACACGGACAAATATCAGCAAAACACCAAAAGACAATGTTTCTTATGAAAAGAAAGATACCTAACAATAAAGAAAAAAAACTGGAATGAAGTGACCCAGCTCTCCAGAACTGCTTGGGAGCTGCTTCACTCCATCCTTTATAATGTGTTTTCTTGTACACACTTCCATTAGTGAGAGTTTTGCACTTTGTACACACGGGCTTACGGGCGACGGACATAGACGGCAGTAGAGAAAGTGAAAGCTGGCGATAACATCGGGCGTCCTTTTTGCGCTTGGAGTATATGGGCGAAAAACAAAAAAAAAAGAAAACTTCCTTCCGTGCTCTTGAGACGCTTTTCGTACGTAAAGCGTGTATGTTGACATTTCTCATTTTGTGCTGTCTGTGATTTTGGGAAACACTCTCTGACAATGAGCGCTTTTATCGTTCGGAATGAATGCAATTAATCTTTTTCAAACTACGTGTACGTGATCTCTTACGTTTTTCTGTTGTGCCAATGTTGAATTTATTGAATTATGTCATTTTTCTTGTTTTTCCTAGTAACATAATAATCTCTTGTATTAATCTTTAATTCTATATAAATGACTGGCATTATCAGCAGCAAATAGGACGCTAAGCTATAAAGGGAAGAATATTTTTCGATATCATCAAAAATTTGAATATTTGTTATAAGTTGATTATTTTTTACCTTTAATTGTCTCGCTTGAACCATAACTGCTGTGAAATCCTTGACATCTGTACATCATTTCAGTTCGTTACCGTCGTTTTTTCTTCTTTTGATTAAGTTAATTGTTTTTAGCGCGAAATGTTCAGTACATGTTCACATAATTGATCACGTTCCTTCTGCAATGGAGACGCCCGGTCGTTGATGAAGCAATCTTCCCAGTTGCGAAATGAACGAAACTCTTTATTAGCTTCTCCCGCGTGCTGTTGAAGATATTAGTATGCCGTTTCCCCCGCGGCGACCGATGCGTGGAGCGAGAGTTGAGTTTGAAAATTAAATTTTCATGGCTCTTTATCGCGAAAAGGCGCATGGCGTCTGGGAAGGCAAACACCCCTATTATTTCTCCTGTTCTTCGCATAACAAACCGACGCTTTACGTGCTTGCCGGTGGTTTTATAGATTTCGACGGAGAATATTACCTATTAAACAAGAAGAAGCATGATTAGCTTGAATGCTAAACGTTTGATAGACATTTGTTTCGGAAGGTTTATTGTTTTATTGATTTGTAGAAAAAAGTTAGTTCGTAAAAAGTTTAATTCCATGGTTTTGAATCAAATTATATTAATGGGTTTTTGCAAAATACATAGAAACAATTCGAGAATAAAATTGCAAAGTTTGCCTTTCAAGCGGTCATTACGATGATAAATTAAAAAACCTAAACTAACAAAATTGCTCTGAAAAAGCACTCAATTAATATTTAATTTCATCCTCAGCTTTTGGAGATATTTCCTGAAACATTCAAGCACTTTCCATCCAGATTTGCAAACCACCTACAATCATTAATGGTGCTAATTATCATCGCGTGCAAAGTGCTTCAAAAATACGGACTACCCCGTGAAAGGGACGGCTTTAATTGATGTTGCCTTCGTTGCTGTGCTGAAGCAGCACGAAACACGATCAGCACTGTGCTGTTTGTGCTTGCAGTGAAAGTTTTCCCGCGATAATTGAAACATGAGCAAACATTCAACAGTGTTTAATGAGAATATTTTTTCTTACGGTTGTATCCGTAGTAGTAATACTTGCTGGAGCAGCCTCTCTTCGTGGCAGTTCGTTCACCCAGGAAGCGGAAAAAGTAGAATTCGTCGGTGTTATCCGGCAGCCAACCCGGTGTGTTTGTTGAACGTTTCTTGTCCGACCGAACCCAGCTATACAACTGGATTACACGCGGTTTGGGGCCGTCCGTGTACGTGTGCTAAGTCAAACGGAGAGTGCAAACAATTCCGTTCACCAAAGACGGACGCCATTTTTTTTCGGTAGCCTGTACAGCACAGCGTTGACGTTTGCATCCGGTCATGAAGAGGTGGCACCGGTCGAGTGTGTTGACTCATTCGCCGCGGGGGCATCACTGTCCATTATTTATGAACCACCTGGTTACAACCAGGCGTCTCCATCGTCGAAAGAAATGGTGGTTTTTGTAATTTTTCACAATGGCGAAAAACATTCCCAACCAGCACAGCGTGCATACAGTTCATTCTAACTTGTCTTAATGTTTTGTCATTCATCTCTTTTCCTGCGGATCGTACCTGTGTAACTCTGCTGTGCGATTTATTGCTGCAGGTTGCTGTTCTCACGTGTACTTATGACACGCCGCGTTGGGACAGGCTATTTACTTTCCGGAGATTAGTGACGGAGTCTATCCCTTTAGTTTGCACGACCTGCTCACCTGCTATAGCTTGTTGTTGTCTCGCTTGTTTACAAGGAAGTGTACAGCCAACTTGCAAACAGTCCGAAGCAAAATTTACCGAGTTTGCGAGAGTTGTTATGAGTTGTTCGTTGTTTCTTGCCCGCCCACCGCTAGTTGGTGGTTTACCTTTGTCTGGTTCTCTAACAACCCGATTCGTATGCATGTCAAACGAGAGGAAAATAAAATATACATATGTATATTCATATTGCACGGAGCATATATTCCATGGTATCATAGAAGGTTTTCTTTTCCAATGCTCTGTTTGCCACCCTGTGGGTTGCTTGTCCTTGTCCCCATGTCTTTTGGACGGCCCTGACAGTATCATACCTACCAAAGACCTTTCCACCTTTGGTTTGTGGACGACAAAAAAAACCACAACATTTCCTTATCGATGGAATAGGAAGTTGAAAAGTCCTGCACGTGAAGGTATAGGCATCAGGTGTTGGTGTTGGTTGGTGTGTCGTGCTTGTGGTGCGCTATCGATTTATGTACTTGTTGTACCAACACCCCCTAGGTTCTTTTGTGATATTACGTTAAAGAAACGAAAACGAAGCTGATAAAAAAATAATAATCGTTGGAGCAGGTTTCCCAATAAATGATCGATAACAACGTGAGCATATTTGGTTTGTCGCTGGTGGTGTGAAGTTGTTTTCGATATTGCTGTTTACTGTGGGGGAATGTATATAAATCAATGCAAACAATGTTGAGTGAAATGTGTTTCTAAGTAACAACCAAATTCAACTTACTGAGCTGTTTGGAAAGGTCTTTAGATAAAGGAAATTCATATTTCATTGATAAATTGATTGTCCACGTGTCCCAAATTATTGTACTGAATTTAACTCATTTTTATCTGTTTGAAGAATTTGTTTGTAACTCATAAATTAGGGAATAATCATTTTTATTTCACTTTGGTTCTAATTTATTTTAAAAAACAATAGAAAATGCTTGGACAAGATGACTTTATCATGTTCGTTTCCAAATCCTTCAGAAGCAGAGGAAGATGCACATGACCTTTGATAACTTTTTTTAAAGTAAGTCTGGTAACAAATACCCGACACAAAACGGAGACACATGTTACGGTTGCATTAGTTTCTAAACCCCCACTTCAGCAGAACAGATCTTTGAAAGGTTTAAGTACATTAAGGAAATCCCTTTTTGGGCCTCTTGAAACTTACTTTCTTTGTGCCATTCAAAGTTTCCTGTGTGCGTTCGAATAGAGAGAGAGAGAGATAGAAGGAAAGAGAGCAAAGTTTTTCTCCATTCCATGTATGGTAAATCGATGGAATTATTCCGATTTCCCTGGAGATGTACTTCCCCTAGTTGTGGACGCCACTATGCGTTGGAAACCTTACACAATCAGCTGTTTAGCCCCCTACCTCAGGGCCAGAGTTGGTTACTATTGATTGTCCTTTGTTGCTAGAATGTCTGTCTCTGTGGACAAAAGCTGCTGGATCATCATTGTCATCTTCATCATTACTATTTCCCACGCCACTGGGTCTGGGTCATATGATTGTTGGTATCGTGGGTCACGAAATGACTGCAAATAGAGGAATGGCACTAACTCCAACATCAAAGAGTATCGAAAAGCGATGAGCGGCAGGGTTCGGTAAGCGAATAAATCGAGATGGGAAATTACGTTCGAAGCATCCATTTTGAAACTTCCCTAAAAGCGTCACCCGACCCTGAGATTCAACGCCTCATCACCCCAATGGGAACCATTCTATTAAAAATTGGGTTTTCCCTTCTCATCCCCTCGCTGCAACGTCTGTTTTGCGAAACTTCCTGAGTTCCAGGGTGTTGTAATGGGCCCCAAATGGGTTACTAAAATTACTTATCCGAATTTAATTCCCCGAATATCGTAATCATTCTTGCACGTAACCTGCGACGAGGCTAGAGGAAGAGACGCCCAAACCTTCCGAATGGGGTTTGACCCGTCCTCGGTACCGTCATCATCAACGTCGAGGTTAGCGTGGCAGTGAGTAAGGTCGGCGTAAACTCTGATGCCTTCGCACTCGAGTCAAACGTTCTTTTGTTGTCGATTACTATTCTCGTCCGCGTGTCACTGTAGTAGTTGGTGTTGTTGCTGAGGGTGGCGCGCACACTAAAACCGACCAGCGGTACGATGAATGTGTGCGAATCCGACACTTCAATACTGCCGCGATAAGAACCACTACCCTCGGTTCGCTCGGTAGTGTCGTATAGTGCACGGGGCTGAATAACACTCAGCTCAGGGAAAAAGGAACCAAAAAAGGGATGACGAAACCAGGGAGCTGGTAGCCCAGGGAGGGGCTTTTTTGGTTTAGGAGGAGCGAAGTACATATGTTCTGTTCTGGCAGTCATTTGCTCCCAAACAAACACACGACAGTCGGAGTTCATCGACAGTGTTGAAGGATAATAAAACCCGGAAGGACACGAGTGGAGTGCAGGAAGGGATCAAAGGAGGAGCTTCTTTAACAGCATTGTTCTGTGGACATTGAAGGTATGGGTGCTGCTCCGCATGTACCGCGGTTTCATTATTCGCACCCGCCCTTGCGCCTCGGCACAGCAGGTCTCGTCTCCAGCAGCGTTCGGTTCGGCAGTCGCGATCGGTTTTTGTGGCCGTTGGCCGGCTTATGGTGCTTTCTGGGTCGGCTGTGCAGTCGGTGTCGGGTTACAGATTCGGCTGGTGGTTTTCCCGTGTAGGTGCTGCATCGGGTTGTTAGGTGTGTGGATTAAGAGGATGCGCTAAGCGCGTTTGCTGGATTTATTTCCGCCTGTACAAAGCCAAGTGTTGTTATACTTACCGCTCTGGCGGTTGTGATAAATCCACCAGATCTTCATCCAATCTGATAAGGTGTGTGGGTGTTTGTGCGAGTGCGTGTTTCTTGTGTGTGTTAAGTGTCAATCATTCGATTATCCGCTTCCGAATTTCTGATCCGAAGTTCTTGATGTTGGAGTAAAAAAATGAAAAAAAAACCCGTGGCTATCGAACATCAATATTGGAGTGGTCTGGGCTTTTTCGTTATTACACTTAACGACACAACTATGATGTGATGTACGAGACCGACACAATTGTGACGGCTTTTATCCATGGCTGAATGTTTATTGTTGTGTGATTGTGATTGTCCAGACGACAGGTTGGGCTGTTCCTACCGCCGTGGTAGTCAATAATATACCGCAACACAACAAAACTAGCGTAACTACGAAATCGAGCATCCGGTCGCGCAATGGGCCAGTGGGAAATGGTTTATCGATCGACCAAACCATAACCATGCAACACCACCCCGTACGTGGAAAACCAGTGGACAGTGGAAAGGATTACGCTCGAACTTTGCTCGTCCCGTGCACGGATGATGCCATTAGCATAGTTGACCATTGGTGGATCTGGAACGGCTACTATCGGCAATGGAAAATCATTTCGTTGATAAGCGTACCACCCCTTTTGGGGAACCGAGTGCGGTGTAGTGTGTCATCAGAATAATCCCACTGATAGCGTGGTGGAATAATAGGGCGTACTGCTGCATACGCGTATTGTGGATCTAGGGTCCAGATATTCCAGACCGCAGCAGTCTGCAGTTGAGTTGCAGCGGATTTACCGTAATGCCTTGCCCTTTTTCCGGGTATTATTTTTGTTTGCGTTGAGCAGGATGTTAAAATATCGAAGAGGATTATGTATAAGCTATAACAATGATTTATTCTGATATGCATATTTAATCACGCGTGAAAAGCAGGATAATAATACTTATCCATAACTGAATTGCAGTGTTCAATCTAACTTTTAAAGTATTCTTACGTTAATATCATCGTTGGTATTTATCTACAAAGAATTTAACTACAATTTGATTGGTTTTATAGCAAATTCCATCAGTCAGAGTTCCAGACGTCCCTTCACTATGTTACGTAAAATGTTGATGTAGCACGTGTTTGACGTACAATAGTCAGAATCCAACAAGAATCAGCTGCAATGCGAGCTGTTATTAATTTTCCAACAATAAGCACCTCTAACCTTTTCCATCTAGAACCAAGTTCGCTTTCTCTCACAAAAAGCTGATGCGTGTCCTTCTTCTGTTTGCCCCAACAGTTGACTTCCCCCGACATAAATTCCTTATTTGACACCGTCTGTCACATTTCCCAGGCAGGTTCTGACATAGACCAGTGCTCTATTTCGTGCAAAACGGATAGTATCTATCCACTTGCCAACAACATGCCCCGTGCCAGAGCTTGCAGGTTCTCGACCAGCTTCAACATTTTCCCTACTATTTATCTTATCTGGCCACTGGTCGACTCGTGAAGCAGACTCTTTAAAATGATCTTCCTCCAGGTTGTGCGCCTGCCTTGCGGAAAATACAAACACTCACACACACACACCCGTCCATAGGAAGTACAGCAGCTGGAAAAGAACGGTGTTATCCCGACGATCGCTGCTCACCCTTGAGACGGGCGTGATTTTGTTGAGACAGAAAGTCTGTTGGACGTGGGGTGGGGTTTTGAAGTACGTTTGTGTGTGCCAGGCTTAAAAGTGGGAAAAAAATAAAACAACGAGATGAAAAATTGCTTCCAGTCAGCATAAGTGAACTTGATTAATTGATGAAGATAAGCAGGAGAAAGCAAAATACAGCTAAGTAGTAGCACCAGCAGCTCCAACGGTAGCATCCTCAATGTAGAATCGAACTCCGAATGAAAAAAAGTGGGGAAGTGGAGGCGCAAGAAGCCGGAAAATTACGAACGGATGTCTTCTCAACGTGTAATATCTTGTTATGGGGATTTCGCGTAAGAAGGAAAGTTTTTAAGTTCATCTTATTTCTTTTTCCCGAGTCCAACGCGGCTTAGTGTACACTTCGAGGCCGGAATTCCGGTAGCAGGTACGCCACATTATGGGCCGCTGCATCGATGTTGTGCCGACTAGTATTTGTGTGTGTGTGTTTACTTCGGTTGTTCATATACAAGATGACGTCATGCGATTGGGTGCACACTGAGCCGTGTGTGTTCCATTTTCCAAGATACGGCACGCTGACGTCCGTACGAGGTTAGAATCGCTAACTCCCTCGCCCCGCACACGATGATACATCCCACCACAATGTGCCAATTCTAATGAATCTCGTAATGCTTACTGTAAACAAAAGCTGTTAGAATTGGAGGAAGAATAGCAGAAGTTGAGGTGAGAGTCGCCACCAATAATGCATGCTTCGTCCGTGCAACCTACCCACGGTTCCCTCTTTCGCCTGCATGTTTGAAGTTGGTGTCGTTGGTTCCAAACCACGATGGAGACGCCCGGTACCGCAGATGTGTTCCCACTGGCATAAACAAACATTTCCCTTCCGAACGTGTGGTCTTATTTTCGATGAAGAATAGTGTGGGGAGGGGGAAATGTCTTGATTCTCTGCAGCGCATCATTCCAGGGAACAGCTTGTCGATTCCGATCGAACCTAATTATGAACCTTCATGGTTTCGTCGGTGTCAGTTCGGTTGGAGTGAACCCGTTTGTTTTTTCGTTGGTAGAGCTTTCATTGATTACATTTCAATTCTTGAATCAGATTTCAGATATTTCGGGCTATGGCGGTTCAGTTACAATGTCTGACCATCGTTAGACCAATTAAGTTCGACGTTGTGTTTTCGCTCTATCCCATCTTCGCGTTAGTAACCTTGAAATCGAGAGGTAACTTCAATTTCTTCCACAAAGGACGATGACTACTGAAGCAGACAGAGAGGCAAATGAAAAACAACTTAACTGCCCTGTGCTGACCCTCTGAAAATCAAAATCCCTTTCTTTTATGTGTATCCCCAATAAGATCGTAAACTAAAGTAGCTACAGTGTGTGCGTGTTTGTTACGCTAACTTCTCTACGGATGCAGATAATGGTCTAAGGGTCACCCTTGATGGCGCCATACTATCGACCAATGCTGCAGACTCCTTTAACTTATTTATTTTTTCCATAACACACACACACACATGCACACGATAAAATTAAGGCACACCAAATAAACTCAATCATTGCTCGCCTGTGCAGGGAGACAACCTGTGGTGTAGTAATGTGTTTTCCTGCTCGAGCTGCTGTTGCCGAGACGGAGCATCTCGGACCAAACGCTCAATAGCGTTAAGGAGGGCCTGTTCTTTTCTTTTTTTTTGCGCGCGTGACGTCTGCTGTCCTTGGATTCGGCCGGGGATTACCATTATCGGTCGTGCCAATGTTCGTGCGAAAAGCTTTTAATAAACGTTATAGGATTTAACGAAGACGCCACCGTAGAACTCCCGTGCTTCCGTTTCTTCGTGGTTCAGCCCATCCGTTGCCTGAATGCGTCGCAGGATGTGTCATCCCTTTTTTGTTGTTGTCGTGTGGTGCTAAGATCAGAGTGAATGAATTGGCGTGTGGGAGGCAAAGGGATTACTGGGCGGGATACCAATATTTTGCCTGCTGTGGCACACTTTCCGGCAAACTCGATGTGCAAGTTTTGCCTTTTGTCGTTTGTTGCTGTTCGTGGAAAAGGTAACATGTGTTTTTTGGACATTTGTTCCGGTTTGTTGTGGGTGCTGGGTGGGATTTGGGACATTCAAGACATACATTCAACCGTGAAACATTTCTTTACGAACTCTTAAACATTCATTCAATTGTTAAATATGTGTGTATCTGGATTTAAGTACATAAACCGTTTGGGAAATGCACCCAATGGGGGACTTTATCGGAAATGTGTGTCGTTTGTCAGTATTTATTATGTTATATTTGTAGGATTTTAAATATAATCTATTTCTAATGTCATTTATATTTTACGACGCAATTTTCCTTTATTTCGTAACTCTTTTAAGTATAATTTCAACCAAAACATATCATCAACCCTATTGTCCCGAACCTCCCAAAGTTGTTGTTATGACGCACTTCATTCCTCTTTATGTTCGAATATACGAAATGAGATAAAAGGCAGCATCAGCTGCTGCAGCCATGTGCGTACTTATCCGTTCCATTATCTACCACCAGGAACGGTTCTCATATTGATTTCGAGGTCGCGGAGCTATGGCGAACGGAAAATGTATTTAATTATGAACATGTGTAGTAATTAGCATAAGCAAGAGAGATGGACCCCTTCCGTAGAGGAACCCGGTTGGACATGGGAAGCGACGACGAGTTTGTTTATCGTTTTTGCGTGTACAACTCTACACATACATGCTCAAGGCTGTTTACTTTTGCACGATTAGGTTCGGTTGGTGCGGTTGTTGGCGAAACATGCACGATTTGATTTTAGAATTCTCACCAACTGGTAAAGCGCATGTAAGGTTTATTTTCGCATTGTTACGCATCCGTGCAAGGGAATCAGAGTGGTACATATTGAACTTGTAGTTGTGTTGCAATAAAAATCATTATACCTATGTATCCAACGCTTCGGATATATGTTCAAAAAGTTGTTCCATAAGTGAAGTTCATTTTGTAACTTTCAAAACAAACTCCATTAGAAATGTATAATGTCATCATTTTTCAAGTTTACAAATATTTTTGAAAGCGTTTGAAGAGATCATATTCAGTTCCTTCGGCGAATTCTCCTTCATAACCTCACTACTCGAAGTGGCGTCCGTGGAGTGGCAATTCCAATTTCGGGGAAATAAAGAAGTACAAGGGTGCACAGTCCGGTCATTCGATATTTGTGGAATGTTTGGTAAAAAAAGCGTTCACAATACAGGACTTGTGAGGCGACACGCTATCTTGATGCAAGTGTCCATGAGTTTTCCTTCCGCAAATCCGATCGTTTCTTCCGCCCGTTTTCCTTCAAACAATGCATAACTTTCAAATAGTACTCTTTACTAACTGTAGAATCATTTGGAACAAACTCTGAGTGCCTGTACCAAAATGGTCCAGATTGGAATTCGGACAATTCCACGATACGATCAAAAAAACCTGAGTGACTGCCGTGGTGTTTTTTTCAGTTCGGTTTGACGTGAATAGCCATCAATTTTTTTAGCATTTCCAGTGATTCAGCACACGAAATTCCATTCAAATAACAAAACTTCGACATTTTGCTTCTTCTCGAAAATCACCAGTAACTCCACACAGTGACGGATATAATTGCATTTCAAATTCATACTAAATGATCCTAAAACTTTTATGTCAGAATGTATTGAAGTTGCAGTTAAACGAGTTACCAAATCTATGTTCATTTTATTCGGCTTTATTTTTAATTTTACAATCGATTTATAGTTAACTTTATTCTCGATCTTTTTTCATTTTTCTTCCAGGTTCTATCATGTTCCACGTGCGTCGCCGACCCGCGGATTCGCAGCCGCGAAGACGGAAAAAGAAACCGCTGGGCGTATCGAATGGTGGAAATAACATTGGCGGTGACCGGGAAGGTCCGATGCTGATCGAGATCACGCACAGTGGCGATGGTGGTCGGCGCGTCAAGCTAGGCAGCGAACCTATCGAGGTCGGTTCGGCTAACACTAATGCCCTGCAGCTGTTCGGTCCCTCGATCCAGGCACGCCACTGTCTAATATCGATGCATGACGGAGTCTGCACCGTGACGCCCCTGCACGCAGATGGTACGACATTTGTCAACGGACATCACATCCAGCAGCCAACGATACTGCACGTGAGTATATGCGTGAAAAGATTGCCCCATCTACAGGTGTTCCAATTTTGTATTTATTCATTCTTCACGAAGGAGAAGCGAGAAATGAAATTCAAAAAACATTTTTCCAATTCTAGGGAAAGACCTTATTTAAATTCTTCCTTTAATAATCCTGACCCGATGGTGATAATGATTTGCTCGTTTTGGAATATTAAATGGCAACACTTTCCACCGGTCGGTAATGGTGTGTGAGTGTGTATGGTGATGAATGATGAGCACCCTTGGGATGTATATCACGCTCCCGAACCATACCCATCTTCAATACACATCAGCGATTTAATTTACATTAAACATCATCAACCAAAATCCATGGTTTCGTTTCCTTGCCCGGTGTACCGTCCTTTCTTGGTTCTCGGGCTGCTGATCCCCGGATCAGGACAAGAATAAATCATTGATGAAATCGATGGTCCCACAGCGTCGTCTCCGGCCAGTGAAGTGTAAACGGGGTGTAAAGGAATCCGGGTGTGGAGTTCCTTTTGCTAATCCTACCTTTGCGTTGGTGAAGAACCAAACCGTAAACGACCGGGGTGCAGTGAACGAATAGCGAACCCTCCTCGCCTTTGCCCGCTTTGCTGGAAATTGTTCGATTGGATGGAAGATTATCTCTATCGCTTAAGCGTTTCACTTCGCATGTGGGAGACCATTCAGGCACACGGTGGAGCACAAAAAAAAGGAAACACGGCACCGTTGTTCCACCGTCAGTTTTTGAAGGGGATTACTTTATTCTTTTTCGATTCTTGTTTGTGTTTTGTTAAAGCAATGGCATAGGTTTCACTGATTGAATATTCCATTCCCAATGCCACTGTTGTCGAAAGTATCTGCTAGACGATGTGCGAAACAGTCGGAATGGCTTCTCCCTGTTAGGGTCTACGAGCGTTAAATAATTTATATCGATGATTAAGGGTTCAACGAAGCGATGGAATTCAGCGAAGAATGGTTCCACGTGGTTTACCTTACGATTCCACCCCAAATCTCGATCTAAAACTGAAGCTGTTAGTTGCGACTGGTAGGGACTGCATGACGTATAGTACGAGATCAAAGTTTAAGTATATGCAACGGTAGTACATTTTCGAACTGTTATCATATCTTCGTAGGAAGCAGAAGATGTAAAAAAACAGCTTTCCATTGCAAGGTTTTTATTGAGTTATATTTCATCCCTATTTATTATAGAAATAAACTCAAACTCGTTAGAACTTTGCTAGAGTGGCTTAATGCATCTATCAGGCAATGTTGGGGAAAACATTGACCTATTTTCTGTGTATATTTCGCCGGCGCAAACTAAAAGTGCAGCACATCATCAGCAGCTGGTATGGTTGTAGATTTCGATGCACTATTTTTAAAACGCCCAGAACTGAAAGATACGACACCACCTAACGCGGGATGAGGCACAGCATGCAATCCCAAAAAAAAAAAGAAAACTTTATCACACGATTCTCTCTTCAGTGTGCTTTCGGTGCCGGTTCCACAGTTTGTAACCTGTGGGAGAATGTTCGTTCTACGGTTTGGTGTTTCCAGCGTTATACTAAAAATAAATCTTTCAACAAAGTGTGTTGGCTTGGTCTCGTGGTTCGATACCTCTTACGATGCTATTTTATTGTTACTTTACAACAACATTATTCATGAGATTTGTTTGGGTGTGTTTTTGTTGTTGTTGCAAAATCAATTAAACGCTTTTTGGTTTTAGGAAAGAAAATCTCAACAAAATGAGTTTTATTAGAAACTCCAACCACCTTTTTGCTGCAGCAGCATGCAACGGTCGACGGAGACGACCACAATCAAGTGGAACCGCAAAAAAATGGCCCCGGCAAAATGGCGTCAGTCATGCTAGTCAGAATAAAAAATGAAGATCCGATCAAAATGGGTTCAAAAAGGGTTGGAAAAGGTTGCACATTGTATGAAATTGTGGTGATACTAAATTAAAAAAAGATTGCTCTTTTTTTCTCCCATTTGTTCTCGGTCTCCAGTTCATGCTGTGAAAATCGCAGGATAAATAGCGAAATGTTTTCAAGTGTCTTCTCGACTCTCGACAAAAAAAGGGATAACAGTTTTTATTTCTTCTTCAATCTACGTAGTATCCTGAGGTAGTATAGTAAAGAAAAAAAGACCCCTACAAAGTGGAAGAAGGTTAAATGTCGTAACGTCCCTCGGTAGTAGGAGTAGTAGAGTAGCTGCAAAACGATCCGTATTCAGCCGAGCGAAATAAACCAATTTGATGATACTACCGTCCAGATCGACCTTCATGCCGGTTTTCGCCTTTTTTTTCTACGCAATGTCTTTTCGATTAGTCGTCCAACGAAGCGGCTCCCGAGGCACCCGAACAATCATTTGATGGGTTTTCTTTACTCGTCCGTCATTCGGAAGCATTTGCATGGATGGGCGGAAGATTTGATTCGGTTTCCAGTTTTGGTGAAGAAAACTTTCCCGCCCCACAGACGACCGAGGAGTGTGTCAAATTAGAAGCGAGCGTTCTGTTGCTAGAACCACGACCGAACGTGCGGTCCGGATACCGGTCGGCTGTCCAAAGACAGAGCTGATGATGATTAATAGTTTGCAATTTGCTATTGCAGCTTTTCCGGCTGTCTACAAGCGGTGAAAAGCCGAGTTTCAGCGGGAAAGGTAAACTGACGCAACTCCATCATCGGCGCCACGGACAAGGGAAGCTACACGAGGCCTAACAGCGGGCACGGGAAAATGAAACAAAACGGAAAGAGATTAAAATTAAGCTGGTGGAATGTTCCTTTAGTTGCATTACGGTTGTTGTGTGCGCACGGACAGGATGAAGTACACAACTTCCCCTATTTTTTTCTCGCTGGAAGCACCCACCGGTCGATGAGCAGCGTCACCTGGAACCTTTAATTAAAAATCCTTACTCTCCAGCAGTAGTTGCGGCGTAGTTCTCGAAACGAATGGATTACTACCGTCCACAGCGCAACCAATATTAAAACACCAACAAGGATTACAGTCGTGTTCCAGCAATTAGATTTCGAAAGCGATATTATACGATGCGGAACAGAAAAGCAGTTTTAATGAATACAAAATATTAATTTAGTCAAACTTTTCCATTTGCAACCATATTTGCAAAAGTGATGATGGTTCGATGTTTTTTTTTCATAATGTATGAAATTGTTTTAACAATGTTTACATTCCCCCTGGAATGACTGTACTTTCTGCTGGTCTGCTCCGGGTATAACGAGAGAATCATGAGCGTTGTAAAACAAAATCGCTTTTAATTTTGATCCTCGATTTGGCTGTGAGGAACGTACGGCTGTATATTCGCAGCTTTCAACTTCGCCCGTTCCTGTACGTTTAGGCACAATTTGTTTTTTTTTTTTGCGGTTTTTATGGCTCTATACACAATTTCCCGTTGGGTCTGCCTCAACCTAAAATATTTAATCTTATTGCATTTACGGCTCCGGCCCCGTACGGAAAAGCTCGAAATCATTTTTCTGTGTGGGGCGGTTTACTGTAAAGAAAACATTCAATGATGCTCATGTATTTTTGTTTTCTTTCCTTCCAGAATGGTTCCGTGGTCATGTTCGGCCGGGTTGCATCGTATCGTTTCGTCGATTCACCGTCGGATGGACGATACAATCTGGCACTGTCTCAATCCCAGCTGGATTCAGCCTGTCTGTACGAAAGGTAAGTTCCGTCGTAAAGTGGGACGGTATCATATTAGCCACCCGGCGGCAGCATGTATGAAATGGCGTCAATGTTTGTCACCGGTCGTTAGTTTGTTCAATTTATAGTGCTACTTGGTAATGTTTGTTTGGTAGTATGTGCTGCAATGGCTTCTTTCGAATCTGTGTGTTGTTGATTCTTTCGGTTTAATTAAACAATATAAAATATTCAAACACATACGCTTCTTTACGTACACTCACACGCCAAATTAAATAAAACGCACCAAGCAGTATAAATTATACTTTTTAATTTACACAAACCAGCCAGTGGCATCATCAATAGACAGCATCATTTATTATTTTAATGTAAAAAGTAAACCTAATGAATTTTTCATATTAATAATTTTCATCTTTTTTTTTTTGTTTTGTTTTTCGTTTTATGTGTTCCGTTGTGTTAATTCGTATGCTAAACGAATGCGACTGTGTGGTGTATGTTGTGGATATGTTTTCATTTGTTTACATTGCATTTTTGTGTGTGGTTTTTACATACATCCTATGTACGCTTCGCTCTCAAAACGCTTTTCACCCGCACACAACACCTTGCGCGGTTCACACTCGCCATTTTGACAATGCCTTTTGCACACCTCACGCTCCATCTGCATCAACGATCGTATGTCAGTCGATCACCGACCTCACCAACATCCTGGAACGACGAGGAGAGTCGTCCCATCAGTCCGATCAGCTCAGTGCAGATGGGTGGTAAGATGCCGGCCGGAAGTAATGCTGGCGGTGGTAGCTTTCTCGATGGTCCAATCGCTTCGACCAGTGCCGACAGTGCATCATCACAACCGCAGTCGAACTCTTTCGCGAAAACTCCATCATTCGACATGCAATCGACGGCCGGTGCTCAACAATCGCAACAGACGCACCCGCACATGCATCTTCATCATCACCATCATCCGAGTGGCTTGCTTGTGACCGCACTGGACGGACCGGATGCGATGGGTGCGGACGATACGGCCAGCTACAAAGGCGGACATGCTGGCAACGATCACAATGAGGGCGAGCAGCAGCAGCAGCATCACGCAGGTGGTGGCGGACCGTTCGGGGCTGGAAATGGAGGTGAAACAGAAACGAAATCTATTTCCAGCTTCAAATCCATTGGATCAACCACCGACAGGTACTGTATAACTCCACACATTGGCTGACATATCTACGCGCTCCAAACACCCATACGATGCTCAGTTTTTCATCCTTCATGCTTTCGCTTTTGCATCACACGAATAGTTATGAAAGTTTGTATTCCAACATTTTATGGCATGCTTTTTGTGATGTACTATTACTCTATTGTCTTTCTCTACTAACGAGTTTCGAATGTGCTCTCCTCCGATTCTAACTACCTGTGACGTATTTCCTGTACCATATCTTTGTTCGCTTATTTCCAGCAGGACGAGCACGTTCCCAAAACTGCAACCATCGCATGCTGCTACATCGATTTCGGGCGAACCCGGCGGACAAGAACCGATACTGCCAGCCGTGCTGGAATTCCCGGAACAAAACCAGGAACCATTTCTGCAATCCGTCATCAGCGAGCTGGACGTGAATTCGCCAAACTTTAAGCTGGCCCCCGTGTACACGCTCTACCTGTGCGCCCGGTACCGTGCCTCAACGCATTACCGTCCCGACCTGCAGCCGACGGAGCGGGCCCACAAGCTGACGGTCTTTCTGCATCACGTTGCCAATCTGATCCAAAACGTTGTCCAGGAGCAGTACACCGATGCCAAAATTCTGTCCTTCTGGATGGCCAACAGTTCCGAGTTTCTGCACTTCCTCAAATCGGACCGTCACATCTCAGCGTTCAGCGTGCAGGCCCAGGAAGTGCTGGCGGAAAGCGTACAAACGGCGTTCCGCAATCTCGTATCGATATTTCACGTTGAGCTGTCCCAGACGCTGAACCAGTTCCTGTCGGAAAACATCGATCACGATTCTGCAGCCGGGCTGGTATTGTCCGTGCTTGGTTCGGCGATGGCTTTGCTACGTCGATGCCGCGTCAATGCTGCGCTCACTATTCAACTGTTTTCGCAGCTATTCCACTACATCAATGTTGTGTGCTTTAACAAGGTAATGAGTTTGACCAAGTTGCAAGAAATATTTGACCTCAAATTATTACCAAGGGTACATCCATTTATTACGTAACGATTATAAGAAAGGATGGGGATTTCAACTTAATGTTTCGTATACACAAAATATGATGCTCCTCTGCATTATCCAAAAACATTTGAGAAGCTGTTAATTGCTTACATCGATGTCATGGGTGCTGGATGATATATACTCTCCTAGGAGAACTTTAATGGACAAGCTTCTTCTGCGGTTAAAAATCAGGGGAATAGAATGATCTATCGACCTAGACTAGAGGAATTGCAGATTGAAGAAAGTTATCAATTTGTGTGTTACGTAATAAATGGATGTTCCTCTGTTGTTACATTACCGCCAACTCTCATTCTCATTGGACGATGTTGAATTCCCGCTAAAGTTACTACGTACTCTCGATAATAATGGACTTTTTGCTTTGGTTGTTGTTATCTTCCAGTTTGTCACTACTTCACACATGTGCACCAGTGCATGGGGAAAGGCCTTAAGTGAGCGGCTATCGCTCTTGGAACTGTGGGCAGAAAAGCAAGGTCTAGAGCTGGCGGCAGATTGTCACCTGGCGAAAATAAATCAATGTGCCCAATTTCTGCAAGCTCCAAAAACGTCCGTCTCGGACGTGCAACAGTTGGCGTGTTCATGTTTCCGATTGAACTCGCTCCAAATGGCGGCCCTGTTGTCGCAGGAAACGATTCCCCGCAATCTGATCGATACAGCGGTCCGGATGGCTGAATCCGTCGCGGACGAGCTTAGTCGTGCCGATGGACGTGAGATACGGCTTGAAGAATCACCGGAACTACCGCTGGCACTGTTACTCCCCGATGATGGTTTCAGCTGTGACGTCGTGCGTGGTATTCCGGCCGGTTTGGTTGACTTCCTGAATCCGTTCCAAATGGCCGGCTGGTGCCGGTTAGCTTCGCAACCGACAAGCATAGGCCTGTGGACGGTGTACATGCACCAGTTTAATCATGGCCGTTCGCCGAGCGTTATGTCGAGCAAGTTACCACAGCCGGAAGTGCAGATTATAAAGCTGCACAAGAATGCCAACGGAATGGGACTTTCGATTGTGGCAGCGAAAGGGGCCGGACAGGAACGGCTCGGTATCTACATCAAGTCGGTGGTTGGTGGTGGTGCGGCCGATTTGGACGGACGACTTCAGGCAGGTGATCAGCTGCTGGAAGTGGACGGCCAGAGTTTGATCGGAATCACTCAAGAGCGTGCGGCAGATCATTTGGTGCGTACCGGACCAATAGTAACGCTGAAAGTAGCCAAGCAAGGTGCCATCTATCACGGATTAGCAACTCTTCTCCAGCAGCCAAGTCCCGTTATTCAGCGAGGTAAGTTTATGAACCCAGTAGCTAGTAAATCGTGTTGTATTCCCGTATAGAATTATAAAAGCTAATATTAGTCTGATAATTATCATCCATAAGGTATGCTCTCTTATCGCTTGATAAATGTTTTTCCCTTCTACTACTCTTTATCTTGCTGCTCTGGATTGAATTCTGGGCCTTTGAATACGGGAACGTGTTCATGCAACAAACGTATGTGTGTAAAAATTGTTCACTGAAATGCATTGATGATTTATTTCAAAACGACAAAAGAAATGGAAAACGAATTTAACTGCAATGTGTATGATAACGATGGTAATCATCGCTACCATTTTGGACGTTCGAATGAAAGCCTCAATTTCTATGGATCCGGTGGCGGCAGTCATCAATCGCGGCGTGGATCGCTTCGTCGTCCCTTGTCCTCGGTGATGATGAACCACACCTACTCTACGCCGTATTTGACGCAAAACGATGCGGCGTACCGGCGTATGTCCAATCCGGACATTAGCCAGCGTCGTTACAGCTTATCGCTTTCGCACGAAGACATTTTGTCGAACGATCAACTCCAGCAGATTCATTTCGATCCACGCTATCGGGATTGCAGATCGAGCAACAGTCTGAATAGTATCTACTACAATCACCAACGCACCAGAAGCAATAGCCTGAACAGTATTGGCCGCATCGGAACCATCATGAAGCCGGTACGGTACGACACACCGCCCTCGATCTACGTCGAGGATTACGATACGCGAAGTAATAGCCATAGTAGCCGGGAGATGATAAAGATTGAGGAAACCGCTGAGCCGGAAACGCCTGTCGTCGAGGAGCGAAGACCATCGTGCGTGTTTGAGATACGAATTGAAGCACCGTCGACCGAATCGAACCTTTCCTTTGTGGCGGACGTTAATCTTGACGACATACCGTTCATCGACGAGGACGACGCGGACGAGGAAGAAGCGCCGGGATCGAGGAGCCGTGGTACGGGCGGTTGCGGTACAAATGTTTCCACCCAAACCACCCCTGCCGTGGTAGTTAATTCACCGTCAACGGTTACCATTAGCGATGGGGCCGGAGCGGCCAACCACAATCACAACAGCAATATCAGTACGACGACCGGTGGAAATCTACCCAGCATTATGATCAACACGGCGAGCAGGCGAGGTAGCAATGCATCGTGTCGTAAAACGGTTAGTTTCGACATAATTAACGATCATCATCCTTACGATGATAGTGACGAAGAGGATAGAGCGAAAGGGAAACCGTACAATGGACAAGGCAATGTCGAGAATGTGGCACCGGACATGAATAGTGATACATTTTCTACTGCTGTGCCATTAACTTCGAGGGTATCAAATCGGTTGAATAACAACCAAATTCTTGTAGACAATAGTGGAACATCTTACGCGGTCCGGAGCGAAACTTCCGCAATGCAATGCAACTATCCAGCCAATCAGACTATAAGCAGTGGAATGTTTACTCCGAAAGGATCGGGTGGGATTACCTGCGAGATAGAGAGTAACAATAATGGACAACGCGATGATGATCCGCCAAAATCGATAGCGATGGCCAACGTTGGAGAACCGAGAACGCAGGATCGACCAATTGACACAATTAGGGATTACGTTGTTCGCCACTTCAGTGGGACGGCGAATGTCAATGTCAATAATAACTACTATTGCAGCAATACTACCGTCGAGAGGCGACAACGAAACATTCAATTAGATAGTGAGGAAACCAGCATCGTGTGTCCCCAGGACGCTTTGTGCCAGGAGTCGCGGAAAGGAGCGATGCTAGTAGATAACCGAATGGGAACGCATTTTGTAACCGATAGCAATAACGCACCGAGTGCCACGTTGGATAACGATCACTGTAATCTATTGAGAAACATTCAATTGCTCAAAGCCGACGGGCCGTATGTTGGGGCGGCGAACAACGACAGCAGCAGCGGCACCAACGACCCTCATCAGCGTCAACACCATCATCTTCATCCCGGGCAAGGTGGTGCGAAAGGTACGGCGAGACAGCTTGTTCATTTCTTTCGAAACATGCTACGTTAGGCGAGATGAATCCAATTTTTTCCTTTTTGCGGCTGGGGTACTCCAATCCTGCTTACTCAGCGTCCGCATATCTCGAATGCTCGTTGCTTCAGTTTTTGGGAAGAAGTGTCCGTTTACACCTGCGGGTATCGTACGTTTTGCGAGATGTGTTGCTCTTGTTTCTCTGAACTTTTTTCTTCAGTTGAACAGATACACGTAACACTGTCTACATTCGGCACCGCTCGTCCGTGATAGAACAGGATGCACGAGGCGGGTCCTTCTTTACTGCTTTGCCTAAGTAAGTGAGTCGCCAAATGGTATCGTACGGTGGCGGTGGCTGTTTGACACGATACTATTTGCTTTTAACATTTGTTTTGCACCCATTGTTCAATATTTTCTCAGTTTGCATCAACTTTCTTTATTCCTTACCGAATTACTTGTTTCCGTGTATTGCCGTCATTATACTTCTCCTGGAAACTTATTCTCCTTTAATCGATATTTAATCACGTCCGTTCTATATTCGTGTTGTGCGTTGTGTATCATGAGCTAAATGAAAAATTCATTTATGTTAAAGTACTGCCATTGGCCATGGTGCATAACAACGCCAGTTTATCACAGTTCCTTGCATATCTGCATTATCACGCCTCTTGCTACACTTGCATTCGTTTTTGTTGCATGCTGTGTTTTAAACATTCCGACCGGGCTCAGTGCAAACGATATGACATGCATCTGCATAAAGCATTGGCCTTACCAAATCGATCTCCATGATTACGCGTGATATATGTTAATGGCACCCGGACATGTTTGATGAGGACATACCTACACCTGGACCAACCCTATCTGCCGTGCCATCACGATGGCGCTCGTATAATTTTATTGCGTTCCGTAATCCATCACCCATGGGGCCCAATCAAATTTGCCGTACACTGTATTAATGTCTATTAAGCCTCGAATGTACATCCCTTTTCCGTATGTTACCGCCAACACGTTGATTACCTCGCTGTACGCCCCTCTCGTGTGAATTGCGAGAATATGTAACAAATTCTGTCTATGTATTATGTATGTTTCTCTTGACCTTCCGTTCTCACAAACACACACACACACACAAACGTTACTCTCGAACCTCTTATTGGATAAAAATTTGCATCATACACCTGTCTCACCTCGCCATTCAACATAATTCACTCAAAAATCCTAACTTTTTCAGTAAGCATACCATCCCCAAGCATGTCACGATCGGTGTATGATTCGTCTCCGTACAGTGACAACTTACCTCCAGCAGTGGAAACTTGTCAGCCCGAAGACACGGTAAAATTCGGCCATGGAAAGGTGAAGGCGCTAGCAAAGTTTTACAATTCCTTGAAGGACACGAATAACAATGTCATAAAATATTCAAGACCTCGTGGCGGCTCTGACCCCCCGTCAAGGCAACGGTCGCAAAAGGAAGAAAGTGCGAAGCTATCAAACACATCGGTAAGCCCCACCACGAATCGCTTATCAACCGATGAAGAGCAACAAATTGTGAATCAATTAAAATTGTGGAGTGAATTCGGTTCCGATGGTGAAGAATTGTCGCTGTCCAGAACGAATTTGTCACTCAAGCGCTCACAATCCTACGACACATCGTTGAACGGTTCCATTTGCGAGGGAAATGATATTGCCAGTTGCCGCACATCGTATGAGCGATTAGACAGTGGGAAAATGTCACACGATATCAAACGTGCCGACCATTGCTCACCAAACCTAAACCACCTACATGCAGCACAGCATGGGCTTCATCCGCATACGCTTCCCACCGGATTTCTTCTGCGAAAGGTTAAAATGTGTAGCCCGAATTGTAAAAATATCGAAAATCAAAAGGTGGCATTAAACTTCCTGTACGGCCGAAGTGCGCCGGAGTACGAACATCGTACCAGCTGCCCAGACTTGAGCAACGTTCGCCAAACGCCACGACAATTGAAGAAACAACACAACATTCTGCGACTGCTGAAACAAATCAACAATAAGCTGAATGACGCTTCCGACAACGAAGACTCGCCCGCGAACGATGAAGAGAGTTGACCGGAATGTAAATTTAAGCACATTTTCCAACATTTTCTTCCACATCTTTGCTGGCTTTGGACATCAAGAGCATCACCAAATTTTCTATTGAGCAAACACATGCCGCTTCACATTTTCAAACTATTTTACGTACTCAGAACGCATAGCATCGTAGTTACATACATATATTGGCCGTTGAATATTATACTATCCGCGTAAACGGGACTAGGCGGCTCACAACCGTTATACATCAGTACAGTTGGTTGTTGTGTGTTGGTATCTTGAGTAATTACATATTGATATTTTCTGTTATTCCAATCTTTAATATATCCTTCAGTTTATGTTCCTTTATCCGCCATGGATGAAAGCTAAATAACTGAATAGCCTTACTTAATGCATTGCATTTGTAGATTTTGTGTTTGGTTGTTGAAGTAATCATGTTTCGTTAACTGTTGATTATTTATATTTCCAATTGTAATACATTGCCTTCGATTCATCATCGAACTTTGATTTTTCCAACATGATGTACTGTTGCATGCCTTAAGTTAAAGCTTGAACAAACAAGAAATCTTCCAAACAATTTTGTAACATTTTGCGGAATAATATTTTCAAACACGTGTACACTGCACATCACGTTTATTGTATAGTTTATTTAAATTTCGTTTTATTGATTTTTCTCGCAAGGCTTCTATTAACCGGCACTGTTCTATTATTCATTTAATTAGGCGGACGAAGAATGTCCGAACGGGACATGACTCGCGTCGGTACGAGCAGTGGCGATATCAGCAAACCCCCCGTACCCTCAACATCAGCCGGACAGCAGTTATTGAATAGTAAATCCGTTCCAGCATTGCACCATGTAGGCAATATTGGTGAGTATCAATAATGAAGCATTATTTTTTGTTTCTTTTTGTATAACTTAATTTCCACCTTCTCTTCCGTCTCGTTAGGTGCTTCAGCTAATAAATCCCGTAGCATACATAACCTTGCCGGCGGTGGTGTTGGAGGAGGAAGTGCAGGAACGATCGGTACGGCGGGAACCAGTCAAGATCAAGGATTCTATCAAAACCTCAGTGTGTATAGAGCCCAGAACCAGAGTCATCCAAATCTTGGTGAACGGTACGTGATATCTTCATAGATTCTGCATAGTGAGCAGTGTTGATTAATGTCCCTCTCTCTGTCTACGATTGCAGGCCTCCAATGCCTCTTCAGACATCCCTCAATTCCCCCGGAGCTTCTAGCACAGTTCATCAGCAGCAGCAAATGTTGCAACATCAACACCAACAACAGCTCCAGCAGCAGCAGCACCAACAGCACCCGATTCTGAACCGTCCAGCGTCTGCCTATTTTAATAGCAATAATAGTGGTAACAATACCAATCCTAGTAATTTGTTACTGACAACACAGAACACCATGTCTTACACGATGCCTAATCAGCAGCAGCCTAATAGTAGTAATAACGGTAATCTAGCAAACATATCGCAACAGCAACAGCAGGGTAACATGAACACGATGAACAACCGGCTAGCATCGACGATGGGTGGTAAACAACAAGCCGTACTTCCGGGCGGCGCAGGAAACAATGGTAACGTGAACGGGTTTATGCGCGATGCCCAGGCACAGCAGAGTCTTCGCATGAATCAAATGATGGCCCCGTCGATGCCAAATATTGCCCACTCGGTGGCGGGCAGTGGTTATCCGGCTCCGGGCGTTATCTCGGCCAGTCAGAGCATGCAAAATGTCAATGTCATTCCCGGTGGTCCGGGCAGTCCGGCCGGCGGTTACAACTATCACGGCAGCGCGAATGGAAGTCCAATGCTTTCGCCTCAAATGTATCCTCACGATGGTCAACAGCAGCTTGGTGCTCAGCACCATTCATCACTGCTGCGAGGTCAAGCGAAGTTAGCCGAAATGAACGAACTCATCAAACGTCGTCAGCAACAGCAGCAACAACCGGTATCGTACAACACCGCTACGACAAACAAACCTCCTCAACAGTCACAACAAGGACCAAACGCCACAATGCCTCCTTCAACGGCTCCGAAACCATTGCGTGCCCAAGATGATCAACCTCCTCTTCCGCCTGCATCAACACACCCGATGTTCAAACCCGGCACGGGAGGACCGGCCCAACTCAACAACAATGCATACAGCAGTGCTGATCCTCCGAAGGTAGGATTTTATCCAACAATGCCATCTCAAAGTAAAAACCTTCCTCAAGCTGGAAGTAGCCCTTGGGAACGGGAGGAGAAGGAGAAGGAAAGTGAGCTCCGTCGGGAACATGTACGTGCCTGGCGAGATCAGCAGATTGTGGAGCTGCAATCACTTCCTCAGCGTACCCCGAAGCAAGAAGAACAGTTGCGAACGCTCATACTTGAGCGTGATTTCGAACGTCGTGCGATGGAAGAAGATCAAGACTACGACAATGATATGCCACCCTACGGTGCGAAGGAGCACGGCAATGTGCAGGAGGTAGTCCGTTTAACACAACCAAACTCTGGGTCTCTCACAGCGCCGATGACGAAGTTGAAGCAGGTTGATATCAAAACCCCAGCAGCCGACACACTCTCGATCACTTCCAGCGAGCAGAGTGTGCCGTCCGTTTCGACGGCAATTGCTAATTTCCAACAACAGCAACAGGCTGCGGGTGGTGGCGCACCACCTCTAATTCAACCTAAAAGCATTCTTAAACATAACAACAACAGCAGTACGCCTTCGTCCCCATCTAAAGGTGCCGCCAAGACGGCAAGCTTTGCCCACGACGGAAACAATCCTTTGGCAAGGGCGCAGCTTAACCTCAGCGAAATAACGGCCAACAATACGAATGCAAACCAGATGATGTCGCAGATGGTGCACGATATGAACCAGATGAACCTGTCCAACATGCCTGGAGCGACACCGTCAGCAGCTTTGATGGGTGAGGATCGTGAAAACAGTGAGTATGGTCATCCGATGACTCACGAACAACAAACACTGATGAACGGTGGAGGCGGAGTGAATCCGTACATGCTGGGAGGTGATGCGAATAATGGTAATGGTGTTCCACCGCCACCACCACCGGAACGGAACAGCTCGTATGTGATCATGTCACAGCAGCAGCAAAAGCTGCGTACAAGCACTGCTCCTACAAAGCTGTCTTTTAGCGGTCCAACCACCAGCAGTCCCGCATTGGACATGCAACAACAACAGCAACAGCAACAACAGAATGCTATGAACAACAATGTCAATACAATGGGCGGACGGTACAATAATAACAACCTGCTTATGACTGCCCCGAACAACGGACCGCTAAATAACAATCAATCTACCGCCATGGGTGGTGCGAACAGTAATGTGACAGGAGGAAATGCTTCGTTGCTAACCAACAACAGCTACAAGGACAATAAGCGAGTGTCGTTCCACGATGAAGATGCCGGCAACAACAACGCACCAATGATGGCCGCTGGACCAGCGGGTTACACGCAGGCAGGTCATTTGATTGGCGGTAGTATTGGCAACGAAACGACAGGTGGAAGCGGAGAGTTAGGTACCATCCTGGAACGACCAGATCCAGACGTAAGTAAACTATGCTGAATGGTTAGAGACGCGACCGAACGATGGCGCCACTAGTCACAATCGATGTTGAAAAAGTCGAGCTTGAACAAAAGCTTAATCTCTCCGTGCTTTTCCCATTTTCCACAGCGTTTCATCGACGAAACTATGCCGGCAATGTTGCATACACCCACCACCCCGGATGGAGAAAACTGGAACATGCAAATTCAAGCCACACCAGGAGTAATTGGTGCACAAGAAGTTTATCGGTAAGATGAAAAAAAACATTGGAAATTAGAGAGCATAATTATTAATTTAAAATACTCTTTTGTGAATATTTCCCTCAACAGTGACCCACGAACGCGTCGATTGGCCGAACAACAGCAAAAACAGAAATCGGAAGCCGTACCCGAGAAGCTGTCCTTCAAAGAGAAGATGAAAATGTTTGCACTGGAATCGGGCGAGAATAATACACCGAAGGATAAGCTGAAAATATCCCGCGCCCAAAGGGACATCGATGCCGTACATTAGGCGAACACAAATGGATGATCAGTTTCTGTGCGTTTTGTTTAAGCTTTGTATGCATTTCCCTTCCATGTCCATGTCCTCTACCAAAAGTTGTGATATACGTCGAAACAGATCGTACACAATTCGAGGATGAGATTTGATAAATGTTTGCGCTTGCGAGTGCTTTTACACCGTTTGTTTATCCCGTGCATATGCACCATGTAAACATTGGTTTAATCGTAGATAGATCAAATCTTCTAGATCGTGTTACAGGTGTAAAAAGAAGATATCATACAGGATAGAGGGCGTACTAGCAGTTAAAAAGCTTGTGTGAATGATACTTGAACCCAATGGACCAAGATGATAACTAACAGAAAAGCTTTTAAGAATCAGCATAGAGAAATGTTTCTGTTTTTATATACATACATATCTATTATGTATACCGGATGAAGACAACCATAGTCAGCTAGTGAGAAGTTATATTTATCTAAACAGGAAAACAAGAGAATCGAATCAACAGAAATAGGACGATGCGGCAGAAGCAAAAGTCAATGAATCGGAAACTGTTAAAAGTTGAAATTATCTTTTAAGCAAACCTTAGCAGTACACACATATGGTGGGAGTTTCATCGATCGAAGATGGTTTTAATAACATTATCCCTCAAGGGGAATTGTATTCTCTTTGTAGTATCCCTGCAAGTTTCTACATAGCAAACAACCTCTAGAATGGAATGCGCTGGGCTTGAGCGTCCGTACGCAGGTTCACGGAAAGGTCAATTTAATTAGTTCATCTAACCGCACCCATTCGTAGCCTTCCCCTACGTGATAATGTGTGCAAGCAGTAGTGTATAGGGTTATGGAGGAACTCTACAGAGGAAACATGCTAAACATTTGATAGAAGAGAATAACGGTGGTGCACACTATTGTTAACATTTACGACAGAGTTTACACTTACCCGCACTTACAAGAATGTACCCCCGGAGACAACAAAAAAACCGTTTTGCGAAACACAAGATACCTATTAGTATTAATCCCCTCTGTTGCATCAAAAACGTACACCAACTAACAAACGGGTCCACGAATTTTTTATGACGCACGTAAGTGATTTATTTCGTTTGCGCGCATGTGTGCAAACGAGCGGCTCTAACGATTCGATTGGTGGATTTGCAATTATTGAGTCAATACATTTTCCAGTACCGATATGCGGGATGTGCGTGAATCGAGAATCGGAGCAGAAGAAGGGGAAAGTAGTAGCGTCCGTAGTGGAAATCACCAATACGATAGGAAAGTGATTTTATTTGTTAAACATATTTTTATATCGCAATCGAGAGACTATTGAAGAATTTCCAGCATTTTTCGATACATTTAAGAAAGAATTTACCTCTTTATCGACACCGGATTGACCGATTTCTAGCACATATTTTTATCCTGCAATCCCTAGCGTGTACGCCTACGGAACCGCGACCAACAACACTTAGATCGTTTGTAAAGATTTGATAGTAAAAAAAAAAAACAAAACGAAAGATTGACATTAACATACCGTTTCAAACGCCGAAGGAATCGTACAATGGAACCACGTACCTTCCCATCACGTACGAGGAATTGTAAAGGAGTAATTAGCTCTAGCAGTGTAGTATTATAACGAGCAATGGCGATTTTAACCGATAGCGCTACGTTACAAAAGTGTGTGTATTCGTAGGGCATGTGTAACCGTGTAGAGAAGATATTCGATACACTAAACAAAAACAAGCAAACAGGCAGCGGTGTAGAAACGTTACAAATATACTCGATAATTACTATTTTCAAACTCTTAAGAAAATATAAAAGCAGCTATGTAAATGTTAGTAAACAGTTGAGATAAAATTGCAAACCAATGAAATATTATTCGGCCGTCGTCTCTTGACATTTGCACATTCGCATATCGATGACATGCATGTTAAGTATAATGTTAAGTATAAGTTGTTCTTTTGTTTTAGTAATTGCACTTTTCACAATCACAAATTATCACTTTGGTGCTCATTATGATAACTCAAAAGCGTGTCTATTTTCAAGGTTTCTAATTGACCCACTTAGTTTTCTATTTGCGACATGTTCTAAAGCCCATTTTGCACGTTTCTCTTTCAATCTGTTTCATCTCGGTGCCTTTACCGCGAAGGACGTCTACAACCAATCCATTCATTGTAGCCGTCTCTTTTTTTTCGGAATCATATGGCGCCCAATGTCCCCGTCAGAGTAAAAAAAAAACCTCACCAGCAACCTATCATTATCCGGCCCGGGTGAGCGAACAAATCCGTGAAACTCATCTCATCGAACGGTAATGTGCGTTTGCTTCCGTTTAAACATGGCATTCGATACACTTCACGGCTTGCGTAATGTGTTTCACGCAGTGCCGGGGCCCGGTCTTTCATCACCTCATCATCACGGAACGGTACGAAATGAGTCGGATCAAAATGACCGGCAAACGACGGACAGGGGCCACCATTTGGTGTGGTGTATTGTCGCTGCTACGGCGTAGTGTACGGGACGGGGCAGATTCAGTGCGAGAGTACTGGAGCGAATGTGTGTGCAGCTGAACGTGAGTAATTCGTTTAGCAAATTATTTTACATTTCATGCTCCATTTACGCTTTACGATCGCTCTGTGCTAGTCTGGTGACGGTTATGAAGCGGTGGTATTTAAAGTCGTCGACACCCTATCTTGTGTCTCGCCGTTTAGCCAACCGAACGAAACCCTTCTACTTGCGGCAAATGCGCTTTAATAAGTTTATCTGACGGCAAAGGATGTCCTTACGATAAACGAACGAACTCAAATTAAATCATTCGAAAGGCTGCCAAAGACAGCTATAATTAAGTTGTTATTAATATAAAAATCAAGAGTCTCCTATAGAATGGTTTAAAATAAAACAAATGTAGAAAAGGGTAATTGAATCGCAGAACTGACATGGTTTTTAAATTTCGTTGCGGGAAATAAATTAAATAAAAGCAACTTCCGTCAACTTATTTTGACTACAGCCAAATAGGGCTGGCTCATTGCGCGTAAATTTAGTATCGCATATAATAGAAACGAAACAAACAAAAAAAAACACGTTAATGTGACCCCCAACACTCACCGCAAGCGATTGTTCATTCGTGCGTTCCTGGGATGCGCTCCAGTGTACCGTGTGACATGTTAAATTTTCAAAAGCCATCAATGCAAATAGACAACCCCGGTCGCAGGCACCAATTTACATAAGGGACATTGAACCAGATAGAATGGAATTATGCATCGGCCATAGGACGAATGATGAAATCAACTTAATGCATGATTCGTATTGTCCGAATGGTTCGAAGGAGGAAGTGCGAAACCAGACGGAAACTTGACATGTGGCCAGTAATTTATTCACAACCGACCGGTACGTGTCAATGGCAATTTAATTCCCATAACCAAAACCGACTCTCAAGGGGTGTGGGTGGGTGGTGCATTTTAAAAATTGTTTTCGATGCCCTGACTGTGCGCTTTGTCGTTGGGCGTAATTCTTTTTTCGATCGGTTCGTGGCGTAGCAGATCGACTCGCGGAACTGTTTCCCACCGCCACATGTGGCAGAACAGACAGACCAATCCGTCGGTTTCCAGTAGTAAGTCGATTGGTTTTTGTTGTTTTGGGAGGGAAGTGTGTACTCGTACCGAATTCCCAGATGATTATTCTTCTTCTTGATGACAATCTAGTGGAGAAAAAGAAGAACAAAATCGATTAGATTATTTGCTAGGCTCAGCATATCCAGCAGGTGAAAATAAAACGGATCACTTCTCTTTCCTCTCGTTGAAATCACCGTTAAAGACAAACAGAAATAACCAGGATTTCTGCATTCGGATACCAAGAGAACATCCGTATCAGGAGGTAACAATCCTTCCCCTTAGCCATTCTGGTATCTCATATAGCTGTCTCGCTTTCACGTGTTATCATTGATCGGAGATGGGAGATCCTCTGGTATTGGTTATCAATATCACACTACGCGATCTTCTAGTATTGGTTATCAATATCACACTACTTTCACACAAAGCTGATCGATCGGTAGTGAAAGTAGATCGGATTACACCGATAAGGTCTTCCGTCTCTTTCCATTCAAAATCTCCTTATCTGGAAATTTTCCGTTTTGGAACCGAAACCGAACCGACATTCGACACCAAGAGAACATCCGTATCAGGAGGTAACACTAATTCCCCTGCGTCGTGCTGATATATACCCGTCTCGCTTTGACGTGTTATCATTGATCGCGATAGAAAATGTTCTATACTACCTAATTAGTATCATCGCTTGAACAGGGAGAGTGAGTAGATCAGATGATGTGAAAAGAATCTGTATCTAATTTACTCACAATATCAACCGATTTCTGATGTTTGATACCAAGAGAGCATTCAAAGCAGGAGGCAGCAATTATGTCATATTGCCGTCCCGGTTCCTTGTGCCATCTGAATGTTTCCGATAGAAGATCTTCTTCTATCGCCTATTAGTATCGCATACTATCATACGGAACTGAGTGATCGATAGAGTGAGTAGAACAGGTGATGTGAGAAATATCCTTCATTTCTTCCCTTCACGAAATCACCCGTTTCGTTTGCGGTGAAATCTCGATCTCTGATTTCTCATACCGAGAGTGCATCCAAAGCAGGAGGTTACAATGATTCTCCGCTATCATGCTAGTATCTAATATAGCCGTCCCGTTCTTACGTTCTGTAATTGATAGCAATTGAAGATCTTCTTCTATTGCATGGTATTATCACATACTATCATACGCAGGAGATTGATCGAATGAGTAGGTGGAACAGTTGATGGAGAAAGTATTCTTCATCTCTTTTTATCCGCTCGGTTGGTACAGTGTATAACATAAATAAAAAACATTTTTTTTAAATAAAATATTTCGCATCAGCAGTAAATTACTTAGTTAAAGTTAATTCAATTTCATTCCTGCTTATTTTTTTTTTGGATGGGACAGGGTCGATCCCACCCCATCTGGGGCTGGGTGGAAATGTAAACAGCCATAAATAAATCCATCCATCGATGCACTCGATGCATTTATCATCGAGCGAAGCAATGTGTTGTAATATATTTATTTTATTTTTCTCTTTCATCAGCAGCACGCTGTATGGAGGATGGTCGCCATCGGATCGGTCGTTGATGTCATGCCTTTTGACGGTTCGTGCATTCAGTCAATCAATTATCGCGCCCCAGATGGAGATTGATCCATCCACTGTGTAAATACAAGCCGACACAGGGCTTCGTTGGAACTGGACATCAACTGTACCAGGTATGTATGACTTTTTCCACCCAAAAAGCACTATAAATGCAATTAAAAATGATTGTTTCTAGTTCAAACTAAAATAGTTCCTCCAGTAAATGTGAAGAAACAAACGTATTTTAAATGATAATTATTTTAACACACGGCACAACACACATTCCCAAATTTGAATTGTTACTGTGCTGTTGCCGCCTCGCTAATGAATGAAAAACCCCTAGCTGATGACTATTCAAATAGGGGCGGGTTCCACTGGCGTTCTGTCTGGCTGATAGAGGAGGACTCGCTACTACGCGGTTTCTTTTCCGAAGGCCACCAACACCAACCCAATACCTTTGCACCGGATACACCGGGCTGGAATTCATTATTTATTAGATGGAAATGAATGATCGTATCGTAGTTGTTGGGGAATGTTAAATGTTACCCTCGTTGTATATCAACTACCGGTTTGTGTGTGTTTTTTTTAAAGCCTTCCTACCATTCGTTTGCAAATGTTTTTCGTTGAAGAATTGGGATCCCGTAAAAAAAAATCAAGAGCAAACATTACCATAAGGTCATTGTCAAATTACTGTGGCGATTGCAATTAGACGTGCGTCATATCAACAGATTCACTTACAGTCCCACAGAGTCCTGGACAGAGTGTCGTTACCTGTGAGTTGTCATCTGGAACATAATAAAAATAACCATTATTCTGTAGTCCATTACACCAGACACTCCCGGAATAAAAAAGAGCTCCATTTCCAACGGTTCGAAAATGGACGGTTTAATATTCCGAATGTCCACAGCCTTTGGTGGCAGACGATAAAAATGGATATTTTTTGAAAAATATATTTTCCGAATAGACATTAAGAGTCGATGGGAGTGAATATCCTAACGACATTATCATAAATTTGCCATAATTCAACCAGCTCACAATCAGGCATGACTAGTAGGGAGTTTGAGGATATTGGGCCAGACCTTCCAGAATGTCCTAAGCCGTATCTACCCGTTTTGTGAATATAGGAAAGCGTTTAATGTTCAGTATAGCAAAAGCACATAATTAGTTGTCTTGCAACTGAAAACGATATCTCTAACGAAGCTCCTCACAAACTATCTCCGCATTATCCGGGAAAAGGGAAAGAACCATCTGCTGCCGACATTTCATTTATAATCTTTTGCATAATCTCCTTCAACCCGAACAGCTATTGTTCCGAGACGTTTTTTTATGTTTTATTATCATTTCTGCAGCAGATCATCAAAAACCGGAGCATTTACTATCGGATTTCGTGATGAATGGTGTATGATTTTCATTCAAAATTACATCACACAAATGGGGTTACAAGCAGTGCGGAAATAAATGTGCGCTCTGTGCGCTGTATTGGGAGAACGGTTTCCGGACCAGGACAAGCAGCAGCAGCAGCAGCAGCAGCAGACACGCGATATGCAGCGTGCTGAATTTATTGAGCCATAAAATGGCACCCCTTTGCCGGGAACTGTCGCTTCCACTCGAAACCAAAACCGAAAGGGGATGGTTGGCCAAAAATGAAGGGAGTTTGTTGTTTTTTTTTCTCCAACCCTTGTTCGTGGTGTTATTGTAAAGGGGTAAGAATTTTGCAACCACATTTGGTTTGTGGATCCTTCTTTCCCGGGCACGATCCGTTTTTGTCGATCGATTTTTCGAGTCGATTTTTTTGCGCTAAAGAAGTCACCAGGCATATCAATTTCTATTTACAATCGCCATCGGAAAAGGTGACATCAGGAAACGGCAGCAGCCTATCGCTGGTCTGGAGACACGTCCATTGTCATTAGGCAGAAAAGGATACGTTTGGTGGATGGGATAACTAACTCACAAACAATAGTTTTCGTGTTTTTTTTCTTCTGTGCTATAATCATCGACAGGAGGTACCGTCGTGTAGTCTAAATTTTACCGTCCACAGTACAATACAAAGCGGAAATTTATGCACATTTATTATGCTTCGTAGCCATTACGCTGCAACTAACCTTAATGTGTGTGTGTGTTTGATAAATTTTTCGGTAATACTTACGTAGAACTTACCTACCGAGAAGCCTTTTTGCCAGCACATCGGCAATTCCATGACAATGGCTTGTGAATCACTTACTTGTTACGTTTTTTTAAATAAAGTTCTATTCTTCCATTCCAGCTGTCTCGTCCACTGCTTTTCGTGCCCCCGGCCCATCCATACAAGGGCAATTCCTTTGGAGTTTAGTTGCTTCTTAAAAGTTTCGTGCCGTATGCCGCTGCCGGTCCGGAATTTCATGGCATGGAAATGAAGACCATCATAAATTATAGGGACAGTTTCTTCCGGCCTTCCAGGAAGCGGAGTTTTATTAGCATGCCACAATGTGAATTTGTGCACTGTAAAACGAAGGGGAAGGGTGGAGGGGAGAAGAGGGGAGCACATGAATCATTTGCCTGTACCCAGAGTGTGCCGAGAGCAGTCGCAGTTTCATATATATCAGTGATTTTAAGTGCATTCGTATATATTACGCGATGCTATAAAAAGACCTCATCTTAATGTACACCCGATTGCGTGGTGCTGTTATCAGGGGAAATGGTGTAAGTAAGAATTATGATAATTTGCAACATAGTTTGAAAGTAGTCTAGTGGATTTTATTGTATTATTTAGCGAAGAGAAAATAATGCATTTAGATGTCGTCTAACCCCTTCTAAACATTAATTTTTCTCTGTACATTCATCTAAACACGGAGATAATGCTCCAAGCTCATTGTGTGATTTCTTTTCCAATAGCTTCAATTTTAATTACTGAAAATTGCTTAGAGTTTCCTAGACATGTAGAGCTTTATTACCGCGTTATGAACATTCCACGTCCATAACTGTAGGTAGGACACGCACCTGTAGGATAGGCTTGCAGTCTTCTAACTTTTAATGCTCCATAAACAATATTCAAAACATTCCTTTAAAATATTGCTTCCTCTAAAAGCTGGGTCTTCTTTTCTTATTATTACTAACGATTACTACGATAAATTAAGTATCCATTTATCGACCATGTTCGATGGACGTTCAATAATTTGCTTTTTTTCTTCAATCTACCCGAAAAATTCCAGACAGCTCTACTCAAGCTATATTGTCTAATCTGTTCTAAACACTAATTTCCCGTAAACAATATTCAACACATTCCTTTCAGATCCTAAGCTCCTTGTACATAGTGGGAAAACCCTTCAGGATCGCAAAGTGCCATTTATCGACCATATTCATACGATCAATAATTTTCTCAAATTCGTTAATCCATCTCGACAATACCAGTATGTTAGAACTCAGCACGTGGTGTTGCTAATTTTAAGGGATACTTACGTCTAGCCTAGATAATTAATTTCGAACGAGAATTCCTAGTAAACGTTCGCCTGGATGAAATAATAAATTGCGAAATTAATTGGCACGTGGTGCTACAATTTCAAGAATGTCATTGAAGTGTTCGTATCGTTTTTCACTGCTCGTGGATGGAACTCCCTGACGAAAAAAGTAAATGAGTTTATTACTTACACTATATAAGGCTTCAAAAACATAAACAAAGTTTTACCGATTAAAGTTAGTTTCATCAGTTCAGATATTTTTCTTTTACTAAAACGGAATAAGTTGAATAGAGTTGTCTCTTTAAATAATTTTCACAAAAACTTGTGCAACAAAACATACGATGCTTTCTTTTACTTTCTCCAGTAAGAAGAGGCTTAGAAGACAGTCTTAAAATTCCATGCAAACTGCTGCCGTTTAAAACCATAACCACCACCGCCTTCCTTCTATCCACCAAATCCAGATCGATGCCATTATTGGGATTATTGGAATAAATGGTTGCGAAATGCTGTTCCGCTCCATGGCCACATCGCCACAGCTCGATGGCGGTGCTGGAAAGTACCGAAGACGTTGCATAAATAAATTCCATCCTAAAGTGGTCGGAGCGATTAGAATGTTTACCAACTTCGCCATTCCCAACCATTCCGTGCTCTCTTTAGGCCTCCCTCTTCCTATGCGCGATTTGTCACGGGGTATAGAATTTTGCAACGGCAAGATAAATTATTCGTAGTACAAACATTTTACACGCACACGCACGGATAATCAGTGGCCACCGTGGGCCATGCAGAGGGGGTATGGGAAACCGAGCGAAACAGCTGAGGATGAGAATAATGGCGAACCCGGCCGGTTGTGTGGAAAATAATGCGAAAATAATGTATGCTCATTTGGCTTCGTTTCCCGTGCGTTACTTGGGGCGTTGGGGTTTGGGTAGATAAAGCCGTGTAGTATGTGATGTAATACGGTCCCGGAATGGATAATGTATAACTCGTTGCTGTGCAAAATTGGTCCCAGATTTGATGATTCATGTGGTTCGTAGTTAAATGGGAGCACATTAAACAATGCTTTTTTTAAGCATTTGGAAACGATGACGCAATTGTATGCTTCTTTCACAAAATGAAGCAACTTCGGTATCTTTGTGTTCTCCCAAACTTTAAAGGAGACTCTTTAATTACTTGGAAGCTTCTAATGATAGCTACACTCAAATAAAACATTCCACTGCCATCGGGTGGGTAAATTCTTGGGACACTAGTATCAGAAAGAAATCATGTCCATTTCCCTTCTCATACATCACAGTGCAAACGTTGTATGTTGAGAGATTTTCCCCTGGTGCAGTTGATCCGACTAACTACCATTGCGTTCAAGATATTTCGTTATTAATTCCCAATCTCTTTTTTTAACTATTCTAGCCTCAATGTTGTGGTCTCGGATTTACAAAAAACTACCACAACTATGTACCTACTTTCAGGATGTTTCGCGTACCAACCGTACCACCGTTAGAGGGATGTGAAATTCAATTTAACATTTTATTTATTTCCATCATTCACGGTGACAAACAGGAAGAACTCGTGGGAGACAGCAAACTAGGGATAGGGAAACATGTTTGAATAGCAAAAGTGGCCCGGACACTTAAGCGAACGCATTGAACACGACCGCGTGAGTCCTCCCTTATTTTTCCCCCGAATGTCAAAAACCATTCCCGACAGGCGCGTGATGGCGAACTTCCGCCGGGGCCCTGACCGGTGCAGATTATTTCTGACTACATCATCACCACTTTTTTTTATTTTCTTGCAGGGACAGGAACGTGTAGATGCATGATGGCTAATTGAATTAGGCGATTGGAACGATCGCTCCTGTGGCAAAAGTTTTAAAGATGTATTCGCCATCAATCAAACGTTCGACCAGCGCTTTTGCGAAGGATGATTCTTGAATGTCACACATCTGTGCACATAAACTGTGCGCGATAAGTAAGCGCTTTGTTAAATAGAATTTGACGACATGGGAAAAGAAAATGCGTGCGACCAAACTTAATATGGAATTAAATTTTGATTTATGTTCCACTATTAAAACGAAATTCAAACAATACTTATATTTTGTATTCATGTGTTGATTTATTAATATTAAAGTCAAATATCTTCTGAAGGCCTTAGGCCAGCGTGACCAGCTTTAACTCCAGAACGCAAAACCCATTAAGCATTCATGGTTAGGCATTAAATTTCGCCGTATCTGAGGTGAAGTCTAATAATGGGGAGATTTAAAGGGCATCAGTTTGAGACTCGAAACTTGATTCACGGCACTAACCACTAATTGATTCAATGCTGGTTATACGCTCCAACCGGAGGATATATTTAAGGAAAATTCTATACTTTGGGAATTAAATGTGAAGTGATCAATATTATAACACGTATACGTTTATCTCCACATCCATCCAAGAGTTACTTAGTCAATATCTGTATAAAGTTGTTTATTAAAGTTGATTCCCCAAAAGGGAAACACACGTCGGAATAATGTTTGCTCATTAGAATGAGATAAAACATGATACTGCCTTTAAAATCTTTAACAAATTGAAAACTCAAAAAAAACATGTAAATCTAACAGATCGGTATGAAATGGAGAAAGGCCAACAACCATGCATAACAGTGAGGATGATTTCCAGACACAGTGGAAACCCCCAAACTCCGACTACGAAATACGTTATCGTCAAACAAACACGAACTTTCAAATAGCTGTCGTTATGAATATTGTATTTCAAACAACGCACAATACACGCGTTCGTGCCATTTCTCTTCCCTTTCGAGACCATTTGGCTATCGTCAAGTGGGTGTTCTATCGGAGCAGAGAGGGTTTTTTGTTTTGCCCTTCCCGTTTTCGTTACTTTACCATCCCACAACACGGCCCTTGTATGGTGTGTTTGTGCGAGTATTCCAAACAGCATCCCTCGCAGCACCCATGCCAGCTGTAACATGAGACCGTTCTTTTCCATTCTGCCACACCAGAACACTGCCTGGCAGCTCATTCTGCACATTTATTTATCGCGGCGATGATTAGAGCCAGTACATTAACGAATGTCTTCCGAAAGCGAGAGAGGGGAAGAAACACGGCGAAATGGCAGCAGCAGCAGCAGCATGTTTGATGAACACGGCATTCGATGGGTGGTGGGCGAGAGGCAAAGGATTAATTTATGAGTTACGACAGCAGCACGATCACACGACAGCAGCACTACAACGACGACATCGGCGGAGGCGATCATTATCCATGCCAGTAACAACAGCTGACGCCCATCAATATGCATCATCATCATCGTACCCTTCGCGTGTCGCTTTCATGCCTCCATTTCCCAACTCCCCGGGTGCAGCTCTTTGAGTAAATCTGAGAGAAAAATATGTGCCACGGTAGATTATCGATAGGGATTTGGGAAGGTGCTTTGCTTCATTATTGTGCTTAATATCGCATCGAACGAATTGCCATATTTTGCTGCGTCACCCTGATGTGGCTAAGAGCGAAGGGAAGAAAAACGTGGAAAATCCATTCCAGAACAAACGCAAAAAAAGGGTTCTCCAAACTTCATACAGCTGGTTGCAGCAATGGGATGAGATAATGTATATTTGGGCTTACGAAAAAAATAAAAACCCGAGACGTCTCCGGAAGACAAAAGCGAAAGTCTGATACGGACATTCAACCGTTTGCCGGAGTGTTGTGTTGAATTTGGCAAACCAACCATATCGTGGCCTCCGGTTGGAAAATGGATGCTCCGGGATCTCAACACTGTACCGCAACAATGCTATTAAAGCGGAATAAAGGCCAATAGACCGATAGGGAGAGCCAGGGTTTTTGTAGAAACATATGGAAATGATAATTAAATAGGCCATGACAAGGCACAGCCGGATGGGGTTGGTCCACCCGCTCACACGCCCAACCGGGGATGCGAGATAAAAATGCGAAAGCGTAAAAGAACTCGACGTGCTATTCATTCGCCAAACCGTACCCTCATTACAGCATACAGCATCGATTAAAATCCCAAAAAGCGGGTGTCTGCTGACGCTCAAGTGGAGAAGTTTGCGTTTTTGAAGGCTCAACTCCAAAAGATTTGTATGCTAGATAAATTAGGGGATTTCTTCCATTCCCCGTTCTTTCGGCACTCGATATGTGTGTAGTCTCGGTTTGTTCGCGATGCTCAACGAGCTGCGTTGAAGTACGCTGGAACCGGAGACTGGCGGCGCACAGCATTCTTCCATTGTTCCGTGGTACGCCCGAGTTCCTTTGGCGTGGAGTTCTGGAACAAAAGCGCACACACATTCACCCAAGGGGATGGGACGGCCGGAGCACCCTGGGTAGAACAAACAAAAGGACAAAAGCATTCAAAAGGACACCAACTCCCAGTGTACGGTGCGCACTTTACCGATGAGTCGACAGAACCGGTGCTGGAATTTTCCCGGTGCGGTAGTTTTGCAAGTTTTCGGAACATTGGAACTCGCCCCATACCGTTGCGACATATCGACGGTATATTTGCTGCAAAAGGTTTGCCGGTTGTGTTCTACGAGCTGGAAATGATTGTGCCATCGAGGCTTTTGTTTTTCGAAGATCGTTTTCTTTTACTTCTTCAACGGAGATAATCGTTTACGGGGTGCTGGGTTTACTGGAAATGCATTCGATTTTCCTTTTCAATTTTTCCCGATGATGTCCATGGTGGTGTTCGGGATGGTGCACCAACGTATAGTCCGGGATCTTCATTGTCGGTGCTCTGGTCTGGACAGATAAAATGGTTGCAATCAGTGCCTAGAGCGTGAAGGCCGGAAGAAAGATAATTTTCAAGTTGCAGTTTGCATAATTAACACACACAAACTTTCTACCGAGACACGGTGGGACAGAACAGACTGCTATGGGGGACATATGGATTTTACTCAATCAAAAAAGAATTTAAATGACTGTATGAACCTAATGTATGACACTGAATCTCTTTTCTAAAGATTCATTATGCTTTTGATAGGCGAGTGTTAGTAAAAACAGAAGAATAATATAAACGACTCGAATGAAGCTGACTTGAATTCATTTCAAGCTGGCTTGTATGAAGCCGGCTCGATTTTAAGTAAAGTTGATGACGATCTGAATAAAGCTGAGTGAGTGAAGATGGCTTGAGCTCAAGTCAAGCATAAATGTATATAAAAATAACATTATTTATCGTTCCAAACATAACACTCAAAAAATGGAACGAATCAGAAAAATATTTAGCCATCTTATATTTTAACAAATGACACTTATGAAAAAAAAACCTTTGTTCAAAATATTTCGAAGAAAACTAAACAAAAATCTGAATCGTCCTTGCTATTTACAACAATTGCGGTTAAACTATAAAAAATATTTTTTAATAAAAAATGTCCATTTTTTCCTAAAACTTTATACACTGTTGTAAAGGACAGGAATGATTATGATGACCGTAGGAAAGTTCTGCTTATTCCTGATGCATGAGTCAAGACCGTTGATTTTGAACACTTTTGAAACATTAAATCTTTTTCCTATAAAAACATGCAGAAACGTAGCATAGATTTACGTACCATTCATTATCTTCCGTTCGCTGGATTTGTTATTTTAAATTATGTGTTTTTTTTTCTTTATTTTTTTATCCACTTCCTTCCACACGGAATAATAAGCGGTGGTTCCTTCGCCCATTTCATCCGCCATCCCTTATTTCGCATCATTTTTATGTTTTCCTTTCAAATCAATGTTTTATGGGCCGGTGGACCCTTTTCCGGAACGGTTCTGTTATTGTTATCTAATTTGTGCTTTTTTTCTGTTCCCTTCTCAAATGGCGGAGTAGGGTGAAAGAAAACAAAAAAAAAAGGAAAATAGGAAAACTCTCCCAAGCGGTCGTTCCTGCCGACCGAAGATCCTGTTTGAGTATATTTTCATTTTTCGCGGAACAAATCTCCCATGGAAAATCCTTTTTACCGTTTGAGCTCAAACATGGGCCGGGAAATACACAAAAGCCTAATTCCGAACAGTTGTGCTGTTCATTATTTAAAAAAAGGTTTATATATTGAATACTATCTCACAACATCACTTCAAACACTTTGAATACTTATAGAACATTTGTACATACGCTACAATATCGCGACGGTGTGTTTAAAAGCAATCTCTAAACGATATTTCCTAGCAAACAGCACTGAATAAACACATGCCCATCAGCAGCTCTATTTGCCGATGGCTTTCTATCCGCTTTCAAACCTAACAGAAGCACAATTACGCTTAGAATCGGTTGTGCATCGAATCGATCCGGATTCAGACAAAACGTATAAAAAAGAAACACCATAATTCGCTATGCTCTCGATCGGGCTGGAAATTGGTTGGCTTCTGCAATGAGCGGCGCACCATCGTTACTGGGTGCAATCCGACGGCGGCCGTCAGTCTGAGCTCTGAGGCCAGCAAGAACCATTTAAAAATAACGACTCTTGCTTTGCCCGAACGCTTCCTGCAACGCTGCCATGCAGCAGAACCGCCGACAGCGCACAATTGCGACAGTTGGCAGTATAGAATGACCGATTTTCGTCGTGTCATTGCCATTGAATAAATTATATAATGGGACAGTAATTACGATTTGCTTCAATTTCATGCAACATAATGGCCTCTCGATGGAGCATGCTTCCCAGCGAGAAAAACCCCCCGATTGCTACACAAGCTTGCTATGGTTTTCTGGCCATTGGGTTCGTTTCGAGTCGTTCCCTATTTCTCCCAGGCCACCATCGTCACATCGCATCATCGTTCGGGGTTTTATGTTGATTCGAGGCCGCATTGTCACCCGGTCCCCGGAAGGACAAAATGAAGGTTTTCCGCTACTCTTCCAATGTGTGTGTGCGAGCAGTTTTCTTTTCCTGTCGGAGGACACACTTAAATGGGCATTATCGGATTTGCTCATCTTTATTCGTTTTGATGAAATAAAGCTGCTAGGAACAAAATAAACGACAAACGATGCTCTATTGTTCCTGCCCTCTCAGACAAGACAAATGAAAGGATCGGTTCGGTTCGTTTTCTTTTCGGTGAAATGGAAGAATGCAAAACTTCTGGCACAAGACGGCGGACGATAAAAGTCGACCACCAAAGGATAAATTGTGTGCTGGCCGGGTTTGTTAGAATTTGCTCCGAGTGGCAGCTGTCAATTGTTGCCTTTTTTCCACCGAAACATGAGGCCAAGTCATCGGGTATTATTTTTTATGTTTTATTGAACATAATGTCGAGCGTGGACCGTACTAAAGAGGAATCATTTAAGATAACGGTTAACACAAAATTTAAATGTTAAATATCTTTTACTGTTTATGGTTTGAATTGATACTTAACATTAAAAGCAAACGCAAGAGAATGTCAGACTGCGAACTAATGGTTGCAATTAATAACTTTTATTTTAATCTTTATTATGGAACGTCTTTGAATGTTAAATGGTCTCTTGACGGAGTAGTTTCCAGGTTCGGACAAAGTCACTAAAGGTTGTGAAACAGATCTCATGAGGAGACCGGCAATGACGTTGAATATCTAATAACTTTGAAATCAATGAAGTTTTGTAAACAATTACAGACAAGTTAGCTAGCCAGTTACGGTTTTTTTCAATTTTGGGAAATAATATCGGTAGCAACGGGACTAGCAGATGCAAATTAATGAACTAAAAATTAAACATTTAATTAAACTTACAGTAAAACAGAAGCAACATTACTTTGGTCAGAGGCTTTCAGTATTCAATTTGCAATACAATCATACTGAATATACAAAAGGGCGTTAATAAGATGGAACATTAAGCATTATTGTAAATCTAAAGATGCTACTCAGAAGAAGCATTTAAAATGCTATTAAACGATAAAAACGATTTTAAATTAAATGTGAACAACGGAAAAATGTGTATTGAGTAATTTGAAATTTAAATATGCAATATTCGTTACTATATTACAGTCATTTGGCAAATTTTGATTTATTCGCTACATCCCTCATTACCAGAATAATTGAACTTTTGTGTATTTTTTTACCATTTACTAAATATAGAGCTTCAATAGATTATAAAAATTACTTAAATTATTATAATCTCATGCACTACATTTGATATATTATATCCTTTTTCGATCGATCATTCATCTCTCATTTCCACTTCTCGCACGTATCGTCTATCATTTCACCAAAATCGTTCTTTGCCATATTTCTTCTGTATTCCCTACGAACGCATGCATCCGGGCAGACGAATTTGATTATGCACCTCACTGGTCGCTACGACTCCACCCTAGATCGAGAAAGCTGGCAGGATACCGATCCCGAACAGAGAGAAAACTGCCCAAAACGATCCACTCAACCGATTAGCCCGTGATTTATGTGCTCATCCCCCAACCGTTCAGCTAGCTTCTTTCGGAATAGTCCCTTTCCTTCATTCATCGCAAGAAACGGCCGCCCGGAACGAAGTCCTTCCAGCAAATCCGGTCAATCGAACACCGACCGATCCGGCACGGTTTGCCCGATCTACACGAGCCGAACAAGCGGACAAGTCGTCCTGTTGTTCATGGGTTTATCCGCAAACCTGGCATGTGCGAGATTTTGTTGTTTTTGTTTCCTTCTGCGTTCTTCTACTTCCATGCAATTTCTCTCCTTCTCTATATCCTCCCGATCATGTGTTTGAACTGCTTGTTTGGGCTTTGTTTTCCGGGGCTCGTGTTGGTAGTTTTTCGTCCTTCCATTTCGTGCATCGCTCGTACGACCTCACAGTGGCAAGTAAGCAGGTGAGACGTACGCGTGGGAAAATGTTGAAAAATCACCAGCTGCCTGTATGCCTGGTATGTGTATGTGTGTGGGGCAAGGTGCTGGAAAACTATCGAAAAACATTCTCGAAAACAATTGCGAACCAACCCAACCAAACGGTGACTGCCACCGCCCTGGGGGTGAATGTACGGTATTCGTAAAAGAGATGAATGTCTTTTTCGCTTTTTTTCATTTCCTCCGGCATGCATGTGCATGTTTGTACGACATGCACAACGGTTCGTATTTGGGTGGCCCCCTACATCGACCGCCGACTGGTCGGTTCTATGCAATTGCCTTTTTTTTTTTTTTGAGAGTTAAAACACATGCTACCCGTATTCCGTGAAAATCCTTAATTGTGTAAGGACATACTTCTTTGACAAGATGCTAAAACATGAACGCTAAAACATGGAGTTTATTTGAATTTAATTGATTTTGGGAATTAAATGAATTACCATCTGAATTCGATTAAATGAATCACGTTTGTCTACGTTATTATTTACCCATTCTAGATGCGACCCGTATGCAAATACAGATGAACACATATTTATTCATATTGATCAAACATACAGCATTAGTATCTGCGGAGTGCACCGAATTGTACATGAATACAAATGATTGCTTACTGATCAGTACAGTTCCAGGAACACTTTGACAAAAGCTAAACATTTGCGAACAATATTTACTGTTCCACATTCGTTTGTGCATGCGCTTATGTGATTGAATTATGTTCCACGAACTCGGTTGCATATTTGCGTTTGTTGAAATGGAACTGGTTTTAAATTTAAATACCAACTAAAAAGTTTCCAGGAAAACCTATTTAGTTAGCTTTTCCTTTCCTTTCATCACACACTCTGTGATTGTTCGGTTTTCTCCATTATTCACAGTTATGGAAACTTCCCAAGCATATTTTCATTTGAAATGTGGGCAGGAACAAGCTTCTGGTCTGTCACCAACAGCTAAACCATTGTGGTCTAACCAAATCGTTGCCTTTCCGTTGGAGAGGTAGTTAAGGTCATGATATGTCTGGCTTGAATGAGAATGTTTGTTTAAAGTTTACCTCTCAAGTCTCTGCTTTTAACTCGCCAACAATACTATGTACATGCAACTAGTTTAACATGGCTAAATACTTAGCTTTATGTGTTTCTTGGAAGTATATCCTTTCTATTGAAGTTTCAACAAATGAATGATGGTCATTCCTACCAATTCTCCTAACTTATGTTAGGTTTGAGAAAGTGTGAGAACCATTGCGGTATTTTTACTTTAACAAAAATAGTTTGGCTAGCAACAGTACAAAGTATTGCATTCTATTGTATTGTGTATTTGTCTTTATATTAATACTAATCCTAGCTACAACAATATCCTAGCGTTCATTCAGCAAATGCTGAAAGTAGTGACCACATAGGGCTTCATAAATCAATTATTAGGACTGTTTCACTACTTTTAAGGACACCACTGCGACTTGCCTAATATCAACAGGTGATATTAGGGTACAAAATTCCAAAGCAGAAGTATATATTGTATCTAGGGTATATTTTAGATCATGATTCCTACGCTACACATGCCCATAAACTAGAATTCCAGTAAATTACTCGAATTCTTTATTCCTCTGGGTAATCTGTTGGACCCCTTCTTAAAAGCGTACAAGAGGAACATTTTCAGGACAATGGAGGAGCCGCTACCATGACGAAGTGTATGAGAGGTACGACGACCTCACTGTTGTACAATGAATTAGACTCGCCAGGCACGTCATGAGAATGGCATCGGACAACCCAGACTGTAAAATCTTTTTAGATGCCTGGTACACATTCCTAGTTTTACATACTTCCATTGAAGAATATAATAAGCTTTTTAATCTTAAAAGCATAATAACATAAGAGACGAGCAAAAAAACGAAGTGTGTTCTTGTGGAACTGTATGAAGATTAACAATATCTAAAGATGTATCCAACTCTCAGTTGACATAAGCCAGCTAAAACAGTTTAAAAAACTAAATTAGATACTCGTTTCTTCAACTCAGGAATTGGAATTAATTTTCAGTCAGGTACTGAGATGACGCGGTCCTTCTTAATATCTGGTGCGACGTATTCAGTCTTGATTTATTCATCCCCTAGAGCACATCAGAGTGTTTCTCTCAACATTGAAGTCTTTTTCGAAACAATAACTAAATTATTGTCACGAATTAGATGCCATTCCGTTCTCGTGAGTTTATTTTCTTGAGCGTGCATCTCTTCATGTTGTTCCTCTTAGCCAGATAGCTCAATTTGTGGCAACACGGTATCATATCTTTCCAACATTCGAGTGAAAGCTACCGCTCTCCGACGGTGTGTGCATCGTATAACATCATTATTCGAACTAATGGAATCGTCCGACAAACTTCCACACGGATTCGATCACGTCCTTCCAGACGGATGGCGGGAACGGTTCCAAGGAAAAGTTCCACACGACTCACATCACCCACGAAGGTCGTTACCGAAATCATTACATTCGGTCGGTCTGACTTTTCACGACTTTTCTCGCCGCCGACAGACGGGGTCGAGATGGGAAAGTGGGGAAGGGGATAGCGATACAATTTCCCGGCGTGTCGAACGACCCGTGTCGGACACATTTCGGGGACCGGGGGTCGTGTAATAGAACACTCGCCGAAATTGAGATCCTCCGGTAGCGTTAATGTAATGCCTCGCATCGGTACAGATAAGCGTCGTCTACGTTGGAGGCTTCCGCTGTTTGAGAATTCTTTCCAACCGATTTGCTTTCCCATTATCGCGGCGAACGCTGCCAGTGCAGAGAACCTTCAAACATTTTCACTTCGAAACTAATTTTCCACCAACCAGAGATTGTGATGATGGTGAAGGAAGAAAAAAACATACGAATGCACGCAAAGATCCCAAGAACAAAGTCACGGAGAGAGAAAATGTGTTTATTGTTACGCTCAAGCTGTCGAGAGTTGGGACCGGGGCACTCGCAAGCATCCGTACAAAATCCATCCTCCGTTGCTACTATTTGCTACTAGTTTGCTACAAAGTTTCATGACTTCTGGGGTCTTTTTTTCCCTGTATGGATGGTTTACACAATGCCTTCGTCCCGTAACCGGGTGTGGATGATTGCTACAGTCGACCGAATTTCGATCGGGCTGACTAGGCATTCGACACGAATTGGAACAATCGACGTGCATTGTAGCATCACTGTTGGCCACACACGACACCGCAACGAATGAAGCGCAATGTAGCAAAAGCCAGACAAAATGATTAGTTTGTAGCACACAAAAAGCCATTCAATGTGACGCTGCGCGCCAGATCGGATCGCCCGGTTTGGATTTTGGGTGCAGCAGCAGCTGCACCTGTGCTTGAGACATTCAGAAAATGATGCTATTAGTTTGTTTGTTCCGACACCGTGATCCCAGAGGCCAATCCTCACGTCACGACCAGCCCTGTGTTTGTGAGTCAGGCCACTAATTCTCATAACGGAAGCCATCGCAACACGCCATCATTTCGCCGATACAATAAGCGAACGCCGGGCCGTTTGTCTTGCGGATGTGGATAGAACGCGATAAAGAACGCTGGGGCCAGCTTTCCGTACGGGAATTCGTCACGGAGCTTTACTGGAAGCGTAAAGAGCTATTATTGTACCATTATTTCTCAACGTGACACGCCAAAAAAGTTTCCTCCCCTTTTTGTCCCGGTGTCCCGTGGAAATGCTCCAGAAGTTGTGTTCATTTTTCTTTCCTCGTTGCTTCGGTTGGAATGAAACCCTGCCTTGTTAGGGAGAACGAACCTTCGCCACGGTTGTGAGCGAACGGTGGTTTTGCGCGTTGTTCCGCGCCAGTTCCGTGCCAGTTTCGTACCATTATTATTATTTGTGCGACAACAATAAAAATAAATGCGAACAGCCAGCGCGCAGGAAACCATCATCATCATCTCTTGGTGGTTTGGTAAGAAGGGTTTGAAGGTAACGGAAGGTATCCGCATGTCTTCTGCAATCCGCCAGTGAATTCGCGGTCTTCGAAAGCAAAAAAAAAGGTGACAATTGCCTAGCCAGGTCTGTTTGGGACTGATTTGCTCACGGGGACCTTCAATAGCCCTGAGAGGTGTCTTTCTCTTCGTATCTTCGTGCGCGGTACGTAGATACGCTTGAAGGTGCAGTCTCATCTAACCATAAATTGATTTATGAATGTTCCGCCGCATTTGTCGGCCGGCCAACACTGCAAAAGCGAAAAGCTAACAAACAATAGCATTTGTCCCAAGAAAATGGACACCCTCCTGTCCGGGGTTTTGCGTTCGTAAAGCTGATGAGCCCTTATAAAGTTGTTTCGCTGTGTTGTGTGGATGCCATCCACACACGGCGAATGGATGCTTTTATTTGTTGATTGAGAGTGATGCACAAGAAGGCAACCAGCGTGCAGGTACTACCGGATCACTTTTTCTCCACTAACGGCCAAGGTCGGTTAGCAAACGGTAACAGTGTGTGTTTTACGATTCGTAATGGTACCCGTAAACTTGGAAAGATGATTCAGAATTGCCCTTTGAGCTGTACGCTTCATAACTAACTTTCAGTTTATGGGTTTGTTGTGGACGTATGGCGTGAAGAATTCAATTTATTTTCGAAAGAATTGCAATAAAGTGTAAATTGTGCCCAATCGGATAAGTGTCCTGGTTTGGATCGGTGTTCTACTATAAATGAAGTTTCTTTTTTTACTGATATAACTCTAAAAACCAATTTTAAAATCTTCTTCGGTGATATAACGAAATGCTTCAAGTAGCTAAAGCTAAAGCGAATGAGGCTATAGAGCCTAAAGTCTCTATAAAACAACCAAACAACAACAGCTAAAACGTTGGACATGGGAATAGTTTGGAGAGAAGCAGAGATTTTCTCTTTTCATAATACTTTAGAAAATTGATATCAAAACTGAACTAGTAAAAAAAATTAAATTGTAATAGCTAACCAAAATTACGTTATTTATCTTTAAGACATGAAATTATCCTTGAACAATATTAAATCTACGTTTGGATAACACCAAACGCTGGTCTTTACTCACAGACTAGTTATCAGATCAAAAGACAGCCGACGTGCACCAGACTACAGAACAATATTCAAGTACGGATCTGACTAGCGATTTTTTACAATACTTTATTTATTTTCAAACTTAATATTATTATACTTAGAATAGATGATATAGTCTGAGGTCCCTTAAAGTAATTCATTCAATAATTTTCATGTCTTTTCATTGCAAAGAGAAACCAAGGAACGTAAGAAGTCTTGGATCTCAAAGCCCCCTTCAGGTCTAGGTCCCTCACGGACACTCAGTCCTCGTTATGAAGATCCGTCTCGGATTACTCGTATCAACTCAGTAAGATACACACTCCTAAAAATCTTCTTCAGGAGTTGCAGCACTGTAACCTCAAGAGGTAACCTCATAGGGAGTTCTCAAAGACGGCCTTGTGTGAAATCCTTTGGACACTTTTTTCTAGACTACCGGACATCCCGAGCCTGGAGCATAATCCAAACAATTCAAAAAAGGATCACTTTTTACCATTAATAGCACGAAAGATACTTGCATTTCGGTTATTATTAAATTCCAATAGGATATCCACGTATCCGTCTCCACTAGAAGGTAACCACCGCTATACAGAAACAAAACGATCTTGTTGGGTCCGAAAAACTCGACCTACCCTACCTACCTCACCACGGGGGCTCGCCTTTGAAGGTCTTCTGTCATAAATTCTACTTCCCGTTCCGATTGCGTTCAATCGCCGGCCACTACACGGTAGCGATTATTCCGGTGCGGTCCGTTTGACTCTCTATGCCGCGGAACAGACATCTTGGATGAATTCAATTTCACGTCTGCGTCCGATGGCGTACACGAGGTAGGACAGGGAGGTTGTTCTTCTCCTCGTCCTCTTTCCTGTTCCATCTCTTTTCTTGGGATGGATTTTTCCGTCTGAACTTTAGTCCCGGCCCAAACCGGGCGAACCGTGTGGTTAATGGTTCATATTTCCATCAAAGCAAAACCCCGAACAAGACCTCCTGGACGGGCAGGGGAGATCGGTTCGTTCGGGCTGGGATTTCACAGACCTGCGGACTCATCGATCCAAATCTGGACCCCGTTTCCCGTTTCAGCTGAAATGGAACGTCGGCCTCGCATGGGCATTCGAGCCGCATCATTTGGAATCGCTCGACCGTGCCGCCGCGCCGGTGGAGGTTGGTCTGATACGGGGCAGACGGGTTTCGAGGGTTTTAAATTACTTCGCGCGAGGCTGGCAACCTCCTCACGGCGACAGTAACGACATCGTTACGTGCATTACGTTTGTCCGTGGTCAAGTAAAGAAAAAGGAGACCAAAAAAATATATATACGGAAAAACGATGTGTAAAGAGTGTCAGACAAAGTGGCCTCTTTCGAGATTCGATAAACCGGAAACAATCTTGGGTGGGGTTTAGAAAAAATAGACCCGAAGTACGGATTAGTTTTCATCGGGAAACCACTCGAACAGCCAAGAATAAAGGTTCATTCTCGGTTCTCGGACTGGAAGGACTAATGGCACGTACCAAGTGGGTGCTCTTATCTGGCGGTTCGGTCGTCTGTCAGTCACCATTTGGATGTAGGTCACAGGTTCGATCGAAAGATCCTAACCGCACACCGGATATTCTCGTAGAATGACAACCAACCGACCCCAGGGCCAGGGAACTAAATTCAATCGTGTCTAATCAGTTTTCAGCGCTGATGTTATTCCGTCCCGTAGCCCAACACACTGCGTCCGGCAGCGACAGATACGAAACCCTCCAACCAACGGGGCCACAACTCCCCGAGGACATTCGTACGTACGGCGATGGCTCATGGGAAGCCATACAGGCAGCGAACGTGTACCATGTGGACGGAATCGTTCCCGCAGGGACTCGAGTGGCACAGATTATATTTAATATGCACCGAGCGTGCAGTGACGGGCTGGTTCGGATCAAATGCAGACATGCATGGGGCACTGCACGCGCGTTATGCTGCCACCGAGGGAGAGAGAGAGAGAAAGAGAGAGTGAGGCAGAAATTTGCAATTCAAACGCAAACGAACAAACGCGCTCCGTGGACGGGCAAACGAATGGGAACGAATTTCAATACAAAATCCTAGTATCTGTCACGGCATGGAATGAAACGTTGCCTTTTGCATTGTGCCTCAACGGTCGGTAATGGTCTTAATTGAGTGTGTTTGAATTGGTTAGGATTTTTTTTTCTCGACCCGTACGCATGCATTTGTTAATGCTGGCTTGGTGAACAACGGGAGGAAACACAGATAAATTGTGTGGCTAAAGAAAATGGTTCCAACAGCTTTAGAATACCCGGCCAGCAAACGATTGGTGAAGTGAATTAATTTTCTCACCAGATTTTGAGGCGTACTGATTCAATCACATGAATCATTGTTCATTTCCACCAGGCGACATAATCCTTGCCATGCGATAAAAGAATTAGATTTTTTGGTTATTGTTGATTGCTCTCTCCAATATTTCTATCACATTATTTAATGTCTTCTGAACTAAGAAATACCCTTTTTATGTGGATGAGTATTTCTGACTTCGTGAAAAATATTCCAATTGCCCCAAAGCTCTGGAAATATCTCCATAACAAAGAAGTTATCACTCCATGTACGGCAGTAGAAGAAGTTCTAATGTGTATTGTTAAACTATTTGAAAAAATCTGTAATAAGTATTAAAATATAATAAAGATATCTAAACACATAAATACATTTTAAAGCACTATTAATAATACATGAAAATAAATGTAACATAAAATGCACAACTAAACCATTGTTTGTTGATAAGTACTTCAACACATGCGGCAGTAGAAGTTTCAAAGGACATGATGTATGATGAATGTCGTATGTTGTAAAGACCGAAAATGAAAAAAAATCTAGTTTTATAATAAAGGCACACATTAAATATTAAAGATTTCAATCACACAACAATCATTTTATAAAAAAATATAAGAAATGCAACTAAACCATCAGCGTTTTCACAATTGATAATGAATTTAAAAATATATAAGAGAAAAGTAATTTTTGGGCAATAATGCCTTCAAATGTTGTACAACTTCAACAAACTCTGAACACTTGCATTCAATTAACATTATTAATTTTACTGAAAACTGTACATCTTTGAAAATGTTGTATTTTTGCCATTAGATGTGAAAAAATGAAAGTTAATCCAACTTTTTCCGCTTTGTCATGAAACAAGCATAATTTCATCGACATCAAAACTCATTACACCGCAATCAAAATTAGCTTATCATGCACAATCACTGACGTTGCATTGCTCTCATCCCATTCTTCGCCTCTCTTGGCGCATATAATCTGCATTTGTGATGATGCATCGAAGCATTTAAATTAGCCTCTAGCGTTGGGGTTTTTTTTTCTGTGCAAACTTTGGTGGTTTAATAATAAAATCACCATATCGAAAAACAACATGGCCCAAACAAGGTTCCGGCAGTATGCAGTAGCAGCATAAAGCTGTTTGGCGTGTACGGCGCAGCAAATAAACACCGGAAATGAACCCGCCAAGCAACGATCGCTTCCCCAGTCGGGGAAGGTTTGGGAAGATGCACATCCCGCATCACCACACCCATTTGCAATGGCTTCCTGTCAGTATCAATTACCGGTCGGTAGAATGGAAAATCAGGAAAATCCTCACGCGCTCATGATTAATTCCCTCCCAACTTTTCCACTTGTGCTTTGTGCTGTCGGTCCGCTCGCTCAACTACACTGCACCAAAACCGAGCGTGCCACATGCTGCAGCGGACGATTTGAATCCATAATTTCGTACATCCGACTGTGGCCGATCCCATATCCGTTCGATCGGAGTGCTTTCTTTCGTGCGCGGTTTTGGCCCTCGGCGAAGGGTGCATATATTAAAACAATTTAAATGCCAAAGCACCATCATCAGCATCGTCATCATTACGTCGTCCGTTCGTTCGTTCGTACGGTTCCCTCGTTATTATTAGTTGACACCACCGGTCCTGATGCATACTACGGTTAGGGTGCAATCAATCGCAAAAGCCCGAATCTGCCACTTGCGACACAAAACCAACAGGGAATATCTTCGCTGTAATCGCGTGCTCAATAGTTTCGACAGTTATCTCCTGGAATCGAGGGTCTAAGTCTCTGCAGGAGGTCCCTTTTTTGCTGACTTATCCTGCAGCACCAAACAATGGGTCGACAGATTTGTAACCGTATTCTGTAGACACCGACCGAAATCTGAAGATTGATCCTGCCGGCCACCGTGCGCTAGACCCAGTTCGTGGCCTGATGATGACATATTAAAGCGGATTGTTGCTGGACGGTCTGTACCGCTTCCGAAGGGATTTCGGAAAGTGATTTTAAATTCATTAACGAACACCCTGTACGATGCTTCGCGTTGGGAAACCCCTCTATCGGTCACTTTGGCACGACGAGGACTTTTCTTTTTGCTGGTGATCCGCATCATCTGTGTGCCAAACATCCGGGGATTATCGCTTTCATTCGTCCAACCGTCGGGTTTGGTTGGTGAAAAATCCTCCAAACACTACACAAACTACCCGCTAGCCGTGGGCTTAGTGTGTGTTGCTTGGCAAGACAGAAGGATAAGCATTTCTCCTCTTTTTCCTTCTGCTGCTTTCTTGCATCCCTTCGATTTCCCTCTGTAAAACCTCACCTCGTCCTTGGTAACCGTTACGCATCGTTACAATTCTCTTACGAAACCTAAAAACCCCGGTACAGGGTGCCACGGGCAGAAATTTAATGACGATAATCAAATATTTACACGAAACCACTCCACGGCCGGAAGGGAGATACGTGCCGTGGAAGAGGAAAATTCAGACAGCACCTAGAGAATGGTTTTCCACTTAATTCGTTCGTTTGAAACTTTGATTTCTGAATATCACATTGTGAATTGCAAAAATGGATAAATTTATTCAAATGACTTTCATTTCAATGAAAATTCAAATCAGTAGAGATTAAATAATTTGCAACAAAATGCAATTCTTGGTAGTTGGATTTGAATAAGACGATGGGTTCTAACAAATAAACCATGGATGGGAAAGTTGATGGGAATTTCATTAAAAACTAATGCTTGCATAACGTTTCCCTTTTTATATAATAAATTGCGTAAACATTGGATAATCGCAGCGCATAATTTCCCAGTAATGTTTATTCAGAAACGAATTCGTAGAAACTCTCTTGCATTTGAAAGCTTTGATGGCATTGGATTGGATTGCAATTTGAATGGTTTATCTGTCGTTTTCAAACACTTCCTGGTATTTATGTAATACATTATAAGTTAAACATGGTACAGATATTCAAACAGTAATTGATTTCCATGATGTCCCAATATCCCCGGGGCATCCTCAGCTCTCAGGACCTCAGGCACCTCAATTCTAGCTGGCATATTCCCACTGGAACGATGGGATGAAGGATTTAAAATCGTTTACAGTGCAAATGCTTTGGAAACGTTTATGCCATGTGGCATTAATTACGGCAATAATACGTACATGCCTTTTAACTATGGCACCTCCCCAACTCGCTCGCTATGTATGCGTTCATTTAATTGGTTTCTCTTGGTATCATTTAATTTTTCTCTTCTTCACAACCATCTAACCTAAGCCCTAGCAGGTCTTATAACACCCATCCCAACTTACGAGCACGAAATAGACAATCACACCACAGGACTATAGCATCTCAGTTGGACGAAGATCTCCAGCACAAACCAGACCGTGATTTACATATGGTTCCAAACAGAAAACCCCAACATCGAAGTGGATCGTGTTATGCAAGCGGCTATACAATTCCTGTCATGACGGAGCACCGTACTGAGTTCTCGCTTCTTGTCGAGAGTCCTTCTGCGAAGTGCGTTTGTTTGTGGTGCGTAGAGGATCAAAACTGATGGAACCGATTGCGTGTCCGTGTTGGGCATCGTTTCGTAAATTTGATATTTTTCTTGCTCCTCCACCAACCAACCGGTGTCCACGGCTTTCGGCTAGTTCCACGAAGATGGCCGTGCAGAGTCTTAGCCGCCGTAGCGAGCAGAACCTTGGCAAGTTTTTATATTTAATTAACTCCCTTTTTGTTCTCCGATTATTTACGGCCCATTTCGTACCCAGTACACGCGGGGTTCGGGATGTCGTAAAAATCGTCCTCGGTCGGGTTCTCGCTCCTGGTGCTCTCGGTTGTACTATGAGGCCGAGGCAGAAAGAAAGCCGATAGCGTGCCGGCAACGTCGAGCGATGATGGTAAAGTGGAATAATTTTAACAGCTATCCAACGGCCGTGTTGGTCGTTGCGCACTATGTAGTCTTGCAAAAGGGCATTGTGATAAATTTTCCCCTCCAAGCCCTGGTCCCGCAAAACGGATGCTGTTGCCTTTGCCGCACGATCTTATCTGCCTGATGGGAGGGAATGAAAGAGAATTTACGGAATCCGACCTTCTCGTCACAACCTTTGCTGGCTTCGTGCTGGCAGGCGGGCAGGCAGGCTCGTGAATGTGCATCTAGGGGGATGTTTTATGGTTCTCTAATTTTTACAACTTTAATTGCCTCTCGGATCATTACATTTTTATACGTAAAAGCCGGATTGATGAGTGAACGCGCACGTTTGGAAAAATAATCCACACCGAAACTTCCGTAATCGGAAACATTAAAACGTTTGGAAAATCGTTCCATTCGTGCTATGGCGTTTATTTATTTCCACCCACTCTGGTTTTGTTTTCGCTTCCAATCGGGTTAAACGTCCTCCCGGCGTATGACGCTAAAGCAATCGTCACGACGTTTTGTCGCACATGGGTAGTACGTTGGACGGTGGTTTATTGTTTTTCCGTACACAAAGTGTGTGTTTTTTCCGAAGGGGTTTTATTTCGCTTGGGGGAATTTTCTTACATTTCCAATTCCTCCCCGGGCAACTTGGAATGTCAAACCGAAACAATAAAAAGTAGAGAAAACATAAATAAATACTTTATGGCAATCGTACATTGTTACGGGACGGGATTCGGGCAGCGTAAAACGCACACGTAAAGCCGGCCTGGGTAGAGGCCGAAAGGGGTTTTAATGGCCGTTCGGGGAAATTTCGTTTCGTGTTATGATTTAATCCGTTCTCGGTAGCATTTTGCTGCAGCTTGAATGTCTCGGACATTCTAAACCCTGGCGGCAAGAGTTCTGGGGTTCTCTCTCTATCGCTCTCTAATCCGGACGAGAGTAGTGAGTTTGTTTGTTAAAAGTTTCAGCGTTTTCAGCTTAGATGGATTGATCATCTGTAGATCTTCCTGGGAGTGATTGAACAGTTGGAAGGGGCTTTTTTAATGTTTCCAAGTTCTTCGCATGCTTGATTAAGATATTTGAGCTGAGCTTAGCTAGCGATTAGTACCAGGAAAGCGACCAAAAATAACGTCATCCATTTTAATCCTTCTACAGCATGCTTTACACTACGTAACAGTACTATAAGGCTACTTATTTTACGATAATTTTGTAAAATAGTTGAAGTGGTACGTAAAAATATGTTTCAACAACAGAATACAAAAAGAATCCTGTTTTTCAATTGTTTTGCCTTTCATTCATGCACACATTTAATTTTATATTTTCCGGCTGATAGAAAATTGATAAATTAAAGCCCAAAGTTACTATACGGGCGTAAAAAAATCGTTAAAAGATATATTTTTGGATTTCCTTGATTGTTCCACACTGTGAGATTTTTTTAATTTTGTCGCATATATTTTTGGAAATTAACGAGGCTCCATATTATTTATTATTTTCAGAAAACGTGATAAAACTTTTGATGAATCTATTAAATTATAAAACACCTACTAAATGTATCTTCCCTCCTGATAAATCAGATAAGTAATGGATCGTGAGGTTTAGATGTATCGATCAATATAAGGACTCAAATGATCCATATTCAACAGCAGTAGAATGGACAAATATAATCGTTATGCTTCTGTCGGATGCAAGAAAACAGATCCCTTCGGTTACATCAATGTACCCAAAGGTAATTACACCAATTCCCTACCGTCGAGCAATCGATTCATAATCAACCTTGCTGCCAAGACGCAGCACGCATAACCGTACTTGCGAGAGTAGTCATCCACCCATCATCGGCAGGTGCTATGGTACTACCGGTCGGTGTTGTCCTTTTGATGTACCTCGGTTTGACCGCTGGCTTCAACCAATCGGTAAAATGTGCCCTACGGGAAGGTATGCCGCTCATGTGGATGAAACCATTTTCCATATGTGGTGGCGTGTTCGGTGTTGTCGAAGGGTATAACACTTCCTACAAACAGCACTTTCCACTATTGTCGGACGGCAACTGTTTAATGGCCTGTGTCAGTGTAACCATTTCCCAGGTTAACTTCACGTTCAATTGGTGTGCACAGAAACCCAAACCGGCGCTATTTGTACGCCACCGAATCGAGCAGCTGGACTTTACCGTCTACAGGGAGAATAACACGTTTACATTTTACGGCTGCTCAACGTACTACATGGTCGTGATTGAGATTGAGAAGAACATTAGTTGCATCGCTGCTCCCTGCAGAACGATGTGGTATTACGCGGGAGATAAAAGCGAACTGCCCCGACCGTACTCCTTTCATCCGGAGTTCACCGTTGGTCAGCCAAGACAGAAGCTGCCGGCATATCGGATCTCACCAATTCTTCAACGGATGTACAGGAAAGGGTTATTCCGAAGGGGCGAAGCGTCAAAAATTGGTACTCAGCTTTGGCTCATCGGGTCTTGTGCACTATCGCTTTTGTGCACTATCTTTAAAGAGGTTAATGTGTTGAAGAGTTAGCAAAATAGTTCAGACAATGTGATGACTAAGAATGGAATTCTGAGATATTAGATACGTTTATTAACACAAGTAGTAGCTAAACAAAAATAAAGAGTGTAACTTAATGCTGTTACAAGAAGAAGAGTTGAATGATGTTACTGTTCATAAGTTCTCCACGCAGAAGACATCCTAGTAAACAAGACAAACGTTTGTGTTAATTAACCAAATTGTGAGAAAAAGAAGCTGGTTGTACTTTCCAATACTTGTCTTGTAAAGTTCCAACAGAGAGTAAAGACGTCAGATCAGACGAGCTCTGTGAGAATTTCCCCAGAATTCGACAAGTATCTGCAGGAATTCCTTGAAAAGACATTATCCACAATCAGACCCAGTAATGCAAGACTTCTGTTAAACTTGTCCGAAAATGTTAAACATTGACACTACCAAATCTCTAATAAACGTGTAGAAAACATTACACTTATTACCATGACATACTCATTCGTTTGTGTTGGTCGCTCAATTATCTTTAATTGGAATAATTTCCCCATGTATGTTAAATCTTCATTTTTCCCAAAGGGAAATTCTTCAACCAATCATCATTATCTTGACCGTTTCATCATTATTCATAAAAAGATTTATCATCCACCACGTCTGCAGCAGTACACATCAGGCTCTCGTAAGAGTGACTCACTCTGCTAGCAATGTGGTCAGTAACTGGATTGGTACTTGCGACCATTATCGCACCGCACGCTGCTCAGCTGATGACTTACAACGTTTTAAACGCTCTCCAAGAATCAAGCCTTAAAAGTTGCTTCGTCCAGAAAGGAATAGCCCTCAACTGGGTTAAGCCCTTCTCGATCCAGGGTGAAGTGATCGCAATAGTGGAAGGATTGAGAACTTCGAAAACGTACTCGCCGGTGTCAATGCATTCGCACTGCTTGGTCGCTAGGTTTCAACTTCGCGAAAAGTACGTTAGATTCGTCATCGAGCAGTGGAACCACTTCGACACGAGCTTGATACTCGTGGATCATATTAGCGAGTTAGATTTTACGGTGGAACAGTATGGTCGGGGTGTGAAGTTTTACGGATGTTCTGCAAGCTACCGGACAATATTGGTCATCTATCCCAGAATAACTTGTGGCAATAGGTCGGTGAAGGTGCTGATGTCTTCTCACAGACTTAGAAGTGAACTACCGAAACCGTTTCTGTTTCAGGATGAGGTGACTTTGTTTGAAGAATTGGGACGAACGACTCCGGTTGGTAATATTTCTTCAGGATTTCTCACACTATTGCACAGTGAAAATAATGGCTCAAAGGCTTTAGGCAAACATTGGACATGGGTGGTTTATTTATTTATTCTAAGAAGTATTTATTAAGAGAGCAAACAATATGTGAGATTTGTACTAAAATGTGTTACTTCTCTATTAAATATAAATTCAGAGAATTAATTACATAAAAAAGTAAGCACCGAATCACGCCCACGAGGATTCCATCTGGTGAAACAGTTTCCAAACCAGAAAACCGACTGTGGACCGTAAATAACCTTAACCTTACCATCGTCTCCGTTGCTCGAGCTGTACGTTTTGTGAAGAAGCGTAATTTTTCGGCTAAGTACATAATTTTTGAAACCACTCACCCATGTGAGCAGCCCATCTCGCGTCACGAGTACACAGCATGTGGCATAAAACTCCACAGCCGGTTTCGCCATTAGGTAAAAAGCTATTTCTCGTTTCGCATCAGTCCAACGTACGGCACATATGCCCATACGCCGTACTCTTCCCGCAAGAGATCGCACCAGCTCGATCTAGGGTCTTGTCACGGTTACCAGCGGACTTAAAGGCAAAACCCGGCCTCTTGATAGAGTACGTGCAGGGAACATAAAACACCACGGAAAAGAATTCACCAACCACGAACGAAAAAAAAAACCTTTAACTTGAACGAGCTGAACCATTCTCTAATCACTCTGCCAGACGAGTGCTTGGGAAAAACTTCATCACTAAACCTCATGTACCTCGATTGCTCGCTGGCTGGTGCATTTAATGAGAGTGAACGAGAGGTTGCGCATTAGAATGCCAAACACCGTGGCAGCGTAACAATAACAGAAAGCACTTTGGACGTCCCCGTCCTGCCACGGAACGTTCGGCTCAAGTGTTTTACCATTAAATTTAAATAATTAGTGCATATCGGGTTGGGCGGGTTTGTTGCTTTTCCTTCAGCAACCAACCAGCATGAAGCGGCAAACATGGCCACAGTCGCATCATCTCATCTCATAGTCATCCGCCCTTCAAAGTGTGAGCAATGTTTCCGTCGTCCCAATCTTCAACATAATCTTCTAACCTGCCGTTCAGAACAGAATTTTGATCGAAAGCGAAACTCAAACCGAAATGGTTGAATGACGGGATAGAAAAAGCGGAGGAAAAAACCTCTTCAACGTGAAAAAGAAACAGATATCCAAAAGCCCGAACATCCGAAACAACAGCCAACAGACAACAGCTGCTATCCGTACTCGTCAAGTGAAGTGGTCGTTGCTGTTGATGTGTTGCACTTCACCCTTATATCCTTCGGTGTTCCACCATTCCGTCGCTAAGGTCGTTTATTTCGCTACGTCAACCAGTCAACTACAATCCCTACCAACACCAACTTAAGATGATTTGTGCAAGAAATCGATCCGTTCCTAAAACCGTGATCGATCTGATCGATGTTCCACCGGTGTGCTGTAGCGCCCTACAGCACAAAAGGCTTAATTTCCTGCCCACCTTAATTAGCCTCGCCTTTGGGAAGATTTTCAAACTGCTGGAGCACATTATGGGACGCGGTGGGAAGAAAATTAATACTCGGGGAAAAATCTCAGATGACCGCTCTAGGGGTTGAAATCGAAAATGGGGTTGAGAAGAATAAAAAAAACAGAGCGCAGGGTCACCTTACCCGGGTGCACATGGCATGCACCGGACACACACGGGTACCGGAACCAAATTTAGCAACCAAGCCCAAGAAGGACCTGTTGGTAATTAGAAGCATTAGCAATGCTCATCATTTCGTAATCCCCTGCAGTGCTCTAAGCGCGTTACGTTTTTCGCATAATGGGCTTTCGGGTAAAATACGCCAGCACGCGTTAAAGTTCCCGCTGCTGCCGTTCTAGTCACGCTGCACATTATCCTTCAGCCACCGTTCGGTGCTGTGGTGGTTTTTTTGTTTTGTTTTCCGCCTTTATCTTCGTATAATGGTGCTCCCGTGTCTACCAGACCGTTCCCGTGTGCAGGGCATTCGTTACGAGACGAGTTTTCCGGGTCAGCCCGGAACCCGTAACCCTCTCCGATACCATTGGGCATGATTTATTCACTTTCACGTTGATATGCATGCGACTGCCCGGACGGTGGTCTCCCGAAAACCGACCGAAAGGGTGACCTTGGCAAAAGGGAAATTTATTGGATTCGATATTAATTTTTATCGGTTCGAGAGCGCCAATACGCAAGGCGGTTTGGCGAATTCGCTCCCGTGCCCAGTTCCCTTCGTGGGTTGGATTGGAAACATTTTGAGATCCAATTTAGCGCACAATAGCAGGGAAGCGAAAATCGATCCCAGTCACGAGGTGGTGGCATGAGGCGAATGCCGTTGATTGAATTCGTGAACTCGTGATCATTCGCCACAATGATCTTGCTGTTTCGATTCGATTTATCGTGCAGTAGCTTTCCGGGTGGTTTGTTCGGCTTTCAATCGATTCGATAAATGTTGATGATAATGTTCTTAATGTTAAGAAGAAGAAAAACAACCGTGCTCAAGTGCCACTGTTATGGGAAGGACTCGGAAATTTGAATACGTTTGAAGTTTTACGGGAAATGACAAACAAGAACTAGACCTTAAAATGATTTTCCATTTTTTGTGGATTCACAATCACTTTGCCTTGAAGTTTTTGAAACATTTTTCAAACATTTAAATATCATTTATGTTGAAGCTTTTGGTTTTGGAGGAACTCTTGAAAGAGTAAGTTTAAGAGTTAACTCATTGTTGTGACGGAATAATAGGTCGTTAAGTCAAGCAAGCACAAGAAGAGTTTGGATCTCCATATCGAGAAGAAATCTACAAGTTCTAGAATGGCCATGGTTTAGACATTCTAAGACAACGCGTTTCATAAATAGGAATTCATCTCGGAATGATTCCTTAAAGTGTTCTAAATTCTAGAACAATCTTTTTTAGGTGCTCCAGACAATCTTCAAACAGTAGATGCAATTTAAAATTAAGTCTTTTGTCGAGAATCATCCCTATGTCAAATACTTATGAGTCTAGAAAATAGTGATATTATTGAATTTGCAGGCTAAAGGCGAATGCGATATTGACGAACTCTAAACGGGGAATAAGTTGCGTAAATGCTCAAGATGAGCTAAACCATGAGAAGATGTGACTGACAAAAGTTTAATGACATTTTCATGAAAAATGTGACCAACAAGCGATAAGATATTCCAGATATCCAGACCAGATGGACACCAGACGAACTGACTGAACTTATAGATAGATTAGATTCAAATTTCACTCAATCGGTTAGGTAATTAATTTAAATAGATACTTTACATTAGAAGTTTAGATAGATTAGCCACTAGAAGATTATGGGAAACACAACAGATACCTCCAAATTATGGAAAAGAGTGGAACAAAAGTACATCAACAACTAGTAGAGAGGGTTAGCTTAAACTAGAGAGAGTTAAATAAATGTGTAATTCAAGCAATTTTCCAATAGCGCATGATTGAGTTTTGTTTGAAATTTCCTAATTAGCTTAACCATTTATTAATCCATTTACGAAATTACAGCCCCATGCAAATCCAACCGAATTTATTTGTAACCCTTCGTCAAATGACAACCACTTGTCTATTTCGTGGTTGTGGCGACCCCTTTAAATCATTGGATGGCATCTCATTTCGGAATTCTAGGATTAGTTCCCCAACCAACAAAAAACAGCCACATTCACTGCGATGCCTCCGATTACGAAACAACACATCGAAATGCTATAAAAGGGCACAGCACACACGCACATTTTTGTGAAACAATTGGCAGGCTAATTTCTGCCCTCTGCTCCTCTCCCACGGTTCAAGGGAAATCCCCAGCCGTCAATCGGCGGATTCCGAATGAATTATTCATAGCCCTCTGTGTGTGTGTCTCGGACTCATATGCACAATACCATCCCGATCTGCAGTGCGCACATAAAAAAAAACGAATTTTCATTTCATAAATTTATAACCCCTTCCGAGCTGTTCCGTGCATGGAACCGGCCAGTCACGAATTTGATTGGATGTGGCTTTGGTTACGTCTCCGATTCAATAATTTGCCGCTTCTGGCAGTGGCGCGCATAAAATATTCATCTCGAAGGAGTTGAACACCCGTAAGCGGAATAAAAGAAATGTCCTCATGCTCACGCGTCTGAGACAAAAGGTTTGCGTTTATATACTTGGGGAAAAAGAACACAATTTTGTTCGGCTTTCCCACCACCGAATTGGGTGCTTGTGAGCATATGTTTGCGTAATATGCTTGGTAAGGAAAATTCGGCTTCCTCATCAACAACACATGTCGTTACCGAGCGTGACAGCGTGATGGTTAAACGCTGCTTTTGCCGGAAAATTCAACTGCCACATAAAATCCTTCCCCGAACCATTTATGTGCCCATCGCCAGCAGAAGTAATCGGTTAAGAAAAGCGCTCAAAATCACATCCACATTGATGGTAATGGCGCAAGTTAAATTCTCCTTTCGGTCGTTCCATTCGATGCGATACGATTTGATTGCAGCGTCACTACCGAAGCGAAGAGTCAAACAATTTTGACTCCTACCGATCGATTGGCCCTCCCCAAAGCCGTCATGCTCGTCCGTGTGCAGTATTGACTTCAATTCAAAAGCAATCAATTTTAATGAAATCCCATGCTGTCATCATTGTTTCCGGATGCGTGCCCAGAGCAAACGGCAATCGTTCGGTTTGCCTTCTTTGCTGCACTGTTCGTCGCTTAATGGTGCGCTCAAGACGGCCGCACTCTAGCCGGAGAAGAAGGGCTCGAACAACCACGAACAACCCAAGCGGACGGACGTATTGATGTCATTAATTATGGATTCCTTATACGACTTCATCAACGACGACGGCGTTGTAATCAGAGGAAAGCAAAGTAAGGTATGTTGAAAGAAAAGAAACAACTAGTCGGTTCTGTCATGTGGGACGTGTTTTTTTTGTTTTTCATCATTTGAGCGGAAGTTTCAAGTTTCTTCCCTTCGTTCCTAGCGTCCGGTGCACTTCGTCGTCATGCGAAAGACACTCCTTCGGCCTGTGTCATACAAGAGGATAATGTTATTCTAGCTTGAAGTGGAAAACTCAACCATACGCTTTTCCCTCATAAGCAACATACAAATACCGAGAAATGGGAAGTGAGAAATATGTTCTCTAGTTTCTCAATTTTATCCATCAGATTGATCAAAACACAACAACAAAAAATCCTTTAAGGGAAAAGGTTCCAACACCATCGACAGCCACATGCCAGCTGTCCATATCCGATAGAATACCAAATAGAAGCGGAACCATTTATCAAAAAAAAGCATCTTTTTGCCATTTTTTCTAGTTGTCTAATAAGTCTTCAAACGATCAAATATTCTAGCAAAAAAATCCCTCAAAATAAAACAAATCAATTTGATCTAATAAACGAATCGATGTCACACGCTCGATTCAACCCTCTTGACGAAACTTATTCCCCGGATGTGCATTTGTATCGTTTTGAATGTACGATTTAGGAAAAAAAGGAACACCGAAGCAACGAACTAGAACTGGGGTAAATGTATGTCTCTTGATTGATCGGGGAAAAAGGATTGACAGACGGGATGGAAAATTCGTTTGTTTCGGTTTTTGTGACACACGGCAGATAGTGGTCAGGAAGTAGTTGCTGTTTGCTTCAGTCCATCCGATATTATTTGATTCGTTCGTTATTCTGCCTTTTGTCAATTATTTTCTTTCAACCCTAGTGAGGTAAAGATATATTTTTTGTCCAATTCTAATAAGCAGTAACCTAGCTGTCAAATGACGACACACGGCTAATGTTCTTTTTTTTAGCTTGCATTGTTGTACTGCAATAATTGACATATTTTTCCTTGGTCAAATGGCTTGGACAGCTTTTTTGATGGATTATATTGTTTTGTTTGACTTCTCCGTAAGATTATTTCCAGCCTCCTTCTTTACCCGTTGAGATGTATGCTCAATTTTGCGAATGACTGTATCTTCTTCTTAAAAAAATCTTCGAATCAATTATTTTTCCTATTTTCCGGATTTTCTATGGGAATTTTCCAAATTTTCTTATTCCAGAATCCTTTGTTGGACTAAAAGGAAAAAAAAATCATCCGAAGACATCGTCTAAATTGTTCTAGCCGTTCTCGAGTTTAAGGCCAGACAAACAAATCATAAATACTAAGTGATTGTCTGCTGTTCATTTGAAAGATAAAAGAAAGAGATGAGTTTAAGGGTTTTTGCTACATAAATACTTTTCCTTTCAAGAACTATGCCAATTTTTCGCTCTAATAATAGTTCCAAACTCACAGCTCAACTTCATAGAAATTGGAAAATAGTGAGCTCAGAAAGAAATATAAATCCTTTCACTCCATCATGTCTAACTCCACATCTGACCCGCATACGATCACACCTTCAGACACCTTGCAGACATTAATTTAGTGATGATTTCTATCGCAACCCCCACCGAATCGATTGCATTGCGTTCGGGAAAGCGTGAATGGTTGAAAGATAATAAATCGATTGCTAACAAGACGAAAACTTAGGACAAACCATTCGCTAGTGCTTCCCATGTGGGCCCATTCTAGACAAACGTTTGGGGCAATGCTTTCCTCCAGTCCACCCCACAACCTTTGGCACCCTCCCCAACATTGGCACCCCATTTGAAAAGGATCGCCCCATGGAACGGCTATCAATTATCATTAATTTACTCGCCGCATTCGCTTCCTTCTCAGCCACCGCGAAGAAACACGTTGGCAAAGCATTCTTTTAGCGCCGCGCGTTGAACGCTCCCGCACATTCGAAACGGAGGCGCACAGATAATAGGTTTGCCCGTCCGGTGAACCTGACGGGGCAGCTCCCAAACAGGGCGCCACAAATGCTTGGCGGAATTCGGCGAAACGATGGCGGCGGTTCACTTTCAGCATAATAATAGACTCTCATTATGCTTCGCTTCGCTTTGGTATCGGGCGTACCGGCGTGCCGGGTGGAAAAAAGGTTCATTCAAACGGCCATATCTAATATTTAAATGAACCATTGTTCTCCCGGGGGCGAACTCTAGCAAGCACTGCTTGTCGCGCACAACAAAAGGACTCGCTTCCTTTCTTAATGCACGTGTGCGTGTCTGGTGTGCGGCTGTGAATGCTTCTTTCTTTGGCCGCACGTCGTTTCGCATTTTAGCGAAAGAATCGTGCAAAAACCGCACCAACTACTGTTCAACTATCTTTCATTTGTGTCCTCCTCCGATCCCGCACCGCTACAGGGCACGCCGGAACACTCCCGGAAGGACTGCCGGATGGGTTCCCGGGTTTTAGTTCCGGCTAATTTCAACACCTACCGCCGATGGTGCCATTTTCCTTCCGTGACTGGATACAACAAAAAAAGAGCGGAAAACGCACAGTTATTTTGCACTGACGCGAAATTATGCTGCTCGCAATCGTTTTATGCAAGCGACACATAGACGCACACACGGACAAAAGAATATTTAACTAACTGGCTCGATTCTTTGCTGCTTGCGGAGACGACCGAAGGCGTGCAAGATTGTCACCTCACTGGAGCGAAACAATAGACGGTTAAGCACCACACCACGTACGTACAGTTGTGAAGAGGATCCGAACGACTCGGAAAGGATGTCTAGATGGATGGAAGAAGTAGATTGAAAACGAACGCCATCTTCTCAACTTGCAATGATATGCAAAACTGAATGCACAATGCACTTTTCACGGTGCTCCCAGCGGAACGGCGTCTGCTGGCGCATAAGCGAGCGACCATTTTACTTTCGTTGCGTCCTGTGACGTTTCGTTTTAATTTAAATTTAAACTCTCAAACTCGTTTGGGAACATTGTCAACCGATCTGCCGGGATTTCATTAGCATTTAAAAAAATGGTTCCAGTTTAGTCCCGTTGGGTATCTGTACCAGACATTTAACATCTTCTCAATCATAACAGTATTTTGTAAGTGATAAAAAAACACTAGTAAGATAATTTGAAGCAGCTCTTTTACCTTTGTTTATTCCCCCAAAAACCGGTACAGATTGATATCCGGAGATTGGAAAAAAGGACGAACAATGTATCTGCGAGGACTCTAAAAGCTAGCGCATTCGCCACGGTTCACATTGCACGTGGATTACGGTCCAAATGTGCCCATGCTTCAACCGTACAGGTCGCACAAGGTCGTCCATTCTTTTGTGCGGCGAAAGCAGCAAAACATCTTCACATGAATGGAACGGTACTGCTGCTCCCTGGTGCTGCACACTCTGCCAATTGTTGGACGAGAGGGACAAAAACATGTTTTAAAGCTTGCCGGTCACGGAAACAATGCCATCCAGGACGGGTCCTGCGATGATCGTTCGATAACGGCACTCGGAAGGATTTAATTTTCCAGCGCAACATACGGAAACCGTGTGGAAGAAGTAGAATTTTGTTGAATACATATTGTCATCAAACAATTGGGTTTTTTTTTCGGAAACAAAATACTATGCTTGAATAAATCTTATTCACAAACTTATTTGTTCTAGCTACTTGGAAAGATTCAAGCTAGTGGCTGGACGACCTCTTCGAAGAACAAAAGATTTTGTATTAGTTAAAAACACATGTTCTCAAAAATATTTCACAGAAATTGCTTCCATTCAGAGAAATGGTCGTCAAGATTTTTGGATTCAAATAATCATAACATTGAATGGAACAGAGCAAAAAAATTAAATTTGGTTTATAGTATGACATATGGTTAAGGTAATAAAAAAAATTTAATCTACACAAAATCTAATCTCATACAAATCTCATGAACCAGCAATGCAACTACAGTTTGTGGATAAATTCCAACGAGAAAAGAACAAACGGTTTTGGTTTGCAAATTGTTCGATCAATCACGCTCATAGTCTCGAAGACCTAGAAATTGGTTTCTGTTGTAATCTTTACTCAACTTTCAAGGATGTGTTTTTCAAAGATCTTAAAGTAATTTCTAAAGTCATGGTAAATCTGGAATTTTCTTTAAATAAGATTTAGCCAGAAGAACTTCTTGTGAATAAGATCCGTATTTATTATACCTAAATATATATCAAATATCAAACAAGCTTAAGAAATTGTAATAAAGATTCACAAATAGTTTGAGTTACAGTAAAGAGGAAATGAACGCGTTTAAACTCATTTCAGCAAGAAGCAATTCAATGTTCCCAAAAATATTTTTAAATTTGAGATATCTGAGATTTAAGTTCTGCATCAGCTTCAAGTATTATTTTATAAACCATTCTACATTTTGTTACAATGAGAAATGAGCAACAGCGCTCAATCTAGACCAGCATATCCTCTTTTATTAAACCAAGCGTAATACTGCATCTCCTGGGTACGAACGTACGAAGATTGGCTTAGTTCCTGTTTCACGTAAGCACTTCTACGGAAGCCAGACAGCCAGCACGAAACGGTACCTCCATTTCCAAGGGGGAATAAACTGATCATTGCATGTTCGTGTCATGCCGATTTGCACCATATGCTGCAGAGGCAGCTTGTACCATATCAGCCACCGACTGCAATAACCTCGCACAATGACGTAAAGCCCGCATCTCCATCTGGAGCACAAGGCGCATCAGTTCGCTTCCTTTTTTCGTTCCACACCCGAGAACCGTGATCGATTGGCAACGCACCGTTTGTTGAGTGGAGACTCCCTCCGCAACTGTGGTGCGCAATTTAAGCACAATAAAATGCTCCAATTTTTCCATTGCCTCGCGATGACGAAGAAACCGAACCGGAAGCTGGTAAAATAGTTCACATAATTTCCATATTTAATATTCCATCTGCGGCCGTCCGGAACATCCGTGCCAACCAGCCGGTTCGGGTTTTAGAATGAGAATGGAATCCGTTTATTGCGCTAGTTTACTTACCATCCGGGAGTGTACGTTGCTTCATTCCTGGTGCCTGAAAGGTTTGTCCGACTCCGACTTGCAAAGTTTCCCCGGGAGATAAATTAAATGGGAAAACCCTTCGGCCATTGTAATGCGTCCTTTTTATTTATTTTTAATCACGTCCATTTGAATCCCCCCTATTGTAAGGGTTCGTCTAGAAATACTGGACAGTAGTGGAACCACACATTCCTAGACGGATAGGACACGTTAAAGCGGAAGATCCTGTAGAATTAATTCCATCGTTGCACAGCTATTCCAAACCCTGAGAGTTGGGTGAGCCATCCCAGGAGAAAGGTAGTAATGTTGTTGATTCTTTATGCTGGCACTGAATACCTCCCAGCCGGCCTGGTAGTTATAGTCATCCGTACCATTCGTAAAGGGGTTTTCCTTTTGATTGCGCCACATATGTACGGCCAGTAGCAGTCTGAAACGAACAGCATGCGTCATACGGATGGCCGAAACCGTCTTGCTGGTCTGCTGCAATTAAGGGTATAAAAAAAAACAAGTCACACATTCACTGGCACATTTCTAAACAGCCTGAAGAGGACGGCAAACATGACTAGTGCGGCTCGGTGCGAGAAAGGCACCCCGATTAAATTGGCACACATGTCGAGAGTGACGTGACATTTTCTGTATGTAAAAATTTATGAAAACCCAGCACCCATTTCCCAGTCGGGTTTCGGGTTTTTGGGATCGGCTTTCTTGATTGTTTATTTTTTTTCCCGTTTCGTTTGCCATCCCGGTCCCGGTTGTTGTTGTGTTGCGTACCGCGCAACCCATCTTGCACACGTGTAGAACAATCCCCCCCCTCAGTGACCGGGAAGTCTCAGGCAATAAATGTGAAATAAGGAGAACGAAGACAAACAAAACAACATTATAATCACCATCCGTTGGTGGTCGGTCCACAGGCAGTACTTTGGATATTGGATGCATTTTTGCTTATTCATTTCTGATGCTTACAGCATGATGATTGTTGTTTTGTTTTTATTTCTCGGTAAAAAAAATGCCACAAACGATAACAAAAAATAACACATTATGAAGATATAGAAATTGATGTGGTTTACATTCACCGCACAAGGGGGTGGCCATCAACCTTGTAAAGCGCATTACAACACGCTGGACTAAAAATGTTGTCTAGCGACATTTACAACCCGTTTGCCCTTTCAACACACATTAAATGTTATTAAAATGTAAATCGGGCTCTCGCAACCGCACAGGCACATTCCACACTGGAAGAAAGCGAAATTAATGGCATTACAATCGCTTTCAACAAACGGTTGCCGCTCTGAAGCTTTCATCCACGATCACACGATCTCTGCTTTGCGATCTTCCGTTCCTTCCCTTGATTTGTGTTGTTTTTTTTCTTCTTTAAAATATAAGATTAAATGGAAAGGAATCAAAGCTGTTGCGATAAAAGAAACGAATTGTCCGGACATAAACATGGCGAATATTTAATTTTTCGTTCTCCGAATGCTTTGTGGGCCTTCTGGCCGGATCACTCGTGTTTTTTTGTTGTGCTTTGCAATTCCACCGAATGTGTCAACCCCTGTGAGTAATAATTTGAATATCAAACCAACCCTAGTCGGAAATGGTCGGTGGAGGAGGCGAATGGAAGTGTCGTGCAGTGGTACAGTATGCAGTCACTGTCAGTGACACGCCATCCGTTTCTATAGATGGTTACGGTGCAGATAATGCAGAACATAATAATACACTCCCGGCCCGGTGGAACGGATAAAGCCGATATAAAGGGGGGTGGCTGGAAGGGGAGAAGGGACCATCGCCACCATAGGAAGCAGTTTGCCACATATCGTGATTTGTATCTGCACTTGAGCGTTACCCACATTCGGTGCCCGGTCCCCGGCAGTTGTGTCTATCCATTATTATTGCACAGCGATCGCATCGCAAAGAGCGCGACAGGCTCGACAGCATGCTCGATGTCATCGTCATTAACGAACGGTGAGGTATGCATCTGCTGCGGCCAAAATGGGCCGCACACATTCAATGCGGTCCATTTTGGGCCCGCGAGACAAGAAAGGTTTTGCTGTCGTTTCATTCTTCGCTCCATCCATCCATCCATCCATTCAAGCGGTCTGTGTGACACGATCGCTGACTCGATGGAGGACGGAGGTCCTTGTCCGCACATTTGCATTTGCCTGACAGCCGCACATCGAAGTTCAATTCATTTCACATGCATTCGGTTACTCAATGGTGTGCGGTGCGAAGAGTATTGTATTACAATAGACCGGTGTGGTGTTTGCAGTGAAAAGAATGAATGAACATTTTGCGATTCCTTCGCTCGTCGACGACTCTAATCCGACGACTGCTTATTGTAACAGAGTGCGGCTAACCCATTTAACGGAAAGGCAGAGTTCAAGAAGAGCATTTGGTGATGGGGACTTTCGTAGTGTATATGACGATCTTTAAGATTAATTTAACATGTTTTTGTAGTCTTAACATGTTCAAGTATTTTCTGAGGAACAGATTATAAATCTCACATGGCCATATATGACAAATTGTTATCGATCTTCTCACTCTCATCGTTTTTCATAATTGCTTTGAAGTTGAAGACTATTTAATAATATCTTAACATTGTATTTGAAGAGATTTTAGTTGGTCTGTTCGTGTGTTACAGTCAAACTACTTGAAACAAATAGCTAAATATCTGAAAAGTATGCAGTAGCCTCCTATAAAATATCTCGAAATAATGTCCTCCAACTAAGGAATTGATTTATGAATTCTACTTTAGAACACTAAAACTTCTATACTCCAGCTAACAGTTAATTATGAAGTTCATATGAGATGAGAGAAAATGTCCAAATGTGTTTCCCAATTGTCTCTTGACAGCAACCTGATATCAATCGGCAATGTACAGGATTTACGAACTCCTGGATTGTTCGGAGTTTCATGCTACCAATTATTCACTACTTGAACAAGTCCAAGACAGTTCGCAATTGTTGAATACGAGCTAGCCAGAGCAAGAGCCACATTTGAAGTGTCAAAGAGGCGTCCTGGTTTGGTGGTATTATTGTATGTCTTTGAATCCCTGAGAAAATATCTATGAGGAAGTTTAGATAAATTTATGAAAAGCTTTAAAAACTTTATGTTTTATGATTGTTCTTCATTTTTCTTATTTTTTTTTTATTTTTATCCTCAAAGCACTCCATTTAGAGCAAAATGTTTATTCAATTTGTAGAAGTTCTATTGCTGTTAGTGAACTTGATTAATTTTAAGCCTTGAACAATTACTAATTAACATCCTTTTACAAATGTTCGCAAACCTTCTAAAAATAAATCTCTCTTTCCAACAAAACAAGTACCCCACAAAGATACACACAGAAGTTCCGACAACCAATCGTTCCTTTCACAAGGAAACTCAACATGCACAGTTGGCAACACACGTTGAAACCCATCCCCGGAAACGATTCATTTGAGTTCGAGATTGAACTGGCACATGGGTCTGTTCTGTACTCCACAGTTCCGCAGCATGTCGTTGGTACGGGACCTCTGGGCACCGTGTAGGTTTCCAACTGCGCAGTACAGAACCCGACAGAAAAACAGTGTGCCATTAATTTGCGAACAATGTAACATGTTGTGTATTATATGCTAAACGAGCACGGCTGCACAACCCCAAACTACTCCCTAGAACCATCTCTCGACGAGCTCTCGGGCCAGGCACAAGATCACAAACGACCCACTGCTGCTGCTGCTGCTGCTGATGATGATGATGATGACGATGCTTACAGCAATGTTGACGACTAACGGCACGACTCGCCTTGGCCATTTGACGATACCCAGCGTTCGGTTACGGAATACTAATATGACCTACTGGCCACCACACGGCGAAAGGTTGCGGTCACATAAACCAGGCACACATACGCACACACATGCGGAGCCAGATTCAGGCAATCGAGTTAGTGACGATGGAGAATGGAAAACGTTTCGCTGTCACTTCTGCTGTCAATTCTGCCCAATCGCCCAAATGTGCGGCACGGTGCGGATGATATCGGTTTCGCTTCCGAAATGTACTTCAAACACATTCGGAGCTCCTTCATTTGGTTTGTTCGATGATGAAGGTTTTTTTGCTGGGGGTGCTGGTTTTCGTTTGTCCACAGTCAAACATGGTGCTATTGAAATGAAAGTAAAATTAAACAGTTGCTTCTTTGTAGTCTTGTATGTATCAGTAGAGATATTGGATGGCTTGTATTGGGTTTTTTGGAATTTATTCTTCTTCAAGCGATTTGGACATCTCATTGAATTATGAGAAATGTTCTTCAACTCTTGGGGGAAAAACCAATTCTTCATCATTCACACGCAACCAAACTCGGTAGAACTTTCTCACAGTTCATAATTTTTGGGGTCAAAATCAGATCAATCGCGCATTCGTCGCACCGGAGAAGTGCACTCTTTCAAGTTGGCAATTGTGCAAATGATTGAGTCGCCAGTCCCGACCCCAAGCAGAGCACCATCCAGCTACAGTAACTGTGCCGTTCTATACAATGTGATATTGTGCCACCGACTGTCACGCATAAAGCCGCACGCCAAGAGGGAAATTTCGTTCCATTTGTTTTGCATTCTCGTCAGATTCAAGCGGAGATGGTTTTCAATGGCCTGCCCATCACCTCCATCACCCTTTTGTGCCGTTCTCTATTGTTGTGATTGAATAATTGAAATCAATCAAAAATAATACCCACCCCTCGGAAAACCCCGCTGTCAATTGTCTATTCCTCCGTCCTTGAATCTTGCCCTAACTTCAGCAGAACCGCATCAGCAGCAGTTGTAACAACAAGGAATGATTCGTTTCGAAGGCATTCGTTCAAACCAATTTTCGTTCCAACCTTTTCTGCCCTATCTGCCCATTTTTTCCCACACAAAACCATCTCAACTGTGCTGGGAGGGTCGAAATCGTCTTCGGAGTCGCTGTTTTTAGGTTTTCGTTCCTTAATGCTCGCGAACTCCAAACCGCATTGTTTCGCGGAATGCTTTGTTTCGCATCATCGACGGTGGACACGTTTCACGGACACGTTTTCGTCTGTCGCTAGCTTCCGATTCCCGGGTTGTTCCGTGCCCGGCATTCTTTAACGACCATTTCTCGCATCGCAATCGCACAACCCTTGGGGTCGCCCTTTTTTTTGGGACCCTGGTGAGCACTCCAGGTTCTTTGCGTTGTGGAAGGAACAGGCCATTGTGCTAGTGGGTATGGTTTAGCATTTACCAAAACGTGATACCGTGGAAATAGAAGCGTTTTTCATTATAACCATTTCTACTTTTAGACATTTTTTCGGTGAATGGTGATACGGTCGTCTTCAAATATGATTGTTCCATTTGGTGATGCAAGAAAAAATGTATATATGCATAATCCAACAAAATCAAGGCCCTTTGTCGTAGATAAAATGATCCTTTCTCGGGACACAAACTACACGAGGCATAGCACAAATCACGTCCGCTTTGTAACGCATGAAACATATTTAATTTCAATAAATCTATAAACATTTCCCCGTGTGGAAATTCTACCCCGGTACAGGAATGGCTACACAAAACCCGGGTTGAAACCGGTGGCCGCCCATGGTGTTCATAAATTTCGCGCTCATTGTACAGTGTTTTGCACAATGTTGAAAACCGTTTTTCCATCAACAATCTTCTAGCCTGTTTTCTTTAATCATACTTTTCATCCCATTCGGTAAAACTGTCATGCCCTAATCTGAACGGAAAAGGTGTCACAACCATGTCTGAACCTTCTTGTCCCTCTTCCTCTATGTGTGTGTGTTTTTGTTCTTTCTGCATCAGCTTAACTCTTCGAAAAGAATAATTAATGAGCCGCATATTGTTGAAGCGTTGATCGACGATCATTAAAACCCGACAGGGTCTGGTTCGTGACAAAAACCAACCGACCAGCTTAAGCCGTCTGTCGCTGGTTGGAAGGATAATTCTGCTACTTATGAAAAGATGCAGACCAGGTATTGTAGAAGGGAAATGAGAGAAAGATGAAGAGGAATCGGTGGAAGTATGGCGCTGCGATGATCCGTCACTGTGTCCTGACGGATGGAATGAAGGTCAGCCGGTCAGGCACTGGAATCGCTTAACCATGATGGATGAAGGTGACGTTTGTGTCTTGCTGATAATAGATTCCCTACGCACAGTGATACCTACAGGGACAGAGTCCGAACGTGTCCTCGATTGATGGCGATCAGCAACAGAGTCCGTTGATCGAGAGGTTAATTTAATGTTCCAATGACGAATTTTCCGAGAACCCAAATCATGTTCAATGGAATAATATCGTTTTTACCCGAAATATTTAGGAGAAATATTTTAATATGAATAATAATCTTCAGTACATACGAGGTTCAGTACATACAACCAATTCTTCGTTACGAGTTCCTTAAGTCACCCAGTAGAAGTCCTTGGGACACAAGATCCAAGATAATATTCTTAAATCCAGAGAGTCAGTTTTGAAGGATTCTCCAATAAGTTCTCATATGAATATTCGGAGCTGGTCCTGATGAAGCCCAACTCCTAGAAACACTTCTTGGAACTCGTATCACAACGTATATATTCCAGCTCTGCAAGAGTAATAACAGTAGTGGAGTCTTAACAATAACTATAAAGCTCAGACTTCCTGATATTATTTTGTTACTTTGAAGAACATATTCTTATCTCCCGATCTCAATCGTTGTACTTTGGCGATACAATTTGATTGTGCTTTTGAGGAAAAAAACGAGCTCTGGAACCAATCGAAAGAGCATGCCTTTCATCAACGTCCCGGAGTGTAGATAAAATCGGATCATCAACATCCTTCCCAAAATCGCCAAGCAACAACGAATATTCCCGCAAGCAATCGTGTAGCATAAATCAAACCCGAAACGGAGTGCCTTCTTTACAATCGATCCGAAATGGGACGCTTCGCCCAACACGCACAAGACCGATCAGCTCGCCGTGTGATATGAAGAACAAGCAGGGAAACCTTGGAATCGATTCCTTGCTGTACCAGAAATCAATCAACCGATGGCGAAACTCAGGGTACAAATTTACAAACAGGCCTAAAAGATATGTTGTTTACATGTCGGCCGTCCGGGTCTCTGCAATCCCGCTGTCCAGAAATCCCCGGTGGAAACGATCTCGGCACAGTTCGTATCCCTCGGTGTTTCACTATCTCCTGTGTGCTTTTCCAACAACGAAAAGGAAAGGTGCGAAGGGTATCTCCTGCTTCGCTAATCTCAAGCAGCTTATCTTACGACTCGGCGATCCGAACGATGCACATAATGGTTGTGCGTTTTTCGGGTTTCTCTTCCTCTCTCTCTCTCTCTCTCTCTCTCTCTCTCTCTCTCTCTCTCTCTCTCTCTCTTTCCCTCTGTTGGTGGAAACGCAAGTGGTATTTATTTTCATTAACAAATCGCTCGAGGTGCTTTAAAATTCTGCAGTCTCCCGCCATGTACCGCGCCGCCCTGAGGGCTTCCCCGTAAAGGTCTGTGTTGTTATTGTTATCTTTTGAATTTCCCTTTTTCGGTCCGCTATTACAGCCTCTCCTCGCGATTAGGATAAAACGCTGGCCGTGCATAAACACACCGTTGGAAGCAGCAATCTGACGGGGCGCGGTTACGATATTTGATCTTTTTTCTCTGCTCCCTCCGGGAGCATTAGTCGACTGGGAAGGTATTTATTTTACCTATTCCGTATGCTCGTTTGGTCAAGCGCACAGAAGGGGTCATATAGACGTTCTATCCAGTTGGACAGCATATCACATTTCAACCCCTTTTTCTCTTTGCCCTGAATCGTATGCACAGAATGCAAAAGCAAATCTAACCAACAACAAAAAAACATGTCCTCTTATCTAAGCCGGCAGCTTCACGTTTTACTAAAAACTTAAATTATGCTAGACAGCATTGTCATCATTGCGAGAACCCATTAAATCCCATGCTGCATTGTTTGCTGCCCGGTACATTACGAGCATCGCTACCATGGCCATCTTTGAGGATAGAAAAATGTAGCCGCGTAAATCCAACTACACGATTCCCCCGGACAGACGGCGTACATTGTTCCGCTCAAAAGGAAATCGTTCATAAATTGTATCTCGCACAATTTCCGAAAACCAATTAATTCCCAACAGAAGAGACTATTCATGGTTCAGCGCAATAAGACCTCCGGAATCAGGCTCGGGACTAGCGATTCGAGTGGCACCGAGTTAAGAACCCCGGGGCCGCACTCGAACCGTAAGGCCCCCGTTTTGTTGGACGGCACTTTTGGGAAGGGCAATAAATTCTACGGTTCGGAAACCTTCGCTCGCACTCCGACAATCGACGATATCTCCCACTGTGAGTCTGGGAGGATTGTTCCTGGTTTATTGTACATTTAGACATTTTTTTTTCGTTCGTTCGTTCTTTACATTTTGCTGTTATGCGCTTCTTGCTATGCTCACACGAGGTTTCTGGTTTCTAGTTCATTTTCCTGGTGCCGAAAACCCGTATGCTTGGGATGTTTTCGTCCGTCTTTTCGTCTTAACGCCTCCCATGCTTAACTATTTCTACACAGCATGACGAATGTGTCACATGACGTATGTGTCAACCACCGACCGTGCCGGAGGACACTTTGGCATGCTGCAGGGAAACAATATTCATAATAGAAAACTACAATGTCATGGAATTTTATGCCATCTTGGTTTCGCGGTGTCTCGAATTGTCGGAAAGCCAATAACTTTAAGCGGACACGCATCGGTCCACATTCTCCAGCAAGTCCCAAAAGTACAGGAAAGTTCCCAATTCACACCAGTAACGAACAATCGGTGAAAGTGGTGGAAAACGCTCTGGTGCTGGAAAAATCCCTTTTACATCTGCCCTACATAAACCGTCAATTTGGTAACACGGTATTCCCAGGGAGGTACTTCCGGCGATCTGTCCCACACATGCTGTTGTGCGCTGCAGTACACTGCAGTGACGCCATTTGTTTGCCATTTTCGATTTCGAACACTCTGCTTAATCTCATCACACAAACCCGGAACACGTGTGAAATGTAAACGCGCTTGGTTGACATTCGGGGCTTTTGAGGTTGGGGGAGGGGGGGGGAAGGGTGGGGGGCAACAATTGCAACATTGTATGCACAACCACCAGTGGCACTGCAAATCGCTCGTAAATTATAATGGTTTGGCTCATTAAAACCGCTGGCACCTTCCCACGCTGCCACGTTCCATTTTGCAGCAGCTGGGCTGATGTATTGATGGTGCGATTTTTCGTTACAACCGTTCGTGTCTTCGTACCGGGCGGCATCTGCATTGCCGGGCGCAATTTTTCTGCTGAATTATCCCTTCCACGCGGGTGAGGTTGGTGGGTTGTATGTGGAGAAGCTAATTTCAATTAATATTTATAGCATGTCGAATATTTGTGCCGCAGTGTAAACTGTATTTATCCAAATAAATGTGCCTGCTGCTATCAGTTTGATCCGTTTTTATGAGCAAAATTGTTGATATGAATCGGAAGTATTTAAAAAAAAGATCAATATTGGAACAAGCATTCTGTATTACGACTATTATTAAAGTGATTAAAAACTGAAGTACTCACACCAGCCCACATAAACTTTAAAGCCTAAAGAGTAAAGCTGTTCTTCCCTATTGAGGCTGTTCTGCCTTTAAAAGGCTATTGTTGTGTTTCATATTACTATGTATAACATTATATGATCAGTCGTGAAGTACACTTCTTAATGGCTCCAGCTCGGAGAACAATAGATGCTTATCGAAGCACCGATTTGGAAATTTGTACGGAAAGGACTCTAGCAGAAGCTCAGAACTCCGGCATTCTAGAACATGTTTTGTTTTGTGAAGGACCAAGCTTCTTGGGATTCCCAATCAGAATGTGAGACGACTCTAGTTGCTAGACCTACTATATAGAATTAGCAAAATTCATCACTTTATTAAACTTGGACCAGATTGTACAATTTATGTCGAAGATGCATCGTTTAGTTCTTTAAGTTGTTGGCATTTAAAATGTAAAAGGTAGATGAGTTTCAGGTGAGATAATTTATAACCGGATATCATTCAATTTATTTAACTTATTTTAAGAGCTCAGATTAAACCATGATGCAGATTCATACATCTGGATGAATCTTTGAACTGAAGAACTGTGAATCCCCAATATAAAGCTTCATGCATCTCCATATATTCTTTAATTACTAACGATTCATGAATTCTTGAAGATTTGTGAATCTCAAGGAGTCGTGATACAACGCCTTTATCTTCTTCTCCCGTCAATTGCCTCGTCTGATTGCAGACTACCCTGTGTAAAAGATACAAGAAGTCACAAATGACAGGCTTGTTCTTACATAAAGACGAAAGAAGAGATAGAAATGTGTGACTCTTTAAGAGGCTTCAACGAATCTCCAAATACTTTTGTCTATTCTAATAACCGTTTACATCGTGAACTAGCTTTAGCTCCTTAGCGATACTGTTTTCCAAAATCTAATATTTAATTTTCATATAGCTTAATGGTTACATTAGTTCCTTGAGCAACCAACATTCAATATCCTTCGCTAAAATTCAATACTTCGATCGATACATTCGCCATTCTAATGAAATATAGCTAGGCATAATGAGGGGTAGGGAAAAAAGGCAAACAACCAAACGCTGGCAGAGTCTATTTTCGTTGGAAACACTTCTAATTGGCTCTCGGGACATGTTTTCAAATCGTCAATTATGGCCACTAGCAACACTAGCCCACTAGAGCGTCGTGTACTAATGAGTCCCACCAGTGGGAAACGCGCTGTAGTCCCTGTGCGGTATCTTCCCATTCACACGGAAGGCCAACCGTAGGTGCGTGCCGCGACGATTCCGTTCGATTAGATTCTGATTTAAATCATTTCCCGCCATCACCACCACCACCCCATCACACCCCTTACGGTGATCGTTACAAATCGTTACGATTGAAGATGACAGCGTACGGTTTTATCGAATCCGTTCCATCGCTCAGATGCACGCCTGACATGCCGGAGCCAGACGTGCACGCTACACGCCGTCAGCGTGCCGAGTGTTGAAGGGAACGACGTGAATGCGTGTACCCTCTGCCATGGTGTACGGTTCCGTAATGCGGCGAAACATTCGTGTCTTGATGGTCGTGCATGTTGCCGATGTTTCTAGCTGTCAAACACTCGACGGGCAGAATGCTCGTGCGGCCCACGAGCGAAATGTTGGCGACAAACAAAGTGCACTGTAGTTAATGACGTGATTACTGGTACACCGAGGGAAGGGAGGGCGGTGGATCGGAACATCAGGAAGGAGAATTCGAGAGGACGGGTTCCTTGGGCGGTGGAGCTTCACGCTTCTCGATCCGGTGCTTCTTGTCACTGACGGCAAACAGCAACATAAAGCACACATTTCGATCGGTTTTTAATGAGAACCGTTCAGCTAAAGTACCCCCAGTCGTTACGAAATGATTGTATAACACAGTGCTATTCACAGTGATGGCCACTGGTGGAGTTTGAGCATCGTGAATTATTCAAAAAGCAGGTAAGGATACTAATGACACTTTGTACCGTTTGTGGAAAAGAATAATAAAATCTTAAAGTACTTTCAATATCTGAAATGTTTTTCTATTTTGATTCTTTATCGTTTGCACACAGCACAATGTTTCTCTCTGCTCTAACTTTGCCCATACGTGTAAACATTTAGGCCTCTAGAAGAGGCCGTCACGCATGCATAGACGACACACAAGCAAGAACCATCGTTCGGCAACAAACATTGTACTTGTGCACTACTCTCCCGAAGGCTCTCCTCTGTTTGCTTCCCTCGCCTACAGCAAAGTTTGTGCCGGATGCCAAGAATAAGGCAGCTACACACCAGAACAGACTGGCACTCATCCCACTCGTCCATACCCAGGGACGAGACCCATCGCAACGGTGATACGGGCGGTCGAAACGGATCGGCTCATTGAACGGCTCTTCATCAACAATTGTCATCATTTTGTCCATCCAGACGAAGTTGGCGTTCGGTTGCCTGGAACCAGTTGATGGTCCGTTCGGTTCTGGGGTTCTGTCCCCATGTGGTTTTCCTTTCGTCTTCTTTTTTTCCGGCCTCCCCAGCAATGTCGACGACGAAAGTCGTTATCGTTATAATAATATCCATTATTCTTCCGGTCCTCGGCACTTTCTTCACCGGATGGTTTCGTGCCGGCCTGGAATCACACAGGGGTTGGAAGGGGTGGCTAGGGGGGAGGGGGGGGAAACCGCTCCCGGCAACCGACTGGTACGTTTCACTATCGCTCCATCTATGGCATTTATTTTGAAAATTACCGACTTTTATTGTTGAGTGATTTTAACGAATGTTGCTTGTTCGGTTCGTGCCTCTTTCATTATTTCTTCATTTCGCTGCTGATGAGTTGGACGTGGTGGACAAAACAAGCGGGCCGGAACAAGGGGTGCCGTGCCGTGGTGGAATGGATTTGAATGATGGGTGCAATCCTTTTCCCCATTCTCATCGGGGACCAGTTTTGGTGATGATGTTGGAAGGATTCCATTCGCTCGTTTCTTCAATGGCGTGATGTGTTCGTCGGCTTCTTCCACGTTCGTTCATCCGTGTGACCTCCTTAGGGGTTGCTCTCAGAAGATGTCTCAGCTCAGTTAGCTGAAGCCTGGAAGCAATTGACAAGAGTTTGAAAACTGATGGAAATATCTAGCCTTTTGCATTACATTCCAGAAAACTTGCTTTGGTCTATTCATTCTGTACAAGAATGGTTCATCAATTTAGCCATTTCTCTACGGGTAGAATTCCTTCAGAGATAGTCTGAAGGCCATGAGTAGTCATTTGAAGCGGAGAAGAGCAGCCTCTTTAACCCCTTTTCTTTTCTCTTGTTCATCAAATGTCATGAAAAGGATAAGATGCCCGTCCATCGACGCCTACGTATCGCGAAGATGGCTGGTAATGGCTGGGAGGACCGGCCCCATGAGAAAACGACGGCCCATATACTTGCCGGAAACCGTTCCGAGCGACCTGTAATATTAATTCTAATAACGATAATAGAAATCGGAGACGCAGGAGAAAAAAAAATCCCTACCTAAGGTGATTAATATGGAAACCGGCTAAGCAGCCGAGCAGCCGGAGGAAAAGAAGGAAGAAATAGATTCAAACCTTTTGCGAAAAGGGTTAATTACCCACGGAAAGTATAAATAATAATAATAGTAATGATACCTACTGCTTTGCCCAAAATCCAAAACAAGAAAGATAAAAAAAAAGGTTCCTACAACTCTTAGAACCGAAGCGATTCCGACCGAGCCGGCCAGGTTTGGCCACAACCTTTCATTAGCAAATGGGCAAATGGTAAGCAGTGGTTGAGAACATTGGCACCAGGGCAGAAAAAAGGGGTAGGAAATTTAAATGCTGACCCAATGCTAACGGCCAACACGAACACACAGTACAATACTCTCGTCAAATGTTAGAATGATAAATGAAGAAATAGCAGATATGGTCGGACACATTCCGCACCATATTTAGCGCATAACTTGTCGTGTTTTTTTGGGTGGACTTAAGCTAAAGTAGAGAGTAATATATGTAACACGAAGGAACAGCAAAAAACGCAAAACAAAATATGTCCATACTATGAAGATTATTATCAGCGAATAACATTATTAATAAGAGATCTGCCACGGAAATGGTTGCCTTTAGTGAGGCCATTTTTTTATGTTATTCAACCCCACGGACGGAATGTTTTCGGTGCGAGCTAATGTTCGTTTTTTTTTGCTGCGTTAATTCCAGCTCATTTAATATAATGAGCGACGTCGAAGGGGAGTTGAATTAATAATTACAATGATAGCATAACTGCAGCCGGAAACGGTTCTAGCGGCTGTTTTTTTTAAAGTATTAAATTTCCATTTGTCACGTACGTAGCCGAGTGCAACTGGAGAGTACACGATCAAACGAGCAAATTGATTTATTCCCACTCGACAGTTACCATTTGACACGGAAATTGGAAACAGTTGTGGAAAGAACTTGCTTCTCGATAGAATTCCTCGTTCACTGACATGTCATTGGATACAACTCGTCCCAGCAGGCGCCACCATCTTGTTTGTGGGGGGAGGGGAGGAGGACCAGTAGAAGGAGAGTTGGGTGGTTTAAACCCCTACCCAACCCAACACACGGTGGGAGCTTCCGAGATGTAATGTAATTGCATAGTAATTACTGGTTCTAATTATCCTTCCAATGTGCGGGTCCATATGGAGGTAGAACGAAGACAGGATGCTTATGTTTCTTGTTGTTGTTGTGCGGTCTGTACTTGCATGTCCTCTTCGCTCGAACGTGGTCCGATCTGATCAGGAGACAAGCCTTTATCATGCGCCCATCACGGTAGCAGGAAGTGGAAAATATGATTTGAGGAAATTGTAGGGTATCGGGCCAGTTGGTGAGCATTCAGCAAGATTGCAGATCTTGCGCTGAGCGGCTAATAGCGGAAGGAGTTCGTACCGGCGTAGTAGCGGCCCCCTTCTTAATTGCCCCCTTGGTGCGATCACAAATTTATTTCTCAGTTTTTGCGTTTTTTTGTTTTTAGCTTTTTCGGCGTGGAAGGTTTTGTGTTGTTTTCCATTTCCTTTTCCATTTATTATTCGGCGCCATCCAATGCCGTGTACCTTTGGCGGTATGGCGGTCGAGGTCGTGAAGAATTTGGCGGTGAACCTGGGAGCGAGAAAACCGGTTCGGTGTCCGGACCTGCGTCTATTGTCCCCCGTATGCCTCCAGCTGTTCGTTCCGCTACTGCCGGTGTCAGCTGAGTCAGCGGCATCGAAACGTCAAATTAAACCAGAAGAGAAACATGTACCGCACGAACACGAACACATGCCAAACATGGTGCGGCCAAATGCTCCCCGCCCTCCCCTTTTCCCCACACCTCCTTTTTGTTTGCCATTCTTCAGCTGCAAATGATTAAGAGTTATTAAATTTTAATTACCAACCAAGCGCGTAAGATAGAATGAGTGAAAACCACAGTTTCGCATTCGGTGCGCTGCCACGGCACACCGTTTCATGCTGCATCGTATCGTTAATTATCGTTTTGTGACGAAGATTCATCAAAACTTTGGCCGAAGTGCACCGGCGAAACGAAAAACACCGGCGATCGGTATTTAAAGTGCGGAATGTGCACTGCAACGACCGAAAGCGGCTCAAGAAAGTATGCCAATCCGTTTGTTTCTCGTTTCAGAGGAGACGAGGAGGGGGGGGGAGGGAGGAAGAAGGGGTCGTTTTCCCCCCAATCCCAACCCCACCGATCTGGGGTTTTTTTTTTCGCTCGACGAATTGTTGTAGGATTTCTGCTTGAAGTGTTGTACAAATTGCAGTGCCGTTGCACTAAGCAAAGTGCAGTGCTTGCAATCAGGTTGTTATTGTATTTATATTTACTGGCCATTTTTCCACTTTTTTCTTTTGGTTTGACTGTTGTATGCCAACATGAGCAATGGCATGCGCCCGCAAGGGGTAGTTTAATAACATACACTGTTCGACACGAGCATGTATGACATCGTTCGATTGCTGCTGACTAAGGCGTATGGATGCGATTGAATAACATAAAGCATAGCTGCCGGATTAGTTTTTGTTGGTATGTTTTTCCTATACGAAAACGAGCATCAACTTTGTGCATATATTGGATATTGGGTTTCCATTGTGTTGTTATGATAAGCCCAGGAGGAATCATACCGATCGACTTGTTTCGTTTCCGTAGGCATGCTATACAGTTTTCGTACAATTATAAATCATGTCAATAAATGAACGAACTTTTGTTATTTTTCGTGTGCGTTAAAACATGATGTTGCTTCCCCCCCCCCCCATGTCGCATGTTTTGGTGTACTTTAGGGTGCACCACAAGTAAACAGAACATTACTTTGAAATGGCACAGCACTTCCTTTCTTGCAATTAAAACAATAACTTTTTGTAAGTAGCTTGGTTTGTAGAGCAGAAGTAGTAACGTTAGGAAATCCTTTTAAGCAAATCTGCTTTTATTATCTTTCAGTCGCAATTTAAAATAAATGTTTACGTTGTTTGGTACAAAGAAATAAATATTATTTATCGTGTTAATAGGTTTAATGATGAAACATTAGTATGGCAGTTAATACCCTGGACTGCTTGCTGTCTAAACATGGAGTCAACGATTTCTCTCAACGATCGTCCTGATTTTTTTATGATAAAATTATTAAAAATTGCATTGGGTAATCAGATGTTGTTTGGGTATTCACGCATTATGATGGTAAAAAAAATAAACTTTCTTTAATAGATGTTACCAAATTGTTCTGTTTATCCTAAGATTGCAGAGTTTTATTATCATGTGTGAAATTTTATATACATTATCAGAAAGATAAAAAAAATTCCTAAAAAATACAAAACCTATAGTCTTGGCTGAATAGAAGTAAAAATATCGCCAAGAACTGTGCCAGCCGACAAACGAGAAAGATAGAGGAAACTGGTTATAGCGAATTAAAAATAAATTTATAATTGTGAGACACATTCCTACATCGAGCCGTCGAACTCATAAAACTCAATAAAATCAAAACGAAAAAAAATGAATTTGCAAATTAGTTCAATTCCGGTTTTCATCTAAAATCTAAACCACATTAATTATTAATTAAAAATATTACAAAATCAGATGCAAATATTTCCATTGATGGGTGATTATAAAGTTTAGCATTTATTGATCGTTTCCCATAAAAAAAAAGTTCGTTTCATTGCAGAATATCTGCTGGTGTCTATAAAAACAGTTGCACCTTGTTTTAACCTAAATCCAGGTCAAACCTTGCCCGACTACAAACGGTGTGTGTTTGGTGTTACAGCTCGTTGCATCCCTTGAGCTTAACATAAAAATAAAACATTAACAAACACACACACACCCATTTCTTCACAAGTGGTAAAAAACAGTCCGCCATCAACCTTCCAACAAACGCCACCGGTTTGGAACAGTTGTCGAATAGACAGTTTTGTGTGCGCGCCGTGGTACTTATCGCTGACAATTTTCTCTCAACAACACACGACGGAAAACATTCCCATCCGATCGGCGTTGTTTGCCTTCCCCGGGGGTGAGAGAAAACACTAAACACCCGTACTACTGCCACCAGCAGCAGCAGCAGGAGCAGCAGTACCGGTGGCCACATCAGCCCAAAACTCCATCTCACGAGAGGGTTGTGTCTGAATGCGCAATATACATAAATATCGCATTTGGAGCCCTCATGCTACATACATATTACATTATTTTTATTTTGCCCTCGCTCCAGTCCAGCGTGGGGTGGTCGTGGTGGCCCTGAACTACCACCATGGTCGTGGCACCACGACGAAGAAGCGGAAAGCCTGGGCAGCTGATGCACGATCGCTCGTTTGGTTTGGAAGGAAAGCCTTAAAGTCTACACCAAACGCATCCATCGCCGCCAGCATAAACGCAACGGATCGGTCGGTGTGCTCGGATGGGGGGTTGTGGTTGCGGCAAGGAATAAATTGTAATACACTGTTCATAAATAACTTCAGCAAGCGAAGCACAAAACTCCCAAACGGCGCAAAAGTCAACAACAACGGCCGGTTCGGGGCTGGCCCCAGCAAACGGATTAGGGTGCGAGGTTTTTGAGCGAGATACGGCAAAAAAGATATCCCCGGGTCCGACACCCAACATCAAACTCGCTTCGCCCACTTTGGACAGAATTGGAAAGATTGTTGTTCTCCCGTGGCACTGGGAACTGGGGAGGTTCGTTTGTTCCTTGCTTTCCTGTTCGCCTTTTTTCCGTGCTTTTGACTGATCGACTGATCTCCAGCCGTTTCGGAACACGTGGGGGGGAACTGACCGCAAGGCTCGGAACCATCGGTGGGAGATTATCGTAAAAAATATACAGCACACGCACCAGCCAGCCATATCGACGAAACCGATCGGGCGGGATTGAAAGATGATTTAATTAAAATAATTGAAAGATTTATTCAAACGGAGATGATTCGTTCGGTTTCGGTCCGGGGTCTCATTTATTGCCTTCCATCGTCAGAATCGGCCCATCATCCGTCGGTTCCGTCGGGGGGGAATTCTCAACAATCGATTCGCTGCCTTTCCGTCCGTTTCGACCGATGGATTTATATTACATTTTTGCTTTCCCTTCGCCATGGTGCATGCGGCATAACCCGGGATCAATTGGACTCCGTGGGCTCCGTTCGTTTCGCTTTTCGGGATTAATTATCCTTTCGATTGTGTCCGGGAGGTTACCAAAGGCCAAACGGAACGGAACGGAAGAGCAACCTCACAAAGTGGTACGGGACATTAGGAGACTGAGATGCAAACGTACCAAGACTCGTTAGTTTCGATGAATGAGACGATTTTATCCATCGCGAACGTGTGGACCTGGGATGGTAATGAACCCGGACCGAGCGGTTTTTATGAGCGGTGTTCATCCTTTTGCTTTTTCACATAAAAATAAGCTAGATAACATCAAACCCGCTCGGAAACGCGAATGTGTGTAATTGGAAAATAAAAACTACATTGTCACACGGCGCACATGGCGGGTTGGAGCTCTGCAAAAAAAGTTAAAGATAGATTTGACATTTCGGAACGAACATAATCGTTCCCCGAACAGGTTTGGAAGCCGACACGGGTCGGTGAAAATCATTGTGAATTTATGGAAAAGTTCCATAGCCATATAGCGAGGTAGTAAAATGTAATCAACTCACATTGTGTCATAAATAGGCAAAACCAGTGTGGCGTATTTGGGAGGATGGCTTTGAATGATTTTGTTTTAATTAAATCATGCCCTAACTAGAAAACAGGATTGTAATAGAAGGTGGATCTTTTCATTTTTAATATTTCGAAAAAGATACAGATTTCGGGTTAAGAAAAGTGAATTACACCACAAACCACTGTTGAGATACGACCATGTTTTAATCCAAGAAGACGCGAATTCATGAGAATTTTGGATGAATTCTAGTTTACTTTTACACTCCATTAAAATAGATATCTCAGTAACTTCCTAAAATACTAGGAATTAATGCTTCCCTCTTCCACTTCCCAAGACATCAAACACATCAGTTGTAGGTAAATGATTAGATCCCACGTATGAGGTAACTTGTTTCACGTTAATCTTTAATTGGATTTGTGCCTTGAACTCAGATGCAAGCCATTTTCTAATTAACAACAGCAACAAGTTCATGGAACCGACTTTTCCATAAAAATGAAATTTATATTATACCTTTGAAATTTAATTATTCAAAGTAAAATGATTGGACTATGTAAAGAAATTTACTGAAGCATAAGAGAATGATCAGCTTTAATCGGTAATGTCATAAGAGCTCTATACCGGGAAACATTGGACTATTTTTGTATTTATATGGATCTATATCTAAAACGTTCACAATATTTTTGTGAGATTTGAGTTTATGGAGATACTTAATCAATGCCTTTCAAGAAGAATCCCTATAATACAACTCTTCCCAATGATTAAGTTGAAGTAGAATTGCGACCAAGTTCAATTCTTAGCTAAAGTAATCAGAGCTATCATGCATTCTTCGTATCAAAAAGGAAGTTGAAATTTAGTGTTGGTTTTTTTTTCTATTGAGGTCCTTTTTTGTGTCTTGCTAGTTTTAGTTCAGCTTGGCTCTTTGTTGCGTGGTGCTTAAATGCAGAAATAAATGAAAAGCCATTTATTATACCGTTCGATTGATGGAGCGGATGTGAAGGGATCGATGGTACGATGACTAATCCTAATCCTGCTAGCAAACCTAGCGTGTGATCATTAATCTAGATCTAGACGAGGTTGAAGGCTGGTCGGAGGTTTTTTCTTTCGCCTTTCCATTTCTTTGTACATTAACAAATTAACTGATGTGGGTTTTGTGGAATCATTAATACGAACTTCCTGCAACGTAATGGAAAACCTCAACAATTCTTAAACATTGTGTTCGTTTGGGTGTATTCCACGCAGTAGATGTCTAACCACAAAGCACTTTTCCCATAAAACTAAATTCTTACGATTTTATTGTGAAAAAGACAAAGAAGGAAGGTTAATTCGGTTGACAATAAGCTGCACTTGTACCCGTGGTTTGGGTCAAGATTAAGCGCTAAAACCACCCAAAGACCGCAAAGCAATCCCATGGACCTCCCGCAATTTCCAGACGCATCCGTTGGGAAGCCGTAGCTCCCGGAACGTCTTCTCGTAGTCAAACTCCAAAAACCGGGGGAAAAAAATTAAGACCTTAGCGGTAAGACGGTGGAAAACCAGTACGCGATTACCTGCGACTCCCGTGCCAACGGTAGGCCGACCGCCAAACGAAAAGGGTTAAAGTGAGTGGGGTCTTTTACGACCGAAGGTGAAGGTAAAGGCGAAATCTGCGCCTGACCGATGACGACATCGGGGAAGATTATGTGAATCACAGAGTGCCGACTAATCGAAGGAACGGCAATCAAGACGTCGACGTCGCTACCTGGACGAGGGTGGTGGACACGGGTGCGCACGGCCCCGGGGTACAGGGTAGAAAGAAGGAATGAAAGAAAGTAAATCCACTCCGTGAGATCCGTCTTGGGGCGGAGCAGGTCGTGACGGGCGGGCTCATAGATGGCCAAATCGTGAAGATGACACTTTTATGAGGCTGCATAGCCGGCAGAGCAAAAGAGCGCACTCGGTCGGTCCTGCTTACGCTGCAAGTGCATGGTCGAGTTATGTTACGAATGTTGTATACAGACATACGGGTAGACGGACATTGGAATCGAACATAAATGAGCATGTGTGCGTGTTGCACGAAGCAGTCGAATACTACCATTATGGGAATTTAGTACCAGGGATGATGCACAACGAATTTCCGTTGTGATTTTTATGCTTTTGGTGACAAATGTTTGGGACAAATGTTTAAGGAATGACTTTTTAAAGTAGAATAATTACTCCATTAAAAATTAATATTCTTTTAAATAAAAAAGCGATAGCTCCAGAGAGGTTACATGACAATTTGTGCAACATGTATTGCATATTTTGAAGTTCTACACGCAATCTAGGTTTACTAACCCTGCATCTCCACCTGCCATAGTATGCGTGAGAAGAATCCGTACGATCGTGAGTTGGTAGTGGTGCGAACCATTCTCTCCGTTGGTTGGTCACCGAAATCAGCTGGAATCGTTTGAAAGGAACGTGCGCTTTGCTGCTTCTGCGAACGCCACGCACACTCCCAAACGGGATTCCCATCGTTACACGCTACTACGTCATCGGACGCCACCGTCGGCTGCGTGAACGCAGTGCAATGGAAGAACGCAACATCTCGGGCTCATTGGTGCGGGGCTAGTGTGCGTACGATCCCGCACAGCGGTAGTGTGCGTGAGCGAAATCCACGAACCGAGGTTCGTTCGCCGAAACGGCTGTGCTCTTGCGAATGGCCGACGTGCCCGTCATTCGCAAAAGAAACTTCCACTAGAGCGCTTGCCGAGCGCCCGAAGAAACGCGCCAGGATACCTTCCAAGGAAGGGCCGCGATCGTAGAGTTAAGGGTTTTTTGCTTCTGGTGAGAGAAAAGAGAGCAGCCCGGAGCAAGTGAGCAAACAGTGCGCCGAACTAAGGGTGTGTGTAGCAATATCAAGAAGAATCGGAGCAGTTGCGTACGGTGGTTTGAGGAGTGAGTGAAACGGGCGCTGTATAGCAACAACCTATAGATGCTATAGCGAAAGCGAGATAGAGGCTGTGTGCATGTGATAGCGAGTGTGTGCGCGCGTGTAGTATATCAGAAGCAGAAGAAGAAGAAGAGGAGGAGTGCGAAGGAAGTGCCACAGCGTGAAGAGAGGAGGCAAGCAGAAAATCAATAGTCCTTCTTTGGTCCTTCGAATCGGTTGAGTGTGAGGCAAAACAACAAGAGTACGCAACCACTTCGCATCGGTTTTGGGTTGCCAGTGAGCGAGTGTTTGCCCTGTGTGTGTGTGTGGGGTGAGGAGTGGTGCAAAAATTCCGCTTAACTAAGCAGGCAGTGGTGTAAAGCAACAGCAGTGCTTGTGCGGTTTCTCGAAGTAATTCGGGTCAAAGCAGAGTAGCAGCAGCAGCAGTACCTCAAGGAAACGAGTGCTAAGTTTTGTTTCGTAACGCCATCACCTCAAGTTTAATCTCAGCTGCAGAAAGAGGTTGAATTATAAAGTGACGGTGAAGTTTTAGTAGTGATTTTTACTGATTTCACGGCGACCACACACAGTACAAGCGCAGTGCAGAGCGTGTTAGTGTGTTGGTGCGGTTCGCAAACCACTAGTGTGATAGAAAGAAAACGGTCGAACGGAGTGCCGAACTCCCGACGGCAATTTGACGCTGACAACGACGGTACCAGGATTATCCTCCATTCCGTCGCCAAAGCAATCGGAAGACTGAGGAACAGAGATCCAGCAGCTGGAAAGGAGCAGAAGACTGACCACAAGCAACACCTGGAACAGCAGTAGTCAGTACGAGCAGTGCTGTTTTCCATAGCAACGCGACGGCAAAGGATTACTCGCCGAATAGTAAAAAGTGTTCTGTGTCTCTGCCGAGTGTGTTGACGCAAGAAGAAAATAATATTGAAGCTAAAAAGCTGCCACAATCCCACATGTGCGAGTTGAGATGAAAGTGTGACAAATCGCAATTGCAGTGGAAAGGTGATAACCCTTATAAGGGCAGAAGAAGGAGGAAAAGTGCGTGTGTGTGTGAGAAAGAGAAGGAAGAGAAATTACACAAAAAAAAATCGGTGCCAAATGAAATAGCAGTGACAGTGTGTCTCTACGGCGAGCGTGTGTATGTGTCAGTAAGCGAGGCAGTACTAACTACCCAGAAAACGGAGTAGGCCTTTTCGGTGTGTTGTAGGGTGTGCGAAAAGTGTCATCACCATGGCTATGGCAGCGTGCTATCCGACCTACGATCACATGACCGGCGGCAGCAGAAATGCAGCCAGCATCGCGGCTCAGCAGCAGCAGCTCCAGCAGCAGCAGCAGCAGCAACAACAACAACAGAGCCCGGTGACGGCCACTAGTCAGCTGCACCATCTGTCATCGCGGTTGTCGGCCGCCGCGGCAGCAGCAGCAGTTGCGGCCGCCGCCTCCAACATGCCGGTGCAGAAGGATTTCAGCATACCGTTGCACGTTGACTGCAGCGTGGAGTACGAGTTGCCGAACCAGGCCAAACCGCCGGTCGGAGCGCGGGTCGAACCGCTGCTGATGATCCATCCGTGCTACTTCCGCAAGATGGAGAGTCAGCGGCGCAGCCCGTTCATCAACAACATGCCAAATTCGTCCCGTAGTTCTAGTTCGTCGATCGCGGCCAAGAATGGTGTCAGTGGCGGTGCCAGCAATGGTGGTGGTAGCAGTAACAGTGCCAGCAATGTCGTCGGTGGCACCAGTGCCTCGGTCGATCCCTCGGTGATAAATGGTGGCTGCACGACGGGCGTGAACAACGTCAGCAGCAGCAACAGCAGTAGCAGCAGCAGCAGCCGGCGGAATGCGGCCCACAAGTCGTCGTCCGCATCCTCCAGCAACCAGTTCCTTCAGCTCCAGCTGGACGATTACGTCCAGCGGCAGATGCATCGCTCGACGGCGGCCAACAGTCAGCAGCAACAACATTACGGTGCTGCCAACAACACAGTCACTGGTCATCTGCAGCAACAGCAGGCGCAGCAGCAGCAACATCATCACCAACAACAGCAGCAACAGCAGCACCACAGTCGCCACCAGCAGCAACAACAGCAACCTCACCACCATCACCACCAGTCGCAGCACCTCGCAACAGGGCAGCCCTCGAATCAGTACAACCTCACCAACAACCAGTCCCAGTCTCAGCAACAGCAGCAGCAACAATCTGCCTCTGTGTCATCCTCCGACTGGGGCCGGTATCATTTGGGTTCGTCTGATTGTGCCAGTGCCGGCGGGGCGTCCAGTGGTGCGGGTGTTGTTGTACGCAACGGTGGCAGCTATAGCAGCAAAGTAGCCAACGGTTACGGTGGCAACGGTTTGGCTGTCAGCAGCAATAGCACTAACACCAGCAGCAGCAACAGCGGCAGCAATAGCAACAAATCTAAAAGTGTCACTAGCGCGTCCATGAAGCGCAACGCAAGTAATACGGGTATCAGTCAACACCACCAGCAGCAACAGCAGCAACATCAGCTTCAGCAGCAGCAGCAACAGCAGCTTCTGATGCCGGCCAGCTGCGCCGTGTACAACAGCACCGCTAACGGTGTCAGCAGTGGCCTGGTGGAAGGTGGCGGTGCAGGGCCCCGTTGGGGCGACATCGAGAAGACTTCAATGGCGGCGGCAGTGCCTCGCGATTTCCAGGCCGGTCCCGAATCACTGCCGATGAAGGGCGGGGTGGTAGCTGCCGCTAACTTGCCACCCCCCTCCTACCGCAGTGGGGGCAAGCGAGACGCGATGCTGTCCGGTGCCGGCGGCTGTGCAGTGTATAGTAATAATAATAATAATAGTAGTAGTAACCGAAGCCACACCGGTAGCATCAGCAGCAACACGGGCGTCAGCAGTACGACCGGCATTCCCAGCACGGACCTCAGCCTGTGGGAGGCGGCAGCCAATGGTGCGGGTAGTACCACCAGCAACTCCACCCTGCCGGACAAGAGCTCGATGACGGCGGCCATACCGCGGGACTATCACGCGGCTGGTCCGGAACATCTCGCGGCCTGCAACAAACTGGCGGCCGCACGTCAGCAGCAACAACAGTACCAGCAACATCATCATCAACAACAGCAGCAACAGCAGCAGCAACAACAGCATCACTCGCAACAGCAGCAACATCGTCAGCAACAGCAGCATCGTCAGCAGCAACATCAGCAGCAACAACATCAACAACATCATCACCAGCAGCAGCAGCAGCAACAACACCTTCATCATCAGCAGCAGCAGCAGCAACAACACCATCACAATCATCAGGTTGCGGTGGCGGCGGCTGCTGCAGCTGCAGCGGCGGCGGCCGAAGCCTCCGAGAAGTTGCTGTTCGCCAAATATCGGCAACATCAGCGTGCTTCACATCGGCTTCACCCGTACATGATGAGTTCCAGCTTCACCCCGCTGATGACGGCGGCCTTCCCTCCGATGCAGCAGGTGTCCTGCTACAACGTGTGATTCTAAAGCGGCCAACGGAGCGATTTGGAAGTGAGCATTACCAGTGTGGTGGGATTGGGGTTGGATTTGGTGGATGGTGATGGAGTGGGGAAAACTGTTGGTTCCTTCAGATGATCAGGAGATGTTGTTGTAGGTGGCGAGTGATAAGCTACATGTGGCCAATGCGAATGAGAGAAAAAAAAAACACAGTGATGTTGAGCGAACGCTGTTGAAGTTGTTTCTTTTCTGTTTGTTTTTATTATTATTATTTCATTTGTTCGTTACGGAAATTGCAAGCGCCCGTGAAATGAAAGATGGCGGAGAAGCCGCGTTGATGATCATGCGTGTGGCTGCGTGCGGGTTGGTGGGCGTCGGAAGTTAGTAGAATGGACGCAGGCTAAGAGAAGGGTGACAGACCGCTCGGTTAAAGCATGTATAAAATAGACAGCAACTTTTTTGTTGCAAATTTAAATGTGATAGTAGTTTTTACTCCCAAATAACTTCAGCTAAAAGATGGAAAACTGGAAAAACCCAAATCGAAAGACTAGAGGAAGAAGCACGAGAAGAACGGGAAAAACAAAAGAAAGAGAGAAAGAGAGTTAGAAATATGTACGACAGGTGGGAAAGTATCGCCAGAAGAATAAGCAAAAATCACATGACGTTCTTTCTTTTTGGTTTTGGCATGAACGGAATAGCAAGCGGAGACTTTTGTTGCTAGGTGTTTGAAAAAAAAGAAGAAACAACGTGAAAATCGACCGACGTGTCCGACGTAGTGAGTGTTTGGCTTTAATGGAACGGTAGTACGGGATAATATACATATATCTATACACATATATCTTAACGAAAAAAAAAAACGGTCGGAAGTGCGGAAGAGAAGCAGAAGAAGCAAGCATAACTATCTAGCCTCAAAATTCCCACATTTTTTTTTCACACAAACAAACCTGCAGACGAAAAGGGTAAGGAAAGTAACTTCACGCATGCATTCATACTAAGCAAAACGATGAGCAAAAACAACATCATCAGCGTAGAACAAAAAAAAGAAAGAAAGAAAAACCACACAGCTGAAAGACGAACATGTAACCATTAGCGACAAAGTAACGTACACAAAGAAAGTGGAGTCATGAACTGAAAATAAAACGAAGCAGATTAGCTAAGATAGCGAAACAACCAATCGTAACTGAAAAAAAACTAAAACAAAAAAACAAAACCTATTTGTCTATGTGTTCCAAAGAAAGAAGCGGACAGTGCCGAAGGATATATATGCTTACTGAGGAGGAGAGTACTATATTGGGAGATATCACGTCTACACCTAGAACTCGAATCGAATGCGCGCACTTGCCTTGGTCGGTTGTCCTTTCTTACCAGTGTTTTGGGAGGGGGTTTGTGTTGAAGAGTTCGTCGTAGATTTCGTTGTTATCCTACTCCGGGTGTCTCTCCGTTTTTTTTTCTTCTTCTTGTGCATGAATCCTTTCGTTCTTTGTGCGTGGAGTCTGTAGATGTAAATTGTAACGCGTGTTTGTGTCGTTTTATTTGCTGCTGTTGTTTCGAATATCCTGAAGATCTCCCAACGAATATCTCCCTGTAAGCCTAACGATCTAATTCTGATCTGATACTTCGATTTGCTTTTCCATTGTGATAGACAAACATTGCCATACGCCGGGGGTTATGTTTCAATGTTTTTATCAAGCACCAAACTTGTGTAGAATTACTGTGACCGTAAGATGGGTGCAATGCTCACTATTCCCCCAAGAACATCCCCTTTGCTGCTTACTTTGTTCCTTGTCATCGTACTGTTTCAATTGGCGCCTTCAGTACCTTGTTGAATCGTTGGCTTCGTTTTTCCAGACATTAGTGTGTTGTACTCTTGTTTGCTGTACCGAGCCTTGGCCATTCGATCTCGCGCTACATCCATTATTTACAATCATGTTTGCCGCTAACGTTTCGACACATAATAAACGGTATTATCGAGGGTAGTAGTGGAAGTCGGTAAACCGGAAGGGATAAAAAGAAATAAAACTAACGCAACTATGCATAGACAAACTGTTATTGCATGATCGCTGAAAATGTATGCCAATAATAGAAGAAAACATAAATAGCAAATCACTACAAAACTTAAGCCAAGCGAAGAGAACAAGTAACAAACAAACCTACTAATCAAACCATACGAAATGACGTACGTTTTTCGGATGTTGCAAAACACGGACGCTGCATTGTTATAGACTCTTTTCGGATCCCCGCAAAACCCTAAATAATCAAGTAAAGTAACGCAACATATATATACACACACGGACAAAACACACCCCAGTACGGCAACCACTCACTATGCAAATGCAAAGTATTCAGGTTAGAAATTAATGGCAACTTAAAACGGTTAATAACGAAAGAAAAAAAAACACACACACAAGCCAAGATACAGACAACTACTAACGAAAGGCAGCGGTAAACGATAAACACTAGTCTAGGAACGCATTTGGAAATAGGTTCGCATACGGAACAGATAAAATTAAAATGCAATGAAAATTATATACTCAGAGACGTACACGCACAGAAACATACAACACTATTCAGTAAACGAAAACAAAACAAAAAAGTAATAATAAAACCGATGGCAGACAATTTTCAGTCGAAATTGCGACGAAACGCGGTAGGAAACGAATTATGGGTGGGTAATACGGTGATCATGCGAAAAAAAATGGTGTTATTTTGTTTTCTGTATTTTGTTTTATATTTTTCAATGAAAGATGGCAACTACTGCTGTAAGCGTACACAAGTCTTATGTAAAAGTAGAATAGGATGTATGCAAAACTAAAGCATAAACACTATGATAACAAATTCTACGGATTAAAGGAAAACAAAACAGCCACGGCAAGCAACAACACCTACTAGTGTGTTAACCTTAGGCTTTTGGTGGTCAGTTGTGTCTGTACATATTCGAATCGATGGATCGAGAGGAAAATGGGATGAAATTGTGGGAGAGTCGAGAAAAGATGGATATGCGCATGCACACACCAACATACACAAACACATACACACAAACAACAGTAACAAACGTACCGATAATACACTCACTCACTGTCCGACGGACATCAAAGTCAAAGTTTAGTCAACGCAACTATTTCTCTGATAATAAGACGTGTTTAGTAGGAAAACGAAACAACAAAAAAATGCAAGCGAAAGATACAGAAGGGAAACCGAAAGGGACAGGAAAGAGAAGCTAGAAATTCCAATATACAATGTGAAGCGAACGTTAATGATGGCGTAGTAGGGAAGAGGGATTGGGAAAAACGCGAATGGTAAAGCGGAAAATTGATAGAGATGGCAAAGGAGAAAAAATAACAAAAAACAACTGAAACTAGTAATAGTAACTATAAGTATAAAGTAACAAAAAAACTGATAATAATAGTAGAGCGGTGAAGAAGCGAATGGAAAAAGGAACTGAATTTAATGGAGTTAGAGAAAGCATAGTCAAATGCAAAGTAAGTGTGCGCAGGAAATGGAGAATGAGAAGTAGAAAACACACGTGTGATGATGATAGGAAAGGAAACGGATAAACAAGAGACGAGCACGACAGTAAGGAACGGCAAAAACAAAAAACAAAGGACGAGTAGAACGAAGGAAAAATACAAGTAATCTGTGTATAAATTATGATAATTTAATTATTTAATTAAAGAACAGAAACAAAGAGTAGACAACACATAAATACGAATACGTACACACATACACAACATACGAATAACTAACTAACGTAAACTACACTGGGGACTTTGGAACGAAGAAGTAACACAAACTGGACACAAACACACAGAGCAAACATATACAACCGATACAAATACACGCCAAAAGACGCAAAGCAGGAAGTTATAGCATGGAAACGGAGTAAAACGTAAAACCTGATCGTGCGAAACATGAACAGAAAAGAAGACAAAACAGCAAGGAAAAACACAATAACGCGATCAAGTAATCGTGACAGAGACAGAAGAACCAGTGGTGATGATCATCATCGGGCCGCGTAAAGGAAAAACTGTATGTAGTGATCGTGGGGGAAGGGTTAAGATGAGGAGGTGGGAGAAGAATGGGGAGGATGATTGGAGCGGCGGAACAGCCGAAGCAAAAATCAAAGAGAAGAAAATAATAATCGCAAAAAAATGGTTAAAACAAAAGCATTTTAATGGTGTTTTTCTTTTTCTTGTTTCGTGCGCGGGGGCGCGAATACTGTTTGTGTGTGATAGGAGGGAGCCACCGGAACCGGATGATGATGACAGTGCGAAATGAAGATGTGTGGTGTTGGCGTAAGTTTCGTTTTGTTTTGTTTCCACTGCGTGTCCAAGATTCTTCTTTGAACGGCGTTGTTGTTGGGTTCAGGTAACAGTGTTGCTAAATTGGGTCAACTGGCGCTGGTGGTTGCACATGTGAGGTCTGGGATGGACATCAATGTGTTGTAGGTGAATTTATGGGTTGCTTTCAACATATGGATGCTTTTATTTCATGTGACAAACTAATTAGCAATTCAGACAAACAAGTCATTAAGTCTAGTCTGTTCTATTCTATTTCCAGTAGTCTAGACAAGTTAGTTTGCCATTTCTAGCGAATAGCTCTATCTCTCCTTCTTCAATTCAATTAGAGCTTGCTGAAAGAGCTTTTGCGCATATTATGGAATAAGTCTTCTCGAAGATCGAGATCCGGAGGATATCCTAAGGTTCTGGTTAAGGTTCTGTTGTTGTTTTTTCTTGGAGTGTTCAACAAAAATTATTTCTAGGTCGTACACTTCAGACGTTCCTGAAGATATTCCGAAAATCGTATTTAACTTCTTTTTGGAGTCTTCAAAACAATTTATTTGCTTGGTCAATCACACACAGAGTGTCCTGACGACTTCCTGATAGTTCTTGTCTTAGGAAAAAAGGCCAACCAGTATTGGAAAATAGCCCGAAGTTCACTGGAAAATCTTGGATTCACTGAAACAAATTCAATTTAAGTATGACTTCTCAGAGGGTCCTGGATATATCACGATTTTTCTTGTTTTAAAAATATACGAACTTCAACACAAATTTGATCTATGTCTGACCCCTCAGGGCCACTAGGTATATACTGTTCAAGAATTCTGGGAATTTCTTGGGGATGCCCTTCTATGTCACCAATTTTTGAGTGGCAGTTTGTGTTGGACTTTACCTCAAAGGTAATTCCATCCTGCTGGAGCTAATGTAGGGCTACAAGGTGGGATTTATCATTATCATATAGTACAGGGTTTTAGGTAATTCCATCGAGATGCTATGTGTGTATTAACGTGTTGTCTAGACGCACAATACCTTCAAATATGAGGATTGATCTGTTCAAAACTATACTTGATTGTATTTAGAGTGCTCAATAAAGGACGCCAATTTTTTCCACATTTCCCTGCAACGACACTCAAGTGAGTAATTCACAAATTCGCCCCTGCTTAAATCCAACACACTTCAAGTGAGGGATAAGTTCTCGAGTGATTCCATATGGAGTGCCACCGGGTGACAATCGTCGTTTCGTTTCGTTCGCAAATTAATCTCACAACTGTTTTCATTTCATTTGTTCCACCCCGTCACACTGCTGAGTGGATCCTCAACCTGACGGCTTTCGGCCAATCTGCCAGCCCGTGTAAATGGGAGCGAAGGGAGTCAATAAATTGACTCAAACTGGATCCCACCATTCAAGCTGTTGGTGATGTTTGGGGGCGAGGGTGAATTTTCCACAGAATGGTTATTCTCGTCGTTCTGGTCCATTGCCGTGCGCGTTCGTCGACCTTGCCGAAGTTCACACACACCCGTAAAGCACAAAAAGGAAGTTAATTTGGATACTACTCCACACTCTACGCAGGCGAAGGAAAAACGCCGCCATGGCATAATCGATCCTGCCAACCTGTCTGTTGGTATGTGTGCACCCGAATATCCCGACACACCCACACAAAAACACATGGCCACGGGGTGTTTGTGGTCGGGGAGAAAAGGGTGGTATCAAAACAAAAATGGCCACCACTTCACACCAGCTGGTTGGCGGCGATGTCTGGCTCCAAAGGATATGTATGCGTTTTCCTCGGCTGGAGAAAAAAAGAACGTTGGGGATTCGTTTCGGTCTTCGGGTTCGGGTTCGTACCACCCTGGTGGATGCGCAATTGTACGAAATCAGCCGGTGCAACGCAACGCTATCGTACCAATACACGTGTACCAGCAGGACAGGAAAACAGCTGGTTTCCTGGTAACATGCGCGCTTCCATCGAATCCAACGTCATCGGGCGTGGTAGCCCTCTGCCTGCACCATGTGATATCTTGGTGGAAACCTCCACCAATTCCAAATTCCTCGACATTCACACACACACAAGGGTTCCAACGGCACAGCATAACTTTGTAGATGTGGGGAGTAGATCAACTCCGGTGCTCGTTCGCGCTTCGGGAGAAGTCTGCTCCACCACCTTAAAGGAAAAGGCACGAAAAGGAGATAAATTAAGCGATAAACTCCTGCGGTCGAAGGTTCCTACCGGCGGAAAGGTTTTCTCGTTTTTTTTTCTCGCTTTCGTGCAAATGCCAACCCACGACAGTTGCCAGACGTGATTGTGTCGTCCGGCAAAAGGAGGGGATGAAAAAGGAAGCCACATTCATCGACATAAAAATAAAATCTGATTGCGAACGAAACCGTCCTCATCAGTTTTAACTGATCCGAAACCCATGGAGTGGAGTCGCCCCGTGCATGGGGAAAAGCATAGATTGGCAAGACAAAGGAAGGCATTATTTCGTGCGGTCATCGGGCAGTAGTTAGTGGCACAATGCTTCATAATCATGCTCTCTCTCTGCATGCGGTTCTTTCCTTCGCTTGAAGCCTCGGCTTTTAATGGTTGGCTCGAATGTGAAGTTTTTTAATGGCAAAACACAAAGTCTACGATGTGATACTTTTTGTAACAATCTTGAAGACATAAAAATAGCAAATAATATTACGTTTCAAATTATTCCATGGAATTGATGATGATGAAATTAAATTCTCTAAATGCCTTTTGTTTTTCTTTTAGTTTGTTGGAACCATATTGTAAGAAGTTGTTCTCAACACAAACATTCCATCAGGAAAAGTGTACGGCAAACTACCGAACCCCTTTGTGAAGAATCCCGAATGCTGCCCCGGGTTCCAATAAACTTTTGCACACGAAATCTAAACTACAAAATAGCAAAGTTGCTCCGGTGTGTTCGTCCACTATTCGGGGGCTGCCTTTTATGGGCACAGGAAACATGAAGAAGAGGACGAGATATAAGATATATAAAACATACACAGCATGCCAAAACAGCACGGTTAAGCCCTTCCCATTCCTAATGCGCCGTCGAAAGAAGAGACCCGCTGGTGTTCGTGTGTGAGCGTCTTTGTGGGCTTGCATATAAAAATCCGTTTTATTGTTATTATTTTAAACTCTCTCGGGAGTTTTAGCCCGGGTTTGGAAGAAGCAGATGAAAAACACAAGGTACAAATTCATGCATTTATGCTTATGGTACACAAACGCCCGCATGGAACGCCAAAAAGGGCCGTCATTGCTGTAAAGTCGCGGTACGGCTGGTGCTGGCGATGGTGGCCCACATTTGCTTCATTCGCTTTTATTTTATTAGTTTATACGACCTGTGCCCGTAGGCTGCTGCTGCTTCTGCTGCCGGTGTGTGATGTGATGGTGCGTTTCCTCGGCGAAAGGTCGTAATACGAATCTTTCCAGTTTCCATTTTTATCACTTTCCTCGTACGACCCGGGGCGGGCACGTTACCAGCGTGAAACCGGGTAGTCAAGTTTGTTCGGCAAAGATTTACCCCGGGCCGGCCTTAGAGGCTAATAGGATTGGGTTGCTGCTTTAGAACCTTTTTCGCTCCGAAGATGTGTGCACTCTCGGTCGATCGATCAGCATCGATCGAACGATTGGGGTGTGTGGGCATTGGCTTAAGAATGCCCTCGACGAAGAAAAATAAAATCCCCGGAGAGGTTTTATCATCTTCACCTTATGCGATCCTCATCCGACAGCTGTCCATCGGTCCGGTTCTGGGAGGGCAACGCCATTTGGGAACAAATCCTGTCGATGAGTTTCGGTGACGTGTTTCCAAGCAATTATCTACCTGCCCTGCTGCAGGCACATTTAATTCCCTCCTCCCGAGGTTTGTTGCCATCGATCAAAATGCAGCAGAATCCTACCGAGGACCGACTTACCGAGCGTTTTAGTTTTATCGGTAAGTGCGAATCAATCCCCGGGACTTCGGTGTCCCAAACGGATGTCAGCTCCGGTCGATAAGATAAGCGCTGCAGAACTACGTTCTAGTTTTAGCGTTCTCCTCCACCTGCACCCACGGTTACCTCCACATCTCGTGCACGGCTTATCGATCGATCGCTGTCGTTGGGTCGAGTTCACTACTGTCTTCAACTTTGGACACTCGACTGAACTTCCTCGTTACTTTTGTAATCGCTTTTCCAAATCGGCATCGTTCTCTGCTCATCCTGCTGGCAGTAACGAGACATTCGGGAGTTGGGTTGGGGGGAGAATGATGCTATGTTCCCGACGTTGACATCCTTATCTTGGCAGACTGTTCCATCCCATGCTGCACCGTACCGTGTGGGACAAACGGACAAAGAAGGTGAGTTGGAATTAAATTTAACTTCAAACTAATAACACATCTCGCACGGGGATGACTGGGGTCGGGAAGATGGTTCGTGGCAAGATTAGCTGGCAACCAGCAAACAGGGAGCACTCTGGACGTGACTCGTTTTATCGGCAAGTTTTAATCGAAAAGAAAAAGAGAGAGAGAGAGCGGGCTTTTTTTGTGTGCGTGTTCAATTCATAATCATTATACTGGAAGTTTATAGCCATTCGGCTGAACACAGTGCACACGTTGCAATGATGGCAACGTTGAGATAGAGTGGATTTGCAAGCATGGAAATAGAACTCAGACGCAGGGCAAAGAGCTTTATTTCGTTAATGTTTGCAATGATGGTAAAGATTATTGAAATGGAAGTGCTTTTTTGGGGTTTAGTTGAAGGGAGCAACATTTTTCACAGGTTAGCGTCCAAATGGAAGTAATGTGTTTGGCTGGGTCTTTGAGATATGATTCGATCACTTCATGAGAATTACACCAAACGATTCATTTCAGTTTACGAAAACTTTATAAAACTCGTTGGAAAGAACGAGATATCTAATTCGAAGACGAAAGCTCATAATCTAAACCAAGGAACGAGGTAAGTAACCAAAATTCACAAGCTTATTTAAGATGAAATCATGTACTAGAATCATCATGTTTTCTACACTCATTGTGATGCACTCTCTATGTCATGCTTCGCTTACATTTGGTTTTACGTGAACTAATCTCCACATGATCCTTGACTTTTAATAAACTTACTTGAGGAATCTGTGACCATGTACTTCTGCTCAGACAAACAGACAATCCTCAGACTCATCAACTCAGACTCAAATCTCATCGCCTGTAAAGTCAAAGTTATTTCCCTGAGGTCAAACTAATTTCTCTGCATCTTCTCAGTTTACAGAGGATGAGGAAACTCTTCAATGTCTATTCAAATAGTACCTACTAGTGGTCTGAATCATAAACATTGTCATTTGCTAGATTTTATGATGATACTTTGAGCAGTGTTTCTTATTTTTTGTACTTCTCATAACATTATTTCCTGTGTCGAACTAACGGCTGATATAATCTGAACCTCAAGGACGTTAAATATAGGACACACATTAACCAAGCTCTAGTTCTACAAAAAAGAGTACATTGAAATAGTTTAAAATACACTTAACATTAACTACAGTCCCTAACTACATCTCAAAAACCCGATCAAAGGTCGTAAATCATCATCATCAATCAATTATTGCTTAAAACGTCGTCGGACACGTTTTACCTTGCCGCAGTGGAGTGGACCCCACCATTCTAAAACAAACCGAAGTAAAATACGAGTGACGGCAGGTTTTTGCAGTTCTGTCGAGAGTAAAATTCCTCCCTTTTTTTTCTCCTCACTCCCATTTGTCATGGCCAAAATGTAGCACTTCATAAATGGGAAAGAAAAAAATAACCAACCCCACACTGTGTGTACAGTTCACATACGCTGCGGCAAGTATGTGACGCCAACTTTGGGACACTCTCAGGGAGGCTCTTAATGTGCTCGATGTTTTGTAATTAATGACACTGAGTTGGTAGTGTGTGAATGGGTGTTGTTTTTTTTTCTTGTCGGATGGAAAAGAGCGAAAGCAACACCGATGAAAAAAAAAAACATATCTGCCAACAGCGTAACAGAATCCGCATGACGGTGGAACGGAACCGAGATGGACACAGTTGGGCACAGACAGGAAAGAGGACGCACACCATCATCATCATCATCAACATCATCCACAGTGCACAGCGTCGTTGTTGGCTGACCAGCCTCTAGTTTCGGCGTCGACGACATCGCACGTACTGAGGGGTTTTGACAATTCCGATTGCGTTCCAATGCGTCCTATCGGTTGGAAAGCGTTGCCCGGTGGAAATGGCATTTGTTGGACAGCTCCACCGAGGGTTAATGGTTCGTCCCGTGTCAAAACAGCAGCACATCGAGCAGTAGTGCGACAACTAGAGACGCACAAAAAAAAACAGCACACAGGAAAGACTCATAAAACATGACGCCGATGTCACGTCGGTACGGTTCCAACGGTTTCGCGGGCAACGATCGGTCATCCGTTTCCCCGTGGGAATGTACTGGTTGTTGGTAGCAATTTCCAAAACCACTGACGAACTTCGGCGCCCTTCCCCATCAAGCGTCACGCGTGTGGAAGTTTATTTGGGAGTTTGTGTTTTTTGCGTATGTTTCTTACTTCCTTTTTTGTTGGTTCTCATGTCGTTCTCAGTCCGACACAGTCCGACGTCCAACTGGAACATCATCCGTGTACGGGTTGGTAGAATTATTCGTGTGAATTGCAAACTGATGCAGAAGGGATAAACTAAACTGCCACGGAGATCGACGTTTTACGATTTGGACGGTGTTAAAAATCAATTTTCCTTCCTATCTGACACATATTTCGGACCCCTATTATCCGCATCTAGATCAACCCACTGTGACCCCCAGTATTTGTAAAGTTTCGCATCGATAGTCACGCGGACAAGTGTACTCGGTGGCACGTTTAAATTATCATCCCGCACGACTGGAACTGGGGTGATTGTGTGATTAAGCACTCCCTATTCCTGTGATACAAGTGTTTGCGTCAGCCTGTGTCCCGTGTGTCTACCGGTGGTGACCTCACGGGGTGCCCAGTGGGTGTAAGGAGCGTTGCAGTAATTGAATAGAATTCCCATCGAATGCGAAACTCCTCGCGTGACACATGACACGAGATGACGTCAGGGCGGTGTAGTTTGAGGCGTTTAATACGAATCACTCCAGTAGCAACGTGATGCACCAGACGCCCAGCAATCGGTTATGGCCTTCCGGAGATGTTCATAGTGATGATAAGCTAAAAGTTGAAGAAAATAGTAAATATTTGTCTATCCCTTGTGAATTTCTGTGGGGGAGAAATGGCGCGGGAACTTTGGTGCGTCATTACCAGACACATCCGATTCCAATTTATGGCTGCCACGGGAGTCGTCATCGGATGTTGCAGAGAACATTCCGAAACAATAGCAGACGCAATCGGTCGACCAACGTCATGAGGCTTAACGTGACGCATTGCCACAATTCTTACTTGACATCTCCCGGCTCAAACTAGAGATGGATGGAAATATGGTCCGGAGACATACATTCCCCGCGAAAGGAATGTTCGCGAACCATATTGTGGTGGAGAAAACCCAAACAAACGTCACATTTGTGTATGTTCGATCTGATGAAACGTACTTTATCACGGAACGATAATTGATTTTCGGCCAATCATAAAATGAGTCAATTGCCTGTGGAACTTTTTTTTGCGTTTTAAATATTATTGCCGTCGGGGGATTTCTCGATTGCTTTCATGGAGATAGATACACGCACTATTGTTATTAATGTTATTGGCAGCCTGCCGAACAGTTGTACCTCTCGTTTTGCAAGATGAGCAGATAAAGTGTTGGGAAGGAGCAATCGAAGAAAAAAAAACCCCACGACCTCAGAATCCATCATCATTAGGAGACGAGAACAATGACTGGCATGGACTGGGAGTATTGTTGCCTATTGGCGTAGATTGTCCGATGGCGTGTTGTGTGTGTGTGGGGTTTGTGTTTTTTCCCCCTTTTATTTTGGGAGTAACAATCTACAATGCTTCCCCTTCCGCTGTCGGCCAGTACCATTCCACGCCGCGGAACTGATAGGCATGCGGGAGAATCGAATCAAGCCGTAAATCAATCTAGGTTAATGGTGGAGGGCAAAACAATTGGAACGATGATTTGCATCAAAAGCAACCTTCCCGATCACCCCGACCCCGGGGCAGCTGTTCTGGAAGGTGTCTGGCAAAGCAGGGCGTCATTCGGAACGGAAAGCGCAAAACGAAAAAAACGATGCTTAAATGGGTGTAAACACATTTGCATTCAGCGCTACGCAAGCGAGCGGCCAGGGAACTATCAGGACCATGGCATCTGTTCAGGAATGTCTATTCATTACCGAAAGGTGCGATCGATGCTCCGCACCAACACGGTTTGGTAGACAGTTTTGCATTATCATTTCTAGTGAATCATTTTATTTACGGCACATTTGCGTAATTATTGTCTGTTATTGAACTTGTTTTATAAACATGTGTGCCATACCATTTGCAGAGAAATCGTTCGTGCATTATCTGTTCGGACATGTTTACGAAAAGTTTGAATAAATAACATCTATTGTCTATTGCTGGGTGCCAATCGGTCAAATTCACGTACGCCTTCGAGTTGTTATTGACTAAATTGATAACTGAACATTTGTTTTCGTTAGCAAATCATAAAGATTGTAATATTCCAAGTTTGATAATATATGGTTTTGGGAATTGGTAAACAGTACCCAATTACACACAATTACTAATTTCATTCCGCTGAACCACTCAAACCACCACAAACGATTCTGTTGAAAGATATGTCGATCGATTGCGATAATCAACATAAAACGATTATATGTTCTACATTTGATCGAACTCTTTAATGGCGACGAGCAGCCATTAGAAAGCTGGAGAGAGAGAGATGTCGCAAACAGGATCTACTAGGAAATCGTAGCATTAAAATAATGACATTGAGATGACTGTCAATGCCCCAGTTTGTTTGGCGGTCGGTCGCAATTACAGGGGTTTTCAGAAGAAATTAGAGAAGTTGCCACATTTTTTTCCATCGGTCGGTTTTTCCAACATTAGTCGATGTCCTACTTAACCAGATTCACTCGAGCCAGCATCACTCATGCCTGCCTCACTCAAACCGCTTAATTCAAGCCTTCTCCAATGAAACTTGCCTCACTGAAGTCAGCTTGGCTCAAGTCAGCTGGACTTAGGCCAGCTTTAAACAAGCCAGAACTCTTTAATGACGACTAGCAACCATTATACAGCGAAATAGATGTCGCAAACAGCATTTACTATGAAATCTAATCTAGCTGGCGTGAATTAAGCGATCTGGGATGAAGCTGGATTGAGTCAACTTCGCTCGAGCCGGTTGGCTCAAATCAACTTCATTCAAGTCATGTTTACTCTAGCCAGCAATAACTCAAGCCTGCTCTATTCAAGCCAGTGTCACTCAAGACAGCTTCACTCATTAGTGCTTAATTCTAGCCAGCATAACTCTGAAACCAGCCCCTCTGGGACTTGACTCAAGTTAGCTGGATTCAGGCCAGCTTCATCCATGTCAGTCAACTCAAGCCAACTAGACATGAACTCAATCCAGCTTCACTAACGTCAGCTTGACTTAAATTCTAACCAGCTGCACTCAAGTCACTTTAACTTGAGCTCAAGCTGCCAGCTTGGCTTGATTTAATGTGGATTTGGTATTGAGAACACTATAGTTATTGTGATGGAGTTAGAAAAGTGACTAATGCAGCTCTAATGTACTCTTATGAAAACCCCTGTAAATGATTAAATTTTCCGCACAAAATCCACTGTCCCCAGTCCTGGTGGTTGACAATGCGATGGAAAACCATCGCAACCATCGTGCTGGAGGTGGCACGGCAAGCGGCTCATAAAGAAGCCATTGTATTTCTGCCACCGGTCAGCATCAATCGCACTGCATCGATCGATCTCCATCGCGAAAGCGATTGTAATTGACGACAATGAAGCTCTTTTCTTCGTCATTTCAACCATTTCAGCTGGATGGCGCGTTGGAGTACCCATTGGCTAAGATGCCAACATCGCAAACGGTTGTCCATGACGGGCGGAAAACGTGGATTGGATGTATCTTGTGGTGAAGAAGTAAGTGGGTAAAAGAGGAGAGGAAGAGGGAAAAACGAAGAAGAAAATGCATTGAAAGGAAAAATAAATCCGATAGCGCAATAATAACCGCAGCAAATCACTTTGAAACGAGCAGATAATGAGAGTTTCGTTCGTTCGGCAGCTGGGAAAACTTGGATCGGTCGGAAAAATGGATAGCTTTTCTTGATGGAAACCGGGAGAGAGGGGCAAGAAGTATTCCAATTCGCGCACACTAAGCAAAACGGATAGAAACCAGTGTACCCCGTAGCAAAATGGCACCCATTGTGGTTGATGCTAGAAGCACGCGAAAAGAACACCACTCTGGCGTCACGTCACTTTTGAAGCGTATCGTTCACGCTCCGAGGTTGCCTTTTCACACCCGCACCGTTGCCTGTAACCTTTGGTGGAAATAATGGCAAATTAGGAGGAAAAAAAAAGCATCGAATCTGCTCGAACTTTTCGCGCTTCTAATATCATCTGCTACGTTTGAAATGCGCCACGATTCGTGCGTCCGTGTGAAACGACCAGAGTCTACGGAGAAAACAAAGCAAAGGCTTTAATTGTAACAGTTATCAGACTGATGCTAAGCCGTCGGAAAGGGTCGCTCATTAGTTTCGTATAAAAAGCAAATCAAATTTTATTCGCACTGATTCATCAATGTAGCTTTCAGTTGCGTTTGGAAACCTTTTTCTTATCGTAACACTAATTGCATTTTTATTTTGTATGTAGTTTTCAATCTCTTCAACCATTGATTAGTGTTGTCCTAAAATAATTCGTTGAGTTCACTTAGTAGCACAAATGGTTAACGAAATCCATATCTTTTCGCATTAGATTTCGGCATTGTGGGCAGTTTTTTGTGTTCACACTTCTATCGCAATCCACAATTTCGTTTGTGCGGCGAGCATGAGATCGTGATGGATGTGGGTATTGATGCACACTTGGCCATTGTTTCTGCCGCTGGGTGCCTGCATGAATTAGTGATAATCACGCGTGGTGTTTCGTTTTTTTTTTATAGCACCTCCTCCAAACAACCCAACTCGATGAGCATTAATTCCACTTCGAATCGATTCTGCAATCTATCAGGTGCGGTGCAGTTGGGTACTTCTTCACGCCAACCAAACTACCCCCTGCCCGATGGTGCTCATTAACATACATTCACCCTTCCCGTACGTCCGTCGTTTTTTCGGTGAAGAAAAAAAGCACCATCACATTACCATCACTGTACATGGAAGGGGTTAATTAAAAATCCATTGTAAGTGTACCATTTGCGGCAAAAAAACACACGCAAGACACCTGAAACCGATCCCCCGAGAGGTGGTTTCGGCTAATCGGCGATCGATTACCGACGCCAGTGTGCCGAGAATTTGGCTCTTAGGAAATCCTATCCAACAATATAAAACCTAACGAAACAGAACTCAGAAGGCTCTCCAGCTCTGAGATCTGAAGGAACCACTGATTAACGAGTGATGAAAGGGAATCAGCTTGAGATAGAGCCCCAAAACGGAGAGGAAAAACCGAAAGAAGGATAAGATGAGATACATGCGAGATCCGAGTGAATGGCTAAATTCCGTGTCTAAAGCAGTCGACAACCGGGAAGCAAGATGGTCACGAAGAAGCAGAATCACCACACGGTCGGCTGAACAACGATGGTCATTAATTAGACAGTCGATGATGTTTGTCGCTCGGTTTTGGTCACGCGGACCCAGTGATGAGGCATAAAACATAGCGTCATCGGGTTTTTTTTGTCTTCTGAGAGGCATCTTTTCTTATTTGGGTGCGAAAGTGGCTCTTGTACAAGTTACCTTTTCTACAAAAAAAATACAAAAACCTGCCAATCGAGCAAACCGGGTATGAGGATACGCGATTCCTTTGGATAAATATTCCATCCCTTCCATGAAAAAGGGTCTCACAAGCCCTTTTCGTACTGAGAGTACGATTTTTTTTTTTTGCGGTGTCTTCTAGCCCAAACCGATCAATCATCGTCAATAAAGGGGGCTAGTCCGGTTGGGCCGGATTAGACGCGAAAGCCGACCCCCGCTAAAACCAAGACACCGAAAGGGGTGTGTGCCCACCCCAGGGGTGGTTTGCAGAAGAAAAAAAAAACGAAGCAAAAATGGTGAAGGTGACAAAAGAGCGTTGGAAATTACCGCACCTTGGCCACGAAAGCGAACGCACAGGTATAAAGTAAGTTGGTTGTGCCATGTCTGCCAACCACTGCACGGTACGTGCCTGAAATGTTTAAATTGCAAATTAAGCTTCCAACCGTGCCACCACACGCGTGTGCACCGAGGACAGGAAAGCATGTTCGAAAGCTCGAATGTCTTCGCAGGGCGTTCCGTGCGCATGTGAGTTTGATTTTATGGTTAATGTTTCACCCCGTCTTTGAGCCAGCTCGGGTGTGGAATCAGTTTTGTTTTTTTTCTTTTGTTTTGGCCAGATCATAATCGCCATCCTTTACAAGAGCGTGCCCGGTTTGGGATCACGGGATCACATGTTCAACATATTTCATGTGAAATGAAAGCCCAATCTACTTGAACTGGTTATGCTAAATTTTGTGCGCCGCAGTGCTCGGGGACAACGCGGTGCATATCGATATTTTCGGAATTGAATATTTATGTCACCCAACCGTCGTTGGCCTATCGTTTTACATACTTTTGGTCCACACGTGAGGGATATTTAAAAGTTTAGAAATGAATTGATCGTTGGTAGTATGCCACATTTTCGGAATAATATAGAGGATTGGTGGCGTCAGTGGACAATGATTCTCATAACGCCCAAAAGCAAGGATGACAGTTAGTATCAGACATAAATTTAAAAAATTGTTATACTCTTGGTGTTATAGGAACGTTCTGAAGAAAAGACATGTTACGTGATCTTCCAATTACTCCAGAGATCCTGGCTTTCCAGTAGATGATACTTGACGAACAGATAAACTTGGACCTTCTTGTGCATCTGACCTTACCTACATCCTCTATGGAACTACAACTTCGAGAGGTCTCTTAGTCTTCCATTTTAGGCTTCCGTGACTTGAATTATCCCATTACTTGAATTGAATTTACAACCTTGTGTGTCCCTGTTGACATCCCAACTTTTTCAAAGCCCTTTATGCAATATCTCTCGTATCCAGGATCTTGATATAGAAAGAATATGGTGTTATACATGGAGATATAGCTTAATCTATGTAGATATAATTTTATCTCAATTCCTATAGTCAACATCTTTGTTACATGAACACTGTGGGAAATGGTCTGAATGTGAAGAGTATTGCTAGGCACGCGAACATGCTTTCCATAGATGGCTAGGATGGATCTCTAAGTGTAACCAATAAATAGTAGTATATAAGTTGGTTTGTCTAATAAAAGTTCTTGAAGATAGCTCTCAAGAAAATCGGTAGTTGATCCTATAAGTGGCCTCCAAGGCAACTTCCTAGTTGAGGAGATACTTCGATTCCGGTCGCTAGGAGTTAGTTGAACTTAGATATCAGGGAGTCCCTTGAATCATGAAAGAGATTCTTCATTTAGGAGCTCTTGAAGATCGTCCAAATTGGCCACAGTCGACGAGGTATATGTGGCAGAGTCTAAACTTCCATACCTCCTGGAGGGTCTACTAGAACTTCCATTATTCCTCCTCTATGCAGTGGCGTGGTTTTAAACACCTCAATTTGTATTAGTATCATTAGTAGGTATTCATTATACCTATGAAGAATTCATCTTGTATTAAGGAATCAGGTGATTATTTTCCCAAAGTTTGTAATCATTCCGTCTCGAATTTGGAAGACCTAGTTAGTCTTTAAACTCATTCCGTTTTATCACACCCTGCATTAAGACAACACGAAGCGAAGCATAGCATTAATTATAAAACGTTTGGTTATCTGCAAGTTGATCCAAAAAATTTAAAGCCTTCCCATCGGAACTGTTCGCTACACAACAAAAAAGCCCATTGCTATTTTCCACGTAATCAACGCACAAAACAAAAGGAACGGACCGATCGTTCGATAACACGCGCGAGCCATCGAGATTTCATATTAATTTCCCTCAATAAGCGAACGGAATGGTTTAATTACGCCCGAAACCTTTCAAAATGGCCACGGTTTCATCCGTGCCGGGGTGCAATCTAATTTTTATCTTGATCGTCTTTTTTTGTGTGTCTTGCGCACGTTTCCCTCGTGTCGCTCCGAATAAATGAAGGCAAAAGGAAGAAAACCAACGCACATGCTAGTCATACATGCCCGGGCGAAAAATGGCCCAGCCCGGACCATTTCGTTCCAGTGCCGTTTTTGGGGCGGTGGTATTGTTCGATTGTTGTGGTGTGTGTGGTTCGTTTCGATTGAATTGCCTTCAATTTGCCATCGAAGTTTCGGCAAAAGGTGGCAAGAAAAGCGAAGGAAAAGCTGCACCATCCTAAACACGGAAGTGTTTATAATTGATGTGGCCGTTTGGGTAGGAGCATGGTGAAGAATTGTACGAAAGGAAGGAAGCGTGTGTGTGTGCGGGTCTCCAAAAACACAAAACAAGCTTTATTAACGACCCCCCGGGACAAGACGTCAAACTAACCTCTTCTTCCGTCTGGGGACGGTTTTCCGGAAGCCTTTCCCCTTCCCGAAAAGATGGAGGGTGGCTTTTGTTTTATTATTTTCGGCCAATTTAGTGTGTTCCATCGATCCTGGTCGCTTTTGTGTTCTTTGTGTTTGCGTGTTTTTTTTTGTTCTTCATTTCGAAACAAACAGACGTCATTAGGTTGGAAGCGATGGATGGATAAAAACCGTCATCCTGTGCCCCACAAGACGACCATTTTCGGCAAGCTCCAGCTGCGCTTTTTCCTTCGGCCCGTGCGTACGTACGTGGCTACCATTTATCAATAGTTTTTCCTTGAAGAAGTAGCCGCTTGAAGGAGGGCCAGTGGGGGTGGAAAAGAAGGGTGTGTTGCGATGGCCGGACGGTCTTTGGCTTCGGTCGGTGCAGACAAGTCGGTTACAAAAATGAGGCCATTAAAAATCAATTTATGCACTATAAATCACATTAGTGTTATTGTTTCTGCTTGTTCGTTGTGCCTCTCCTTCTCTCCTTCTCTCCTTTTCTCTTTCTCTCACACAGCTAAATGCTTTAACCCAATAACCACCACCAACCAACCATGCCGAGTTGCATACATCAACCCAAAACCGCTTCAGATTCGGCATCCTCCGAGGCCATTGCGTTCGATTCGTTCTTGCAGCCGATTTTTGTTACATCACCGCCGGAAGAGGAATTAAAACCAGCAAACTTTAGAGCAACCCAAAGCGCAACCGGAAGCGGGGAAAAAGCAGAAGGAGCGAGGTTCTTACGAAGCGGAAACGAATCGCTTTTAGGAAAATGGCAGCTGGGGGAAAAACTTCCAACGTTTTCTTCTGCCACTTTTTTTCTCCCACTGGAATTTACGTTTGGAAAATCACTTTACGGTTCCGGTGCAGTTACGGAATAGCACGAAATTAACGAGAACAAACAGCAACGGCGGCAGGAATGCGAAAGGTAATTCCTTCCTTTCCGAAGCTTCACCCCAGGTTTTTGGAGTTGCAATGAAATTGAAAATTAATTACGCCGCTTGCCAATTGATTAACCTGCCATCGATCCTCGCGGCGGGTGGTGGCTGGGTGTTTGCCTGAATGCCGTGCGCTGGCCATCATTGCACCACCCCTAATTGGGACGAGTAGCGCGGAATAGCAAAACCACCCCCCGGGATGAAGTTTTTTTTTCCCTCGTTTCTTCTTTCTTTTCAGATGGCCGAATGGGGTTTTTTTTGTTGAGTTGTTTGCTTCCAAGACGCGCGTATCATGTTTCTCGGCTGCGAGGAATGGTTTAGCCATGGAAAGCGTATTGTGTATGGGTTACCGGTCGCTACGAGAAAAGGAAGAACTTCTATCAAGGCACATGGCACAAGAAAAACAACATGGAGTCGTTGGGAATGGAGGTTGGAAATGTGATACATGTACCTTCACTACGTTCGGAAGTTGCTATTAGGGAAAGGCAAGCGCAAGAGCTAGCTCGGTATGAAGTTTTCCTCCTCTTTTTTCCCCTGAAACCTAAAGACAGGTTGTACGCTTCACAGAAAATGCACCAAACTGGCAGGACGGGAGAAATCAAATTTCTTCCACCTCCGGCTGGGTTGGTGGATCGTTATTTAAATGGATTACAAACATCGAAGGATATTCAGTTACCAACTACCAAGTGGAAGATTTCCATGGGCAATTCGTTTTAATTAAAACTGTGTGATTGTAGTAAGAAAGAAAACTTTGTTTCACAAAAGCTTTATTGTAGCATCTAAATTCCATTTTTATGTTTAGTGTCACAAATCTTTAAGCATCCCGATAAGAGCCTCAGCTCAGTCGGCCTAAACCCCGGAACCATGTGGGTTTGAGTGCTCTGCATCTCAATTTTCCTTCCAGCAAGGACTCAACCGCCTCCCATCTTCAACTTAGCTGCTTTACTGGCTGGAACTCGATAAGAACCCGGAGAGTAGCCTTTTCTTTACTTCACCAGAACCCATAATGATAAAGGTGTGTGGTGTGAGGTTTCCTTATATCCTTCTCCATCTTTCCTCCCTTTTCCGTTACTCCACCTGTTTGTAGTCTGTCCATTGAAAATTCATCGCCAGTGCCATCTCGAAAGTGTCCTGCCACCGGTACGCTTTTTATTCTTCACTTCACGTACTCGTACTCGCCCGGCTTCATTCCGCATGCCAGAAGGCATCCTGGCCGAGAGATGAAAGACAAACCACTTTACTCCACTTTTGCTGTTAGTGTATTTTCCCACCCCCTTTCCCGAATCCGGCTTTTTTTTTCTTCGTTGATTCCACGTTTCTTCTTACCGGGCATATTTGCCATCGCCTCCGATTTCGTGCGCTTGGTCGATTTAGAAGTGAAGTGAAAATATAAATGGAATGCACACGATGGGTAGGAAAGATAAAAGCAAACGATGTAACGATGCCACAACGATGGCCCAGACGCGGAAGGAATCAAATTTCATTCACTCATTCTCACTTTGCTTAACCTTCCCGGCTGTAGCGTAGCCGGGCATGCATACGCACGATGGTTCGCAGATTTATGGTGCCACCTTAGCACACTGATTCGAGAGAGAGAAAGGAAGAAAAAGAAAGAACATCTCATGTGGGATGTAATTTTACATTCGGGTTTTTTGAATGTAGTTTAGTGTTTCGTTCCTTCCTTTTCTGCAATCGATCTTCTGTTGGGGCCAAGGAATGTTGTTGCAACATTGGCTGGAATCTTCAAGTAGACACTCTACTGCATTTTCATGGATATCTTTAAGAAATTGGATGAAATACCTTGAATAATGTTAAGGAATAATTGGACTCTTATCCTTAAAAACAAGCTTAATTATAGTTAGTTACAGCTCCAAGAATATGAGGAATACAAACTAAGCTACTCCAATTAAATAGGAGGAACCCATTCCATTATGTCCAATCTTCAAGGTTTTATAGCTCATATGAATTCCGTCCTTCTCTAGAACATTTCCATCATTAGGATCAAGGAAGATTATAAAAAGGAACTTATGTGCCTCTTTGAACAAGGTTTAAGCACTATTAAGATTATGTACTGTAGAACTGATGTTGACCGTGAGCGGTATCGAGGATTGTTGCAGCAGGCCAAGACCGCGAAGCGGTTGTAGCGCCTGATAAGTAAGTAAGTAAGATGTTGATGCTCATGGCGATGACATTTTAATATTTATAGCAAAATTTACGTGATCAGATGTTCAACCAATAATATTCCAATAACATTATATTAACCAATAATTTTTCCCCTAACGAACAGGAATCTTTCTTATTCTGAAGGAACACTCGCGTGCCTTATTTAATTGTAGTAATATTCTATTTTATACTATAATACTTTTTACAATTCAATTCAGGGATTTTCTAGAACTTGGTACATTCTTGGTACAAAAAGAATATGACCCAACACATTCCCTTGAGGAATTCCAAGAATGTTTTCAAAAGGATCTGATGCCTGGATTTTTTACAAATTCTCTCTTTGAGGTTATTTGCAAACCAGGTTTACTGATACTGGAACGTTTAATTTTTTACAATGTTAATACTGTTCAAATCTCTGTTTGAATAAAAATATCACCAAGTTAAGTTCTATTTCCCAAGATTTTTTTTGTGTTTTCTGATTGTTCTGGTGCTTATTTGTTATTGGAGTCCAAATACGCAGTTGTTAAAAGATATGAACGCTCCACGAATATCTTTCAAGTTTATAAAATTAATATAAGCTTTATAAAATTTAGTTCAGCTTCATATAACAACTGTACTCGGTCAGATAAAGATTTAAATAAACGGTTAAACCCCTAGTTTTCTTTTGCGTTACGGAAGAAATTTTTAATGTTCTATTAAGACAAAAGTACCCTACCGAACGGAAGAGAAAGCTTAAATTTATAGTTTTGTTTGACAAATAGAAATCCTTCCACCCAGAAGCTGAAGATTGCTTTAATTGCTAACCATTTCAACCTTAGTGCCAGATTGAAAGCATTAACCGAAAAAAAAACACCGAAACTCATTTTGTTTTGTTCGCCCACCCTTAAACCCACCCTCGCGATGGCGCAAAAATAGCACAACTCGATCGCTTAGCGCTGCTTTGCTCTCGTTTCGGTCTATCGCAACGCATCGTGATCAAGATTTATGGAAAATGTGCGAAAATATTCAAAACCCCACCGTGGGGGCCATTAGCGCGTGTATGTGTGTGTGGGATAAATCTCGCCGTACCGCGGGTTTTGTTGTTGCCGAATTGCCGAATTAAAAGTAAATTCCCATCCACATCTCGGGGTAGGTCACGTCACAACAACAACGACCAACCGGCACCAGCCGTTGGACGTAAATCACCATCATCAGCTGGGTGGAATAGAAAATGGTGGGTTGGTAGCAGCAAGCGGACATTCTTCAAATGTTTTTCGTTTGAGTTTGAGTCGTCCCCAGAGGATGTTTCACTGTCTTAACCTACCGTTCACAAAGCTGTGTGTTAGAAAGACGGACGTAAAGCATCCTTCTGTGCAAGGAACGATGTGCTAAACCACATCCCATCTTTATCGATGCAATCCGATGCATTTCGAATGGATCTGATGGAGGGATGGAGGATCACGTTTCGTTCCCGTAGCTACCGAGAGAGTGGAAGAGCCCAGCACAGTAGCTAGTCATGTGTGTTTTTGTGACTACTTGCATCCCGTCCACTCAACGTGGGTGTTCGCTTTCCGTATCGAAAAGGATCTGATCTAACTTGGTACAGTTCCATCCATGTGAGGCTTCTGCTTCAAATGAGCAGGTGAGTGAAGGGAGTTACCGGGTGGAGTCGTTGAGGATGAAAATCTATCCTCCCGTTGTAACCATATATCGTCAGTCGGATTGGATGATTAAAAGTCACCCAAGAGGACACTCTCTGCCTTCCTTGGCTCCCACTCTGTGACAATCTAGGTACCGAGTATCGGGTGTGCAGTGGTCTAGACATTCGTTGAGATTTGAGCAAGTTGATGCATGGCATGGGCACCGTGAAAGGTTCTCGATTAATATGTAAATATGGCAACATGATGCTTGTTCGCGGAGGCCAGATGTCAGCCGGATGTCATACGGGTCGTTTGCAAGTATACGAGCGATTGATTGTGCGACGCCCGAATGGCACGACCTGAATGTAGGCCAACCATTCCTAGCCAACAACCCTGGAACCCTTTCGCCTTTTGCCATCAGAAATAGACTTTAAGAATGGGCGTGGAGTTCACTGTAAGATACCTTTGCATGGGTATATTCTTTTTAATCAAAAATAAGCTAAAGCCGTTCTTCGTATCGTCTCGCACAGCGCAGAATATAAAACTTCATTCATAAACGAATGAACGATGAGATCAGATACGTTATTTATATTGTACGGCTGTTGAATAATTCTTTGGGCAAGAATAGGCATCAAACCAATCACTACATGTACTGGAAGCCTCATGCGTCTGAAGGGTAGACGAAAAACGCACTTATTTAGTCAAATTTGATTCCGACCGTCATTCGCCATTCATCGGTGCCATTGTGCTTCGAATTATTCATAAATTCAAATGCGTTGCTGAGGAACAACGATCCTCGACTTCATGACTTTTCCGTTGAGCATCAGCATACAATCGGATGTGAGGGGTGTATGTATTTGAAGAAGGAAAAAATGGAATTGTAATCCCATATTGCATCAGCATCGAGAATTTTTCTGGAGTCAACTCCCGCCGGTAAGAATCGTAAGGTGACCCTAAGGAACTCGCGTCTCCGGATTCAACGTATCATTAACTCTTTAAAAGGTATACTTTACAAATCCACCCATTCAGACGTGGTATATCGTTTGAAGGCTTTAATTTTGGATTCCCACACACCAACTCCAAAAATTCAAAAGCTCTGACTTGAAGAGGTTTTGTTGGACGTGCCTGTTCCAACGTCTTCGCTCGACGGTTTCGCTAATCATGCACGTGATCGCGCCATCCTGGAGCCTTTTGAAGCAGTTGGAAAGAACCTTCAATTATTCGGACAGGTTTTTTGGGGGTGATCTTGGCAAGCCATATGGGTCGGGGGAGGTCTTAAGAAGTGTCCGTACAATGGATCGCTTGAAGCGTTATCTTCGACATTAAAAACCAACCTTCGCGTTACGGGCAAATAAATCCACTCGATATCGTGATTTGCGTGTGCACTTCTTGCGCGTTAAGTAACGAAGGTGTTCTCCCTGTTCACAATATCCCGGACGCCATCATTCGACCGGAGCCGTGCGTCAGACATGGTACCGCTGTTGGCCGTTTGTCGCTCGAGAGGAAATGGGAGATTTAGCGCATTACAAACACGAGCAGTTCGTGATAAATTACTATCGTTTACATTTATCACGATGATCCAGTTTCTTTCCACCCTGCCGGATTGGAAGCCGAACCACGGGAGATGTCAGTGTGTCAGTCGCACAAAAAAACAAAACAAAAAAAGGGTTTCATGCGCCATATTGACGCGATTCGCCAAATGGCCGATGCCGTAAAAGGTCGTGACGGAAGGGAACACACGTCAGTACGGCCGAGTAAGGCAATCATGGCACCGATCGTGTGCACTATTAGAAAAGTGTTGTCATCCGGTTCTGCCAGAAGCAAAGCCGATCAACTATCGATGTGCATTCGATTGTTCCACCGGTATGGTGCTGTTTCGTAATCCGTCGACCGTAACCTTGAGCTCTGGGGCAAACCGGATGAATCATCGCCGGTCCGTTTGTAAAAAACCGTTGCGTGACACTAGCAAAAGCTTGAAATAATTACTTTCGCACTTTAAATCACCCGATAAAGATAAGGTCGTCGTTTACGGGGCAATGTTATCGCGCTGCCGAAAAAGTAAACCAGTGAAAGGGTATTTTTGAAAAAGGAAAATAATAAACAGTACCAAGCCGGACCTCTGGCAGGTACCTCTTGTGGTGCATAAATCATGACCGAGTGACAGCTCTGCTATGGGGTTTGCTGTGCTAGACGAACAGGCTGGGCGTGGGCATCGTTTAGGTCATCAAAATCGTGCACTGTCCGGGGTAGGAGTTTCTTGTAAGCATCGTAATTCACCTTCTGCTCCCTTTTACTTGCACAGGGGAATGCTTAACGAGCGTGACAAAAATGCAAGGGCAATTTTTTTTGCCAGGCTTTTGTAAAGTGTTTTGAAAATGAATGCGTAGGTTTAATCTATTTCTATTTTTGAGAATAATTCTCGTTTGATCAAGGAGTATTTACCATTTGGTTTTGAGTAGCAATCAGTATATTAGACTAACCAAACAGAAATTGTAGTGGGAGTACTATAAAATTCAGAATTAGTAGTGCTATGTTAGATAACTCAAGATAAAAAAATCGACAATGATTTTCACATCTCAAGAATAGGTTACATTACTTGTAATTCGTTTAAGGCAGAAAAGAGCACATATAAGAGTATCTTATTATTTTTATTAGGAAGATATGCTTTAATGACTCTAATACGGCCAGGCCGTCATACAATAACAAAAAAAATGCTTTAATGACCTTTAAGGCGTAAATTATTCGAAATTTAATGAGAAATGGTCAATTCTACAATTCTACAATATCCCACATTGATAATCGCTCGTATATTTGATTCTGGGAGCTCATCTGCAGCTAATGAAATTGTTAAAGGTCATCAAATGAAATCATGAGGATTGTATCATGCTTTGAGGTGGCTGTTGGTGTAACAAGGGATTTATCCAACAAGTTTTAAAGGATGGATACCCACTGTATTTAGATGAATTTGTTATAAGGAATTTGAAGATGAATCGATACTGCTATTACAGAGCAGATGAGCCTAGAATACCAAATATTCGTTCATTCTTCTCTACAACTCCCTAAACTCCTGTTCAAGTATTACAGAAGACTTCTCAGACATTGACAGACATTAACACACAGGTGGCGTTTGCAGAGGTGAGCATTTGCAATGTGTAACACTGGAGCGAACTGAGAGGTCACTACGATACTCATCCATTGATATTTCTAAGCAATCGTTGACAGATGTAATAGGTTTTCCAGTCTTAGAATGCAGTATCCTGGTTGCAACTATTGGGACCCAGGGAACTCCTCAGATTTGATACTTGAAGTACTGGATATACCAAAAGAGTGTTAGAGTGTTTAAAATACTTAACATGATTTTTTGTGACATAATATGAGAGTTTGTAGATTTTTCCTAGATGTTCGTCCTTCAATCAAATATTGTTTAAAGTGGTTGAGTTAGATCTGTAGACCTTATTTGCCCAAAATGCTGCCTAGGATAATCACTTTCCAAGACCCAACTTTGAAACGTAATGATCATAATCGGATCAAAGCCTGAGAGATCCAAAAGTCTGAAGTGTGTCTGAAACGTTCACCTTGATCTTACGTTTACCCAGTAGCAAGTCTTACGACACATTTTGCTTGTAAATTGAATAATTCATTTAGCCAGAGAAAAGAGAGCGGCCAAACGGCCAAACGTTTATTAAATCGTGATCAACTCACGGATCGACTGCAACGGCATCAGATGCCGGAGCCCAGAGTTCCTGTGCTGGTAGGACATTGTCACCAGACCTTGTGCGACCGTTGTTCTATTGCCATTTGCCAAGGCAAGAGTTGGAAAGAACACTAACAGCACATATAAAACAACATAAAATTGGCGATCGCCACACGTGTCTCGCTCACCAACCCAGCGTTGATTGCAAAGAGAGGATTGTGGGGTTTTTTTTGGTTTTTTTTCCCCCTATCTTGATTGTCAGACACGATATAGCCGGGTAGGCATTACAGCGTTAATTAAAATCTACAATCGAAACAATATACACACACTCGTACGGTTTCTCGTTTCTCGCGACGTGCGTCTGCTGCTTCTTGCCTTTCGTTTGTTTAATTTTCATTACATTTTTACGCCCCGCGAGGTGTAATCTCGCTTTTTGGCTTCCACGGCGACGACGACGACGACGACCGTTTGTGGTTCGTTGAAGGGGGGTTGCGCTAATTTCCAACTGACAGCGACGATTGTTATTTTGTAGTTCAGTTGCTTCTGCCTGCCTACCCACCCAATCAACCCCCCGCTCATCCCCTTCACTATAGTAACCGTACGCCATTAATTCTATCACCGCGAGTACCGCGCGTTAACGCGTGCGTTCGTTGCAGTTGGAAATAGAAGATAATCGCACACCCTTGTGGGTAGGTGCGGTGTCGATGCGGATGGGAAGGGGATGATGAAATAATGATCGGAATGGGGCAACCGGCAATACCACGATGAGCCATCCGGCCTTTTCCGTGAAGGCAGACAGACAGCGGGCAACACAGGGAGAAACAGAGAAAGAGAGAGAGAAACATGGCGGCTGCAAAAAAGGGGTTTTAATTCGCATTATTAAGCTTGATTTATACTTTTATTTTCATTTCGTAGGAAATTGTTGTGATGTGTTTGGATTGTATGTAATTTCTCTCTCTCTGGCACTCCCTCCCTCGGACTCTCCAACTCCGCCATTACTTTAAAGCCACCCTACAAATGGGGCGCACCGTGGGTTACATGTTTATGTAGGGTTTAAGTCGTTTGCTTTGAGGAAAAAAAAGATCATTCATGGACCAGTTGCCAAATACATATGGGGGTCGTTTTTTTTGTGTTTGTTTGCTTGATGGCCACACTGTTTTGGCCGTCCCGGATGCAGCTGTAGCTTTTGGATTAAACTAAGGAAACCTCGATGGTAATGCAAAGTACCTAGCAGAATACAAAATGGGGAGCAGGGGATCAACATTACTATCACGATGGCGCCTCGAAAAAAGATTGATTACAAGCCCGTCGAGCTGTCACGTTTGAGTTGAAAAGAAGGACTAAATGTTTGTTCTTTGTGTTTCATTTGTTGTTTGTTGTGGCTTTGGCAGGATTGTGGCACCAACCACAGAAGGTCAACAGTGAACGAGTGGTGCTTACAAGGGGGAGCTCAATGATTAGAGAGCGAGAGCCGGTCCAAATGCCACCGTTTCACAATCTTGCCGCAATTGACGGACTTGCAGGCGCGAAGGCGTAAATAAGTTTGAAATTAATTCACACCGTCGCGGGTCTAAGGCATTTAGGAGTGAGGAAAGAAAAACATTGTGTCTGCCGCCATTTCGCATCGGTTCGTTGCAATGTAACAATTACAACTAAATCCTTCACTAACCATCCTTACCGTGGTGGCCCAGTTCCGAGGTGTAAGCTCACTCACTACACTCCATTAAAGAAACGCCACGGTAATGGTGTAAGTGTGCGCTTCGTTAATGGCTGACTGCACGGGTAGTGGGCCTTTTCTCGCTCCCGAGGACAGTGGTAGCCTTCTTTTGTTGCACCGAAAGAAACAAAAAAACGAATAAAAACTAGCGCATACAACCCCGAGAGCAGCAATATAGCGGCGTAAAAGGAACTGTGGCATTTTTTTCCACCATCTCCACCACCCCCACAAGGCTTCTTTACTATTACAACTTCTTCAGCGCACTGTTTGCGGAGGATTAAATTCGATTAGGTAATTAATGGCCTTATTTATGGCCTCGGTTTCGATTAGCCGCGCATTGATGGGCGCAAAGTTATGTTTCGTCTGGTGTTATTGGCGTGTTTCAACCTGCGTTATTGTTTCTCGCATTGCTAATGCTACGTGTAAACGCTTTGAAAGTGGCCTCCCTTCACCGTGGGGGGTGGGATGGAGATGTATTTCTGGTTTTTCTTTTGATTCGTTTTGTATTGTTAACACCGCACACTCTACCGCCTGGATTGCATTTTTCACATTTGTAGCAAGTTTTAGATTTTGATCTTTCCGGCGCAATGATGCATCGATACTACCTTGTTGCGAACGGTTGTACCCATCATCATCATCATCTACACCACCTCGAACGGCGGAAAAAATGTTGGTGCAGGAAAATCGATCGTACTCGGTCGATCGATCGGTAAAATATGGATGCCATGTTGAACGGTGCCGCAACAAAAAACGATCGAATTACGTTGCATGTTGCGCTTTTCGAGTGCTAATCTTTCTGATCGTGCATTGATCGAAGCGTTGATTAACATGACAGCGAGCAATAGCTGTAGCAACGATCGAGGTAAATGCGAAATGGTTTTTTGTTCATAAAATATAAAACAAGTAATAATAAACAAGTAATAAGTAATATCTCTAAACAGAAGCAAATACAGAAAACGAAATACCTTGTAGTTATTGTATTAATACACTCTGGAAATTGGCTAAAATAATGAATTTTGAATAAAATATACTTAAAATACATAAATATATGAAAAAATAGAATATTGCTTCATATTAAACGACTTATTTCGAATAAAATAAGCTTATTTGGAGTATTAGAGTTGATAGTTGAATTAATTACTAATTAAACGAACAAATGATGAAAGTACAAATCGTGGAAATAGTTAAAGGCTGTCATTCTAATTTCAATTCATTTCGAAATTAATTTATTTATATTTAAATGTTATTATCGACGTGATCACAATGTTCAGCCTACTCTCAAAGCTCCCTTATAAAGTCACTCAATTTCTGCAACATATTTTCATGAAAAATAATGCCCAATTCCATTGAATCAAAACTTAGTTAGTTAACCCATTACAAGAATAATCAAACATTCGTTCTCTTAGTCAACAAAAAAACTTAGTGTGACCGAATTTCACGTGGAGACGCCGGGGATTGAACCCGGGACTTCTCACATGCGAAGCGAGCGCTCTACCACTGAGCTACGTCCCCGTCGAAATCTCCGCCGCTCAAACGCATATATAAGCTACCGCTCCTTAGCGTGACACATTACGGCGCTCCCGAAACATACTTCACCGACCGATATGCGCTCTCGTAACCTATCTTTTTCTCTCTCTTCGTTTTTTTTTGCTTCTTCGGGCGCGTAGTAAAACCGTCCGCGATACGCGCTCGTTACGTTCATTCATAATAAAAGCTGACCCGCGCCGTGTGTCGGTTACCAACGCGGAGGGGGTGGTGGACACATACACACACACAGAGGGTGATGTTGCTGATGGGTGGTACTGGTGAAGTTCGCGGTCGGTCGGTCGGTCGGTTGAGGTTTGGGATTCTCTTCACTCCGCGTGGGGTCGATTTATTTTTAGTTCGTCGCAGCTACTGCTGCTGCTGCTGCTGTTGGTGTTGCCTTGCCTCTGTTACCGATGTCGCACCCTGCTCTATCGGTCGGTTGTGCGTTTGTTCTTCCGGTCTTCGCGATTCACACACTGTGTATGTGTGTTGTTCAGTGAGGAGCGGTACGATCAAAGCGGATCGTTACGAACAAATCACCTTTAATTCATCCGGTCAATTCTGTCGTATGGAGGGAAAGAAAAAATCGAATTCTATCCACCCAGACGGGCAGCTAAACCATGAGGATGCGATCGATACTGTTGGGGATTTTTTGCAACCAAACAAGGATGTAAAAAAAGCCATTTGGTCGGTTAGAAAAACCGGATGAGTTTTTCACTCAAATTACAACCCCCATTAATTGATAAAGAACATACCATTGTGCGCCAATCGAAGGAAACACGTAAAATTAAGCTCATTTCAGGTGTTCCGTCCACCATCATTGTCGACCATGCTCCCAAAGGTCCCCCAACCGACCAAGGGGGAGGCCAACGCGCTAACGAAAGAACTCATCACGAAAACGGCTGATTATCGCTAAATGAGTGCTGCATTTAAAAGAAGGGAGGTTTAATTAGTTTTTAATTGCATTTTCCCAATTCTAGTCGCCGGTGCGTCGTCGTCGTCGTCCTCGTCGCCACCATCCTCGGGGTGTGTTTTTACGTTGCGCTTGTGCCTTGTTTTGAGTCACTGCTGCGGGGATAATCTCAGGGTTCGCACGATTTTCGAAACACTCCGACGGTCGAACGAAAAACACCCCTTCACGGATGGCGTACTCGCGAAGGGTCGTAGTGGGGTAGAGGGAGAAGGGGGAATCGGAAGCGAAGGTCAAGGAAGGGAAACGTGTCGGGAAGAGACCGTTTTAAAGCCGGCCCGCCAGAATGGCAACGATTAACAAAAGAAAAACACCATCATTAGGAACGAATGCATGCCGTGAGTTAGTGTGTGTTTGTATGTGTGTTTGACAATTGAGAGACCCTTCTGCTGGGGGCGATAGTGGCAAGAAAAGGTTCAGCCATATAATTGCATCCACAATGAAGAATCGGTGCGTTTCGTTTTATACAATTTTGTGTTTTGCCCCTTTTTTCTCTGTGGCTGTGGCGAACAACCGTCACGTGAAACTCGGTTTTAATTCTATTATTTATCAATCCCGCGTGTCGGCGAGTGGAATATGAAGCGAAGGCCAGTTTCACACCCTCTCGCAACATTGATTCGGGGGAAAGAAAGAAAAAAAACCCAATATCGAACTGCCCCCGGTGCAGCTTGCTCGTGATAGAAGAAAACACCTTAAAACCTATCGCAATATGACGGCCGGTTTTCCTTCAAAAGAACCGAAGCGCAGGGCGCATAATAAAAATAGAAGAGGAAACAAAAGGAAACAATCTTCCACCACCCCCGTACCATTTAGGGGTGGCCATAAAATCTAGCTGAAATTGGCTATAAATTCAGCCTTAAATCGGCACTTCTACGGGGCGCGCTGTTGGCACAGTAATCCTCTGGCGGACGCACGTAGACGGTGGCCCTCCCCCCGAGGACACTGTTTTGGTGTGGAAAATTGCTTTAGTTTTTCCCCAAATCTTGGTGCCTTTGTTTCCGTGCCGGCAGTTTCGTTTCGCTCGTTTCGTTGCAATATTTGCCATTTTATGTCAATTGCTGTTTTCGACAAAAACTGGTCCGACCTTTCTTATGAACCCCCCCATCCTCATTCCGTGCGTCACGAATACGTGGCGATCGATTTTTCTTCGACGTCTACCGGGTGGGAGAACAACAGGGAGGAACAGAAACAACACGAAAACTCAAAGAAACGGATGTCGTTAAAAATTGCACAACGCGCAGCGCAAAATCTTCGCGACCCTCGGGCGGCCGAAAAATCCGGGTCTCTTCACAGGATTCACGGACATTTAAATTTTTAATGCTTAAAACTTTGCCCATCCGGTTCGGTCGTTCCCGGCTGTCAGGTTGGTGTGTGTCTGAGGGATGGAGACGGGGGTTCCACCAACACAACCCTGGGCCCCGACCGGGTAAAGGTGATTCTGGGTTTTGGCACATTTATGTCACGCAGTTGTTGTTTTTCTCGCATGTGTATGTTCACGTACCCTTCCCATCAGCCAAATATTGGGTGGGAAATGTGGGCTGTCACCAAACCTCTGTCCCTTCGGAAAATATCCCACCATGTAGCGGGAGCGTTAAACATTAAAAGCAGAAGGTGTATGATTTGGAGTGAAAAACACAGAACCATGTCGTTCGCTTTTCTCGCAGGAACAGGGAGGACAAGGACACAGCTCGTCACAATAATCGAAAGAGTCGTTTGAAAATACCTGCCAGAGGAGAAGAGAAACAGAAAAAAACCCTCTGGAAAAGTCGTTCGAGATTGATTGCTCATGTTCGTTTTGGGTGTCGCTGATTTGTTGGAGGATTTTCGTAACATTCGTCCAAAACGTTTTAAAGCCGGATCACATTGGCTATTCAGGTTCTTCTCTGACCAACGAGCAAAAAAAAAAAAAAAACTCATCCCATTCCGACCGTTACACGCTGAGGATCATAACGATGGTATTAATTCCGGACAATAGCTGATCCGAACGATAAACAATACGATTAACGGGCTGGATATGTTTTTCTTTCGGCCGTCTCTTCCTGCGGGCCTTTTTCCCTTTCGGGCACGAGCTGTAGCGGAGATTTAAAGTAAACATACGGCCGAAAGGTTTCCTGCCTGGAAGGGATTTATCCACCCAGCGGTCCATTGTTCTCGGCTTTTGCTGGAACGATTCATATAAATATGAGCCAAATGTCACGGAGCGACCAGTAGCGGTAGGGAAAGTGAAATAAAAGTTGCCAACAACTGGTCCAGAAATTCCAGGCCTTGAAGGTTGGAAACATAAGACGAAGACTGCCGCCATTTAGAACAATGGACCCATAACACATTTTTGCCGCATTATCTTCGCACCACGGTCATGCATACCGACGGCATTTCTGTCGATGGGTTCCAAAATGGCGCGTCCCAAACTATCGAACGGAGAGTTCCAAGGATTTCTGGTAACTTCCCTTAAGGTGGCGAATTTCCACTTAATCTTCGGTGGCAAAAGGTGCCATTGCAAATCTATCATTACAATTCCATCTTGGTTCCAGGTTTTCCTCCCCACGAGAGTATCTTTCGAGGTTGGGTGAGTTGGGCATTCGTTTGCACACTCCGCAAAAACTCATGCTGGGTCGTTAATTTTGCGTCTAATTTATCACAAACCAACATCTTGGGCATCCAGCAAACGTGAATCATCCTCCAGGGGCGTAGAACCTTTGTTTGGCTGTAACGGCTGTTGTGGTCTAAATTGCCCTCAAGGATTCCGTGCAGTTTCGTTCTCCGTTCGTTTGGAGTCCTAATTATAGTTCCGTTTCGAGATCCAATTCGGGGCGGAGGTCCACATGTTGGACCGAGGGTTCCTGTTTTATTTTTCGCAACGATTAATGATCACCTTTTTCGCATTGCATTCGATCCGATCTGACGGTGAAACAGCTGATCGATGGATGGTTCGGTTTGGGGGAAAATTTCTATCGACACCATTACACGTTCGTGCAGTCGGATAATTGTTTGTCGGACCGTTTTACGACCCCTGCGAGGAGGGAACCGTCGATTTCGGTGCTCGTTTCGTTCGGGCGTTAAAGCGTATAATGCGATATGAAATTCATTATAAATGCTTGGGCGACGGTTGACGCATTGTTTAATGCCTTATCGAATCGATGCAGACATAATGCAATGCCGTGCACACGAGAAAACCGAGAAAAGGAAAGCGAGAAATAGTGCACATACCCGCGGGATGCAGGCCCGTTTTCGATCTCACCCGGTTCCCCAGCTGGATGTCTTTCTGGGGGATCTCAAGCGAGCGGGAAAAAAAAACGATGAAGGACGTTTGGATTGAGAAATGTTTGTTCGTATTATCGTTCGACCCAGCAGCAGTTTGGGAAGCATATTTATTTGCACTCTTTCTGTGAGAAAGGAGATTAGGAAATATGGTGCACAGGACACGCTGTTCGTTATCTGAGTTAAGCGAACATAAATGGTGTGTTAAAGCAATACACCCGGTGCGAAGAGACCCAAGCAAGCAAAGTAATGAAAAATGATCGTTACACAGTAAAGTGGGAAGGACTTTTTTGTTTGTAACGAGGCAGCAAAAACAAAACTGTGACCAGCATTTCGAAATCCTGCCCCAGGGACAAAGTTCCGATAAACAATTCATTCCATTCAGCCATTCATCCATCCATCCATCCATCCATCCATCCTTCAATCTATCGGAATGATGAATGATTTAATTTCATGCGACTCTCCGTGGATGTGATTTATGTTTCAGCATCGGTTCGATTGCGTTACACCCTGCCGTTGCCTTGTTCACCTTAAAAACAGACACCGTACGGGCAGTTTATCTTTCACTGCACACGTTTTTCTCGCGTGTAAGACGAAACCTGTGGAGATCTGCAGCGGTAAAGGCGGAACACCATCCTACGGGCCGTTCCGATGTCCATTCCACAAAGCTTTCCTTCCAACACGGGTGACATAATGAAGCGAAAGAAGAAAGTCCAGTTCTCGGGAAAAGAAACGATAAATGCGAAAAACCCACCCTTGGCGAAAGAGGGAAACTCAGTGGCCAACCGAAAAACAAAAGCCAAGAAAACCGGAGCATCGGAACACAATGCTCTCGTATGACAATAAATGTACACCTAGTCGGAGGGATAATGTACACGAGCTGGAACAAAAAGGAAAGGAACCCTGAACCAACAGCACAATAGATGTGCAATGTGGCGAACGCTGGCGAAGGATAACTCGGTACGATCGTTGTAGATTATTGCACCGGGTAACACGATAACGGATCGGCAGGAAATATGGTAATGAGGGTTGGTGCTCAGGAGAAACGGCTTTGGGTGGAATTGTGCCAAGATGAAATATATCGCTTCGCAAGCTTACTGTAGCGTTTCTATCGCATAAAAAGGGGGTTCCCATTTCTGCAGTATTTCAATAGCCTTGCCGAAACAATCGAACATTTCAAAGGGCCTAATTAGTTTGGGAGGACACGCAATCAGTACATTTAACGAACTGGAGGGTATTCTTCCTGTTCAAATGGGATCATTTTGCTATTGTTTTACTCGAAGCTATCACAAGCTTATTTTAAATATTTTAAAGTGGCTGATCTACTGTTCTTATTTCGTAGTGGTAAATGAATTATATGTATTTTGGAATAAATACAAATATTAATGAGAAATTAATGGCAGAATGAAGTTCTGACCATGAAGATGGGCATTTCAATTACACTATTCCTTACCCCACTCTTTTCAATTCTGATCTGAAGCAGTGTGAGATCTTGGTGTTATACTTGACTCAAACCTCAGCTTGGCCTCAGACACGTCGAAGCTTCCAGTGCCAGAGCTAACAGGACCTTAGGATTTATCGTAAAATCCAGTAATCTCTTGTGTTTTTTGTATTTATATTATAATTGTATTGTTATCTTATACGTAGTCAAGTAACGTCAGTAACTTGGACTTAAATCCCTGGAATCGATAGATGAGATAGAACCAAGAAAGGTAGCTCCTATCAAATGGGGAACCCACCGTTTGATGCTAGGAATTTAGACATTAGACGATTCAGATATATTGACACACCTAATTTTTGGTTATCGTTTTCACAAAAGACGCTAGATCTAATTATGTCAGCTTCATTTTGGTGGAATCTATTTCATAGATACTGAACTAGCATTAATCCTTCTAACTGCAAACTGAACGATGGTTAATCAAATTCAAAAATTTACTGATGTACAATTTAAGCACTATTATCCGTTTTTGTATCATGTAAGTACGTTGTCTAATAATACTTCCCTGAGTAACAGCTCGTAACATAAAGTTTCAAATATGTCCAACCCTTATCGGAGTACACGCTAACTTCATTGCTGTTCTAGTACATTAAACAAACTTTTTCTTCATTCTTACCAGTTCCACCATTACATAAAGCGACCGTTTCGCCATCTTAAAGTAATCGTTCCGTCTCCTAACGAATGGTGTATTGTTTCACTTTCTTCTGACGTACTCTCGACGTTCGCCATCGCACTGGAAGTGATAGCGACTCACAATCATGGGCAAACTAGTCAAACCCTTCTGTGTTACGGCTTCCGTTACGATGAAGTGCAGCCGTATATACCCAACCGTACTGAGCATCTGTCCAAGTGTCACCGTGACGTTGTCCGTTCCTCTTAACTCTTCGCAACTCGCGCCGGACTGGGAAGAAAAGGCAGCATGACTACATGTCAATAGGGCAAAGGAAAAGCAGCTAGTTCCCGTTGGCGTTATGTAACTAACCCCTCAATCATGGCCGTTTGGTACCGATGGGGAGAACCAACCTGCTGCACCCGAATGGTTTCTTTCTGTCACCTTCAGGCGAACGGTGCGATGCCTGGGGTTAGTTCAATTTGTTACCCTTCACCCTCATCCCTGAGCCAACAGCTTCCGGTCGCGAGGTAACATCTTCCCTCTTGGAATGGGGGAAAAGAACCGGTAAACGAAACGTCCAGAAGTGGAAAAATAAATAGGAAAAGTTCATGAAAAATCGAACCGTCCCGATTGGACAGGGTGACTGACGCTGGTTCGTTGGTTTTCTCCGTTTCGCACCGAACGTTCTGGCCGCGTGACGAAGGCACGTTAATGAGATTTGTGAAAACTGTAAACACAATCTGTGAAATCGTGTTGTTTACCCTCGACAACGATAATCCACCGAGCAGAAGGTTGGAAGGGAAGAACTCGATGTTGTTATGGGAATTATCCGGTTTGTTGACCACGGCCCAAACCATGCTGGCCGGTTGCTAAGTCGCCAGGTTTTGTTTTTTTTTTTTTTTTGCAGCCGCATACTGCTGCAACCATGCGGGCATCCGAATGGCATCAGTTGGTCCTCCAGCGTCGATGAACTTTGACGTACGTTTTTCGCTTTCTTACTGTTGCCAACGATGATGGCTTCCCCAATGATGGTCGTCGTTTGGGAGCGAATGTGCCGATGGCAAGACATTCAAGACGCTTCCAATCGGTTCGGTTAATGGTTGAGCGCTTGAGATTTTTGTTTTGGGGGGCTTTTTTTTTTGTTTGTTTCGGTGGGATGCGTTTTCTTGCGCAAAACGGGTGAAGTAGCGTGTGACTAATTGCCGATCGTGATGATGATGATGATGTCTGCTCTCCATCGAAGAAAACGGGGTGAAGACGCCATTTACTACCACTTAACTTCCACCGAACCAGAGTTCCAACAAATGGGGAGGTAATGCTACATACGTCATGTGGTGGTTGCTTCTTGAATTTCTGTATGCCCTTCCGACCAGATGCAATCGAGAGCTGGAAGAAGCATTGCGGATTGTCTATTCCACATTAGTTTTGGGTGTCACTATTCCGGTCGGTTGACTTCATTTATTCACTTGAGTTCAATTTCTTACACAGAACTCCAAAGGGGAGATTCTTCAAGGAGTTTTTTTTTCTCCAGACGTATCAAAAAATTAGTCTTCAACAATCTACATTCCAGAAACGGAGTGGTATGGAAGGCACACTATAATACGAGCTCTTCCTGAAGAATTCTCATGAATTTCTGCACGTTATATCCAAAGTAGAATTACTTAACTTTCAATCAACTCACGGTACGGTACGACCACAAGAACAACCCCGCTCGAGAGACCATGAGAACACAAAGCCTCGAGTCAAATTTTCCAATTACACGTTCGATAATGCCCATCGTAAGCGATGGTAAACAACAAGCTTCCCTTCCTTTTGTATATTCCAAGCCGCAACTGTTTGATTTATGCGTTTTGCCATTGGATGGATTAAACGTTTCAATTTATCAATAATCCTTGGCATGGAATGAAATTCCGCTCGGCGATTTTGCACGCTCGGTTGATTTGGTCAAAGCGCACGAATCCAATTATTTGGCGGTCGGTTCGCTTTTTTTTTAGGGGGTGACCGAGGGCACGAACACGCCGCTGCTCAGGGCCACCCTCAGGGGAACCGACTGACGCACAGGGATAGGGACGGTGGGCAAAAGGTCATGGCGGTATCTTTTTGTCCACAAACTAGGCTCGAAATTCGACGAACGCGCGCAAAACCGAAGTACAAATTGTTGTGTGCTGTAAAATACACTTAAACCAATTAAAAGCTGCTTTAAGGTAGGTTCATCAGCGTGGCGATCCCAGCGTGGATGCGTCAAATTGGGTGACTCTACAGCAAATGACCGTACGTACAACTTTTGCTGCTACGAAATGGAAGGCCATCGGACGACTGGCCCGTCTCTCAGAACCGGATAATCATACACACACACACACCGAGCCGCTGTAATATGCAGGAAGGTCAATACGTTGGTGCGGAACCACTTCAGTTCCGTTTGGCTGATAATGGAGCGCACTCCACACACTCTCGGATGGTTCGATGTGGCGTGTACGGGTTTTCGCGGAAACGGTTTCCTTCCTAATGCAAACAGAGCACCATCAACGGCAATCGGGTCCGAGCGTCTGCCGTTTCCATGGCCAAATGCGTACGAAACATGACCACCTTCCTGCACCTCCTTCATCGCCCCCCCCCCCCAAACGGGTGGCCTTCTGTGGCGGGTGGGCATTCCCGTTTGCCGGTTCAATGTGTCGATGGGCCTCGTTTTCCATCAACACTCCGAACCGTTGGGCGATTAACGTTAGTGATACCGAATTGAAACAGTGCGCTGGCATGGCAGTTATGGCAATAGAGATTGTCTTTCAGCGACCAGACAGACCGGACTCCGGTACGGAGGACATTGGGCATTACCATAGCGGGCGAGATGGAGATCATGATACGGAGAGTGATGGTGATGATGATGATGATGCTGGTCGCATGCCCATAGCAAGATGCCGTCGCTACTTGCTGATGATTGTTTTAGTAGCCAACTTCTTCAACAAGTTCCGCTGCCTCTTGTTTGCCTGGCCACAGGATTGGTGTGAGTGTCTAATTAAAGAGCTCCAGTACGTCCAGGGAAGAAATAGATTGTGCCTTTCCATTTGATGGACGAATTGAGTTAAGATGTCTGATCATGAACATGCCCATTCTCACGTGTTCCAATAGATCCTATTATGTTTACGATTATTGAACATTACGGCAACCAACCAAGAGAACGCAAGAGTTCCCGCCGAATACCCTATCGCCGCAACACGAAACGAAATTTATGAAAAACCTTTATCCACAGACGTTTGTTGGAAGTGGTCGGGTTTTAGGTGGATAACAAATTCTTGTGACAACGCAGCGAGTTACGGTGGTCGTTGAGGTTGGAACCGCACTACCGAGTGCGGCGTAGAGAAACAATTTCCCCAAACAGTAACGAGAGCTTCCGGAAGGGGGTTGGGAAAAAGCGATGGCATAAATTATACCACCTATCGTTACGAAAAATGATCCCGTAATCTGAATGCCTTTCGGGGTGGTTTGGTTTTTTGTTTGGTTTTGTCCAGACATCCTGTACTCTCTGTCACTGACAGAGCTGCAGAGGGCCGCAGGGCGGAAGTTGTTCTGCTCTTTTTCTGTTGGGGGTTGGTTGGTTGGTTACTCTCGCTCCTTTCAACCAGCAGAACCGTTATCATGCCCTTTTTCGGTGACTGGTATCACAATCAACGTATTGTCTGCTTTCTTTTGAGTGTTATACGGCTCGGAACATTACAGTACCCGGAGGCCTCAGCTGCGAGCAATCGATCCTGTTCGGTAGGAGCAAACGAGTGCGAACGAATGAATGGAAACAGGACATGCAAGGATATTTTGGGTGCTTTTTATGATGCTAGCAAATTGATGGCCTTGTTTTGATTTACTGTACACGTACACACCATTGCGACGTGTGCTCGATGCTCTAACTTTTACCATTTTTGCTGACGGAGGGGTGTTTCGTTGTTTTTTTTTTGTTTTTGGTTGGTTGCTTTCCATTTATTTGGTTGACATTCGTGTTGACCATCGATTTTTCCTGTTCTTATCGTGTTTTTGTGCCTTTTACCTGATATCGAGCAAATGGCACCACGCACGGACTAATCACACATTTTTTGAAGCATTAGCATTGTTTGATATGCGGAACATGAAAAGAATATCGTAAATGGAATGCATAAATCGTTTTACCTTGGAGAGACTTTATCAATTTTGTAGTCAAACGAAGGAAGGAAAAAAATAAACAACAGCTGCCAGAACAAGCTATAATTAGCATGATAAGGAAATGAGCAATGTGTCACCAGTCGCAAACGCAGCTCTTACAGCAGCAGTGGACGAAGAAGATGTGAAGCTGGAAATAAAATATGTGAGCAGATTTTTTAACAAACACTCCATTCGTAATCTTGAAACGGGATTCCATCTTGACATGCAGCAAAAAAAGGAAGTAAATGTTTGTCCGGGTGCATTAAGGAACGTTTTCCATTTCAATGTATAGTACGCTAGGGAACAGAGACTGTGGACACGATCGGATACGGCTTACGGGCAGCGGCAGGGAAGCCATGGGACGGGTGTGCAAGATTTACGATTAGACCTTCACTAACGAATCTGGCCGTGCCGTGTAAGAACCTGAAAGATGTTTACGATATATTTCCACTCCGGGGTACACACAACTGTGCACAAATGCTTTCCGATTGCCACCATCCATCCATCTATCGCTCGCTCATTTCACGTTTGCTACGTTTGTGGAAGGTTTGTTTTGAAAACGCATTAACTCCATCGTACGGTTCGTGCGTGATCTCATCCCGGGCCGGGGTTCGGGGTCCTTTTTCTACACCGCTCCTCACTGCTACTCACCCCGTGGTCCAAAAGGAATTAAGGACTTGTGTGCGAGTGTTTGTCATTTGTGCCAGTGCACAGCAGGCCGGCCACAGACGCTGGATGATCATATTTCAGCTAGACCCAAACCGGCTCCCGGTCGCCCGCTCGGTTGGGTTGGTTTTTTTTTCCTTTCTTCTCATACTTCTGCCACGCTCGGTCGGTGGGACGTGGCACAGTACAATCTTTATGACCTACATCCATCCGGAGGGATTTTTGCTTTTATTATTACAGTTTTGTTTGACGATCTGACATATGGAAGATAAAACCGACTGCACAGGGTGGGATTTGTAATGCGACGCAGGGATGGCCACGGTGGTGTACAAACTGCAACGTAGTGTCGTCCGGGTTCGCTCGTTAGCAATGTATCTAAATCTCCAAATGATGTGTGGATTAGTCTATTGCCCACTGGGACGCTGACATGTAGTTGAAACAGGATAGAACAATTCCATTTAATTGGGTTTTGGTCGGGAACGTTGGAATAGGAGATGAAATAGGAATGGGCCGGCATTATCTAAAGTAGGATCAGACGGTTGAGCGATGTACAGCGATAAAGTTTTTCTTCAAATGTCTAAACTAAATCTTTTGCTACTCGCTTATGTATTTTGTTTCATTACTTAAATTAATCAAGGGACTCCACCATACTGGTAAAATAGACTTCAAATTTTTGAGTTTTATTAATTGAGCATATTGAAAAATATCAAAAAAGGTGATACTTTAAAAAGAATTTGAATCACGAGAAGTCCCCATCCTGATTACCTGCAATCAATCTACGCCACAAATAAAAACTACAGGATCTTTTAAGGAATCCAAAATTCTGGCTTCCTTTGTTAGAATGTGGCAGCTTAGGCCTGAATAATTACTGATGTTCAGGGTCCTAACTGTCATTTTGCCTGATGTCTCCAAAAGTCCAAATTCGCTACTGGTCGTATGATATATTTGTGTATTCTGCTGTCATATATATCATGAGGACATAATATGTTAAGGCCCGAAACGCTTTGAAACTTTGGCAACACAGGACTTAATCAAATTTATGAAGTAGGGGAGTCCAAAGTTGTCAATGTCTTTAGGGATAATGTAGCAATTGAGATCATTTCGAATACTTAATAACTTAATAATCGAATTATTAATAACTTCAATTTATTTAGTCCTCACTGTGAATAAACGTGGGCCGGTTGGGATTTGATCCCCAGTCCTGACGTGTGAAAACCAGCGTAGCTATCGATTTTGCACCGGACCGATCTTTGAGAGTTGGAGGAAGCGTGTTATGTTAAACCATACAACGTTGCCTTGACCAGGAAAGGGCAGGGTGTCTGAGCTTAATCTTCGACGACTTGTCCATTAAATGTCCATTCCGAAAATCTCAAAGCTTATTAAGAAATTCACGATCTTTCCCAACATTTTTTATATCGTTTTATAGGCTCAATTTCACAAAAAAAACTTGCAATAAAAATTCGATTCGCAAAAACCAACAAGCCAACATGAAGGGCATCAGAGCAGCATCCAGAGCAGATTGCCAATATCGTCCGCAAAAGTTTCAGTCCCCCTCATGGTCCCACTACCGAGGCAATAGCATCTTGAGCCGGAGCAATCTGATTGCCGCATAGTTGGCGTGTTTTCTATGTATTTGCATTCCTGGCAGATTGATTACACCCATCATTGGTGGGTGCGAGCGGTGGTCTGCACCATCGTTGGTTCGCTGAGCATCATCTTATTTCGGTCGTTTGGAGTTCGCCTTCGGTGCTGGGGCTGCTGCTTCTGCTCTAGATAACGACAGTGTGCGCGTGTACTCCATAAAAAAAGCCCAATAACACTCGGTTGTACTCTGTTTATGTTGTTACAGTTGGCAATTGGATTTTAGAGTCTCGTTGCAATAGCGCATGTATTTTTTTTTCTGTGGTAGAGATGTACGTCTAATAAGGGAGAGCAGTGGAGGTTTTTCAATGGAAAAAAGTGCAACAAACAGAAGCTTTATTTACAGCAAATAAAAGTGCTTTTAAAAGTTAGTTTCGGAATTGAAAAGGAATATGGTTCTTTTGGAAAGTATCACATTCCCCGAAAAGCATTTATCATTTTTCTGACAGAGTTCGCTGGGTGTTCCAAAGAGCGGACTATTTTTTCACTGTCTGCCATTTTGGTGAACGAGATGCGGGTTGTTGGATTCAAAAAACAAGAAAAAAAGCGAAATCCTTGAACGTGACAAGAAAAGACATTGGCAGACAGGATGAAAAAGCATTTAATGCACACAAGCACACAAAAAGCAAATGGTATCATTACTACGCCAGACCGGCCAGACCGCAGTCCGGGGAATTGAGTTTCCATTGAGTTGGGTCGGATGCTTCTAGGATGATGATGGTTCCTAACGGTTGGCTCAGCCGGTTAGGAGATGCAACGTAACCACACGGCCATGAAACGGGCGATATGCACGTATCGCCCATCACAGGCCAGGGTTTTCATGGTTTGTGGTGTGGTTTTTCCTGCGGTGACCTGTATGACATCCTGAAGCGGGATGAGCGCATAACAGAAATAGAGAGAGATGAGGTCAAAAAAGCATAATCGGGTTGCCGTCGGTGCAACGTTTGATTGCGAATGCATAAAAATAGTTTGCCAGTTTTCGTTTTTAGGCAATTTGGGGGTCCACTCGGTCGTCGCAGACTCCTACCCGCACCTAGACGCATCTTGCCCGTTCCGCTAACAACGGACGGATTGCGGCAAACGATCCGAATCGCCATTTTCCGTCGCGTTGTCTGGCATCGGGTTTGGAAGAACGGCAAAATAGGGGGAAAAACCACAACACTCACCCATTGCGTTCCTTCCTTTGATGCTGCTTTGATGCAGGCCACAGGCAATCTGCCGAACACACACTCGTCCCCAGGTTTCCCCTTTCTTTGCCGGGTAACCTTTTACCATCGGTGAAATGTCTTACTTTCGAGCTGTCTCACCAAACAACACCATCGATTGGGCGACGTTTACGTGGTGGATGGTGAAAAACCGGGTTACGTATATGCCTGCGGTACCGTATCTCACTCTTTCTCATTTCCCTCGGCCTAATGTGCCTTTGTGATCGATAAAATCCACCCCGTACACAGCGATACGACGACGGAGTCGCTCAGATCAAACCTAAAAAGCATCATCCCTCGTCAATTGTAGCGCGTCGATTGAAATTCACTCACGTCTCACCAAACCCTGCGCGATCTCGTGCAAGACTTTTCGCCCAAATTCACGGCACGGACGAAATCGAAATGCTATTTAGAATATTTGATGAGTGACATAAAATTCCACTTCTTGGCGAACGCGGACACGCTCGCTTCCTGAGGCGGAGGACACTATTTGGCCTGGGGAATGTAACCAAAAAAAAAACCGTTGAGGGATTTTTGGCATTTCGCTGCGGAATGGGCGCGTACACGGTTTCGTGGCGGTTTCGTTTGCGTTCCCTTCAGGCTGGTTGTCGGGTTCGGACGTGAATCAAAGTGGATGGCACAATGGCACAGAACCGGCCCCGTCAGGTACGAGATGTTTGACGAACCGATGTGCGCATAAAAACGCATAAACTGGTGACTGGCGGAATTGTAAATCATAGCGAAACTTTTGCTGCATTCGTAAGAGATTGCGAGAGTCTTTTGGGTATTCGCCATTTTGTTGCTATTTAAGTATGTTGTGTGTCGAATGTTGTCTTGATAGAATTTGGTGCATAAATTAGCGATGAGGTAGTGGGAACTCTTCAGGGAAACGCCATTTGTGCGATTTTATCGCACTCTTGAGGTCGTTTGTTGGAAGAAATATTGTTTCCAGAACTCTCAGAAAGTCAGATAATTTTGTTTTATTTGTATATAAAACTTATAATTTCTTTCTTATTTGAATGCTAAGTAGCTTTTACTAGAATTAAGTTCCTTCTAGGACCAGGTGGTGTTGTGGCATCGGCGCTGGTCTTTCATTCGACAGACCGGGACCAAAATCTCATCCGGACCGCTCCCCGTAGTACGGATTGACCATGGATTTGAAGCCGTCATACAATACGAAAAAACAAAAGTTCCTCCTAGATCTTTAAAGTTCTTGGAATAACCATAATATAATGTTAATGCCTGAAGATCTCACAGTTATGTAAAATACATCTCAAATTAACTACGGATTAAAGCAGTTAAACTAAAAATCTAAAAATCCAACTATCAATTTCATTAGAATTCCCTCCAACAAACCTAATCAGCGACACAGCTCCTTATAAAGATCTGCCCGACGGCGAACCGCGACTTCCTTCGTTAAATTCGCCAGCGTACACACCCCGTAATTGCAGGTCACGTTAGTTTAAGATGCTATCCGACACTCGACAGCGAAACCACGGTTGCCTTTGCCGAGTTTCTCCGGGAGCGGCCCAAAGAAGTATCTCTAATCAACGGAGTCGTAAACGTGACGCGTGTGAATGGCTTGGTTTGAGCAAGACGTGTACAATTTATTTGCCACTCCTAGAATCTGTCCCCGGGACAGCCGCTCGAATCGGGGAAGGGAGTGTCTCCATTGAAGAGGACTCTCGGAAACAGCGAGCGGCACGTTTTCCTGCCAAACGTGTGGCGCAGAGGTTTGTGTGGCCGTGCTCACAACTGCTTTTTTTAAGTCTCAAGAAACTTATCGCCTTGTCGCCGGTCTTTGGAGACTTGGATGTCGTCATTGGTCTGGTGGTGAGTTGCGTTTCCAAGCGCCAGCAGTCCGGGTATTTGCCGGACATTCGAGTAAAGATATTATTGATTACGGTCCTTCAAACTACACCATGTCCAAACAGGGCCAACTAGCTTCCCATTTATGTTGACATCGACTCTCAGCGCTGTTTATCTTCTTCCCATTGCGCCCGACGAATACGATAGTAAACCCTTCCAAAAACCCAAAACTCCGAAAAACTAAAACTGGGTTGAGAAAAGCTTTCCGTTGTCGCGATAGGCGCAGTTGTATAAATTATATGGTGTTATGCTGTTGTGCTAACATGCCCACCCGTTCTCATCTTGCCAGAACCGGGGAAGATCCTAGCCGCTATCAGCAGAGCGGTCCAATATATGGTCGTTTTTATTAAATTTCCATTCAACTGTTTTTGAGTCACGATCGGGCACGGTCGAGAGGCGTATTTTAGGGATGTTTTTTTGTTTTTGGTTTTTGGGACACAACAATGCATCAGTAGATGGGATTGCGAGATATCGATACGGGGCAGGGATGACAATAAAACAAGCATAGCAACGAGTAGTGGGAAAAAAATCTTCCAATCGTTTGTTTGCCGAAAAAAATAAAAACGCCCGATAGAAACGCTCGCACTTGACGAGAAGGTCTGGTCTGGGGCTATCAGCTGTTAGCATATTGCTGCCATTCGGGGCGTGTATTGTTTTAGGTGCGACGATGTTTGGGTGTTCTGGTCCGGGGTGTTTGTTGATGGCTGGGAAAAACCTCAGTCGAGAAGATTCGAGTTTGCAACATCGCAAACACTGGATGAAACCGAACAACAGCGTGTGTCGATTGTTTGAGTAGAAGGTTCGTAAAAGTGATGCAAGAACGAAGAAATCTATGCCACCCAAATATTAGGGAATATTGAGGAATTCGACACTAGTTGGAACAATGATTGGTGTACAAGTTATGGGATGAAACCAAATCATTTTACTGACATTAGTTTCAAAACATCGAATAGCTGTAAGTTCTACAATAACTCAGTGTATTTGAGGAGTTTAAAAGTCACTCAAAAAATTAATAAAAAGAAGATAAAGAGTTCTATACAAAAGCCATCTTAAATGTTTTAACATTTCAAAACCAAGTGAAACACACAGACCTCTTTACACGCACTTAACGATCGCTAACTGGTGTAGTGAGAGAAAAACGGTCCATCATTTACATGATCATATTTCCGGACAACAACCAAAAAAAAAACCTTTAAGTGCCGTCCGTTGGTTGTTCCACGAACCGACTCCCGGGGCCATCAAATTAACAGCTCGCCGTTCGGCTGTTATGCGATGTTTTTGAGGCCTCTGCCTCGAGACAGTGTGATGGGCGGCAGAGTAAACGTACCAACTCGGGACAGGCCCAAATCAATCATCAAACAGCAGTAGTGTATACATCTGTCTCGTCGGATGGATAGAGTAGGCCGGAATATGGGAAAAATGGAGTGTGCGTCGAGTGTGTGTCCTCTACCGGAAGGGCGCTCGGTTATCAGCCATCAGGACGGGCTCGGTAGATGCCGTCGACAACCATCGATTGGGTAGTGTAGTGTCGGTTCGGTTTGTGTGTGCTGTATGCGCGTACTACAGAAATTACGCACCATACGCAAGACACGTTTTGCCACTCATCATGATGCGTCCCGTGTTCGTCTATGCTCAAACTGTCGGTCTAGAGAATGTCGGCTTCCAGCCAAGAATTACCATTAAAGCATCCATTGCATCGAGACGTCCGAGACCGAACCCGGGAATGGTTTGTCTCGTTTTTTTTCCAACTCTTCAAAAATTCCGCATAGCGTGCTGGCGGACGGGCAAACAAAAAAAACTCCCAAACCACTCAGAATTGCATTTTTGCTACAAATGCTGAGCACGCATTCAATGTAATTCTTTCCCCCTTTTTTATGTTTCGACTCCGGGCTATTGCTGCTTTGACTGCGGCGTCATGGTTTGATGTTCCCAATTTTATTTGTTTTCTTACCCTTACCTCCCAGACCTCCAGAGGCATTTGATGTCGATTCATTTTACGTCCCGTCAATTTCTACGTATAATTCCAATCCAATAAATACACCCTCGTAACGGCCTCATTTTATGTGGCGTACTGTTTTTTTTTTAGCACACAATCGACCAGCGAAACTGGCTGTCGCACTGTCCTTTGGAGGACAGCTCATTTCCTAGCCTGATGGTGATTCCGACATAAGCGCCAACCGATGTCGTCCTTTGGAAATTTATTCGCTTTTGTCCAGGGGGGAGGACCTCACTAAACGGACGCAGTTATGGAAGGAAAGGCCCCACACCCACTTCTGGATAGTTTTATTCTTTACTATCTCCACACCCTTCTTCAGGATTCCTACCCAATGTCTATAGCGTGGCCATCGGGTGGTTTGGAACAGGGAGGAAATTATGAAATGCGGCCGGAGATAGGTGTTACACGCCGAGCTTCTCCGGCAGACCACGCGAAGGACTGGTCCTCAGCAGAAGTTGCAGGACGGTAACGGATTTCTTTCGAAAGCAGAGTATTTGCTTTCAACTCGCTTACCAGACCTTCCCGCTAGTTGCTTCTAATCCAATGCTTGGGAAGCCTATACAGACAGAAGGGGGTAAGGTGCCGAAAACCAGGGGCTCTACTTTTTACTATTTCAACTTCCAAACTTAACTCCAAAACTGAACTCACTGAACTCAACTGACTGAACTAACTTTATTCCTCCTTTTCTCCTGCTTATATACGAAATTTTACCAAATTTCTTGGTTACTTTGATCTTCATTTTATGCGAAGGTTTCATACCAAAACTAAAGGCTGCTACGATCCACAATTGGCGAAACACCCAACTATGGTTGCTCGGATTGCTTCGCAACAATAGGAAATTACTTTTGCTTTTATGTTTAATTTTTTATCCATCTCAACCACTCCATACCGTCCGCTCTCTATCTTTTGTGCCAGTTTGCTCATGTTTCAACTTTGTTTGTCTACCCTCTTGAACGGGAGTATGATGGAACACAACGAAATGGTGAGTGCCGGCTGCTTCGCCTCTTTGCGTCCCACTTCCATTTCCACAGTGTAAGGGCTTTCTCGTGCCGTGTTTATTTTATTGCTATCATCAGAGAGGCTCGCTAGTGTACTTTATGTACTCAAACCGCGCGTTCCGGTATGTTGCCAGTTGCCGTTTGGGTCTGTTCCAAGGGCCTGTTACTGAGAGCGTGTGTGTGTGTGTGTCGGTGCCTCGTTTAGCATGCTTCAGATGTTCCGATACTTTATGTTTGCGCATTTCTTAGGCATGTTTTACATTTTACATATTAATTTTTACTTTACTGCCTTGCTGAATTGCCAGCTTTTTATTTGTGCCGTGGCCGTCTGGCACTCTGATTGATTCGAGCCGGGGAATCGGGTGGAACTCAATTAAAAGTTATTTTCTTTCTTCGTCGGTCATGCGGGCGGATGCGTGTGTTTTGGCCAAACCGGAATCAACTCTCGGCAGGGCTGATTAGATTAGGCGGCGTGCAAAAATAGGCACAAGGACACATGGACGGAATTGGTGGACGAACAATCTCAACAAGAGAGCAGATGGTGATGAATGCCGGCGGCAGAGAAAAAGTTTATTTCCGTTGATTGACAATGCCCTTGGACTATATATTTCTGGGATGTATGCTTCCTGCTCATTAGGTTAAACTCGTTAGAATCTTTGAGCAAAATGTTTCACACATATTTTGGATTATATTTATAGAACATATACAGTCAGTACAAATTGTAGTGTGAGGCTTTAGTCGTCAGCTATGATTGGCCTACAAAGCTATCAGCTATTTAGATGCTTGCCGGATGACATCTTATAGAAAACTTTTTGAAACCTTGAAGACGTAACTTATTCAGCACTCTTGTCAGCCAAATAATGACTTTCTAGATTTTTGTGATACCACGTAGTTGGATAGTCACAGCTCTCAACAACAGGGGGATAGTGCGGATGTGTTTAGATTTCCGGTCCTGCCGTGTAAAGACTGTCGATATCGCCTCGGCTGCCATATACACCTTGATTTACGACCACCAGAGCCTTCCTAGAAATGGCGAGAATCAACACATGGACAGAGGTTTTTGAAAGTTTTCAGCAAACAGTATTTGAGGTCCTGTGTATACACTTCAATAAAATAATGTGTAGAAGTGTCCTCAAACCAATTTTTGGGATAGATTTAGGCGAAAAAAGATCTACTGTTATCATTTTGTGGCTTCTGCTTCTTATCCGACTCTACAGACCTTTTGTGTTCTTGGCCTGCTGCAGAAGTCCTTTGAATCTTTCACTTTCGAACGGCTTCGTCGGCCAATCCGTCATCCCGGTGGATGCACTAACGCCATCACTCAATTTGGGTCTTCCACATCTTCTCAGTGCATGTGGATGATCTAAAAGAACTTTACGGGCTAGTTACTGTGGAGCCATTTGCAAGAAGTGACCAGACTAATGGAGCTCAGGTGATTGAGTAGTACAGTGAGTTTTCTCAGACTATTACTTTTTTATATAAACAATTTTTTTTCTAAATTATCGGGCTCTACGGTTGTTGTTCGTAGTCGTGGTATATTTTTCTGCGATTCAACACATTGGTTGCATATCCAAAAATATTTTTCAGAATTTCAAAAAAAACTAATGCATCATTGAGGCTGTGAGTGAGGCTATTATTTTGAAACAAAATGTTCCTTTTTGATGTTTGGCTAATTTGTAGCTGTGTTGAATATTGTGTGTAAAAAATTAATCACCTCAACTAGTGCATTCTACCTAGAAATCCACCTTCCGCTTCCAATCGCGTTAAGCCAGCACGGGACGGGAAGTCAAAATTTATCTTCATTGCCATCAATCCTCCAACGGGAAGCCCAGATTCGTGTCCGTTCGCCCTAGCCTGGCACGACTCCCGTTCAGCAGCATGCGTTAGTGCACGATAAATCTACATCAAATTAAAATGAATTCACTTCGTCGCGTTTCCCACGAACCGGTGCGGCGAGCGAACCGGGACTCAATACATTGCAGCCACAGCCGAAAAAAAAACAACATGGCGCAACGTGCTCCACGACGGTCCCGGGACCCAGGGTGAGCGCTACTTGAATTGAGACTAAATTATGGATGCCATAAGTTTCGCTTACCATCGGCTACCAAAACGTTTTGCTTGCCATTCAATTCGTCGCTTGGTGCGCCGGGGGTTCGGTTCGGGAGGTTCCGGACGCGGCAATGAACGGATGTGGAACGAAGTGGACAAGATAACCTTCCCCGTGCTGCACGGTACCAAAGATGATGCTGGTGCTTCTTCGTTCGCTACGCTTGTTGAAACTAATTTCGTTTGAACCTTGAATGGCAGTAAATTTTGCACAAGTCGTCTCACACTTTTCCACCTTCCTTACCCTCCGTCGTGTAGAAGAGAGCGGGTTTTCCCTTTCGCTGCGGCTGGCTTATGCGAGTGATCGGGGCGCAAAACGGTTTCGACCAATTTCCGTTCGTTTATGTGTGAGCAAATGGGTTTACCTACCGGTCGTCGGCACCAAACCGTCGTGTGGTGCGGTGTGTGTGAATGTATAGTGCTTCCGTAATCTTCCCGGAGCTTATGCTGCTTCGCTTCACTGATCCAGACCCGACCGTGCCGTGCGAGGACGAATTGATGGAGCCGCTCGGTGCACGCAACATAACCTACATTTCGTCGTCTATCATCGTCGTTATTTTGCGTCACCGTGCTTGAGAAAAGCAAAATGCAACGTTACTGCTGGCACCTTCGAATGGAAAACGAGAGGAGGGAAAAAACAGGAAAAATGAAACCCGCTTACGAGTGGTTCTATCTTTCGCCCGTTTCGAGCAGCAGTGAGCGCCTGTCAGACATGTGTCTAGCGGTTCGCATCGACCTACGGCGGTTTGAGGTTTCAGTGTAATTTGTCTATCACCGAGGCCTGTACCGGCGACGGGATGCACTGCCAGTGACGTCGCTTTCCGAGTGGTTCAAGTAGGTTTCATTTTTCGACGACCTTGTCTCCCAGACTCTCTCTCATCTCCCCGTTTCCATATGGGCCACCCAAAAGCAGTGCGATGTGAAATCACTTGATTGCTTCAACTGTTCTCCTTCACTGCAACGAGCTAGACGTTGATAATGATGGAAGACAGATTTGTAAGCTGTAATCATACGGAGCGGAATAAAAATAACATCCTCAACCTAGCTCACCGACATACCGAACAAATGGAAGGTTTTGTGTTTATGTTCCCCTGCATCACCTTCAACTCAGGTGACCTGAGGTATATACCAAGAAGAACAAAAAAAAACCGAATTCGTTACTCAATTTAAGCGACCCCAAAAAGAACGTCTCCATGGTCATTGGATAGTGCTGGCTTTGCTGAAAGTAATTATAATTCAGCAAACTTTATCGGCCATCAATATTGCACGGGGTATTGAGAGATCATTAAAACTTTATATGCCGGACGGTGCAAAATTTTCTTGCGTCATCTTGAGTGGGGCTAACGATATGATGTGCTGCTTTATTAATTGCTGAACAACAATTTGCCTGAGTTATTTATGCGCCAAGTTCTTCCTGAGGTGAGCAAATAAAGTGTGGTCATTTAGGAAGACCAATAAGTTGCATTATTTATCTGCAAATACAAACGAACTCTATCAAATTTCCTGCACTAATCGGAATTTGTTGCTGCACACACAAAATCCCCACTGCAGGCGCGGTCGCGACAGTTGTCTTAAACAGCGTTTCGTGCGAGAAAAGTTCACGCTCCGAATCCGCTCATTTCATTCATTCTGACGCTAAAGCATTTTAATCGCTAGTGACAGCTGAAACCCCCTTTGCTGGTGCAATGTCCGCTGCAGAAAATAAACGACCAAGTTCCGCAAAGTGACATTTAGCGTGCATGAGAAAGTTGGGCTAGAGCCTCCGGAACCGTTTTATCACGCCCGTTCTCCAAGTTGGGCTCCCCGGTTGACAGTAAAGCACCGGAGATAATGCCGGGAAAGCGTCCACACCGGTACCTTCCTGAGTTTGAGCTCCCCAAAAACTGGCATCTTGGGGCGACGGTCGGGACTACAGAAATGTTGCAACTGTTGCAAGCTAACCTTCTACTCTGCCTCATCGTTCGTGGTGATATTTAAGCAGAAGTTGGAACTCCTTTGCCCCCCCAGGAAGGGGGCTTTGGGTGGGATTTTATCCGCTATGCTATTACGATAGTCCACCATATCCCACCGTAGGCAGATGAGCGCCCGTCGTAAGCTGCAACGGCATGCATTTGTGTTGCAATAAAAACCGGCTGATAGTGTGGTGCTTCGAAGTGGTTTAGGGGTGGTTTTGGGGTGAGTTTTTTTATGTTTGTTGATTGTGCCAAGAGCAGATTCAGCAATGACCAAAGTTTGTACCACCAACCGCTCTAGAAGGGCAAAAAGGGGTTTTATGAAAAAAAAACCTAAGGCTTTTGAAGGCTTGGGCACTCAAATTCAAACATTTAACCAAACCTGGAAAAAAGCCTCCTGGTGCATGGGTGTGGTAAAGAAATGCCACAATTATCTGTGTGCCTGTGTTTGTTCCCCCACATAAAAACCCAACCCCCACAGGTGCCTGAAAGTGAATAAAATTATTGTTACAGTTGGAAAATAAAAAGAGCCAACCAACAGGGGCACGTACAGAACGTGAAGTGCTCTTGGAACTCGGGAAGCAATTTCAAAAAAGCATCGCAACTTCGTAGTTTTAAGCCTATTTTGAGGGGTTTGCGCATGTTTTTCTTTCTTCTTTCTGGCAGTGTATGTTAGATATACAGCGATAGATAGAGCCTCGGCGATCGCAACGATATGGCGTTTGCAAAAACATCCTCGACACACAGACACAATAAAAAATAAAAAAATAAACTCCAAACCGGTGTATTCCAAGCGAGTGTTCTTCCAGGCCAACTCGAGCGATGTTGAAACAGAAAATAATCGCAAAATCGCACTTAATGCGATGGCGTACCACGAGTCGGCGAGTTTATAAATAATCCGATTAAAGTAAAGCAACAAAAGCGAAAACATTGCATGGAGAAATATTTATCCCTCCCGGTCTCTCGGTCTCGCTCGGGCTAGATATTTTTTGGTAAGCTTTTGGGGTGGTTGTACATTGGCGTTCGTTTCTCTACGTTGTCCAGTGCCGCTGTGTGGAACATTCCGGCCAAACCGGCCCCGATCCGGAAAGGGAAATTAGCCAGTGGCAACAACTAGCGAGTGGTGGCCCGGGACGAGTATTAACAAACTGGCCTTGCAATTGAACTGGGGTAGCAGAGCAGGGAGAAAAAATGTTTACGGGAAGGAAAATATCCATTACTAACGACCTGATTTTAAATACCTTTACCTTCTTTTTGTTGCTTTCCTTCTCCCAGTACTCGGGTCCAATTGTTCGAAATTGCCTGCGATCAGGATGCTGGCCGGCGTGGTATAGGTGAGCCAGTAGGAGATTATGCCACACGGTGCCGGCATAAATCGTTTGCCAGACGTCAAATCATCTTACGGCCAATTTTCAACGCTCGGCAATGACGAATCTTTAACGGTCGAGCGGCGCTGTAAGGAAATAATGAGCTACGGTCGCACGGCAAAGACCCCGTTAATGATTGGAATCGGTTTGGGTGGTGGTTTTTGGACCGTTCTGGGGCACACAAACGACACAGCTGTTGGGCGCAGTTTTGTAATTATTAAATTAGCTCACTGTTTTATCTGTACTTTGAGAAAACTTTAGTTTGTCTGGGTATTCGACATTTTTGAAGAATGTCCAAATGATTCTAACCTCACGTACCGAATGCGAAAAAGAATTATTATTTCTCCCTTAAACATACAATTATGGATCACGGCTAAAGATCGTTCGATGATCGACTTTCCAGCAAATCGATTCATGTCTAAATCGGCAGAACTGAAACACATCGTTACTGCAGCAGTTTAACATTTTTTTTGCTTTCCCGCACACATACCGTACCATTATTGGAGCAATTCGTTTGCAATCATTCCGATGATTGCATCGATATCATCTTCTCCGATCACTATCGGTTAAAAGCCCAGCAAATTAAACTAGTATTGCACCGTGACTGCTTCGGAAGTGCTTCGATATCAGTGGTATGGCCTTTGCTGCAGAATACAGAATGCTATTAAACATGATTGACGGTACAAGAAAACATCTCCACGAAAGATCTGATGTTTTATCTAAATCTTGAACTGTGCCTTTTAATTCCACGAGTACGTCTCTTGAAGAACTTGGACTTTTTGGAGATTTTGAAGTACAGAACACACAAGATCAGTTTGATCCTTCCTGCTTCCCGAAGCAGGAAATGAATTCAAGTTAATCGACGAAAGAAAAAAATGGCTTACATTTTGATAACTAGTAATGATCGAAAAGGTCAGAATCTGGTATGGAAGAAACCCTGGAAATGTTGGAGATCGTACACGACCAAAATACGTGAAGAATAAGAAGCAACCGAACAACCGATTGAGACTTCCGAAACATGCCTGAGATACAGAGAGGTAATTCGTTCCAATTCTTGGTTCTTGCCAGCTCCACTCTGCCATAATAGGAGGGTTGGAGAATGGTAATAGATGGTTGGTTTTGGAGGAAACGACCCAGTCAGCTAAAAAGACGGAAGGCTTCAGTATGGAGAGGAAATGAATAGGATCCAAATTAAATGGAAGGTAAAAAAAAAACCCGCGCTTGTAACTTTGCCGCCGGTGATTGTGGTGTGTAATTTCTCTCGCGAATTCGAAAATGCCCTTCGTATGCCATTCACAGGCGAGTTTAATTGTGCTTTTAATTAAGCGTTATACGGAGACCTCCGGATACTTCCCCGATGCCTCGGCCCCTATTGGAGTGGGTCAACTGCACTTATCGATTAGTAAGTACAGCTGCTTCCAATCGTTAGTGAGATAGTGTCCCAACGAGCAGAACAGACCTCCCCAGTGTGGTGGAGGTGGATAATAGGGACAAAAACCTCCGCTCCGAAACGGAAGCGTAGCAGGGACGCAATTGTACGTGTTGAATCTAATTTGCCCAGAATTCACTCCGGTGGGGACGACAGCCGTTTCACGACGACCTGCGGGCTCGTCCGTACAGCGCAATAAGGGAAGCAACATGGCCGACCGTCAACGTTTGCGGTTGTGTGTTGTCGTTCATTATTCAGATCATTTGACTGACAGGCCCGTCGGGTTAGCTCTTCCAATCGTGCGAGTCATTTGTCCATCTCGGCTCCCGCGCCGCTTTTGCTGCTCTGGTGCGGTGACAACCCGTTCACCCGTGGAAGATTGGAGTGGAAGTATCTCCCCGCGGTGTTCCCGTTTTGAATGGGGTTTTCGCACTAATGGCAATGGTAATGACGGTGGTTTTGCCATTGCAAATCTCGCGCAACGCTTCGAGCATTGAATTCTAGTTAGTTTTGACCGGCCGGTCCGAGTTTTAGTTGTCCCGAACGCGCTGTAATAAGCTGTCAGGGCTCGCGGCACAAATTAATTTCCCTAGAAGCATGAGGTGAACGTGCAGGTGTGTCCTTCTGGTGACACTTTTCTGAATCGGGTATTTGGAGGGTCTATTTTTCGGACAGGTCGGCACATATGCCGGTCCGTTGTTGGCAGCAATTCAACAAAGATTTCCAACACAATACACTGTGGTTTGATTTGCCCAGCTAGGCCAAGTCTCAGCTGCAAAACATCTTCATCTCCCTCTTTGATTCGGGGAGAATCCGACACACTCGCAACTTTAAAGAGGACAGGAAAGACAATAAAGTTTAGCTTTTCTCCAATAGTGGCCTCCAGTCACGGCATGCGGTTTTGCAGAAAAAGCCCCGAAGCATTGTCAGGTACAATACCCGGCCAGCCAAAAAGACGCAACATTATCCTACTATCTATGCACAACTGCCGAGAGTGAGTGTAAGCATAATAAATTACTTGCACGCTGTTCCACTCCCTTGTTGGCCCGGTTGGTCGGGGAAGAATACACCCGGGGAGGTGGACATGGAACAAGGCAACGGTCTTTTTGTCTCCAAGACCAGTAAATTCGTTCGATGCCAAAAACGGGAAAGACTCAAACACACAGTGCAGCACCGTTGGACGTTGGAAGCGGGAAGCGTGAAAGGCCACGGAACACGAGGCCCTGCGGTGGTTGGTCGCAGGTGGTACCACGGCAGAAGGAGAGGCGCAATAGGAACCATAAATTTTGCCTTCCATGCTCATTTATCAGAGCCCACGGATCAGTAGATTCCATAAATGAAGCAATAAATTTGCAACACATCGCAGCCAGGTCCGGGCAAACTGCATGCGAGGTGAACGTGTGAGCTAGCACAAGCTACATTTAAGAATTACGTCCATATGCATTGCCTGCGTCTAGAAACCTTCGCGTAGGGGCTTGAGTCTCTCGCACAAACACACGCACGTACACGCACCTGGGGTCAGTGATGAAACAAAACTGCAGACCTCCAAACCTCAACACTATCAGCATCAACGTTGAGATCAGGAAGGATCTGCGATGCTTCCTCCAATATGTAGATACATGTGCCATGGCCCCGTGTACAACGGCAACAACTCAACTGATTGTTTTCTTATCTATCGGGGCAGCCGGTCACCACGGGGTTTCCGTCCGTTCGTGACGAAGCCGAAAGTCGTGGTAATGTAAATTATTTGTTCATTTCTAAAATAGTATTCTTGTTCCTGTGGTATGCTGCAGGTTTGTCGGCGTGCACGCGGCCCCAGACGTTTGATGCGATCCAACGTCTGTGTCGGTATGAAGTATGGTCCTCGCAACCTCACAAGGGAACGATGGCGGAACTTTGCCTTTGAAGTTCCCGGCCCGACCATTGCGCGGGTTCGGGGTTGCGTTGTCTTGAAGACGCATCAACTGAGTTTAGATACGAGGCGAAGCTGACTCTACCTCGGGGAGGTCTGTTACGGTAGCTGTTCGGCTAAGCGACTTCTTCTACCTGGATCTTGGCAATTATTTGCATAACGTCCATCGAACCGGGCGGTCAGCAGGACTGTTGGTAATTGCTGTGGGAAATTAACGATCCATCGAGAATTTTGAGGAAAGTTTCTCGCTCTCTCTCTCTCTATCGCTAGGGGAGTAGTAGGAGGATAAGGTTTTGTTGACTTATTGGGGCATTTCATCGAGTGGAGTCAGGAGATTGGATGCAGAACCTTCAAACCATCTATCGATGCCAGGATCTTATAGATAGAATTGGTGCTATCAACTAACAAATATTGGATCTATCAGGTACGTCCATTATAGACAACTTCTGGATGTTTTGAAGAAGTCGAACTCATAATTAAATGTTCCTTTGCCATACGCGACAGTTGACCTTTACTTCGATCATCTGCCGTTCTAAAGCTGGTTTCGCTTCACGGCGCAAGATCACACGTGATCTTAATGCGGCTGACTGCACGTACACGAAATATGGCGGTCAGCTGCATCCGACGCTTCGCAGTCTCTTTCGACGACAAAAATGGCCGCTAGCCAAATAGTGTCGAGCACTAGGTTCGTATTTTCACGGTCATACTGCCAAATCCGATCTACTTATCGAAGAAAAGTCAAAATCACACCAAGCAATAAATCCCCCCCAATACACACACACATGAGTGTGCGCGCGCGTTCAACCAACTGTCAACCGTGCACAGAGAGTCAGCTGTCAGTTGGGGCTTTCGGTTCCGTTTCATAATCCCGTGGCATCGGGCGGTAGTTTTTCGTTCCACAAACGGTTTTGGGTGGAATTCGGGACACGTCCAACGTTCCGGGTTGTTCCGGGTTTTGCAAGATTGCACTGCAGCTGTGAGTGTGCGTTGCGTGTGTTTCGGTTGCGTGGTTTGGAAGAGATTCTTTGTGCCTCTGCAAATCCTCTCGTGCGTTTGTGTTTGTGTTGATCAGCTCGGTGTGTACTAAGTAAGTGACTTTGTTTTTATTTTAGCTATGTTTTGCTTCCGCGAACGAATGTACACCAATTTGGCCACCGTTAGTTAGAGTGGGAAATTGTAAAGAAAATTGGCACAAATTAAAAAAAAAACGAGCACATCTTAACTGCATTATACTGCACTTAAATACTGCATTCACGATAATTGCAACCGCTTCGTGTCGCAACCGATGCAGTTGGTGGTACTTAAAATTCACATAAATCAGCATTAAAACTACAAGATAGCTCAGACGCCATTCGACATTTCCAGCGAACGCACTTCATGCCCATCCGTGGCGAGTTAGGGCAAGGTTCAATTCGGCCGATCGAATAGACCGCGCGACCGGGAATGGGAAATAAATATGAAATAAATTTATGATAAATTTTATTATTTAACAGCTCGCTCATTCTGGCCTCATTGGAATGAGGTTAAAGATACGATGCGCCCTACCTAATGATCCCTCCCGGTGGCTGGTGGTGTATAATTCAAATATACAAAGCAAGCACTTGCACCGTGGCGTTGATGATGGTGATGATGATGATGGCACTATCAATTCATTGCTCTCGAAAAGCCCTGCAGTGCCTCTGTTAGGCCACTTTATTATTGTTATTAGTTTCGTTAAAAATTTACAACACATGCGCTTCGTTAGCGCGCATTTCGAAATGAGTTCGGAAAACGGTCTCTTTGACGGGTGCGGATCTAGCTGCTGGAAGCGTTACGGGATTATGTTGGTGGGAATGGTGCGGAAAGCAAGGGAAACAGCACATTGGCACTCGCTAAGCTGTAGCGGAGTGCATTTTCGAACCACCTCGCTACATTTCCCCATGGTCTGGTCGGTTCTGCTGCTTTTCGGTTGGCCTTTCGCCATTACTTGAAACCCGAGTGCTCTCACCAACCAAAGGAGGTTTGGCATTCTGTTGTAAGTGCTCTGTGTGTGTATTTGCACGAGTGGTTGACGGATACTCTCGAGACTCTTCGCGGCTCAAATGGGCCCTCTTGTCTCTCGAGCCCCATTCTTCACCCCTTTTCAATCCTACCCGGTCGGTACGCCGGTGAAAAACTTACCCTTAAGCGACGAGAACCTCGAGAAGGGAGCGGAAGGAGTTTCGGGTGCATGGAAAAACTGTTTCACGCCGGTTCGTGAAATTTGATGGGCTTTTATTATTTTTCCATCCTTACGCGCGTTACCCCTCGCCGGAACCGGTCAGATTCGTGCCGGATTGCAGCGACCGGCGGCACTGAGCGGAAAGAAAACGAAAAAGCCACACTCGTTTTCGTTTCACACTTACGTGCCATTCTGCAGTGGGTTTCTACTGTTCTTGACAGCTTCCCGCGTTTTGGTTCGTTTCCTTTCGTTCCACTGCTCGTTTCTATTGAAAAGTGCTTTGCCGGATGCCAGGTTTCGAAATAAATTTCGAGCTGAAATTTCTCACCTAAACGCTTGTCTTTTCGTCAAATTACTGCCGTTGCCGAACGAGTAATGAAAATAACGCAGGCAGAAGGGTCTGCTTTGTTAATTGGATAAATAAATGGATACGTTCTTTGCCTGAATATATAGCTTTTTAAATTTCTTGGTAATTAAATATGTTCTTTAAAAATTTTACTTTATAAGTAGAGAGATCAGCTTCAGATCGTGTAGTGCTTCCAGTTATGTCTTAAAAATTCATTCCTCGATGGCGGAGGAAGCCAGAAGAGTCCCGGACTATCTTCCCTAGACGACCATTCCCAACAATGTAAAAGCCATTAATTAAATATTACGACACTGATAATTCATAATTAGAACCTGTTACTGATTTCGGTATTTAGCACCAAACGAATATGTTATTATCATAGACATCCTTCAGCCACAAAGAATGGAACATAGTGTTTCTAGCTCAGCCCAAAAATAATCAGAATGCTCCTCAGCTCATTCTTGGCATTTCAGTTATCAGTTTTGTGACTCACATACATAGAAATTTTCATTTTGATAAAACCAGATGCAAAACAGGTGCTCCTGAAGAATCCTGTTATGAAAGGCCTATATTTTGTGTATGACCACACTTCTAAAGAGTTCTGATTAGCTATTTGGTAGAATTTATCGCATACGGATGAACTTGCGACACTTCTCTACTCGACATCTCCAAAAGCCTTCTAGCGATCATATACCAAGTATGTCCGACGTAAGGTTGTTTGATAGGAGGAAATGTTTATTTTAATCCAGGTTAAACTCCACAATGTTTCATGTTCGTAATAATTATAAATAAATAATACAGCAATGAGACTTAAGATATAAAACCGAACAGTGTAGTATTCTGCTTAGGATAATAAAAAACCTTCGTTTATAATTGGTTATTAAATCTCGATTTTGTTTAATTTATATTCCGTTTTACAAAATAGTTTTATTATAAAACTTATTCTAAACGAAAAAGCTAGTTACAGATTAAAATAATCAATCGTGCATTTAAGCGTTGAATATTTATTTCATTCACCGTGAAAAGTACGGAAAGAATAACTAGGAACTTCTTGAAGCATAAAATTATGTTCCCTGCTAAGTGGAAAGGCTTTTCCCTATTAACATTTTTATCCATAAAACTCCATTATACCGAAACACCCCGTACTGTTACCATCGCAATAACACCGCCGTCAGCATCGTTGGCGTACCAATTAAATTAAAATTGAGTGAAATTCAAACTGCAAGCCAACCCCGCAGGACATCGCCGGGTAGCCTTGGTGACCTTTGCTGTATTATGTTGAAATCAATCCGCTTATTGCTCGCTGATGATAGAATGCTCTGTCAAAGTTGTTGTGTTTTTCGTTTAACCCCAGGTTGAATTGAGCCTACCCTCTCCCGCTTCACAACCCTCGGTCCAGTTGCAACTTTTCCCACAATCTTCTTGCCAGCTGTTATAGCAGGGAATGGGCGAAACGTCAGGATCACTTTCCCCCGGACGTATACGCTGACCAAGTGGTTTGGTTCAACTTTTGATCCAGCGGTGTCTTTATTTCGGTTTCCATAAATTTACATCGAAAGCACCCGAAAGCAGTCTCGCAACAGCAATCGTGCAAAGGATTTAAAACTGGCAAGGCCCTCTGGTAGGGACGCGTACACCGAAGCAAAAGCGATGAAATGCATATTAAGCTCGGTCGAAAAATTCATTATTCATGCTTCAGCTCATTAGGTTGAGCTTAATATTTTGCTTGGCCGCTAAACCCGATGCTAAAATTGATAATGCTCCGGAAGGAGATTTGGGCCGCGAGTGGTAATGAAGGGTTTACCCCGATTCCCTTTATGCACTTCACGAACGGGTAGTATTTGACATGATTAAAATAAAAATGAAATCTAAAATTCCCCCCGAACGCAGTGATGATGCTAATGTGCACGTTGTTTCCTGACCTGGGGACGCTCGGTTAATGTACGTGAGCGGACCAGACACGTAGGCCACCCCGATGAGTTCGTTGTGGTTTTGTGCTGACGGGATCAACGATGTCAATATAAAATCCCATGATGAAACGCTCGATCCCAGCAGTGCCAATTCCGTGCCTGGTGGCGATTGTTACCGTAGGAGGGATGTTAAAAAATTAAACCAAAATTGATACCATGCACACGCTATGATGCAGTGTGGTCGATGCACCACCGTTCGACTAGTGCACCGGTTGCAAAATGGCAGGCATTTGATCGAATGGCTAGGCAGACGCGAACATCAATAAAATATGAGCCGTTTACTGCATGAAGGTTCTCATTTCACTCATGCACTCCCGGTTCGGTTGTGATAAAGTGCTGATACGGTCAGTCACAATCCATCACGAAACCTTTTAATGTACACGAGATGGTGCATGGCGTATGGCTGTTGCTGCCCTTTTTTTTCTCGTTGTCGAGTTAATCAGCATCGCCGCCACGTTCAGTTGCATGCGCGCACCGAACCGTGCTTGGCGCAACATGATTATGATTTTAACCTATCGCAATCAGAATGTTGCTCCCCCTTGCTCGTTGGTATTTATGATTTGATTGGCATGACTATGAGCAATGTGGTACAGTGGAGGAAACTCCCGGTTGGCAGTAAGGGAGCTAAAGGACGGGGAGAACCTTTTGATGTCATGTAAATGCGGTTATTCGCATCATTTTGCGCGCTCGGTAAGAGGAACAATAAATTTTACGGTGTAAAATATTCACCAGCCTTATGCGTGTTGTAAAACGTAACGAGCTACATTACTTTGCCGCTAAAAATAAGGAAAACAGCCATTACTAGCAGATTCCAGTTACCATCCAGTGTTACTTTCTACACCACTTCCTTATGAAGATCACGGTCCGGTTCCGTTGGCAACATACTAAAATGGGAAACATTCCAATTCCGTAGCGCTTACGCGACCAAACGACACGACGACACCCTGCCATCAAAATTACCGATGATCGTTCGGGTTTCCTTTCCGTAAATTCCGTCATCATCAGTTTGGCCTCGATTTGCCGTCGGTCCCCTTTACCAAAACTTCGCTCCGAACGGAACAGAGTCGATAAGGGAATAAACTGCGAAGGTGCAGGTTGTTAAAATGCAAATTAATCCCAGCTCCACAATGTTGGGACTTGTGCGTAATGCAATCTTCGACATTAACGCCCAATGTAGTGATGGGAAAATTCGTTCCAATGTGGATTTCGATCGCTCCAATCTGAATCCAAGTTGGGATCGTTCCTCCTAATAAGAACCAAATAACTAAACAGTGGAAATTCTCTCCTTTCATACCTTTGTTATAATATTTTGTTTAATCCCCTGATCGATTCCCTGTAGTAAGGTCTGTTTTTTATCCCACGAAATACTAAGAGGTCTAGTAACTCGTTATATGAAGAATTCTGGATCCCTATATTGTATTTAAATCATGGAATCTGTGATACTTTAGGTTTAGAAACTTAAATTTCAATGTCAGTTGATTTGTTGGTTTATAAAGACTTTCAGTCAATGGACTGCATTCGTCTCTTAGCTTAAATCTGAAGACGTCATCCATAAAAAAATCGTGCACATAGCGAGTGTTGAATTGAAATCGGGGTTATAATACAACCTTCAGAATTAGTTCCGTTCTTCTCAAAACGTTTCATCCAGAAGATCCAAGACTCCAAGACATCCAGATTGAATCCGGAATACTCTGATCCGGGATATAATCATAGAATACAATCCGAATCCCATTGCCCATCACTAGTTGGATGTGCTTTGGGACTAAGGACTCCTCAATGTGGGATGGATTATAAACCTTAACAGCAGTAAAAACAAAGTCAGTCGATTCCGGTAGCATGTGTTGAAGAAAAAAAAACACACACCGACACGCTAATCACAATCAGTTAGGAAGGGGTCACTACACTTCATTTTCCACCACGATTCCTTTCTAATCCAATTGGTCAAGGCTCCATAACGAACTCGAGCGGAGCAAATGGCGTACATATTGTGGGCTCTTTGGATGTTCGTGTGTGTTTTCGCCAATAGTCTTGCCACGATAGTTGCATCGGATGATCGAGGCGGTTTTATTATTTCCGTTGTAAATGTTAATTGCCTCATTAATTGATACTTATCTCCATCGCGTACCGGGGAGACCAGGCGGTTGAGAGGGTTACATCCATCCGCGTCTCCATTCACGGTTGGAAAGCGAACCAGGTCGACGGTGAGGTTGTGTGTGGAGGAGGAGTCGAACCGGGGGGGAAATATGTTGCTGGGACCGAAATGTTTCACGCACGGTGCTGCGTACGAGCGCGACAGGGTGTCACATGTCACACGACGATGTTAATCTTGAGGTTTCTGTTTCGTGTTCTGGGGACGTTTGTTTCGTCTGCTGATCGACGAACCAGTGTTATGACCTGACAGCATTGTCTGGTTTCCTTTTCGGCGACGACATTAATCATCCCGACGAGGAGGAGGAAGTGGCGGGAGACTGTTTGCCTTCAGGTTCGATCATTGAGTCAGCACAAGTCAACAGCGGAGAATCAACAGCGATCAGCTGCGATCTTCAACGATCTTGTGCTGAGCTTGGTTGCAGTCACGTACGCTCTCACACGGTTGGCGGGCACATGCACACGCTGAAGTGAAGAATGAAGAGTTAATCAAACACCACAGCCTAACCCCACACTTCACACCGGCTTCAGGCCGGTGCAGTCTAAACATGGGTGCATTAAATGCAATCTCACGAGTTTCGTTCGTTCGTCGGGGGCAACCCTACACCTTTCTCGCTAACTGCCTGATCATACAAATTCAGTTTCCATAATCATCGACTGATGACACGGTACGCTCCGTTGTTGATGTGTCGGCTGCCAAAGGGACTGCCAAGAGGAGGAGCGAGATGGAGGGATGCTAAAAACGTGTAAATAAAAGTGTAATGCTCATTCCATAAATTGTGCTGCTTCGAACGGTGTTTTCGATGCGATCCGCTAGCAAACAGCGTTACGTTTTTTTCCCCCCATCTCATTCGCTTCGCCTTGTACTGGGCTTGTTGTCTGCCTTCTTCCGTTTTGTTTGTTGGTAAATTTATGCAAGCAGCGCCTAGTCTCAGGATCGACGCCGCCACACACTGGTGCGATCTATTGCGGATCTATCTAGGGGGTGCGTTCTGTGAAATTTGTTCGAAACCGAACCTCCCGAAGCGAACGTAGCGGGGCAAATGCGGGCAACACGAACATGGCCAATCGCATTTTGAACATGTGCTAAAAAGATAGCCCGAAGTCGAGGTTGTACCCCGTGTGCATGGTGAGTTTCTTCGCCCCGGCCACTGCGCTTCCGTTCCCGCGCATTTCAATAGCAACAACCGAGCGAATGGGAAGTTGTAACACGTGCTTGTACCGTCGATGCTCCTCACCTCCGATGCCACTACGCAACACAGTATCGAGTCGTCGAGAGTAGCATAAAATGGGTAGTAGTAGCTCCGTGGACATAACATCATAACATCATGTGTTTTTACCCAGCAATGTTTTTACTCCACTCTTCTTCCTTTAGCCCTTTCGGTTGAAACTTCCACGCATCGTCCACGTTGGATGGTTTGATTATGGGCACGATTAGAATAATAACCACAGGCAGTGGGAGGGTTTATTGCAAACAGTTTGAAAGTTTCTTTCGGGATGTTATCGTTTCCAACCAATCAACATTTGATGATGATTATTTATGTTTGAGCGTGTGGTTTTTTTTTTTACCGCGTAGTGTAAATTGCAACACGATCATTTATGTAATTTCGTCTTTTTTTAATTCGTTTTTAACACAAAACACATTTTCTTTGTTGCACTCGCCCGGTATCATAATGGGCGCCATTAAAACCAATAATGTAGATGTAGCGTTAAAGTGCGCTACACCGTACCGGTGCGTTGGCAGGCTGAAGACATCACCATTTTTTAATGGTGAATCGCTTTTTGTTTTTGTTAATATTATTCAATGTTTAACTTATCTCCTCACTTTCGAAGACAACCCCGTCCGCACGAAAAATGCCTCTCACTTAGCATCATCGCTGTTACGATGCGCCACCACACAATCCATAATGTATCGGGCGTATCAGTTTTTTGACATATTTATGCCCAACCCGTTAACCCGCGAGTTTGAGCGGCTATAGGGGGGGTCAGTATTTGCCGCTTTGCATTTCGATTTTCGCCAGGGGAAAAGCTTTGGAAGGCGGAATTTTATCTAATCTCCCCCTCACGAGACACGGGACCGGACTCCACTCTTTCACAACCCCGAATGCGGAATATCGTTCGCCTTTTGGGTGTGTGAGGCATTTAAGCAAAGAAAAAACGATGAAGAAATGTGGTGAAAATAGAATAAATATCGTTACTTCATTCCAGTTTCATCCAAACCGGGTTGATTGTGAAGCTAATTTCGTGCATAGTTAGCGATCTGCTGCCAATCGATCGAGCGCGGTGGTGTGAGTGGTGCAGCTGTGAATGATTGCCGACTGATTCAACCTAAACAGGATATAACGATCGACACACTGGTGTGAATTCCTCCCCTTCAAAGTCAAATAATGATTTTTCTGGGTGGTTCGAATGATAAACATTTATCACCTTTTCCGAGTTGCACCACGAGCGTAAATTTGAGGATTCCAATTCTTTTCTGTTTTTTTTTTCCTGATCCCAAAATTAGAGATCGATCGAAAGATGTGAATTATTTTCTTTCTGTTTCTCATTGATTCTGTGTTCTTTGCAGCTTCGGGAATTATTGCCGGATTTGGGAGGTCCGTGTGATTGTCACAGCGGATGGCGTAAGCTGGCACTCATCTCATCGTTTCCCCTTCTTTGGTGCGACCAGTGCCAGTTATTTATTTAAACAATCTTCATTGTGCCAAACGGTGTGCAAGTGCTATTAAAAAAAACACACGACGCAAAGGGTCTTGTTTCGGTGTTTTTTTCTTTCTGTTCCCTTTCCATTTCTTCACCAAATGCTATTTTATTGCTTTCCGGATCGGTTTTATGAGCCGCACTTTGAAGGGCTGGAAGATGTGTGCCATCATCCTTCCCGGGCTATAACGCTGCTATAATCATAAACGAGGCGAGACTTCGGGTTTTGGAGTTGGGAACAAAAGCGTGCAAACGGGAAAATGAGATTTTGATATATTTTGACAAGACTGTTCCTATCCGATGCTGATGCTTTAGGTCAGCTGGAGCGATTCCAAGGCTTGCCGGCTGGTAATTGTGTTTCACGCAATGGTTATTATGTATCCAGCAGAATCCCTCAGGAGAATGATCAGCATCTTTTAAAAACAAAAGTACGCAGTCTGTAGCACCATCTTTGTTCGGGGTCGTCAGACGTACCATCTTCGGCGCGAAACTCTCCTCCCCTCGAGAACCGTACCAAATTGGGCAGAATTTGCGAATTAAAAACAACAGCCAACGTCCAGACTATCTGTCTGTCTTGTCTGACTGCCGTGGTCCGGTGCTCCGTACGTGTAGCGTAATGGCCATTGCGGGCTGTTGCTGTACCGTCATCCGTAAAAGGTTATCGTGCGGCATGTCGGCGGTCGATGTCGGTGTTGGTGTAATTTGAGCCATCATCCATCGTTGCGATTGCTATCGATGGGCTGCAGTAATGCAATAACCGGTACGGCCGACCAAACCCGTGTACCGAACGCGCCTCGTACGTTGCAGATCACTATGGTCTGATTGCAGAAATGGACCGACACCGATGTAGTGCGTTGTGTAGTTTGGTACATCGCTTCATTAGATCCTTGTCTGGCGTTTATCCTTGCGATCTGGAAACAGAAATCTTTTCCGATCGGGCAGTAAATTTAGCTTTTTGAAATTATGACAATCCGCACACGGTCGTATTTCTCCATCAGCTTTTAGGCATCCGAACACCGTTTCTGTCCCCCAATCGGGCAAGACGCGCATCGATAGTTTGCTACTCTTTTGCTAACCCCGGCAGCCTTCCTGTTATGCCGGTTGGCCTAATTTCATGTTGATTTACTGCCACGCCATGACTCAACGAACGGTGGCAGTCCGTTGCTCCGTCAAGCTTCGCCGATTCGCCTGCTTCGGGTGACTTGCAAATTTGGGCGCACGCATTTAAAGATTTAGGACTCCCGGGTTGATATGTACGTACAGTTTTTTTTTGTGTGATCGAAAAAGACAGCAAACGGTGAGGCAGAGAAAAAAAAACATGCAAACCTTTCGGAAGACAATGCCGGGACCTAGAGACCTATCAAGGTTATCGCCGTCCACGTCGTTTGCCTTCTGCGTTCAAAATAAATACATTTCCAAACCATACTTAGAATTCTTCCACTTACAACCCCTGACTAAAGAGAGGGAGGGGAGGGAGGTTGGTTGGACTGGGTGGAGGACACGGTGATGAAGGTGAGAAAATGAGACAGACAAGACCGTTTATTTTTATTTCTTCAGCATAACAATTTCAGCTTGTTAGTAAGTCTGTCACGAGGTCCGACCAAAAGTCGCTTGCTTGTGCGTATTCTTGCTGTCCGTCCGTCCACCCCGGGGGATGGTCCGGAAGGGGTTGTTTCTTTTTCTGGTTCTGCCCCGGTCTTCACCCGAGAGCCAGCAATCGGGTTGTCATGTTTGTTTGGACCGGTGTGTGTGCGTGTGTCTGGCCGTTTTTTTTTGTACATCGTGCTTTCTGTCACCTTAGGATGAGGTTTTCTTTTCTCGTCCGACCTGGTGGTGTGTGAGGGGGAGCTTTTTTCTCCATTCTCTACAGAATGTGTCCCGACCCCTGTGTGTGAGTGCGTGTTTTATTTTCACATACACAAAATTCCATTTCGTCATCAAATATTTGCTTTGTGTCACCTCAATGGATGCGACTGAATGTGTCACCGTCGTTGTTTTGTTGTTGTTTTCCTCGACCGACGATGGCGAAGGTTTTTGTGCACGTTGCACCGGGTGTAAGAACCGGCCTTAAGAGCACCAAGATACATCAGAACAAGGGTTTGGACAGAGAAGGGGGGGGGGGTTGGGCGCAGATACGACGGTAGGCTACAGTGCACAACGCAAACATAATTCACAGGATGTCTTGTTTTTCCGTGCAACTCGTGTCGCTATCAGGTCGGCGAGTGCCCTTGCCTCTTCGCCCGGTACCGGCCAACAGCGTCATTGCCGACGGTCGGTATCATATGTCGCTGGTACGTGTACTATTTTGTCATCGGACGACCCGTAATCTGCTACCGACCGTCGGCAAACGGTCAGTGGGCGGATGGGACCAAACTGTTGGCATGATACGAAGGAAACAAAAAAAAACCCCCCCGTCACACAGACCTGACTGCTGCAAAACTTCCTCGGAACACCAGAGCTGCTTACTTGCCGGGGCGAATCTGTGCTTAGTTACGTGGTTAGTATTTATTCTTACCGAGCGCTTTCTGCAACATGAGCATGATTCTAAGAAAAGTGTCTAAATCACATTAACTGACAGCGGTAGCGAGTTTCCGCGCAAAAGGCACTAATTAAATTTCAAAATAAAAATAAAGCCCTGTCTGCGGTGACCTATCAACATGGTTGGTTCGATACGTAAATGTGGAGGAACGTCCATTGGATACATAAAGGCAGAATGTTTTAGTGACTGGATTGTTTAATATTGGTTCGAAATATTCCATAACTTTCTTAAAACAATCTGCTGGTATACCCATTAATTAAACAAATCTTAGCCCAATTTCTTCCAACTACTAGTGATCTTTCAACTCATCGCATAAGCTTCATGCTTCAATTAGGTATTGTGAATATTGAGTTCATTAAGTTTTCCCACTCCGCAAACTTCCTTGAGCAGATGCTTGATATAGTATATGGATACGGGTGAATTTAAGTGCAATAGAGCCACTTTATGCTTAAATTTTAACCATAGATTGGAGCCACCACTCCTTTGGTGGTCGAGGAGACAACCGGGCCGGTCTCACACGGCAGGAGCGGGGATCGAATCTCTCCACACCATATTCTCTCCTCTACGTAGAGTTTGACTTTCCTGTTGCTAGTTAATTCTAACCACGGAAAACAGAAATAGCCTCTCAAGATTGTTGTATGACAGAAGAAGATATTATATTTGTAAGTCTCCCAATAAAACAATTTAATTGCTATCATTAAAAGCATATTATTAAAGCTACTGAACTTCACTTCGTAGAGAAACAGGAATTGGAATTACTAGAATAAAAATACCTTTCGAAAATATTTAGTTAAAACATTAATATATAACCTATATAAATGTCTGGTGCATTTGCATGGTCCAAGTCTAAGGAAACTGAGATAGGCACAACATCTGACAACTGGTCATCGCAAGGATCTCTAATTCTCAAAGTCCTCAAGAACAATTTTGAAAATGTGTAGAATTTTTGAAATCTCTTTTGATACATCAAGAAAAGTCACATTCCAAGAGTCAAATAACCTTAAGTGTCTCGCGAGCCTGGCTTTGCCAACCACTTATATAAACAAACGATATGATTCAAAATCTAAAATTCGCTTCATTGAAGTATATCCAAGGAACTGGTAATATAAAATTCATGCTCTGCTTAATATTCTCTTATCACATTAAACAACACACTATGCAGGCAGCTGCAGAGATCTGTACAAGTGACAGTCGAAAAGAACCAGATGACAATTTCCATTCCATACATTCGGTTGACATCTTCGTCAAATTGCTAAACCAGGAAACATCATCAATATTACGGCCTCCGTGTTCATTTGCGACTTTTGGTTTCGAAACGGAACCGGAAATAGGGCCGAGATAGTGCCGGTTGACGGTGCCCAGCTCTTGACGGTAGCTGCTGGCAAAGGCCCCGAGGTATTAGAAATTTAAAGTGAACCGTAAAAGCCGGAGTAGCGATTCGAAATGAAAAATGGAAATTGGATTCGACGCCAGGTGCAGCGTGTGGGGGTGGGCAGAACCGGAAGTGGGCGATGAGCAGCCCCCTGTCACACACGCGAGCAATCGAGCCGGCGCACAAAAACCGGTCGTTTGGCAGGCACTGTTTTGGAATTCCATCAATCCGTTTGCATGCAAATTCGATTCGATGACGACGTGTATATTCAAATGTTTTCATATTTAACTTTCTTTTGTTTCACCACTCCCACCTGCCACCGGGCGCCACCACCGTCAGAGTAAAGTCCTACGAGTAAGGAGATCGTTTGCTGAAAACACATTCACGAGAGTGGATTTCGGTACGTGCGGTTGCCGCTGGGGCGGTTGGCAGATGGAAACCGGCGTTGGCCCGGATTCGGCTGACTGGTGCAAAGAAAACAAGATAACTTTGACAAGTTTTGGCTAGAAGGCCACGGGGCAAAATGTACCGCCCGGGAAAAGTCGCAAGTGAAGCCTATGCCGGCGACGACACCGGCAACGCCAAGGAGCATCAGGAAATTGAATATTCATGGCCGCAGTTGGCCAAATTTTGCTACTCACATGCTCTGCTCCGGGCGTGGTAAAGCCACTCAGTCGTCAGTCGAAGTTTTCCAAGTTCCCCGGGGTCGGGTGGTTGGTGGCATGGTTAGAGGTGGGTGGCACAACATCCGCTCCGGCCTTTTTTCCCATTATGCAGCCCGAGCATCGAAAGCATCTCCGCACACCGACCGAGAGTGATTCGAATGGATTTGTCATCTACCTTTTAAGCGCGCTGCCATACATACGTACGTACGTACACAAGTGCCTGGAATGGAATGGAAGGCCCTGAGGAGCCAGCCTGAGCCGACGAGTGAAACAACGGAAAGAAAATAGGATTAGTGGAAGGAAGTTTTCGAGCGTACAGGCCCAAACACGCCTGTCATCTGTCACGTGGGACAAATTAAATTTTGGATATGTATTATTTCATCCCCGGCTGAGTTCTGTGTCGATACGCGTCGTTCATCTGTCGTCTTCTTCGTGTATGTACGTTCCCTTTCCGCTTAGGGCATATCCCCTTCATCTAACGCGATCATCTCTGAGCCAAACGGATTGATCAAACGATCGTAGATGTCGTCCGCTTATGACACGCCCAATGTTAATTGGTAGGATTTTATTTAACGAAACTGTATCCTCCCATTCCCAACTATTTGACTTGCCGTTGAAGAAATTTTAGCCTAAGAGGAGAACTGAAGATGTATTGTGTTGTTTGCCAATACCCCGGACATCATGGCACCAAGGTTGGGCAAAGTTTGAAGTTTAAAATGTGGATTTGTCATTGCACCGGAAATGATTCGCCGCTGACTCAACGCTCTTGCAGACTTTATTAGACGACCGTCTTCTTCGTTTAATCCACACCAAGCCGATAAAGTAAGCGCTTAGATGGGTTAGATTAAAAACATTGTCTACATCGTCCGGAAGGCGCTTGCAGTTGGTTGCACAATGATGGTGGCCGTAAACGCTGACACAGTTTCAGCGATTCCACACGTTGGACGCCATGGCAGCGATGCGTGAGAATTATAATAACTCGATAAAGTCTAACGAGGTACATGGAAGGTTGCTTTCCTTCCGCAGCTGGTATTAGCATGACGTGCGTGAGCATTACACCGATGTGGCAACCACTTTCACCATCGTAGCTGAGGAGGTCTCGAAAGGGTCGCAGCTTAGGTTTGCCGTTACGAAACCGAAACCCGTGTGCCACGCCACGCCACGGTCGCATGAATCATTACTAGGGGTTCTAAGAAGATGATGATGATGATCGCCTTACCCCGGGCCGGGTCGGACCGGGGCTGTGCTAGGCTGGCCTTACTAATGGGTAGTGTGCGAGCGGTCCAGCTCATATTAATGTAATTACCGACAAACGCCTCCAGTCCGGACCGGACGCCGGTTTCGGACTTTGGCAACGTGACGCTTTGCGACAAGCAATAACTGTAATAAAGTTCATGTGGTGGAAAGGAAGCAAGAGCAAGAAAAAAAACAACAGCGACGCAGTAATAACCCCCAACACCTCAACCATGCAACGACAAAGTAGTTCATGCTCCGGAGTCCGGGTCGCATTTCATCATTTCGGAATTCTCTCGCGAGTCGGTTAGCTGTTTGGCTGGTAAACCTGCTAACTTCATTAGCATCTTAAAATGTCCTCCCCTCCCTCCTTCCCTCCCTCTTTCCCTCCCGAGTGGAGGAAGGTAGCGATTAATACCAACCGGGCGTAAGATTGAAGTTTCCCTTTTGGTGAGAACTGCTTTGAATCACTCACGCCACCAAAACCCAACGGCCGAGCCACTTACCATCCACGCAAGGCATCCTACTGTAATTCAGGTCTCGGGTCAGGGTGGGTTTTTATTTACGCTCTCCCATCCAAACCGGCCGGGGGCCGGGGTTCAGGTTTATCTCCCGCGGGGCTTCTTTTACCCATCTCGCTGGCACGTTGTCTCAATTGCTCGGCTTTGATTACCGACGGCTGGCGAAGTGATGGAGTCGTCGATGGTGTAAGGAATCTCGAGCAAGGGCGCGGTAATTATTTCCCATTTCGTCATGGTGATTCCTGCGTTTGCTCGTTGCGGACGGAAATGGGTTTTGTCACGTACGCAGGAGGGTGAAAGGAATTTTCCATTCATGCATCTATTGGCAATGTGTTGTTTTTTCCTTCTCGTAATTTTCTATAAAAGCATCATATAATATGGACGGGGAAAAAATGGGTACACCTAAAAGGGACACAGAAATGCAATTATGCTCTTTTGTGGTTGCGATTTTTTATGATTGCGCTTTAATAACATACAGAACTAGAACTGCTATCGTCCGTACAGATCTAAATCAAACAATTTCGAGCGGAGACAACTTTCGAAACGGCGTTGCGACGCAGCGGACCAGTTCGGGGGTTTTAGTTTGGTCAGGGTCTGGTTTTCAGGGCGTTTGCACTTGAATGTCGTCCGCGATCGTGTATCAGGATTTCCTTGTAAATTAGCAGCAAGCCACAAACGAGTTCACACACGCCGCTATGATTCTGCCTGGAAATGCCACACTAAACGCATGGTTTCATCATCGGTTTGCAAATGTTATTATAGTTGTAAATTAAACCGTTTTTTTTTTTTTTTGTTATTGTATGACGGCCAGGCCGTATTAGACTTAGTTTACCACGTAGCAGGATAGTCAATCACTGCTACGGGGGAACGGTCCGGATGGGATTTTGGTCCCGGTCTGTCGTGTGAGAGAGCAGCGCCGATACCACTACCCCACCGGGCCGCCCCGAATTAAACCGTTCGGAGGGCAAGAAAAAAAAATCCCAACGGGCCGTGACATGTGCGATACGCGTATCAAGCTAGTCATCTTAACGATGTAGCAGAGTCTAAAGCCGTCGATGAATAATTGCCAACAGGTTCAATTTCATGGGCTTAGGCGTGGATATTGGAGGTTATTAAGCTGCCGTTAGTTTCACCGAACGCTTCGCAATCATAATAAAGCACCACCAGCAAGTGGAGTGAGTCATTGGGAAGTTGTGTTGAAATGCAGTTGAACCATTTTCTCCTGTAATTAGTCTGCAACAACTTGAAGGTGCTGCGTCGGTGCAAATTATGAGCTGTTTTTTTTTCTTTAGGGGAATGTATTGAATTCGCAAAAATATACCCGATCAACAATAAACAAAAAAACAAATGTATCAACCATAAAAAAGCAGTACAAAGACATATGAAATATGAGGACGAACAATGGAACAAAACTGCTGATCTACCAGGTGACCGCGAGTTTCATAATGAGCAAACGAAGGTATTTATTAAAGGGAGTTCGATCGATCGATCGATTGGTGTTGCGGAACGAATTTCTGTTTTTCTGCATTTTTTTTTGGTCCGTAATAACAAAAATGCAAACCCCTTTTGCCAGCCAGCAAAAGTTGGACGGGCTCGCAGCGCAATTAGTGTCCATAAATAACGGTAACGCTGGGACACAAGGGGGAAGCGATCGAAAAAAAGGATTCGCCATCCTACCCAACCCTGGACCAACGGGACCAGCAACATTGTGGACAGTTTGGATGCAACGTACGTGTGACATGCAACCGTCACTCGCGACCATCGGGAAACCATCGATCGGTGCACCCGGGAAAGAGCATCGATGGAAGGTCAACACACGAAGATAAATGGGGGTTCCGGGTGGTTTTCCTACCTTTCCTCCCTCTCTCTCCTTCTCTCGGTGTATCGTTGATTGCAATTATTGCGCGGCCATGATTAGGAGAAACGACCGAACGGAGCGACAGCTGTCCAGTTGGGCAGTGGTTGTAAAACTGGCTGACCAAATGGTGGCTGGCACTGGCTAATTACCACCCAGCTTTAGGATAGCTGATTATTACTGTGGGCCATCGCGCCCCCGGACATATGCGTGTTGGTTTTTTTTTTTCTGTTGTCATCCATGAGGTCGGTGCATCGAAGGTACACGAGCCAGGTGATAATGTTTTATGCAATAAAACGATAAAGATAGGGGCACTGTGTGTGCAACGGATATACTGGTGCGTGGCCATTTACGGAGCGCGGGGATTGTGTTCGCTTGGTTTTGCATCGATTTCTCGCGTCAGCTGCATTCTCGGCAACTGCGGAATACGCCGAGAATGGGTGACTCAGTCACCCGAAACGGTTGACGACCTGATTTGCATACGGACCGTTCATCTCACCGGCGAGAGATGAATCTCTATTCTAAAGCGTTCGGGATCGGGTTTTAGGGGTGGTGGTCGTGAAACATGGCGTAATTTATGTGAATGGTTTGATATTGTTGTTTTCTTTCTTCTAAGGATGAAGGAAAAGAAAGGTGATTGTATGCATTCTTGGAGAACGTCATAATGGAGTTTATTTTCTGATTTAAACCAAAAAGAAACCGATCATATTTTATCTCCCAACAATGTTTAACATAATTTTCGGAATTTAGAGCGGCTCTGAACATGAAAGAAAATTCCTGCCGTCCAAAACCCACTTCACGAGAATTTCGAAAAAGAAACAATCAATTTTGCCATCCGTTGGGAGGGTTTTTTTCCATGTCACACCGATTTGCACGAAACCGTTGCCATTAATTACTATTTTTTGTGTGTGTGTTTCTAACACTAGGGCAAGTTTTTGTGGAAACTTTTTTCCAAAAACACACACACACATCCTGCGACGTTTGCGAATGCGAAAAGGAAGCAATTTATCATCATATGCATGCACACAGACGCAGCGCACAATGAGCAGAACAAATGAAAGGACCTTTTCCTTCTGCATCGTCTGGGTGACCGGTTTTGGGCGTCTTTTGTCCCAGCAACATTTCTTTTTCTTTTTCTTCTGGTGCGAGAAGAACCTTATTTTAAGAGGGATGATTTAAAGCGCTTTTCCGGTGCACACGGTTTCAAATCTTGATTGAGATTGAAAGAAATTTTCTTCAACTTCAGCTATTTGCAAGCGGTGAAATGTGTCAGCAAAATGGTTGCCCTGCTCCTGCTGCTGCTCTAGATGGGTTTTGCATTTTTTATGTCCATCGCACCGAAGTTCTTTCCAGAGCAGGAAACCTTAAGAACGCAGAGAATGCAAGGATGTCTGGGAGGGGTGTTGTGTGTGTGGTGGGGTGTAGCAGGAAGTGTGCTAAACTTATTTATTCTGTCCGTACAATATTTAAACAACTCCACTTCCTGCTTGCTGTAGAGGTATGGTCTCCCCACACACACACACACACCCACAGAAGGAGAAGGCCCGGGTGGAGTTTCCATCGTTGGCTCTTTTCGGTTTTATTTACCATCGCATCGTGAGCTCGTTCGAAATGCCGGGTACTGTTTGCCGGTTCCCGGATGGACTCGATGAAAGCTGCGCTCAGTTTAGCGAATAAATAGCGCGTCTTTGATGGGGGATGAATGTTTCGAAGGAAATGAAAAGCCTTTGAGCTGCCACAGCCCCAACCGATGACGACCAACGTCGATCCGAACAATTTCGAATTAATTATCGTTCCTATTTATTTTACGGCTGACGAAAACGGATGGAGCAGAAGTGGCCAAGTAGAGACAGTACTTCTTTTATGGTTTCGAAATAACCGTTCTTCCAGGGGATGACATCGGCGGCGGAAAGCAGAAAAGGAGAATGCGATCTGTTTTCGTCGCTTACGTCCCTGATTATCTGAAGCACGGGACGCCCCGGCAGACAGAGGTGAGAGAATGGGGATGAATTTTCTCCAACAACTTCGATCCGTAAGACGGATGTTGCAGCATCGGTGGTTGACTGTAAACAAACGCTCTAGCTACTGTTGGTCTGCTTTTGAAGTTTTGCAGAACTTTCCACTCGAGTGGAAATTCAAATGCGAAACTCAAGGAACGTCCGGGTGATGCATGCGGGTTAGGGGTTTCTGTGGGCAAGCGTCCCAAGAAATGGGTCCGAGAAAACAACAAAGTAACAAACCTCGGCACAGACGACCTGGCTTCGAAGCCAGACAAGCGCATCGCCACAAAACATGGACCAAGTTCCCGCAGCACAATTTACATCGCGCTTTACAAGCCCGGGTACCATCGAATTAATATTTATATCATACAAGAAGGCTTCAGTTTCAGTCTGTGTTGCTACTCCTGCGTCCTGACGCTCCAGTCTGAGGTTTGTGTGTTTTTTCCTTTCTTGTTGTTCACTTATTCAAACCGCGAACTAATGTCAATTTCTTCGCCTTCTTCCGGGGTTGAGGTTTTGAGGTTGCTGCTTATTTTCGAGTGTTCGAACCACTGCTTTCATGTTTTGTGTCTGAGGAAACGAAACCGGACTCTGGGTAGTACTGGGGAAGGATTTGATTACCACCAGTACTACACCGAATGTTGTCTGGGTACAATGTTGTTCGAGTTAATTGGAGAATTTTGTTAGTAAATCTAATTCTACCCTCGTAAACATGATGGACCACGGGTGGGATGGAATCTTGGCCCACTTCTGATTGATTCGGAATGCGAACCTTGTTTCGTATGGAAAGGTATGGCCATGTTTGGTAATGAATCTTTCAATAGGAACGTGTTCTGTATTGGTGCTTCGACAGGAACAGCAGTCATTGGGAAGTTATGAGAACAGTTCCAAGTTGAAAGACAGACATTAATTTAGACATGTTTGTACCGATATGGGGTGGAATTTTGGGAGATTATATATGTTAAACATTTTCATAACTGCAGAACTTTGTGCAAGACAAAGGAGATAAAGGGGAAGGGAAAGCTAAGAATTCTGGGATTTTTTCATGTACTTTATTTTCGAGGACTAAGCACGAGGTGTGTTTGTCTACAAACCTCAACAATCAGGAACATCTAGTTTAAATTATATTTTATTTGAATAAACCATTTTAATAGCAGTCTTATGTTAATGTTGGTCATCGAATATTTCTTTCGACATCTTGAAGTTTTTGACATTAGTCATACAAATATCTTATCTTCTAATAATATTTGTTAAACAATTTCATATCTGCAGAACTTTGAGTTACACAGAATAAGAATTCGCGCAGAACAGTGATATGTCTTTGTCTCCAAACCTCATTAATTGGGATATCTAGTTAAAATCCGGGGTTAATTTTATAATTTATTTCGAACTTGATGTTAATAAATTTAAAGGTTTTTATTATCAAAATATTCTTTAGCTTTGTCAAAGAATATTTCCTTCAGAGCTGTACAAATTTTAAAATGGTGATGTTTTAAAGTTTAAACTATTCATTTTTAAAATACTCTTTTATTTTTAGTAACTTTTTTATTCTTGTTTTATCGTTGACTTCAATTGCTTAATTTCTAACGCTCAGGAAGCTGTTTAGACTATAGCGAATTCTTCCTATCGCTAGAAAGCGAACGTATCAGCCACACTTTACCACAAAGAACTTTTTCATAATACACTCACTTTAATAAATCATGCCGAGGCTGGTAGGCGCGCTTAGCACATTCTCCTTTCAATTTCGTTGCGCAGAAACGAACTGGCAACCGACACTTCAGAACAATCTAGCAGTATGATAAACTTTTCCCAGAAACCTGACATCCGGGCCGGGTGCGTTGTTGTGTGTCTGCCGGCAGGCCAAACCGAATCGGCCCTTTTTTGCCATTCGAAACACGGATGCCGGACTCGGACCGAACCGAACGTTCCGAGGGCACGTGAATTTGTAACACGTTCCCGTTCGTTTTGCCCGAACCGGCTGAACGAATGGCAGAAATTCGCATCAACCCAAAGCAATTGAAACCGGCCGACCAGATGCGGAGCCAGCCAAACGACCAAATGAGCCAATTCCCATGAATTTAGTTCAATTCGGTGTAATGGAGTACGGGGGAGGGTTGTTGAAATATCATGCCCACACCGTCAACCGTCAAGGGTCATGAATTTGCTGGCGTCAGTACACGGAAATGGTTAAATTATGCTTCATGAGGCTGAGAGCATGTAATCCATAGCGTGCCTTAAGGGCGATTTTGTGTTATTACACTGGTTGGCTGAGCTATGATACATCTGATGGGAGTTTTTAGAAAATATTATCAAAGTTTGAATTTTGTCTAAATTCTAGAAACTGTTTACAAAACTCCCAGAAGTATTACTCGTTATCATGCATCAAGGTTGGTTATGGATTCTTCGATAAAATCCGATGTTTTATCTGTTTGAGAACACACATGTAACGTCAGCTGTCTGACGATATGACACGTAACCTTCAAGATTGTCAGCTTATCTGTGGTGGATATGAAAATGTTGCGGTAATTATAAGAATATTCGCCTGTTTGGTTCCGTTCACGTTTCACCACCATCGACATTGTTGTGATGGAGCGTCGGAGCAGGAGTTGCAGAGGATCCATAAAATTCAAGATTAATTAGCTGCTGACCGTTTTATTGAACCGGTGCCGACGATGACCCAGTGGACGTTCTGCAACGTGCAAAAAGCAATTTCATGTTTCAACCCGGTGAAAGGAAAGGCCGGTACGAACCGTTTAATTGGATTCAATGTAATGTTATTTATCGTGCCTTTTTTTCACTTTTTTTTGTGTTTATTGCTTTTTTAGCCCCGTCCCGAAGAATGTGACGAATAAATCGAAAATTCATTCGTCACCGTGCCATAATTGCATTCACCAGCCAGATTGATGTTGTTGATGGATGGTTGAAATTTGTAAATGTGAAAAATAAATTAAAATATTTGCAATCGGAATGTTGCACCGTTACTCATCATCGGCGAAATGAAGGTGTGACTTAAGTTTTATGATAGTTGAAGGAATTTTTATTTAATAAAACTTATGTCAGATTGTTTTTATTCTTTTCCTTATTGCGAAATATGTTCGTGGTTTATTGCTCACGTTTTTTTCGCGAGAAATTCCTTCCGTTAATTAAATAAAAAAAAACACACACATGCAGTCATTAATTGTAAAATGCATTACATATAATCATAAATCAGCTCGCTGTTCGTAGAACGCTAGCAAAACACAACAAGATCTTTATTAAATTCAAATTGCCTCGCTCACGCGTTCGTAAAGAACAACACACCAGTTTGGCTGCTGATGTAAATTGTTGCATCACGCTCTCTCGAAAGCATGCACATGAACGTGGTTTTGATGTAGGTTTCGGTTTTCATCGCTCGTCCACACAAATTCCTCCAGTAGTCACGATCTGTTCGGTACCGCTTCATGTTCGCGCGCGCCCCTACCGGAGTGGTTCGTTGAAACGAAATGAAAAGTAAAACCACGACCATCCGTCCTCCTATACCATCATGATCGCCGCGTTGAGATTCACGATCGTATCCGCGCTCTGATCGTATGGTAGTTGGGGAGGTATGTGAGCTGATTTATTATTCCCGACTGTCGCGAAATTTGCGAACGAAGATGGCTATGGATGTTAGCCTTGCTGCGCAAGATGGGAAGCAAAATCCGTTTTTTTGTTGCGGGAATTTTCAACGGGAAACAATTTGAAGGGGGATTGGAAGGAAGAGAGGGGAAGGGAAAGGGAGAAAATTACATGATTTTGGCAAGTATGATACGCCATACCGGGCTGCCAATCAATGCCATTCGGCTCACGAATTAGTGACGGAAGAGTACGTGCGTGGTCGTAAGGGAAAATCATCCCCCCATTGGAAGCAACCCCCTTTTCAATGCTGACTAATTTCCAAACCCTCGTACGATTGCCCTTCCAAATTAAGTACGCGATCGTTGAATTCGATTTTAATGAATGATCGCACCGTTTGATCGCCTGCTGATCACTATCGACGGTATCGTCATTTAGCCCGTACAGCGCGTTCCGATGGGGCCGGAATGAATTATGATGGTTAGGCAGGTCGCTCCCTCCCTCCCGTCCCGATCCGTCCCACTTCCATCGACCTTGACTCGTTCGACGTTCGCTACGAAACGGGACCGACGGCGAACGGTGAGAAACGGAGAAAATGCCGACTAATCTAACGAGCAAATGGCGAGGAACAGTCGGATCCGCCACGGAACGGACGGAAGAAAATGTCTAACGAAACAAATTGCGGGTGTGGTACGAAAAAAGAAGCAATTATAAAGTGGGCTAACACCGAAATCGAGCATATGTGGGTTGTGCCGGTGTTTGGGGTACACCCGGTACACCTTTAAAAGGGCAGAAGTAAAAATTGAGCCCCTTTGTCAGAAAGATTTTGGGTTTTTAAATGCCGCTTTTCACGCCTTGCCTTGGAAATAGTTTTCCCTTTAGTGTCTGGAGCAATAGATTTGCGGTGCGGAAGTCTCGTCTATTTTGTGATGCAGGGGCACGCAGACGCCTCTTTAGCTCAGTGGTAGAGCGCTGGTCTCGTAAACCAGCGGTCGTGAGTTCAAACCTCACAGGAGGCAATTCCTTTTAATAAGTAGTTGAAATTTTGCTATTTTATTATGAAGAGCGCGTTTTTGACTTTTATCCTAGACGGAGCGATAAAAAAATGCTCGTATAATTTATGTGAAGGTATGCAATGTGACGGTTTTGATTTTTTTTTATTTTTTGTTTTTTAAATCTATGAAGTTCCGTGACATAACTATTTGAAATCTTCGGAAAACACTTAATTTTTGCATTAAATAATGTTATGAAAATCGTTAAAAATTACAACAACAAAAATCTTAAAAATAATTTCACCAATCAACAATTTTGTCAATACTTTTATCTTCAACAAAGGTTTGATATAATTTGTAAATACGTTTTAGCATGATGTGTATAATATTTTTAAGTTTAATAGTTTTTTCAACATTTTATTATGAAAATATGTTTGTTATAAAAAATACCTATCAACACAACAATAGATGGTAGTACAGTGAAATGAATAGAAAATCACACAAATTATACGAACGTTGCGTTTAACTATCTCTTCAGGATTTATTGTGAATCACAATAAACGGGTGTACATATAATTATGATAAGAAAAAGATTCTTTTTCTGTTAAAATACTTTATTTGAACAATATTTTTAAAGTTAACATTTGGAACCATTAAACCATCATGGAGGTGGTTGAACGCATTCTACTGACACTGATTCGTGCGGCGTGAATCAATGACACAGTCACGTGACACGTGGAAAGCGAAACGTGACAGCTTACAATTATCGTTCGCCGGCAACATTCACGAGGCCACAGTTGTTCCTGGTTGTTTGGTTTTTGGTTAGAGAAACCCGCAACAACAACGGAGGAAGAAAAAAGCCATTCCACTCAATCGTATAGTGTGCTTTAAATCGTTTTACCTTCGCCTAACTGCGCCCACGTATAAAACGTACTGTCCCGTACAGTTCTTCCTTTTCGTGGGGTTTTTCGACGGTGAATTTTGCACCGCACGTTCGTGAATCCGGCTTTTGCTCATCGCCACGGTTCCGAAAACGACCGTTAGACCCCGTGCATATTCTACGTTTATTAGCTAAGCAGTTTGCCAGCAGCGACCGGGCGAGGTAAAGAATATCCGTAATGACAGTCCCTTATGGCCGCCGACGTCGTCTAAGTACCGGCCGACACAACCTCGAGTGGCCGACATTTTCATATTCATTTCGTGTCGTTGTTGAATTATTCAGCAAGACAAACAGACACGAAGTAACCGACCGGTGCCGATATTATGGCAGGCTGGCAGTAACTGCTCCGCAACGGTGCAACACCCTTGTAGACATCAATCGAGCTCGGCGTTCCATAAGGAGAAGCCGTACACAGTAACGCAAACACACATTCGCCCACCGGTGTGAAAAAGTTCGGCCGGAATCGCGTTTAATTAATTTTAATTGATTTATATTCGTGCGATTCAAGCACATCTTGAAGGGAGTATGAGGTGTGTGTGAGAAAAGGTGAAACGTTTGCCAATCTGAATGGTTCCCTTCCGGGAGCCGGAAATGACTTTAGCCTAAGCAAGTAGTAGCGATGTGCCTCCCTTCAATATGCGGCATTATTTATCGCCCAACGTTGAAACCAGGCGTCGATTATTATTCTACTTCATTTTCTCACATTTCTGAAAACCGATCGATCGATCATGCCGGTTTTTTTATCTCGTTGGCTGCAGGAGTTCGGGAAAGAAGTTAAAACGATTCATTTTATCTCCCGTCTGGTGTAGCTTTCTTTATGCCGGCTACTTGAGGAAAGCTTCGTTACGCAGGTGGGAAATTTTTTTCTCTGAGGAGTGTTTTATCGGACATTTAAATGATAAATGAGCCGCTGTGTTTGAAGACGGTGCGATTAAATGTTAATAATGGGAGATTTATACATAACTTTATAATAATTCCTTTTCATTCAATTTATGCGTGATATAGGCATTTAAAAAACTCCTGTTTTGAAACTGTTATGTAATTTCAAAATAAAGTAATAACGAAGCATTAAAGTTTTAACTGATTCTCCATTCGTGATTTGGATTATTTTATCCGGGTCATTTATCTTCTTCAAGTGTACATTTAAGCAAGGATTAAATTCAATTCGCTTTCGGAACAAAAGATTACATCAGTGGTCGGCAAAGTACGGCCACGTTTGCGTTGACACTTTGATTATGTCAACCTGGATGATGAAATCTCTCAAAAAAATGTGTTTATGAAACTAATAAAATGTATTATAATTATTTTTTAAACTATTCTAGAATTTTTTTTGTTCAAAGTTTGGAGCGTATGAGGTAAAAATTGGAGCATTCAAATATATTAATTATGTGGTGGTAGCATCAATTTTGTCGTCCAATGATGCGTAGGAAATCATTTGAACATATTCAATGGGTTAAAAAGGCTGTCATATATATATCTTTTCTTAACTCATCTCATATGAAGTTCTTTTTATCCGACTTTTGTATAACGGCCACAAGACGTATTAGACTAAGTACTACGTATTGCCGGGATAATAAAGTACATGTCTAGGGGGAAAACGGTCCAGATGGGATTTTAGTCTCGGCCCGCCGTGTAAAAGACCGGCCCTGATACCGAGCCATCTTCATACGAGGAAAACTTAAGGAAACTAGATTTGGAAAACTGACAAGTCAACTTCAAGTTGGCTGTTTCAAGCTTTCAAACATATCGAAAGTATTTTTTGTAATATTTGGCTTTTTGCTCTGAGCGGTTTGTCGACCACTGCCTCTACGAACGAAACCTTGTAAATGAAATTGCGTGTTTGGAAATTCATCCCATTCCGGGTATCGAGGCTGCGATCTGAAAAACATAAAATCCTTCATTTTGTTTTGTAATGGAATGATTAATGCCGATGGGTGAATGTTGCCCGGCGTTGAAATCAATCTGATTCATGTTTCAACATCGGTTCCCCGGTTGGTCGAGAAATTCTAAATTGTTATTGATCCTCATTTCACCCAGCAATGGCTATACCGTATCTATGTCACCGAGACGCCATTCTGCGTTCGTGCCATGCGTTGGCTTCCCCATGCCGGACTGATGCGGGCCCAGCATGTGTGTGTGTGTGTGCGGGAAGTTAAAATGTCATCGATACAAAATTAATGCCCTCTTGCTTGTAACGATGGTCGCCACATTTCTTTTTACCACAACGGCAACATATCTAGGTGGGAAATTGCTCGTCCCACCCATGGCAGTGTGGCGGAGAGCCAACGAATAGAAGCAAAGAAGCAGAAAAAGTGTTGTGTACATGGTGATAATTAATCTGATTCATAAATCATGCTTTACACGCTGTATATTCATTAAGATAAATGATCCACAGCACGGCGCAAACGTATGCGAGCCGGTTGTGCTGTGAAAACCAGACGTGCGAAGTCCGGAGAGTGTGGACCTGGAGGTTCCTCAGAAAGGCACAGGAGATGAAAACAGAAATGCAATTGCAATGATTTTCACCAGCGCGCCCGTCGACAGTACGAATGTACGCAACGGAGGTGGATCCGAAAACCCGCCAGCTGAATACCGAAGAAGATGGCGCAGCAAAGATGTAACCGTACCTCGAGGATGACCTCGATCAAAATGCTAATGCACAGCCGGGTGCATTGTGATGCAGCGCTCAGGTCGAGCCCACCATCGCTCGACCGCGATGACAGCCGGAACTTCTCCATATTTGCGCTCCGTGGGGTTTCTGTGTGCCGCTCCGTGAATGAAATGCTAATGAATGGGGATGGGATGCAGTGTAACCTCCCCCCCCCCTTCCCCAAACAACCCCCTTTCCCCCACAACACAACAGGAACCGCAAATTGCATATACATTCAGTGGAAAGAATTCAAAATCGAGGCTTTCTAAACACCAACGGATCGTTGCACGGTTCAAAAAGGAGTCTCCCGGTGACTTATTTACACTGGAAGGTTCTTCTGCCCCTTCGGAGCACTATCTGATGAAACTAAATCCAACACCGTCGGGGATATGACGCACGAAGGTGGGGTACGATTCGTGTACGATCGGATCGACTGACTGACTGACTGAACGGATTAACAGATTAACTCGCCGTGTACCAGAACCCGTTCCGACGATTTGCATCCATAGCCCCAGATCAGGGATTTTCCCTTTCAGATGTGCGGCAACCGTAGAATGCATTCATTTATTCGACCTATCAATGGGAGCGAGTTTTTTTGTTAATAAAACCCGTTTGCTGTTCCCTTGAGCAATCGCTTGCGGAAAAAGAAATGTAATTTGCGTCAATTGCGTTTCCGTTGGGACATTCTCGGGGAAGGAATGCAAATGTCGGGGAATCGTTTTGAAAACAGCTGCAATGAATTGAAACTCGCTGGTTTTGGATGTGCCTCGATGAACACAAAAGGTACATTGGCAAGCAAACGTAATTAGCAATTTTGTGTTCATTTCTATCGCCGCAACACCTTTGGCAATTTTATTTTAATTCGTTTTCTGTGTTGCAAATTTATTCTACTCGTTGTATGATTGAAGTTGATTCTGAGAAGCTCTACCAATACCTTAGTTTAGCTAAAATTTTGAATTATTTAAGTGCGTTTTAAGTGGGTTACTATGGTCTTTTATAACGATTAGAGCAAACATGTCTGGTTATTAGGATCGTTCATCGATTCTTAAATGTTTCATGAACTGATTGAGATATTGAATTCTCAGAATCATGAAAGAGATTCTTCTAGGAATCTTGGATTATTTATCTAGAATCTTTTAACTTGTATGAATCTTCATAATTGATATGCAGAGAACACTGCGAACCAATATTAAGCAGTTGAAATCAAATGAATCATCAAGGATTCGTTGAAGATTCATTTAAAATATGTGAAGAATTAAATCTCTTTTTTAATACTCATGCAGATGATTGCTAGAATCCTTGATATTCCATTGAAAACTGATGAATCTTCAAGGAATTGATGATTCTTTGAAACTTTAAGATTCTTTAATGGTCGAACGTGTTATAGAATTTCTAGGAGTGATGTTTAGAGCGATTGTTCTCAGGACCTTGTGGATGAGCTGTTTGAGCTTGTTCACAAAAACATTTTATTGATTATTGGACCGGTATTGGAATGAAACTACCGGAATGAACCATTTTACATGTTTTCATTCGTGCAATCGCGCGGATTGTTTGCCTTCAACCCACATGCGTCATGTGCCGTGCAGTGTAATTAGCTCGTGTTCGATAGCATTTGGCCTGCGGACGCATGCAGCAACACGATACCGTCCGAGTTTAGCGTGCTGCTTTTTCTTCTTTGGCGAAAAATACCAAAACCCCGCCGATATGCGCGCGTGTAGCTGTGACTTGGCATTTGCTTTGGGGCCGTGCAGTGGGACCACACCGATACCGGATCCCCGCAGTGCTAATTATTTCGTGCCACATCGTGCCGCAGCACAACCACGAGAACAGCGCGTTTGCCAAATAACAATCATTTTAGACACCGTGTCAACCAAACCCCCCGCTGAACCCCCCCCCCCCCCCCTTTCCACATGTAAACGAGGTTAAGCAAACAAAAAGTGGTCAAACAAACATTAGCGCGTTGATTCGCGACATCGACCGACGGTTTGTTGAGCAGCGCATAAAAGGGTCGCGATGGCATTCCATTCCCAATTGCCATTGACCGGCGAAAGCGCGTCATCGTGTGTTTGTGCGGGAAAGAGTTTTGGTTCTCATTCTTCCCCGGTCCGATGCATTCACGGTACAATTGACGAATTAGTCAATCGATTTCTTCCACTCGTCCTCCCAAGTTTCCATTCCTCCGTATGCCCTTGTTGACCTGCCACAAAATGCATTGCATCCGGCCGGCTGGTTTTTCTTGTGTGCGAAATTTCCAACGCTTCCAACGGCAACTACAAAAACAAAAACAAAACAAACGAAAAAATAACAACAACTGCAACCTCCAAACCCGGCTAAAATACAATAAAAACCCCGAATGCGGCTGGGCTGGGCTGGGGATCTGTGAACAACCGGCATGACCGTACGAACGCACGGCACCGGCCAGGCGAAGTTTTCAAAGATAATCATCCTTTTCCGCTGGCGGGCGAAAGATAAATATTTACAAACGGTCCGCGGCATCTCCGACCTTCCCGGGAACACCCGCCCCCCCGTCGGCTCCTTTCTTTCCTTCTACCTTCACCCGTTTGGCGTGCCCGGAATTCGATCCGTTTCGTCTTCGCAAACAAAGGCCACCGTCGTCGCATCTTCACTACCTCCACAACCCACCACCAACGGGAATGCAATCTTCCTTGCTCTTTGCCCTCCTTCCCCGTCTCACCGTGTATGCCACTACAGCTGGCCAGCAGGAAAAGGTTAACACGAAGCAGTTAAGCCATTGCTGTGTTATGCTGTTTTCCATCCACTATCTTTCTCTTCTCCGGCTCTCTATTTGCTTCCAAAGCATATTTACCCTTTTATGAACGGAAACCGGGCAATGTTCTTGGTGGCGAGATTCGAAGAACGTCCCGACTTTTTTCACCATTTTTTTCTGTTATGGGTGGGGGGGGAGGAGGTTTGGGAAAAATGAAAGAGTTCGTTCTATGCGTTCGAAAAGATCCAAAATCAATAAATGAATGTTTAATGAGAGTTAAATTTTCAAATTGTACATCCGTGCCGTACACCCGTGGGGGTAGGGTTTTTGTGTGTGTGTGTGTGTTTTTTTTGTGTTGCGGTGGGCGCGAGAAGAAGGAAATATGACCAAGCCTGCCAACGCCGGCGGTGCTCGGAGCAAACGTGGAACGTGGAGGCAGGGGAAACAAAATATGCATTTTCCAAGCATTAAATATTTATGCAGACACGATCGAGTGGTTCGAGATCGAGGTTCGGTTTCCCGTTTCGTGGTTTGGTTTTCCAAAATGCAATGGATTCCACAAACACACACACACACACACGGACGCACGAATACACAGGGGAACGGTGCATTTTTGGTTGGTGGTTTGCAATGCAAGTGCGCCCGCAACATGCTTTTTGGAACACTTCTTTCGTTTTGACGTTTCGGTGCAAAGTGTATGAAGTTTCCCGGTTTTCAAAAATGTTACCAACAACTGCTGCTATTGCTGTACGTACCGGTACTGGTGCAAGCATGAAACCACATCACAGTTTAGAAGCCCGTTTCGCATGAATACTATTGCACGCTGGGGATGTTTGTGATGTTTTCAGCGAACAGACAGTTGGCAACCGCAAAGGCCTAGCTAATGGTGAATGATGGGTGGTAAATTTGTAACCAACGGAGTTGGATGTAATTGCACTCGTATACTCTTGCAGTTGGTTTATGGTGCGGTGTGAGAAAAAAGAAACAAAATAATGTCTTAAAATATATTGCTTAGTCAATTTGCACGCAAGATTTAGTTGACTTCAATTTCTATGCTTAATTAGTTTGCAAGTGTAATACTTAATTTAATAATAATTCCGATTTTAAATTTTGCATTGCAGTCATTAGTAATCCTTTAAAAGCAATGCGAATGATCGATAATAATCAGGACACACTAGAATTCTTGAGTACCTTTGAACTGAGTCATATTGCAGAGTTTTCAAGTCTAGAATGTCAGAGCGGTCTGTTGGCAGAGGCGATAACAGCGTGGATTTCTACACGACAGGACCGTTGGAGGATCAAATCCCATCCAGACAGGATTCCCGTAGTTTGCACTGATTATTAGTCTAGATATAGTGACCATCATGACCGGATTATGAAAGGATCCGTTACGATAAACAAGAGATGTCAGAAATTTAAGTAAACTGTAAGACATATAAAAAAATACCAATGAGGTTATTTTATTGCCATAAAAAAAAGAAAAGATGCAAGAAATGTGTAGCATTTTTATATGTTCTATGTAATATATAGTAACTGATGGAAATCATCAAACAGACATATCTACAAAATTCATTTCATCAACTATAATTCTAGAGTTCAGTTAAAAGGTGCCCAATTTGAAGAATATTCTACCAGAACTTGAATATTTCGTTGATGATACGTTCTGCTCATCAAATATTTGAGCTAAATACTACCCATCTGCACATCTAATTGAAAACCGTTCATATGCTAGTGCGCACAGAACCGTTCTACCCGACATTGGCCGACGGCCTAAAACCAAACCCCATTCGCCCTATTGCAGTGTGTCAGTAAAAATAATTTCACATAATTCATGTGCTCTGGCTGTGTAACACCTTCTAATTTATTTTCTCCTCTCCTGATAACGCTTTTCAGCCTGGGCCGAAAGCCGGTGCCGCCCACTCCTTGACCGTTTGCGAGTTTGAAGCATCCTAGAAGGTGAGTAATGATGGTTGGCCACGTCGTTCAGCTGTTATGTAAAACCGTCTACGAGCCGGCCACGATACTGTGTATAATTTGTGCTCCTTCCGCAATCTTCCTAGCCATCAGCAGCTTGCCTAGCGTACCGGGCTCCTGCCTGATGTCCGTCCTGTTCGTGCTGCCGCTGCTGCAAGCCCCTATAATCAATTTCAGAAATTTAATGCCCACCCTCGGGACGTTCGGCGGCACAGAACCCGGCGAAGGGGCCGGGTGGTTTTTTGGGGGGGAAAAAGCCGAGAACGTGCGGCACATTTCGCCTTCAATCAAGCGGCAATAAATGAAATGAACCGACCGAAGAGTGCTGAGAGCGAAGAAGCGAATCTTCTTTGCATGGTCTGTTCGTTTTGGGGCTGGGAAACAATCACTTAAAACCGCAAAACTAAATTACCTTAGGCTCCATGGCCACGCACCGCCGCACACGGCCTCTCGAGGGCTTTGTTGCTTAAGGTGGCGTACACCGCATCTAATTGACTTCCTGTCCCGACGAGACTCGACGCTTTTGATTCGATTGCGATTGCGTTCTTCTGCACCAGGAAGTGTGTGTGTTTTTTGTTTCAATCTCCGTGTAGTTACAGAAGTCCACTTTGTCCACGTTAGGGACGGACAAAATCGCGACAGTTAAGGGTTGTGATGGTAATAAAAAGGAAAATCTAAAAATACCTCACTACAGATAGCGAAAACCCGCGTCTGGTTAGTTTTGGGTGGACAAATAAAAAGCAACTCTCGCAGTTGTCGCTTCAAAACGGTTGCCTTGGCGCACTTGTGTGACGAGCGGTGTAAATAAATAAAGCCATAAAACGGCCAACTCATCTAGTTGAACCCTGGTGCTGTGTGACCATCGTTACCGTTACGCACGCTAATGGGAATTGCTGGACAGTGACGCGCAGTTGTTTGTCCATGTGGCCCAATCGCGCCCGCGGACGCTTGGAATACATTTAATTCATGGCCCACCGACTGTCCGGGAGCGACTCTCCAGACGGACGCACACAATTTAAACTGTCGCGTTTAGCTTCGGCCGTCGTAAAGCTCGGGGAAAACGTGTCAGAACTCGGCCGCCTGTCATCAACACTCTCGATCACGGGCGAATGTCACGATGGGCCATTGCCATCGGTACATCCACTAAACACTCCCAACAATGAGGGAGCCCACTTTATCCGTACCCGGAGTGTACAATTGTAATCGAAACCCGGGTCCAAACTATATGCTTGCCGATTGTCTTTTTGCTTAGCATAAGAACCGGTAGACATGCAAATCGATCCGATTCAGCGCACTGCTCACGGATCTGCTTGCCTTTTGTGTGTAAGGGCCTGGCCGTCATTTTCGTGGACGGGAACGCCACCATTGGAACCAGCCCGGAACAGAGTGTGTTCGCATTGTTTCGCTTCGGGTTGAATGGTACACGCTGGTGAGTGTTTGACTGTGCGCTGCATAATGGAATGAAATTGTGTTTTTCGTACGCCATCATCGCTAATCATGCTGTTTTCTATGTGACGATAAAAGGTTGCTTTTTTGCATTTTATACAATGTACGATCATTGTATTGTGTTTTGTTTCGTTTGTTTGCGGAGGTAATTATGCGACAAATGCAAACAGTCAAACATGATGGACCTGGACGATGGATGGAACGTTTTATTTAAATTTTTATAGAAGTAAATTAATGTTCGTTTGTTTGGAAGGTTTAACTCGTGAACGTCTGGACGATGTTGTCTTTTGACGAATTGTAATATTTTGCCCAACGAAGGTTAACAAAAATTAGAAAACATGAATAATTTTCAAGTAAAAGCTGGACAAACCTCGAAATGTTTTAATTTCTTATCTGTGGGCTCATCGGTTTGTTGAGTGATATCATTCATAATTTAAACAACTAATTTTGTGTCTCATCAATTTTTGTTTATTTTTTCTGGTAATTTTGCAAATTTGAATTATTCTTCATTATTTAATATTATGACTAATCAAGAAACAAATATATTGCAAAACGATGATTGGATTGGATTGTGTTTCTTCTTCTTCTTGATTATATGTCCACGATCTAGCCTGGTATAATGTTGCCTAGGCCACCAAACCGCTCCTACGATGATTTATAACAAATGAGTACATTCAAACCATTAAAAAAGGTTAAGAATATCGAATCCTGATTATTATGTTAATCTGATTTATTCATTTTTGTGTGATAAAGGAATATTGTGGGGAATGAAAACAAAAACTGAAAAACATAAATAAATGAAAATTGTGTACAATCACAGTTACTCAAAAGAAATGTTTTCCGAAAATTCAGTAAGCATTCTTATGCGTTTACCAAACAGTTAACTAAATGTCTTCGTTTAATAAATACTAATTGAAACCGTGTGTTAATTTGTAACACATTTTGCTATCATTAGCCGGATAGCTTTACTCTACAATAAATTGTTACACACTTGTTCGTTTGCTATAAACTACCAACTAATCGATCCAAATAAAATTAAGAAATAACTTATTAGCTCCATTTTCTTACACCACTTTTTATGCTCAACGCAACGCAACTATGTTCCAGCTCATAATATGCGTTGTGTTTTTTGCTTTCTTTCCTTTAATCACCATGTATAAGCGTAACGGTTGAGTGAAAAGTAAGCACGAAAGTTGTTTATGTTTGTTTTAATCTTGGTAATGGAGTTTTTTTCCTTACGCAATAACCTCCCTTTTTTCTTACTATAATTCAAATCGAATAATCTACCAGAAGAATTCTCGCGAGTTGATAGTGAGGTGGAACAAAAATTTACATAAATCATGCTGGTGCCCAAAGTAACAACGCAACGTATGTGTGGTGCAAATCAAACACTATTCGAGGCCATCAAACTAAGGTCGTGGAAGTGCAGGCACGATTTGATTAATGTACCCACTGCGTACCATCGTGTGTCACACATTAATAAGTGGTGCTAATCATTCCCTTTCTGATAATAGTGTTATGATACGGCGGCTCTAGAAATAGCTGCTTTTAAAATCACTGTCCATTGTACAATTTGAACGTTTGATTCAGCCTCCAACCTGATACGCCAACAGCAACAGTATCTCGATAAATTTGATCATTAATTTTCATCGAAAAAATTGTTTACTAAAATGTGTGTGCCCTTCTCAGAATTTGGGGCGCATGTTTCTTCACACAGGAAGACGAAACACCCGTGACAAAAACATCACGACTGTACCGTGACGTGTTAGTGGCCGCACGAGCTTAATTATACCGAAATTGCCGCGCCGCGTAATGTCCGCTAGCGCTCCGGAATTCTAATGGCCGCTAATGACCTAGGGGGAGCCGTGGGGATTGACAAAAGTTAAATTAAGCGATAATGTTTTATGGATCCGCGCGCGTCCCATCCCCGACGGCTGTTGTTGTTGTTTGCCAGCCAGTAAACATATTCCTATCTTAAGTAACGTCGGTGGTGTAATTGTTTCGTTCGGTTGCCACAAGGATCTTGGGACGATTTACTCAACTTTTTTTTCTCAAACACATGGTAAACCCGTGATGGGATGTGTTTAGAAGCGTAATCGAACTTGATCCCGTCTCGGTTGACGCTAATGAGCTTTGATCGATTTTTCTTGTCATGAGTACAGTTCCCTGACAGTGCGGAGCATTCGTGCGCTAGTCCGACAGTTGACGGTGGACGATCGGCCGGTTCGTCGGTGGATTAGGTTAAACCCATTGAGCGGAAGCAGAAATCGCCCCATCACTCTTTGGAGAGGGGCGAAGAAGAGAACCCGGGGTGATAGGAAGTTCAAATTTGTGATGGATTATGATGTCAGCAATGATTGAGTCACACCAGATCGGATGGCGAGCGGACCACGAATGTGTTGGGAACTCACCCATCACCCGACGGAGGAAGAACGGTTTGTGAAATCAAATAAAGCGGAATGATTAAGTGATTTCCATGACGCAGTGGGATACGGCGGATGATGGCGTCGGTCGGCCATTTCCAGCGACATCACGCATGTTGAAGTTTTTCGGAGATAAGCGCCATTCGTCGGCCTGTTTTTTTCCTCAAAGCCTTAAGAAAATGTTGTTAATTTAATTTATTGTAGGTAAGTTTATTAAAGACAAAAAAGCGACTGTGCGGGAAGCGTGTGAGCAAGAAATTTACTTCATCCGCCTGAGGTCATGGCCTGATTAAGTCATACACTGCAATGCGTTTTTGTTTTCCTTGCACGTGTGCGCCCTTTTATCAGTGCCAGGAACTGCCAGCTTTGCGCGCTAATGCTTATTAGTATCATTAACGCTAAGCAGCGCGACATGAAACAAAACGCAAGATATCGCCCATGTGTGTATGGGCACCGTAAATGCCATAATTCCATTTGCGGCTACTCCGAATCTCATTGTCGGTCGTGTGGAACTGGGGGGGAATCCGTAGTTAATCGTTTGGTGAAATTTGTCATCCATTTATTCATGCATTACGCGTGGTATGTTTGTCGTCTGGCACCGGTCCCGCCAATCAGTCGCCCCCGGGGAAACGCCTCAGGAACAAACGTAAATGGCGGCTTCTTATCGCATGATTCGCATCAGATCAGTACGACTCGGGACCGACGACAGATTAGGGGGCAGCAGTCGGGTTTGCTTGGCCGGTACGATGAATACCTCTAAAGCCTCCTGTACTCGGACCAATCTATAAACTCGCCACCGTTAAGCTCAAAAGGCTAGCAGCAAATCTCCGATCTGTCTGGCTCATTAGAAGCAGATAACGAGGCAACGGCAGACATGTGCCTTTACTCGGAGTTTATTTTATGATCCGGTTCAGGCTCTACCTGTTTTGGACAAATCAAACAATCCGAACCGTCAAAACCGTCGAAGGCTCTCCCAATAACTGAAATATCTGTAGCATCAGCATCATATCACCGATGTCCAATAAAGGAGAGTGTGTGGAATGCGTGACACCATAGCAACAAAGGTTCACTTCCGGACTTATCGAGAACTGCTTTGCGCTGATATCATTTCCAAAGTTGTAAATCTGTACGCTCAACATGATTGAGAGGAAGTTTGGGTAAATTCTGAGATATTGCCTCTCCCCAAAAAAAAGCTACCTGTTTCTCTCAGGAATGTCCCGTGTGTGTTTATGCTGATTAATCTTTGCGATAACGTAAGTGACTAATCTATGAAATGAAAAATGTCCCTAATCCTACGCATTTGTGCCTCAAACCATGGTGGGATATAGAGTGGATCTAGATAGCGAAGCAATCGGGGGGCTTAACGGGCGTAATTTCGTGTTCCTAAGCTCGAAATCGATAATCAAGAGGATTATTTGATGATATACGTTATACCGACAGGGAAAAGAAAAACTAGGGCACTACGGATTTGCGACCAGAAGCGGCAGAAAAATGAACTACGCACGAGGAGAGTATTGAGTGTTGAAGTTTATCGGATGACGTTGAAGTTGGCGAGTCGCGTAATGGCATGTTTTAGTGGGTTGGGAGCTTTGAGAATTCAAAACAAATATCTCTGATAATTAATGAAGCTTTTTCAAACCAACTGATGAATTCAGGCACTCTTTCTTGAAGATTCATATGAATAGTCGCTCTGAATTGATTCTAATAGTTGAAATTGGCGTGTCGTGCATCGATTTTTTCTTAATTCTCGGAGAATCGGAATCAGATGCATTTTTTGGAGTTAACATTTTAACTGATTAAATAACTCTTCATCTACATACTGAAGATTTATTAATTATTAGAGATCTATGACTCATAAAGGATCTGGATCCGTCAGCCGGGAGCGGTACAGTGGCCAAGGAGATACCGTCGCCGGTCTTATAAGGCAGAACCACCGGGGATCGAATCTCTTTCGGGCCGTTCTCTCATACGCAGGACTGGCTGTCGTGTTACGAGTAAATAATAGAAATAATAGAAATAGCAGACTTTTCAAGGTTGAAGTGCCATAGAAGAGGAAGAAGTATCTATGCTTCAAATCGCATCAAATCGTCAATCTTCAAGGATTCCCGAATCTCTGATTAGCTTTAGAGCTCAGAATCCAATCTCAGATGATTTATGGAATTTTCTAAATTGTACTCATGGTTTGAATGATCCTTCTCAATCAATTAATTGGGCAGAACCTTAAAATTTTAATATCTTTCACATGGAAATCAAAATTATTGAAGAATTAATGCTTGATCATTATTGTTGAAGAAGCGCCGATTGTATAGTAATCATAGATCTTGAGAAGCTTGAGTTAATGGTAGTTAATATTAATTTAAGCTTGCTAAACAGAATCAGATACGCTCAAGTCTTTAATGTATCTTCAAAGTATCTATTCCTTTAATGTTTCACGCTACAGTTTTTTCTCTCTCTCTTGTAATCCACTACCATAAAAGCAAGAAGACCAATTTTGAACATTTACCTCACAGCCGGTATTACTGTCTAGCCTTCAGTTGTTGGGGGCAAAAAAAGAGTCTCACCACATACGATGAATGGATCTTGCGATTATTTCGTACGGTGTTTGATTTTCCATTCGGCGCCAGTGTCCCGTACCGTATCGGCGGTTCCATTCCCTGCATCATGCTGCATCAAATTCCGCACCTTAAGTTCTCTAATGAAAAACAAAGCCTCACACCGATCGGCCGTGCCGTTGGTGGCTAAGCAGTATCAAAGGCAAAGCTTAGCGCACCTCCGGAACGTCTGCCTGTTGGGTTGTGGAATCCATTCTACGATTAGATACGCCTCCGGTGGCGGATTCCGTTTGTCGATTTTTCGATTTCCACCCCGACACGGTGTGGTAGAATGAAATGAATCGAAATGGAAAAACTGCTTTTCTGTGGCTCTTCCTGCTGTTTCCGACTTGCTTTTTTTCCCGTTCCATTCCCATTCGATCGATCGATAGAGCCTGCAGGGCGCTTCATGTGACGAGCCGAAACGAATGGGAATGGCCGGAATCGGGAAGGAAGCTTAATCAGCACGTGAAGCAGCCAGGAAACGACTTTCCGATTTTCGAACCTCCAAAAGGGACGCTGAGGTGCACTTTCGTCCGATTCGGGTTGTTCATCCGTTCCGTTTTGGTTCCTGTTGGTTGTTTTTATACTTCTTTCAAGGTAAGTTTAATCGTGAAACCTAATCTTACCTCGCCTACGCTATAAGGGGCTTACGCCATTGTTTCCCAAAGCGTCGGATGTTTGGATCAATCGCGTTTGAAGCTACATGAGTTTGGTTGTCGTGTTTTTGATGCTTTTTTGCGCGGACGAAGTAGATTAAAAATAGTTCCTTAAAAAGACGACCAGCAATTTTATTTCTTCAATTTTAAGGGTCAAATTGAAGTAAATTTGTTTAAATTTGTGGATAAGTTGTTGCATTCCTTTACAATTTTCAAAAATTGATTTCGAGCATTGTATTGTTTTCTGGTACTTTAAACAAATGCTAAAATAACTTGCATTGTATTTTAACGTTGACTTTTCCTTGACGTCCAACAACACATTCCCCTTCACAAATGCCTTCCTTAATTCAAACAAGTTGAACAATGACGATTGAATAAGCCATTTCAATACAGGAGATTGAACAGCAAGGAGATTGATGTTGTTGTTTTTTCCTCTGCAGTTTGGACCACAACGACCGTGCCTTTCCGAGGTTGGCTTCCACAAAAATCCGTACGATTGGCGTACATGTCTCCTTTTAAAGTGCTTTTTTGCGCTGAATTTATTTCGATCACTATCGCATCCATCAATCGATTACCAACATACACGTCGTGATGGCGAGCTCCGGTGTGCCGATAGTGGAGTGAACAATGTTCCACCGGATCGTAATAAATTCACCGACCTATCTCAAGATAAACTGTCGTATAAGGCGCTCCATTGGAAGAGTGCAAATGGGGGCTGGGAAAAAGAGAAAAAAATAAATAAACACAACACGAACAAAACAAAAAAAACCCGGCCACGATGAATGCAACGATCACCGGACGCACGCAGCCACTGATGGCATGAGAAAACGATGGAAAAAAATACACCAACCCCTCCCAAGCACCGAGCGGCGGAATAAGCATAAACAACACCGATGTTGCCTGCCCAATGGGCACGGGGTTGGGGATGCAGAGACAGAGAAAAAAAAACGCGAAAAGCATCACCAAAACAGAAACGAAACGAAGAATAACATCAGTCTCGGACGGACGGACAACGGCAACAACATCGTGTCTCGCGCCATGTCGCGGCTTTCGGTGGGGCTTTAAACGTTAAGCAACACACGCACACACCGGGTTAGGACTGGTTGATGTGTGAATGGATCCCTCCCGGGTATGGGAGAGAGAGAGAGTATGGGTGGGCAAGAGGTACACAAGTCGAGATCAAATTAAGGCAGATATGTGTTAATCGTCGTTAATGGTTAATGGGGGTAATTTTATTTCCATTCTTCGACGACGACGCCACCGTTGTCTTTCGTGTGAGACAGGTGGGTGGGAGAGAAGGAAAGGAAAAAGAAGGAAAAAAGTATACACATCTATGTGTAAGGAGATAGAGAGAAGGATGAGGAAAACGATAATGAAATGACAGTAAAATTGTTAGAAATTCTGCTTCTGTTGCCACATTTACAATAATTTCTCCCTTCCTTTCTATTCCTTCCTGGTCCGCTTCCCTCTGTGATTCGTTCATTTTGATTGAGTTTCATCACTTATCTCCATTGCGACTAAGTCTTTTAAGAGAGTTTGGAAACAAATAATAGTAAAAAACAATGAAATATAATCAGTACTTGTCTAGCGTCGATTAGAATTTTGCATCAGAATACTTTATTTGATAGTTTTAATAAAATTTTCAAAAAAAAACTATAATTTCATAAGAATCGATTTTTTAATACATTTTTGTGCTAATAAGCAACCGAAAAAAAACTTTTGTGTTCAAAAATACTACCACTAATTCGGGCTCGTCCGGGAATTGAACCCGGGACCTCTCGCACCCGAAGCGAGAATCATACCCCTAGACCAACGAGCCAGTCGAGAGGGTTCGTCGCTACTACGCTACAGAAATCCAAGCCCGATGCCGACGAAGCTGATGTCAAAAGGGAACAACAAAATGGAAGCGCTGATTTACGTTAACGTTCAACATCGATGTAAAATGGCAATGTAACTCCTTTATTCAAACAGATATGTTTCTATTTTCCCTTTTCTGGTGCATTTATTGCTTCGTGTGTGGATTATGTTATGCAAGAGTTATTAAACTAACTAACTAGAAACAATAGGATTTTTAAAGTGTTTTTTTGTGTAAAAAACTTTTTATTTGTGTCATGCAGAGGTAAAATCGCTCAAAACAAATGTTGGTTCTTTGTTTTTGGAAAATCCCCAAGTATATCGATACGTTGTCACAAACATTCAGCAAACATTTTCCCAACCTCCGCCGCCATTCCTAGAAAAAAATGGTCGAAAGAGATGAATGTTTCATAACTCCGCTGCTGGATGATTAAACATTTATGGTTGAATAAAATTGTGTTTTTGAACACCGCTGTTGAAGTTCCGTCGTCGCAGGATATGGATGAGGATTACGAGTTCCTTCGCTTCTTGTGTTTCTCGCTAGGCAACATCTTGTTTATATAGAAGCGTTTGCTATTGTTGCAGCTATTTCCTCGCCGGCGTAGGACAAACTTCCAGTCGAGAAGAAATTCTTTGACAAGTTTATTGCTTTAGGTCAGATGGGATAGTGGTGTCGTTGCCATCTTCGCTCAAGTGCTTTAATCTTCCAGGCAGCTTCGATAAGAGCATTATGTGTCCTTGGTTTGATATGTATTTGAATTCCCATTTTTTGGTGCGTTTGGTTCCTATTCCAAAGTCGCTAGAAATGTGACGAACGAATCAAAATTGCTTTGCTAGCGAAAACGAAAGACCATTATTACAATGTCGCATAACATTGACAGCATGTTCGGTGGGTGAGCAGTTTTTCTTTCCGATGACAATGCGCCCCATTATTGACCTCCCTATCCGAGCAGGCAAATGTGGTTCCCGGGACCCGGGTTGGCGCCTTACAGCACAGAACCCCCACCGAAGGCCCAGTTTTCCTTCGGGCGGCGTACGAGAGTCAAGAGTTTGGCTTGATGGATCTGTGGTCCCGGCCAAAGTAGCGAAGAGTGCCATTAAACTGACAGATGTTACGGCCGGTAATTAATCCATGTCCCGGGCAGAGAACGATAATTACAATTTTGTGCTGGAATGTGCGCATCGTGTTGTTCTCGCCGCATCACGGCTCGTCGCATCATGCATGCATACATACATACATATCCTGAGGGCTTTCGGTTGGCACCGGTTCCGGCCATTGCTCGCATGTCCTGTTTTTGTTTGAAGCGCAGCGACAGCACGGCTGAGTGAGCATTTTTGTGGGTAATAATTTCTGCTTGCAATGGTTTTAACATTCCGGATCGTTTTGATTGAAGCAATTACGGGCAACCGGTTCCCGAAGCGCTACCGGGCTACGTTTCGGCCATTCATGTCGTCCCTGCGTCGCCGTACGGTGGCGGATGTCATCGTCAGGTGGGGTGACATTTTCATAAAACGTACCAAATCGTCCCCAGTGCCGTTTCCTTCGTGACCGTACGAAATGACAATCAAATCCGAACATCACTTTATATGTCAATGGGATGAAAGTAAGCAAATGATGTTTGTCTACGACGGTAGAGCTTTTTATTAATTAAAATTACAATAGCAATCGTTCGTAACGCACGAAAGGGCGGCAAAAGACATACACGATAATCCACGGTAGCGACAGTAAACCAACGCTACCCATGTGACACGCATGGTTTCTTGCCAAGACGCGCCAGATGTGTTTGTCGAGATTAATGTTCAGCGTACCAGCCTTGAAGCCGTTTATTATTTGCCGGTGCGCATATTTCATGCCGTAGTTAACGATACGGGTACAAGCTGTTTGCATTCTGCCCCGCAAACAGTCCACCTCGGGGCTAAAGGTAAACTCGATCCAGTAAACCGAATCATACCCGTGCAAGATAATCTCCTCGTTCGTAAAGCAAATGATAAAATTCATCCTGGTGAAGAAGAGTGCGGGAATGAACTCTTCATCACTGCTGCAGTTCACTATCTCGATTAGGACGGCGTAGCGGGTGCGCTTAACACAGCTGATCATGCAACCGGACGACAATGGAGGAATGTTGATGTTCATATACTCAATCAATGGGGAGCTTATGTGTGTCACCTTGCTACAGAACTCGAACGGTTTGTACTGCGACAGGAATGTACTGTTAGCGGACTCTGGTTCGCACAAGGTGCCATGACTTTGGAGCACCAGCTCCATCACTGCAAGCACAAACAATAGCTTCCGATTCATTGCGTTTGACACACTTTGACTATTATGTATCGACAAGTGTGGATGCATGATCCTTTTATAGACTTCTGTTCAAAGGCGTCATGACAAATATTATTCCCTGGGGTGTCGTTTGAGAAGAAAGAACATTGTGTTAGACGCCAATGCAGTAATGAATATTTCTATTTTTGCTTTAAGAGTTCTATATTTCTGAAAAGTTCCTCATTATTACAAAATTTCATGGTATAGCTGAAGCAGGGAATAAGTTAGCAAACTCCAAATAATTATATATGCTTGAAAATTTTCTTTATTATAAATAGTTATACATGTTTTTAATAAAGTGTTATTATGTAAACCGACAGTTGAACAATAACAAATAGATTCAAGTTTACGAATAAAAGCTCGCCATTATTATTGGCATTTGGCTTCCAAAGAGTTTTGCTAATGTTAAATTGTTTAACTCCAATTGCCACATGGTCATAATGTATGTCGTAACTTGTATAATAAAAACTTACATGCTTAAATATTATAATACAATCAGCATCTCTCTTATTCCGCAAACAACCTATATCTGGTTCCATCCTAAACTCGATGAAACGTTCAATGTTGTTCGCCCGAACCGTAACGTACTCGTCCGTAAAGCAGGTGAAGAATTTCAACTCGTTCAGGGTGATTGAATACAGCACCATCTCATCCTCATGGTTGCAGCTATAAATTTCGATCTCAACTGCATGCTTGGTGCGATTGATGCAACCGACTGTACACCCCAAACGTTCCGGCGGAATATAGCCAACGTTGAGAACATTATTAGACGTAGTTAGCTTGTTCACCTTTCCGCACACGGCAAATGGTTCGAACTCAGCGATGTACCATCCTCCCAGAAATTCGTCCAGCGAGCAGTTCTTCCATTGTGAGCTGGAGTTTGGGCAAAGTACAGCGAGAAGGAACAGTAACCTCATTACGCTCCCGAAAGAATGGTACTGTCGGGAGTGGACATGTCGAACTACTTCATTCTCGCCTAAGAGGAGTGCGAGAGTTGTCTCTAGGGATTGGTTTGTCATTAAAGTACTTAGCTAACTGGAGCGCCATATTTGATATGGACGACGAAAAACGTTGTATGACTGAAACATTGCTAGCTCCTCGATATTATATTTTAAGATTATTGTTATGTTCGATCTTCCCTGAGCCTCCTAGAGCCCGAGCTGCTCAACTTGGATGGATCGCATTGAAAGAGTGCAGAGATGTTTCACTCAAATCGTCTTCAGGCGTTATTGAGGCCGGCTCAATGTGCCGCTTCCTACTTACTGAGTTCGTTGTCAACTTCTGGGCTTGGAATCTCTTGAGTGTCGAAAACTCAGGCTCTATTTGTTGCGAGTCTTATACTGGATGAGATTGATGATCCTGACCTTCCGGCCCTTGTTAATTTCTAGCGTAATGCTTTATTTCTGCCCAGGCGTCATACTTGATACTGCCCACACGATCCAATGCTTGTCTGCTTCCGACGTTTCAATAGTTTCTTTCCTCTCTTCGATTTTAATCTATCCCTTGCTTCATTCCGGTCCTTATTACCTTTCTTCTAATCTTACTTTCTCTTTATTGACTTTATCTTGCGTCATGATTTGTTTATTATTTTTTATAAATAATACTTTATTAATTATTTTTTCACCTCTGTACCTCTGTTAACATTTATGAAACAAGTTTAGCCGTTCGGGTCCCAAATAAAAACTAAAAATTAAAATTAAATGTGAAATATTATTGTCCTCAAGTTAACAATGTCTTTAAATTAGTCATTAGTTAATTATTTACTCCTAAGGATTACGAGACGGTGTATTTTGCAAAATAATAATTCTATTTCAAGAAATATTTAGAATAAGGAAACAAAACATTCTCTTTTAATTTTATTTTATTTATCAGAAAATAAATAAAAGCAGGGAAACATACAAAATACATCAAAACGATCTATATTCAAGAAAGTAGTAGAACAAATATTAAACTGTTGGTGATAAGCATTGCCGATAGACTTCTTCCAACACCCTCACTATTCATCGATGCCTTCTTCCATATGCTCATGTTAATTCCAATGTCCACACTCCCCATTGCCAGATGCACTTCCTTTAACGCTTCTGAGAGTTCAATCATTTTTTCATACTTCGTTACACGGATGCAGAAATCGTCCTGTCCTTCCTCCAGACATGTAAGATTCGGTACGAGCTGCAAATAGAGCCGTTGCGTCAACAGCTCCCCATTGGCGATGAACTCTGTGTCCGAGTAGTGCACGGTAAAGTCCATATCGGTGAAGCTGATCGGTAGTGCAAAGTTGGTCCTACCATCGCACGCATAGATACCGATGCGAAAGGCGTCACTCGTTTTGTTCACACATCCGATTGTGCATTGCGCCCCGTCCAGGTGCATATTCGTGACGAAGGCGTCCACTATGCTGAGCTTCTTCAGCATGCCACAGAGCGAAAACGGTTGAAACAATTCGACGGGCTGCCCGTTGGAGTTGGTCTGCTGCAGGAACGCATTGGTGTACACGGTAGCGAGCACTCCCGTTCGGAGTAACAAGCAGACCGTCAGCAATATTAAATGCATCGTGAATTGTTGGTTGGATAAATGAAGAGGAACGGCAGTTATATATATATGCCTACGAACGCTTTAATGTCACATCCCAGGGGAGTCATTTGTTGGGGTCCATCAGGTAATTTCTGCTCAAGTGATTGATTATAATTTCCGAACAATGTTCCGAGACTTAACTTTAGTCGTTTTGAGGACTTTTTTTGACAAGAATGAATAAATAATGCTCAGCTACTATCCTCAAAGTAATGCATAATGCAAATATACAGAAAATTTACATAATTTGATTCGCTTTAAAAATTGATTTGCAATTTTTAGGATTAAATTGGAGTTTTTTTTTGTGAAAAGTTTTTCTTTAATCTTAATTTTACTCACTTTTTGCGTTTTCTATTCTTGTCTCCACGGCTGTGAAACTCTAAGCTGTTTTTAGCTGGAGTTGCATGAGATATTATGCGCCATAAAGAAAACATTGAGCGATAATAGGATTATACCTATTGGCTCTTGAAGATGGCGTTGGGTTTGGCTTGGGTGAAACTTGCCCGGCAAGAGTGGAGATAGAGAGATGGAGTGCAGCATCACACAACGGCGCGTTGTATATACGGGTTGGCAATCACGGGACACACCAAGGGGCCGTAAAGCAACGCCCCAAAAAGGGTGGTCTCGTGGTGTGGTGTAATGTTGAGAAGAATTGAGAATTGAGCAAAATAATTTATTCAAATTACCCATAAATTATACTTTATCTACTAGCGTTCGGTGTTCGGGGTCGTCGTCGCGGGTCGTTTCGCTGCGTTTTGGGCAGAAGGCAGAGAAAAGGCTTGGTTAAAGCTTGGAGATACCCGGAGAACGCCGGAGAAGCGTGTTGAGGATGGTTTTATATCGGCAGGAGTCCACACGCCGGTGGTGAAGTGATCTATCAATCGATCGGGTAGGTTACCGGGTAGGTTATCGTCGTCTTCTGAGGCAGTAAACCTGGTTAAGGGAACAAGGCTTGACGATGGTGCACAAGGTGCAATAAAGCATCTTCGGGGGTAATAACGTTGTCAAGATGCAACAATGGGTAAGGTTACTGCTGTATTCCTGCAGAGCCACTACTCATTTACGACCCCTTTAAAATGAAACGTCCCAATAGGTAGATTCTATTCACTTGCCTGTCTTCGCCTCGTTGTTCGTTGAGGTTTTTTGTGCCGTGTTTGGTTCGGAAAATGTTCCATCATTTTAGCTGATGGGTAGTCGCATCAGATTCTAATCCCTATCCCCTATTGGAGGTACGAAATATTTATCTCCCCTGTTAACTGAACGTTCTAAATTGACGTCGTCGTCCTCTTGCAGGCTGGATCCTTCCTGTTTCGATTGATTGTTTGGTGGTGGTGGATTATTTTTTATTTCTCTTTAAAATACGCCAACATCCATCTAACCAGCGATAAAGAATGATTCTCCGTTGTATGCATCCCCTGGACGGAGAAAGACATCCCCGGAAAGTGCTGTGGGTGATTCATATCGGAGCAGAGTTTTATGCCTTTAATTATGTTTACGATGGCGTTCCCAGTGGGCAATCAGACTAGCGGAGAAATGATTCCCGGCCGGCGACGTTGGTACGTTGGTGGTGTTTTGTGATATTTTATAGCGATCGTTCTACGACAACGCGGTACTGGTGCTTTCCCGGTGCCGAGCACCGTCATTCTGTGTGCCGCTCGAAGGTAATTAAGTTATTGCTTGAAAGCGGCCATCATTTGCCGTTTCATTTCTTCCGCTGCCTAACGAGCGCGAACGAGCAGCACTGCTGCTGCTGCTGATGTCGTAAATTATGTTTAATTATCAAGCCCGCGAGTTATCAGTGGTTTTAATGGTTTCGGAAAAGTTTTCGGCAAAACTGGGAAAAACGCAACGGGGTTTTTCGGTAAGAATCAACGGTGAAAAGATTGTTTCGAGTCACTAGAACGGCATCGTGATCTGGGAGAACTCCGAACGACCACGACACTCGGATCCACACTCCGAGAAAAACCGGTGTTGAGTAATCCTCACGGGGACGACCAGCACGATATCGGACGCTGCATCAAGAGGAAAGTGTTGTCATCTTTTATGGATGACTACTTTTTGTCTGTGTTACCTCAGAATACCCGCACCTCGTTGGGATAACTCCGCTGGATGGCGGACATTTTCCATCACTCAGTGTCACGTCTCCGCCAAAGCCGGGGATGGAAAGTTGTTCGGATGTTTGACTTCGTGGTTCGTGTGTTTTTTTTTGTCTTCCTTTCTTTCCATCCCAAGATAATGGAGATCGCAGATAAAGCACGTATATACGGGATGGTTTTGTCATAAAAAGCAAGAAAAAGGTAAACAGCCTCTTACCACCACCACCATCCCGATTGGGCGCGACGACCCAAAAGCGTGGAGAGCGTGTACAATCAGCTGCGCTGCGTGGTCGGGGAGGTGGCCGTTGTAAGCTATAAATTTATGGATTTTATAGCAATTTATATTCATTTGACTTACAATTCCGGAAAGAGGCGAACCTTGTCGGAATGGAATTTATGGTCGTTAGGGATAAGGCCGAAGGAAGAATGTGTGCACTGCTGCTGCTGCTGCTGTTGCCGATGATGACCGGCGAAACGAACAATTTCCACGCCAAGGTTGCCTGGTTCACCTCGCGCTGAGTGCCGGTTTCGGGTAAGAAGGATAAGGCAACGGGCAAAACGGGTCCAGAGCGGCCGGCAAATGGTTATTTGATAGGGAGTGGAAGTTGCGTTCCCAAATTCGGTGTAATTACGTATATACGGTTGTAATGCTAGGCGAAGATTATAAATGGAAAAGAAAGAAAGGTAGTGTGTTATTTGTTTCAGATTCGTGTTCGAGGTTGGTTTATTGATGAGATATAAACGAATTATGCAGAATTATTGCTGGTTCATTTTCGTTGAGTTTAGGACGTTCTTTTTTTCTAGAGGGATAACAAAGAAGTGCGCTCCTAAGCAACTTTGACTTTGAATGCTTGTGGACAGTTGCTCATCATCAACCTATCCTTCCTAGCCGTCGTTCGAGGACGGAAATTCAATTTACGTTCATTTCAGTCGTTCATAGTCACACAATGCTGCCACGAAGCCATTGCAAACGTACGGCCATGCATTCAAGTTTATTTAAGAAGTTCGAACAACGATAGTCCATTCCCTACGAGCACACAGCAACAAAGCCAGACACATTCGGAGGGCTTCAGTACCGCCGCCAGATATTCCCGGAGCACGGTGAAATGATAAAAAAGCAGTTCCTTTTACAAGTGCTTTCATTCACACCACCTCCATCACCATATCCTCACCGCTGAGCGGCTTCCCCATTGTTGATTCGATTAAGAAATGTGCTCAAAAAAGCAAAAAAAAAACCCCAACAGAGAAACCAGACTAAAGGCTGAAGAAGAATAGCACGGTGCGCCCGGTTCAGCGAGATGAAAAGAAAGTACAAGTTCTTCCGCCGCCTGTCTTCCATCGTCACTCGGGGTTGAGCTTCGCAGCATCTCCCAATCACACAATTGATGATGGTATCTGCGGTCAGGCAGACGGACGCAGACAGACGGTTGATGCTACTGCCGGTCGGTTCATAATAAAAGCATTTGATAGCCAGCCAGTAGCAACCCCCAAACCACCCCGCTCAAACAGGATGGGATCTCAGAAGGGGATGGGCAAAATTTCCCCAACAAAAGCGCCGGACGTCGGCGAAACGGAGCAGCACTACGCTGGCTTGGTTCTTGGCTTGGTGTCGTGAGTGTACTTTGTGCGAGAATAAATGTACTGGCTGTGAGACAAACAGTAACGTTGTTATTCAACTTTACTGCTGCCCGCCTGCTTGTTGCTAAACACGGATGCTTGAAAGCCCGACGATCGAGCTGATGTTTAACGCGCCGGTGACTTTGAAAACCATTTTAATATCACAACACGCCTCAATGCGTTCGGAGCACCGAGTGAAACCCGGGGGGCGTTGTCTAACGCTCTGGAAGGTGACAAAAGGATTCGTTTCACGCTTGCAATGGCCAACGACATTTTGAGTGTGTTGGGCCATGTTGTAAACATGTTATTATATTCGCTTTACACTGACGACCCCGAAGTAAATTTCATACAATAGTAGAAATGATGGTTTTAAGCATTGTAACGTTTCTTTGGAATTCTATGAGCTCCTTTTCATTTAAAAATAGGGCTTGAAAGTGTACTAGTGGTTAATAATCTTTCAATAGTATTTAAAAGTGCTGGAAAAATATAAATCAAATGATTAATGATTCTGAATATCTATTCTGGAGTTTCATGAATCCTTACCAAACCTGGACAATTGGTCTAAGGATAAGAATGCTAACAGTACAAGAATTATTAAAGATTCAATTCCATTCAAGAATCTAAAAGTGTTTGATCAGTAATATCATTGATTAATCTCTGAGAATCCATGAATCTCTAAAGATTCTCTGATGAAGGGTCATGGATCTCTGAAGATTCACTGTTGAGGATTCATCAATCTCTGAAGATTCTCTGATGTAGGATAATTGATCTCTGAAGGTATTCTTATGAATGTTCACGAATTTCTAGAAATTCTCTGATGAGGATTCATGAATCTCTGAAGTTTCTCTGATGAGGATTTATTGAATTTTTATCGAGTTGGCATTTATGTTAACTTGCATTACTCTTCAAAGCAGATTCATATTAATCGATCTTTTCAAAAGAAACATGAAGCACAACACTAGTTTTTCAATAATTATAAGCAAATAGTTTTAAAGTCTACAATGTACGATGTCATTAAATTAAAACAGAGCTGCAACAGACATTACAATACAGGGATGCTCTCCTTTATTCCATTTTATTGCTGTCATCGTGCAGCTTGGTCGAAAGGTCATCTCAATTTGGATCGATGAAGCAACTATAGCCTACCGTACAGTAACCACAACGTGCTGCTATCTTGTCCTGCGAACCATTCCCAGCGCCATGTCGCCTCCAGCCACAAACCTTTGTGCTGAGTAGGTAATTTCAAAGCGAAGCAGACATATAAAAGCAACCATGCTGCGGATGGTATGAAATGCTAAACCCGCACCAAACACAAAACCTCACCGTAAACCCATCTGACGTGGTGGAAATATTCTACTCGTTACGACCACAAATTTAGACACGTGAGACCGTAGCAAAGGAGTCGAGTTGCAAAATGCAATTTCCATGCATGAAGATTGCCCGCACGCACTTGGTCGTGTTTTATTTTTCTTCGTTCTTTGCTATGTTCTTAAGTTTCGGACCTTCGTCGTAGCGAACTGACAGTAAGTCCGGCAAGATGGTTCTTAAGCAGCTTTACCATGGAGCAATAAAATGGAATATTAAATTATGCTTCATAAAACAAAACCCCAAACCCAACGCTAGCTCGTGATGGGAACCGGCCAGCAGAAAAGCACAAGTGGACATTCAATCAGCGATAGGTCGAAAAATTGGCCCGATCTGAATTCATGCGCGATTTGATCGATAGTTATCGTGCGGACGTAGGCAAACGGGCAAAGAATCACATTATCATTTAGATGTTCGCCCGGCTCGTGAATCAATCAAGCGCATCGTCTTCGGGTCGGGCACGAAAGTGGACCACGAAACGGCCCCAAGGCCTACCGTTGAAAAACCGTTTTGCCGGCCGTACTGGCCCTACTGACCACCAGAGACCATCAGAGCAAGGCACAAAACAGAGACGAACATTCTTCGCATTCTTGCCGTGCTTCATCTCGTGCTGCTCATCGCGGGTTCGTATAATTAATCTCCCCGTTCGTGAATCGTTATTTTTGGACCCGCCGTTTAATTGGTGCGCCACGATTACTTGCCGGCACTCGGAAGCGCACCGTCAGCAAATGTGTGTGAGTGTTTTTTTGCTTTTTTTTGCGAATGATTCATTCCGAAAGCGGTCGGATCTCCCGTCGAGACACGCAACGGAACATTTCCGCGCCAAAGGTAACTTCGGTGCGTGGACATCGAAGAAACGTATGAATTAACGCTTTTCTGATGTTTCTAAAGAAGAGTCCATAATTGGTTGTACCTTCCTGAGTAATGATGTACAGTAAGCTGCTGCAAAATTTATCTGGACGACTATTCTTATAATCCAAATGCAAGTTGTCAATCATGGGCGGCTCGATATGATAGTGGTATTGGCGAGGGCCTTTCACATGACAGACCGAAGAGAAAATCTCATCTGGACCGATCCCTTGTAATGCAAGGACTTTTGACTCTTGCTTAGAGAAGTCTCTCCGTGATACAAAATCAAAATAAAATTGTTAATCAGAAAATACCTCTACAACTTCATATGTGACTCACCTGTCTATCCTTACCATCGTTTGCACAAATCCCGAGCATAGATCGCTACCAAAACAACAGTGCACCTTGTGAGGGGGCGTTTGCAAAACAACCTAGCGAATTAAAGATAACACCAAACCAGATAAGCATAATTGGAACGCTCCCAATTGGCAGACATGGCGCTGTGATTGGATTGCCGAGCAGAAGAGGGAAAACAACAACAAAACTGCCCCCCACTACTGCAATTGTATGCGGGTTAAAATTTGTCTAACGAGAATGGGATTTTTGCTTTCCACCCGATGGAGTAAACTTTAATGAGTTCACTTTGCTTTTCCCACCCATTTTCCATCATTATGGGGAATCCCCGGTACCTCAAGCAGACAGGCAGGTGTACCGATTTATGCAATGGAGAAAATGTTTGCACACATCGTAACAACGCTCCACACTTTTCTCGGGAGCTATTCGCACTGTTTTATCGCCACTTTTCGCCATTGATAGGGTTATAGGAGTGAGGAAAAGCCTCTAGTTGTTCCCCTATACTACTACCGAGCAGGGAGATCCATTAATGGCTTCCTGTAATTGTACATTTTTAACCACTCAGCGACATTTACGGGCAGAACAGGCAACAGTTTAATGTGGGAGGTTATTCCAGCTTTACCGAGCAACCCGATGAAAGCTGCCCCATCTTGGAGCAATGCATTTGGTGCGTTCCGGTTGAGAGACTCACCAATTCTCTGTTGAAAACCTCATAACTTATGGGAAAATGAAAATGAGACTTTTAACGGCTTCCATCAGACGTTGTTCTAGCTGTTGTTCGTCTCTTCTACGTGTGGCTGTGGCTCACTTACAACCCTTTAGCATCATGTTGCAAGGAAAAGCTCCCGCCAAAACCAACAGACGAAGACGGTGGCTGATCATTTTCTGGGTCGTGCTTTAAATTGCTACTTTTCCGAAGCGAAAGGAAACCTTCTAAATATTGTTTTGCGACCCATCTCCGGTGCCGGCAGTGTACGGTGTGAAGAGCAAAATCTTACGACCAGAATCGTAATAAAAACATGCCATCATCATGCACTCCGCTCTCCCCGTCTGCCCCTGTCGCCCCTACTTTTACAGCCATTACGAACGTTTATATCGTCAATTATGCGCATACATCGGGAACTGAGCGAACTAACCCGTCAAACATCACGTGGTGTGGAGTTGTCAGGGCACTCGGATGCTCCCTTCCTGCCCACCAGACACTTGGGTTGGGCCTATCTGCATCGATTCATCTATTCGTGAGTAGGCCCAATTTTCATGCTTCGTTTGGTAGCGCTGACTTCGACAGGGCCTCTCCGTTTTATGAGGTCGTTTAATGGGCCCCCGGTAGATGAGGCCCAGCCAGCGAGCAGATCGAAGATAAAGGTAGTTTTGCAGGATTTTATTGAGCCAACGTTAATGGGGTTTTCGGCGTGGGGCGTGTGGATTGGGAAATTGTAGCTTAAATTTGGCATCATCTGTATTCAAATTTTTGCAAAGTCAATTCTTCGGACGTGTCTGGCCGTGTACAGGCGACCAGTAAACGAGGTGACGTTTTGCTTTAATCTGATAGCGAAACCTTAGTTCTGGAAGTAGAAAACGTCCCTGCTAGGGCAAGCGTTTGCTTTTTTAACTACAAAAACGTTATTGGGATGGGGAAAAAAGGAGAGAAAACGTTTATGATGGCCTTAAGCAACTGACAAATATTTTTCCATTTTCCAAACCAATCCTCCCGAAAGCACACTCGAAATCGATTTCGAAAATATGGATCTAAAATTGGACAAATTTCAATCATGGCACACGGGCACAGTCACAGCCAAATGATAACGCTTCCCGGCGAAACCTTGGAATGTCAGCCAAATGGAAGGAAATGAAAATACACCACCCAACCACTTCTCCCCACACAAAGGATGCCACCCCGGGGTTGCGCAATGTGGGGAGTGAACAAAATCGAGATTATTTTCAAATTTGATTTCCCTTTCCGTTCTTCCAATTCGATGCCGAGTACTTGATGCTCAAAATGCGGTGCGAAGATGTTGGCTGACACAGGAAAAGCCACAGCAAGTGCCCATTACTCACAGGCGGACGTCTACCGCTTCTGGGAAACGATCTCGAGAATTCGTCTTCCCAAACGCGATACGATTAAAGACGAATGTTTACGCCGTCGTGCACGGAAACCGAAAAGAAAGCAAAACGAAAAGAAACGAAACCTTAGGGAAGATTCATCCCCCGTTGGGGAACAAGCAAAAAACTCATGAGTTCCCTCAGCAACAAAAAAATAACGGAAGGGAAATTAAAACACTGTTTAATTAAATCAAATGGCTTTTAATTTGAAACAAACAATTCTCACTTTTTGACCCTTTTTCCTCCGTTCGTCTTGTCAGATCTGGCTGTCTGGGTGCGTATGTTGCTTCTCCCCCATTTCCTTCAATGTCGTCTTAACACGCGAAGACGGTAGCACTCGCGGAAGATTGAAGTGACGCAACGACACAAACAGAAACGGACGACCAAAGCGTAACCGGCAAGGACAAAGCAAAAGGGGGTTCGAATGAAACAAAAAGCTGCCGCAAGAGCTCGACCCACCAAAAGGTCTCGCCGGCCGGCCGGACAGAAGGTGAAGGTTTTATTGACGGTTCGGCAGTTTATCCTGTGCCGCCGGTTGAGGGAATCTCGTCCGTAAATTACTTCTCTCCAACTCCACTCTCGCTCTATGATGGCGGGTGACTTTCGAAGTGGTGCTTCTTGCTTTTTGGGGGAGCGTTCGGTCTTTCATCTGTGGCCCCGCGGGAACCGGAGATCAATCGGATTCGGGCCCCGGGAAATGGTCACCCAATCAACGCGTCACTTGATTAATATCACAACTTTTTGACGAATCTGTCATCTGTTGGAGTATCTACTGCTGGTGACGTTTTGTGAATGAGAAATCACACTAATTATTGGGTTACCAGAAGTTTTAAAACTTTGACGGGTGAAAAAGAGTTAAAGAGGTGAATTTGTTTATTGTTTTAAAGTTTTTCATTTGTCGCTTCAAGAGTATTTCAAGACACATCATTTGACCGCTAATTAATGTAGAGTAATTTTTTAATAAATTTGGAAATTGCACTATAATTAATAATCTTTTTAATTGTATTCTTCCGTACCCGGTCATTAAAAAAGTGTCCAAATGATGCAAAAAGTATTTACGGCCCATCCAGAATTAAATAATAAATATTCTTCTCTGTTCGGTTTTGAGTCATTTCTTGAAGAGGACTTTCGAAACGAACTGGAAAAGAAAAAAGATGCAACCCAAAAGCCGAGATGTGCAACCCTCCGTCAAATTCGGTCCGGTAGCTAAAGTCCAGTAGCAATCGGGATACGGTGTGAATAAAAATAAAAGCCCATTTTCTCGAACCTTGGGGGGAGATCTTTCACAGTTTGTCTGGTTCTTGTTTTGATCCGAATTCTTGAATCCGGTTTTCTACCCATGCGTCCCAGGGGTGGGATAGGTTAGTTTGTTTTGGTTTCTTCATTTTTTCCCGTTTGCCGTGGGTGCACCTGTCCTACCGTCGTCGAACATTTCCCACATGCCAATTATTGATCCGCTGCTTTGTGTAGCTATCTCAGATTTGCCCTCCTAGGCGTGTCCACCCTCAATGGGGAACCACCACCACCACTTCTCTGTTTGACAGAGGCATATGTTGTGACCCATTAATATTGGCCATCAAGCCGATCGCTATTAATGCGTCTACAGTTAGTGTTATTGTTATTGCGTGTATGATGTCATGTTCGTTTCAAGCGGAACTTAACTCTCCCCAACTGCTGGTGGCGGGGGGATAAACGCGACGGGAACTGGAAGATTGATGCTAGACAGGCGCGGCAACAGTGAAGAAGGCGCAATAAAGTCCATCACAACGCTTAGCGCACACGCCCGGGGGGAAAACATGGCGTCCGGTCTCGCTCAGTCGTCATTTATAATTAAAAACTTAATTTCTTCTTCCAACGCAAACGCGCTGCACTGTGTGGCCTCACGGACACTTGGTTCCGATGGGTTCCGATAAGGGAGTCGACCCCAGCCCCGGCTACGAAGCGACCGGCGAAATTGGAGGGAAAAAGTTTTAATTGATAGGCACCACACCGGGGCAAATGAACGGAAACGAACGAAATGCGTGTGCTGTGTTCGTGTTGGAGAACTCCGGCGGTGGGACGGAAGGTGGCCAGTCAGCAGAAATTATCATCATACATTGTTATGAGGCAGGCGATTTTCGGAAGAGCGATAGCCGTGTCCCCCCCTTGAGAGCGAGTGGCATATAAAAAGTAACATCGAATCGAAGAAAAGTTTGTCCAGTTTTTCTCGCTCTCCATTGGCGAAGAAGGTTCTCGAAGTTTTTTCCACCCCACTTTGCTATTGCACCTTCAGTGGAACCTTCGCCTGCGGGCTGCCTGGCGCAAAGGTACTTCATTTCTCGATTCATTAGGAATTCCACTTAAATTTTCCAGCTCTAATTATAGTTTGGAAAATGTTCTACCTCAACTTCATCTTTGCCGGTCGGCAGCCAGGCAGCAACCGTTGGCGTTGGGAGTTTTCTTCGGCGGTACCCGGCCGGAAATGGGATTTGTGGTGTCGAATGAAACTTTCAACGTTGCAGCAGAAGTAGTTTATGTACATGGCAAAGGGCTGGAATTCTTCAAGAAAGCGAAAGAGCGAGATAGGGAGGAGTAATTTCAGACCGTACTAATTGGACGCGAGACGTTTCGGAGACTGGTGTGCCTCAAGGACACTGGCACTACCGAAACACGCCCGTGACAGCTGGTGTTGGGAGGTAGAATTTTTGTACTGTAAAGTTTTTGGGTCACAACCTGCCGGTCTAGCAGCGGGAAAAGTCGAACGTTAGTAAGCGGCTAGATGAAAGAATGTTACCCATGTTCCTTATGTCGAACCGTGTACCAACTTGCAGGCTCGTACGATAAGGAACAATTTGTTGGTAATTTAAAACCACACGGCGTGCTTCACACGCCCCCTAGCTGATTGTGATTCTACGTGAGTCGAACGACTTGCGTCAAGCCTGCACGGGTGATATACATTCCTGGAGAATCCGACATGATCGTCTACTTAAGGAACGCTCCAACACTTGCGCGACGTTGTTCGAATTACGAAACTGATAGAATGGTTTCGTTTACATTCGACGTCGGAACAGCTGAAAAAGCTGTCTAAAACGCCCCGTACAATGTATTCGCCTGTTTGCGTTGGAAAACGTTGGATTACGGAGTTTGATGGTTCGGTTCCACTTGCGCCACCCGTTACCGCATCCAGTGCGCTCTTGTTAATCTCATTTTCGAAGCATTAAATTCAACATCCTGAGCATGATTTATTGTCCTCCCAGCTGCCATCGGGCGAACTCACTCCGCCCAACGCTTCCCAACCGATAACCCTTCCCTGTTGGAGTGTTGGAGGGTCTCAGTGGTGTGCTACTATTTTTTATTCCTTTCTCGCTTCGAGCACAATTACTTCGAAAGGACACGAACGAACGAACGAACGAATGGTGGCGTTGGCAGGCGAATCAATTTATCAAAACTTTGTAGCTTCTCCATCACAATTCCGTTCCGGGTGGAACTGTGGAAGTGCTTAGAAAATAAAAATCAGAGAAGAAAAAAAACACACGGAGAACCAATAAACCACGCAGGGAATGGGGAAGGTTCGTCGTGTCACTGCTTAGTGCGCGTTCATTCTTTTTAACGTTTGTTTTCGTTTCCTGACAAACACACAGAGGTTCAGATACATTCCCATGTGCTAAACATCTTTCCACTTCGATTGTACACGGTTGCGGTTGTCTTGGCTGTGGTTCTCTCTGTGCAAACACGTCCAACGTGTTTGTGGGGGAAAGCGAATGGCGCGTCGGAGGTTACTTCCGATGATTTATCTTGAAGGATTTATGCTTTTACGCCACACGCTTTTGTTCGATTTGTTCGCCCACCAAACCAAATTCGCCGTCGATCGATCGACCTACATCGAAAACAGGCGGAGTGCAAAGCGCAGAACACATAAAAAAGACGATCGATCGTTGTAAATCGATCGGTTTGCCTCGCTCCTTTCGCATTCATCTTGTTTTTAGTGGTCTGTGTGTTTTTTCGTTTTCTTGCTATTCACTTACACCCAAGAACACCCGCCCTGGTGGGCTTAAGTTTTCTCAGTTGGAGAGTTTTTTTTACCGACGCTATAGGTGAAGCACGAATCTTGGACGGAGAAGAAAATCTTCAACAAGCTCCCCATAGAGCTACCCACAACCCTACGCACACAGCCGTCCATCTACGTTCTTTATGGGAAGAATTCGGAACCCCGGTCCGGAAAGGGAAACTCGGGCGGATTGTGGAAGCTCCCACCCACACCATCGAAGGCCCAAGCGGAAGAGAAACAATAAAAGTCGATCGTAAAAGTCGTCTATAAAATATTTTCCTTACGCTGCCGAACGTGAGGAAAACTTTGTGGTTCTCGCTCGGTGTAACTCTAACTCCCTTGCCAGGGGTTTCTTTTATTTTGTATCACACGCAGCACTTACATTGCCGAAGGAGGAAAGGTGCTGCAACAATGCTTTTCTGCCACAGAAACGGTAGCGATAAATTATCCAACGAAGCCTCAAGCTCCAAGAACACGGGGAGGCGTGCGTTCCTTTTTGCGGTGTCTGCTTTCTAGCGCCGCTGTTCGGCAAGTTAAATTGCCTGCACACACACAAACCACCCTCGGCGTTTGGACAATACACGAAATGGTCATTAGAAGGGTTGCATCGTTGCCTGTAACGCTTCCGTTCATTCCGGTGCAACGATGTTAAAAACTTTAATGCGCTGCGTGCGCGATGGCTTATGGACGATGGTAAAGTTGCCCATCTTGCAGTGCAATATGGTCGTGGTGCATGTTCATTGGCGGATGTGTTTTCCCAATGCACGCGCGCACTGCGAATTGGACAAAAATATAATGTAAGATTTTACTGTGCATTGAAAATACGAAAAAAAGGAAAACTTTAGTCAGTTGGTGGTGCGGCAGAAGTATTTTCGTTGTAACCCTCATTAATTACTAAGCTCATTTATCAAATGCACCGGTGCAGGTGGACTTATGGACTTTGGTTTTCGTGGAGTCGTTTCCCACTGGATACTCCTCCTTGCCAAAGGACTGACTGGCGATTTTCACTACTTTTCACGTTGATGAGTTTTTAAAAAAAATCGGAAAATCTTAGTACTTTATTTCCATTTTTAAGTAAATAAACGGGAATTCTGCCCATCATCTTCTATTTGGCAATATCTTAAAGAATACGAGATCCTGAAAAAAAATTAAAATATTCCCAATGGGTTTCCAGAATGTCGTTATCAATTTACAGACAATCATTTTAAAATGATTGGGGAATAGTGATTGAATCTGTACTAATGTTGGTGGAGCGACTCCAAATAATTTATTTAAGTTTATTGAATTTTTAGTTAAAAAGTTATTGAAAACTCAGATTTATATTCCGAGGCGGTCTGATGGCCGTGACGATAGAAGCCGGTCTCCAAACGGCAAAGACGGAGGTTCAAATCCCTTCCGTATTGTTTCCCCATAGGTAAAAGGATTTGACTTTCCAAATACGTGATATCAAAATAAGTTTAGTTAGTAGTAAGCCATTATATTATGGCCCGGCACGACCGAACAGGTCGTTACGCCAATCAAGAAGAGAAAAGATGCTTGAGATGCTTACGAATATACTTAAACCAGAACCGAGGCGTTATTCTCACAACACTACCGGGTAGCTCAAATTTATCTGAACTGTTCTCCCAAAGCACAGACTGAATATTTGTCTGCTTGGTAAAAAATATCTTATACTGAGAGAACTAATTTAAGATTTAAACTGCTCTATTTTGCATTATTGTTAAGATATAATTTTCTATTTATTTGTAGTAGAAGTTTATTATTCATTGTTTGTACAAAGTTATCTTGCAACTCAAGCCTACATAAACTAAGACAAGGGATACGCTCACAAAATGTTAGAAACATTGAAAAAGAAATGGGAACCGCCACAAACAAGCGATCGAAATTCTGTTTGAACTGAACCAATAAACTGAGTTAATTGAATAGAAATATAAATTAAACAAATAAAGAATACATAATAGTATTGAAAATGTTTAATTCCCTATCCTCTCGGAAAATATGAGGTGTTTAATTCAAGATTCCAAAAATTAAAAAATTCAGTAACTTGTTCAGACTAAAAGTTTAGAAATAGTTCTAAATTTCAGTTAGAGGCACACAAAAGTACTACAAAAATGAAATCATGCTTTATTACATTTCCAATGTGAACCGAAACTTCAAAATCAGAAGAACGTGCTATTCCACACAAAACAAAATCAGCACTCAGGTGCTAGTGCACGATTTATGTGCAAAGTCCAATAAATCTTTATGGTATGACAAGTAGAAATTCTTAATTGTTCCGCTGGTGCTGATTTCGTGCCATTACTATTTTTTTCGGTCCGTACATTTGAGGTGTGTTTTATCCCTCCTTTTTCCCTTGGAGCAATGTGTTCAAAATGGTTGGTGGGTCCTTGTGAACCAGCTGGTTTCGGTGCGTATAGTTTTGGCCGGAAATTGAATTTATCCGTGGTACTCCACTTCACACTAGCGCGGTGACGACGCGCTAGCAGCTGAATCAACCCGCTGAAATGGTGCAATGTATGTTGGCTGGTACTGCAATAAACCGCAATATCGTATTACTTTAGCTATTCCCCTCGCTCCACACTCACACGCAACTTCCGGCGTTGACTTTAATGGCACCAATAAACAGACGGATTCGTTATCTCCCTCCGCCGGTCCGCTCGGGGCTCTTCCCGCCATATTGACTCACCTTTTCCGTACTCGGCAAAGCGCATCGGAACGGCCCTGTGTCTATCGAACATGGTGGATATTGGGGGCATATTTCCGCGGGTTTGAATTAAAGCATACGCGCTATTGATCCAGGGTGGGACGTTGGATTGCAATCATTGCCCGGGACCGGTGCCACGTAATCCCGCTATTTACTGGTCCAATTTTTCTAGCGTCTAATTTGATCCATATAAAACTGTTTCCTTTCGGTCGCCGTTTACTGAGGAGCTGGTAGTCGGGGCAAAATTTGGAAAAAAAGATTTGGACTGACCCATAGCACAATGAGTCAGTGCTCGTTTATTGCTTCACCGACAGCAGTGTGAACACAAAATAAAAACACCCAAAATAGTTCCCCAAATTATTTGTCCATTTGGTATGTTCCTGTGTTCCATAAAGTTCTTTTTTCGTGCATCATCAAACAAAGTCGTTTTCTTTTTCGAAAATAAAAAAGATCGTTGCATACATTAAAGCTCTTCCTGCCTGGATTGCCACATACACGCGCGTACTTTAAATGGATATTGACAGTACAAAATGGTCTGTGGCAAACTGTGGTCATACATTTTTAAACGGATGTGCCAGCGCTCAAAAGGAAACAGTAAATTATCATATTTAAGCAATCGCTTACGCACACGGCCCACAGCAACGCCGTCCACCAACGAGAACTGTCGTTTCGTACATTTATTTGCACTCGCGTAATAACATTTCCCATTCCGATTTGTTCGCCTGTTTGCCGATACGATTATGCGATTACGAAACGTACCAGTTCCACGGGCATCGGTCTGTGCGCATCCAATGTTTGCCCACATAGTTGTGTATTGTAATGATGGAATCTGCTTTTTTCGTGTGTTTTTTTTTCTTGTTGTATTTTCCCCTCAATGTTTCGCTGTCCTTTGTATATTTATGATCGTCTCCTGTCACCAGTCGTTCGATGAAGGACAGACGGTTCGTTTGTTACATCCTGAACCGATGCATCCTAAACCATCCACAGTTCCGCGCTGTTTCGGTCCGGAAACGGTCGTGACCAAACGCTAGCAGCTACTAGCGAGACGGATAGTGGCGTAATACGATTTAATATGACATCCATGATTTATTACGGTTCACTTGCACGCTCTGTTCGCTCGGGCTGCATGTAAAAACCCCGTCACCAGTTGGTCTCCGGGACGTCCCTAACCCCTTTCCGAGCTGGTTCCCCGAGCTTCTCGGGCAAAGTGCATCATGCCGGAGCGTGGAGTGAGCACCACACCACCATCATCATCATCATCTTGGTCGTTCGAAGGCCGTGATTAGCAGGAAGCACGCCTGTGCCTAATTAGTTACAATTAGAATTCTTATCATAATTTGGACTTGGCCGGGTGAGCTAACGGTAATAAGTTCTCGTCACGGACCGGTTCATTACGCGGCAGTCGAAATTCACGGCGCGCCAAAGCATTGGACACGCCCGCGACACGCGGAGATGCAAGGATGTACATTTTTGGTGCAACCAGAAGGGTCGAACGCCAATGGCTTTCTGCTGGTACCGGCAACGGAAGGGGTGTCTGTTGAAGCGTGCGGGCATTCGGATTGTGTGTAGTTTGTTTAGCTTAATAATTAGTTACTTTGTTTGCGCCTGTCATCTTATCCTCCAAGTGAAATGTGTGTACCGCATCGCTGCTTTCCATGGTACACCCCTCACGCACAGTGATCGGCACGTGCTCGGTAAGGGTTAGGCTGTAAATCCGATTTTTAGATCCGTTTCACATAGGGATGTTTGGAAAATTTTTGAAAATTTGAAGTGAGTGTACCTCAGATGTAGAAAATAGATTGAACATTGCAAACTTATTTACGTTCAAGTTTATGAACAAGTTATGAATCCACCAGAGCGCCATTTTGGGCAAAAACAAATGTCGCAAAAGGCTTTTCGACATGCTTGGTTTTCTAATTCATTGTCTTTTGTCACGACAACATCATAACGAATATCTTCAGAACACACTATTTGTAATAAAAATAATCCCAAAAACCTGGAGAGCAAAATTTTTATAGGCCTTTGCATTAGTTTTTTTTTTCACCCTGGAATCCATGTGCTATTAAAGAGATAGAATATAACATGTCACCAAAATAAGTACTGAAAATAGAACATTTAATTCAAAATCAGCATTATGATTACGTTGGAGCACTTTAACGAGGTATAAAGACTCCAATACAGGGGTGGCCCGGTGGTATAGTGGCATCGGCGCTAGCCTCTAACACGGCAGACCGTAACCAAAACCCCATCAGGACCCGCTATCCTGCTGCTACGTGGTAAAAACAGGACTAATACGGGGTCTGGCTGTGTCGTGTGTCATATACAACAAATCCAATATGGCAATTTTAAACAACTTTCCTGTAGCTTATTATTATAATCATTGCAAAAAAATAGAATGCATTCCGAAGCAGAACCCACATTTTTCTATTGAAAAATTAAACACAACACACATCTGAGGCATGTATGTATACATCAAAGATATCAGTTTACAGAAACCGGTACCCGGGAATTGGCAAACTCTGCCTTGGGGTATGATTAATACCAGCGATACGCACTTTCTCGTTGCTTTTTGGCAAACAAAACCAATCCCAACAAAAGATACACACATATCTTTCCCTTTTGCGTCTACATCCAAGTTCGAAAGTACTACCCTTCACATTCCACCAATGGGACTGCCAAACACGATGCTGAGTGTGTAGTGTTTTCACACCTTTTAGACACACTCTGTTCCTTTCTGTGTATTTACCGGGGGGGAATAGGAGTTTTGCAGTTGACACCCGACATGAGAACGATTTTCCATTTCGACCCCCTCCTCCTTCTCCGGAGCCTAATCCTAAGCGGATCTGGAAAAGATCAAAGAAAAATGATGGTGCCTCAAATGTAAAGCATGGAATCGAAAAAAACCCAAAATCCTTGGGTAAACGAATGCAACGAGGGATGGAAATGTGATTGCTCTGGTTTGTCACCAGACGTCAGCCGACGTGGTGTACACTGATTTTACCGGTTCTCCAATGCTATGGGGCGGAGAGGTGGCATGAAAACATAATTTCGGGATTTTAGGTTGTTGAAATGGTCGCGTGATGTATCCGATATCAAGGGGATGGATTGCAGTCAGTTCTCTGTGTTTTAACCCACCCTCGAAGAGCTCTATCGGAAGAGGAGTGGCGGTGGAATGGCCAAAAGGGATCATCAATGCATACATGTGATTTGTGGCGGGAGATTTGTAACGTTCAACGAAATGGAACTTTGAAGTTTTTTGATGCCATAAAAATGAATGGATGCTATTGCGATTGATTTATGGTGGCAGTTTGGATGTAGCTGCCATTACTGTAAGTGGTATCGGTTTTGCAATTTTCAGGAACAAGCTACACCGGGTACACACACATCAAAGAAATGTGAACACGGTATAGTCACAAAAAAAAACAAAAAGCGCTTTATTCGTAAAGTGAGCGTGAGTTTCGATGTGTTTGAAAGAGTTTGCCCAAGTATTGAATCCATTTAAGCGAATAAAAGCGTTCTTCCGCGGAGTGATTGTTGCCAGTCAAGTAATCCTGCCCAGAACTAGGACAGGCGTAAAATATTGATTATTGGCCCGTGAGTTTGCGTTATGAACGCGCATTCCATCGCCTAGTGGTGGCCAATCCCTCCAATCTCACTTGCCTGAAGGATGCACACACTATAATGGATGTTTTTTTTTTGCAGCAATCTAACCATGTTCTAGGCATCTCCGATGCGGATAAACAGACGGGGGAACGGTTTTAGCTTCATCCAGCGAAGAAATATATTTTCGAAATCAATCATTTTTCATAATTAAACACCATATGCTGCCTGTTCGATTCAGGTTCGTGTCTCCCGCTCACGAACCATCCGAGTGGATGAGGCTGAAGGTTAGAGCGAACAGCAAAAAAAAACGGAAAAGAAATAAAACAACATGATATAAAATACAACCGTGACCGATCGGGCGATCGATCGAGGAAACGTTTTCTGCCTGCTCTCTGGCTGCAGTGAACCATCAACCATCCCTAATTCTCGCCTTCCCTGCGCCATTCGCATTTCGGCATTAGGCCGGCCCTGGATGGTCCAGGAAATCGAATGGAACGATCGATAAATAAGCTCGAGTAGAGTAGAAGTAATAAATTTTTAACACTCAAGGGTACGATTATGTAGCTGCTGCAGCCTGCCCGGAGGTACCGGGTATTGAATTTAAATACATCCTGATCTGGCAAGGCGATGGGAGAGAAAGAGAAAAAAGCCCTTCATAACAATAACCACGATTCGGAGGATGCGGAGACAGAGTGAGCGAAGCCCTTGGGCTTTCTATTGGCAACGGGCTATTGAAGGGCTTAGGGAGCGCTGCACGAACCGTTCCGGCTGATGGAAAGCCTTTCGGAAGGATCAATTAATGCGAAGGATAGGCTTTTATGTTTCCTTTAACGCAATTAAACCACTCGGCATAGTAATTAGAATTTATTCTTCCGAGTGCATGCCACACTTCGAATCCTCAGGTCGCCTGTGCCCCGTGGGTTACGCAGGACCGAGATTTATTTTCCAGCTCTAAAACACCCTACAGCCTGTGGCCTTGTACCGCCCAAACAATGGTGTTCTTGCGAATAAAGAAAAACAGGATAATAGGATTTCCCTTTCCGATCCAAGCGCAACCAAACTTTAATGACGCTCAATGGAGAGCATTAGAACACATGTTGTGGAAAATCCATTTGCCACTGTATTAGGTTTGCCATCGAAATGATTTCCATCTGCGAACGGTGGTGCGCTTGATTTGTGCTCTTCGCTACATTTTGGCCTAATGATGAAGTGCAATCGCTGTCGGGAAGCGGAAAGAAAAACACAACCCAACATCCATACAAAAGCTTGTAGGAGATGCTGCTTCCTGCAGGGTTCCACTACTTGAAGCCGTACAATATTTGTGTGCTCGAGCTGGATGCTACATCATCGTGGCTGCTTCAATCATCATTCATCATTCAATTTTGGGGGATTTCAGCCAATTGCTTGAGTACTCAAGGAATGCCAGCGCCTGTGTGTGCTTCAAACATTTTGGGTCTTGTTTTCTTTCCACCGAAATGCCTCCCCCGGGGGGCGGGGAAGAGGCAGTGCACAGGCAAAGGCAAATGAGTGCGACGGCGTGTTCCGTGACTTGAAGAAAACAAATAAGTTTGCCAAGTCATCTCTTGAAACGAGCACAAGCATTTAATTCAACGGTGTTGCCGTGTGCTCTACTGCTAAGATGGTTGGCTGCACGAGCTTTGAAGCATCGGTGTTTCACTCAGCTCGAGATGCACACTTCGTATGCAAACGACATGAATCGTTTGTACTTGTCTAAGAACAGCAATACGCTGTTCACCTAAGAACAGCGAAATATTTCATTAGATTTATTTGTTGTATTTGAAGGGATGTTTTCCTTTCCCGGGAACTCCTTTGCGTTTTCGGAAATGAGAAGCAATTTTGAAGCAGAAGATTATAACTAAAAATGCTGATTAATTTAATGTATTTCAGTTCATAACCACAAATTACAGAGAATACATTTTACAACTATAGAAATATGTTTTTTTCAGAACTTTATAGTACAACTCAGTTCTGAATTCATAGCCTTCATACACCAGCGCCTTGGTTAGTTATCATAAAAAGATACTACATAATTTCTGAGCCTCATTTTGCCTCGTATTCAGACTCGTAGTAAGTCGGCTTATAGATAGATTTATAGACACCACCTAGTTGGAAAATCAAGTCCACACACTGTGGAGGAACGGGTCCGGATGGGATTTGAACCTCGGGCCTGTCTTTTGAAGACTGACGCCGCGCTCGCTTTATAACAACGATTGATCCTCAGTTTACTACTACTAATTACTAGCTTAGTTGCAACAAACACGTATGTCTTCCAAACTCGTCTAAAGACGTGAGGTCCTGTACATTAAAGCATTGAAGCAATTCAATATTTATTGCGATATCACGTAGTTTTAGAACTTCAAAACCTGCTCTGATGTCTATGTGTTCTGGATCCATTTTTTAAGAGATTTCATGACGGATTTTCTTGTAAACATGTACTCATCATAGTTGCGACATTTGATTGGCATCTTTCGTGCAACATCTCAAACCAAAAGATCTGAATTGTTTGGAAATCATTTGGATAGAGTTGTTTACTCCTACGCGTGTAACAATGGTTTTGAGCTGTTTAGGAATGTCTGCCCCTAAATCACGTCCATCGTTGAAATTCCTCGTGGCCCATAGCTCTGTATAATTAACACCCGGGTACAAAAAAAAGAACACATTGATCGAAAGTGTTCCTTTTTAAATCTCAATGTAATACTCTGTTGCAAATGTGTCTGAAAAATGCTTAAATAAAAAAAGATCCTCTTTGAATATTGTTAATGATTATCGTGAAAAAAATTGATTACCGTCTTCCACTTCAGCATCATTATCCATTAGACATTGAGAGACGAGTGGCTCTAAAACATAATGGAAATTACATTAAATCTTAGCGAATTTCCTCGCGAAACAATAGCACAAACCTTCGAACCATCTCCGTACTGAATTTTCCATCTTGTTTTATCAAAAACCATTCTTCCAATGCTCACAACATAATAACTCATGCTGTGCGAACTTTCTGCTAAAGATTAAACGGCTTAACAAAACCCCGACCATTTCATCGAACGGATCATTAGCAAACTGAATGTCAGTCTTTGTGTTGGAAGCCGTGAAAAGAAAGATGCTGGGAACGGTGTGTGGAACAATCGTTTTTTATCGATTTGTTGGATGAGATTTTTTTGTGGTGGTTGAAGCTCCAAGCTTTTTTTTGCTTCTTTTGGAATGTGTCTGGCCTCCTCAGCTGGCAGTGACTCAGACATCAGTGTTCGATCGATAGCATTCCGCCTTCGGATCCAGTCCACAGAGCCAACGTTCGATTGTTTTAGCTTCATCTCCGTGGGGAATCCACCCCAAAAACCACCCATTCACCTCCCCCTTTCTTTAGATGTGTTTCTGAGCCCGTGCCAAGCGGGGGCATCGGCGGCCACTCGATATTAATACACGCCGAGTCTTCGTTTTTTTTTCTTTCGTTCGCCTTTGCCGGCTCGTAATTCTTCCTCTTCCACGGTTTCGGTCCGGTTGGCTATCGGGGTTTCCTATCTGCTGTGTACTGCTTTCGCATTTTCCTCCGAATGGCGCCGCGGTCGGTGCAATTTCGCCGCGGCACACGGACGGGAAATGGGAAAAACGGCAGGGTATTAAAAGAGTGTGTTATTAAATTAAATTGATTCATTGAGCTCGTGAAATTAGTAAGAACCGCGTACATCTCCCTCCGCCTTCCGAACCATCCACCCGGGGTCGCTCACTTTATCCCCGTGTCCGTCGTTTCTCACTTGCACTTGAACCATTTCCACCTTCAGTCTATAAGTGGTGCGGGTTTGGTGAAGGTTTTAGGTTAAACGAGAGTATCGCTTCGTTCCCTTACCCGCCAATGATGCCTTCTACCCCTTCCCATACCCTAACCTTCGGGAAATTGATCGACCCCCTGGTTACCAAGAGGGAGGCCAGCGTGGGAAGTGTGAAGGGAAATTGGAGTATAATGAGATCTCGGCAAGATCGAGAAAGATTGATGAAGTGATTTGATTACTGTCGAACGAACGTACCAGACCAGACGAGCGAACAAGCCCGGATGATGGTGGTATGAATGGATAAATTTAAACCATGCGGGAGGGATGATTGTCATTACGAAACGCCTCAATCGGTAGACGAGACGGAGGAGTCAGAAGGAAGGTGGATGAGAAGAACTGCACGATTGGAAGGATTAAATATGGGTTACCGTCTGCTTGGGTGCGATTCGGAGCAAAATCTGGCGGAACCAACAGTTGATGCAGAACTTTACCGGTGGGAAGATTGAAATTATCTTAATGGTATTTTTCTTGCCGCTTTCAAATGTCTAGAAATTGAATCAGGAAAGGCGGAACAGATATGGCATTGTAATGGTAATGTTCGTTAGTTAGATGCAATCATTGGTTCTAGTGTTTGTCTTCATTGTGTATTTTTCCTTGTTACTACGCCCAAGAAGTTCAGTTTTTATAAGAGCATTTCTTGAAGTAATCTAAATTTTCCGGGAAAGCATATAATTTGTATTCCTTTATTCAACTAACCTAACGATCGTTTATTTACATAGGGACTATGCATGTTGCGTGTCAAGCAGCTCAACCAGCACTAAAGGCAGCTTTTAAAAGCGTCTTATCTGCCATGTAAAAATTTCCATGCACTCACCGCCCTTCCGAAGGTCGATGGCACGCGGTGATGTTTTGTGCTGCTGAGTGGCATTTCTCGTACCCATCACGCCGAAGGAATATGATTACGCGTGCAATAAAACGATGAGAAAGCGATACGGCAAAGAAGGCTGGGGGTGAATTAAAAAAATCAAACCAACCTGCGAGTGAAAATACCACTTGGACGGCCGGATCGCGTTGCAAAATACTGTCCGATTCTAAAATGGCCAATTGTTCATGCCAAATAAGCCAATTTTATGATTATTAGCCATTTATAAGCAGAACGGATCGAGTCTACCCGTATGCCCGGTACCAATAACACTAATCCACTTTTAAAGCACTCTTTCTCTCTCTCTCTCGCTTGATGCCTCTTTTCCGAAATAGCCACCATAATTCCGACGAATGGCAGCTGTCTGGGTACGAGCGGGAGAACCTGATCGAGAGGTGAACCGAATATAAATGAACTAATTTTACAATCATGTTGCTCTTTTTTTACCTTTTCCTGCCATTGCTGTGCACCGACCGAACATCAAATTACGTTAAGTAGTCCCGTTCGGGTATTCGGTCATCTTCGTTCGTGTCGTTAAAGTTGATGAGCTAGTCAGGGTAGTTTTTCTAGGATTTGAGAACGGGTGTGCCGTAAAAAGTAATCACCTGCATGTTGGAAGCGCGGATGAAACTTGAAGAAATGTTTTACACGAAAACAAAAAATACGGATCACATTAAAACACAACAAAAATAAGGATAATTAATTAAACTTCGAACAAATAATTACATTCCTCATCGTAATGGAGTCGATAGTATGCGCTTGTTGCAATAATTCAGGAAACAACTTTCAGTTCTGATTACAACAGGCATTGCATTCGTCCCTTTGGGTGCTTAATTCGAGGTTCGCATGCACCGGGATCGTTAATAATGAGCCTTTTAGACGCTGCTCCTATCCGAACAAACAAAAAACCTGTTTTCATTATGATCAAAACTTCCAGCAGTCTGTCCGCCGGAAATGGGACCGCACTGAAGTTGACCGGTACCGGTACGTTGCCTATCAGCGCCAAACTTATCATAAATCATGCATTGTTTTCACAGCAGGACGGCGAATAGAACATATGTAAAATACTTCCGCCACAATTCGGTAGGCAGTTTGAGTGCTGTAACCCTTTTTCCCGCTTTTCCTGACGCTTTCAATAAGGGTTGGCCGCTTATCAATGGTACACCATTAGCTCGGTGTACACCTCGATCCGGCATTACATTTTCCCCTGAAACACATTTTTCGGTAGCTCAACACTTTGAGGGATGAAAAAACAAAACAAAAAAAATCCCCATGCGCCATATACACCCTTCTGCGCGATAATTCAAGGGTTTAATTTCTCTGAATATTCAGCAACTAGCGTCCGAAATTATGGCACAAGCAAAACCCCATCATTTGCTACCTCACGGTGCTGTAATGGTGAATAAACCGGTACAACATTTAAATCGATTCATAATCATACAATTACCATTACCATTCCTTTCATGTCGAAACGAATGCTTTCAGACCATGTACAATGGAACCCATTTCCGGCTCCACAATGTGGCGCCAGGACGAAACACCCCTAATAGCTTTTTGCCTGGTTGGGAAATTCTTACTCCATTCGGGTTCCATTCTTCCGGTGTCGATCAAATCCTGCACGGCGGCCCTCACTTCAACAATTGTCCAGCGTGGTTGCTGAATTCCGTGTAATGTCATTACAATATAAGAAAACAACACACTTAATGGTGTCCCAAAAATTGCCTCCCAAGTGAAAGGGATACATGCGGCTGTTTTTTTCCCCCTTAGCCCAAAGTAGGTTTTTTCTTGCTACAGTTGTTGTTTTCGAAAGAAATTATGTATCTCTGACCTTTCTGTGCAATTTTTACGGCTTCCTTTTTGAGTCACAGCAGCCAGCTGCGATAAGAAAGGGATTCCCGCTTTCGAACACGGTTCTCAGCGGTGTAACCGGCTTCGGCCGAACGGCTGCACCTTTGCTGACGGTGGTTTTGCGGGCCGTGTTGAATTTATAATGATGATTAAATTATAATCATCATCTACGGCAACAGCAGTAACGTTTAAGTTTTTTGTCTCCCCGAAACTAAAAACCATAAAAAAGAGCGAAACACGCTTGACACCCTTGAGAGGTTTAAATGAATTCCAAACTCCATCCTAAAGCAGAGTATGTTGCGATGGGGGTTTTATTTTTCTACACCAACAACAAGCATTAGTGAGAAAAAAATGTAGATCCCAAAAATATTTTCTCTTATCGCATCAACAACGATATGCGAAGCGAGACGCTGTTTGTTTCGGTGTGTTTTGGAAATTAGATTGAATATTTATGCCGACGCTTATCTGGCCCGTTTTGCCTCGCTTGCTCTACGCAATGAGTCCCTTTAATAGTGCGATTGACACCGAAGCCATCCAGTCCATCCAGTTTCCATGTCAACTGCGGCTCGTCTGTCATCGGAGTTGGTCCACGGGATCGGATAGATTCGACGGGTTCGCTTATCAGCACCTTTCCTAGATTTTCCCCTTATTTAGGTACCATTGAGGTTGAGATTATCTCTTTCCCTTGTAGATTCGTTCAGCCTGTCCAACGGGCTCGAAAACCCAACGTTTGCCCTCTGTAGGCTCCGAATCTTGAGCATTTTATCGCAAGCTGTAGTGGCGCAGTCTCGGTTGCTGGAAATGTGATAGTATGTATCTGTGCGATGGCATCGGTACGAAACAATGGCACATTCGCAACACGCTTGGTATGCTACGAGGTTGACACTTAATGCTCCCAACTGCCTGTGGCACGTTTGCAATGCAAATACACTATCAGCTACCCTTCGGAGGCCGTTAATAGTAGGTAGTTGCAGTTTTATCTTCCATTTCGGGGCACGAAATGTTGCATGTAAAACGAAGCTATCTTACTTTTGTTTTTCGTTAGATATGACATGAATTTAAGTGCTGCAGTTAAACAGTTCCCGGCCACTTCTCGCCTTATTCCAGCCTTATTCAGAAACTAAAGTGTCAACATCTACATTTATATTTAATTCAAAAATTATGCACATCGTGTACTGCGTCATTGTCGATTCTGTCCTATTGCTCATTCTCTTTCAAGTGGGACTGAATAGCACTTTTTAAACTATTTCAAACACCAGAACCTGAACGCCATGATGTGTCATACAGGCGACGAAGCCACTCACGGGTCGGGTGCCGGAAGTGAACCACTCGTCGTACTTACCAGAGCACACACCAAGCACCGTGATGCTCTTGGCTGGCACATTTTTCATCGTTTGCAATACTCATTAAAACATCTGGCATAATAAAACTGTGCCATCGGCTGTGAAGAGTGTCCGCATCGTCGATGATTACGCGAACGCCCCTCTTGAGGGTTGCACGCTGGTGCTAATGGCCAGATATCGGTTTCGGGGTTATTCCATCCAAAAATTTGATGGCTTTTTTTCTTCTTCTGCCTTGCTTTCTGTCTGTCTTCCACTCTCACCCTGAATCCGGTTGTCGACGCATCGCCTTCGACGAATTCGAAGGAATTTCGGAATTCGATTGCCAATACGCCTCCCATGTAGGGAGGTTCCGTTGGAAGTTCGTGTTCGCTTCCAATTCATAATTCATTCCGTGCTGCTTCCCCCAGTCACGGACATCGGTCGGGCTTATGCGACGAAACATTCCCCAGACGATTGAATTTGATGCATTTCATTATTTCTGGAACGTGCTTGTAGTTTCCTGGTTTCTCGCGTTCCCCCTTTTCGGACGTGGGCCGTCGACATCGCATTTTGTCTATTCTTGTACGGTGCTCCCGGGGGCAGCTGATTCACACGGTGCCCAACAGTAACGCCACCCCGTTGGGGTTTTTAATGTCACACAATGCTTCACACATGTTGAGGTTTTCCGTCCCATCATCGGCTGTCATTAGATAAGCGATTGACATTTTCATCCGTCTCATCGGGTGCCCATGAGACGTGATTCTGGGTGCGATAAAGCCGAGCACCTTCGTCGCGCACAGGAACGTGCATTGTGAAATTCGAGCCTGTTATTACACTGGCTTCGTATGCACTTGCAGCCATCGTCATCATCGGGTTCCATTTAGATGAAGATTGGCCGTTCGATTGGATCGTAAATTAGACATCATGCGCTCTGCCGTTGCGAGTGCCTATGAAGAGTGCCAGGTGCTCATGAGCAAATGTCGAGGCCATTCCAAAGACTCGTACCACCGTGTATTGAATAACACATTTAGCACCATTCTTAAGCAATTTTGTAAAAAAACACATTCGTGTATACGAACTTCAAAAAAATGGATTCCGGCTTCTGACTCGACCCCGCATAAAATTGCCATTCTGTCAGCTGCTGGGCGTGAAAGTGAAGCTTCCTACAGTTGGTGTTTCGTTTTGCGTGGAACACAAGAACGCACATTTGTTTTTTGCACAGCTTTATTACTCCCTAATGGCTACTATCTGTCCGCGAGCTATGGTTTATGAAGTGGATCGCTCAACCCACGGACCAGAGCGCTGGTGGCATCTCCTCTAAGCCTGTTGTTAAACTGTCACACACAAACACAAGATGGAACTGATGTACTTCGCATCTGTGCCGGTGGTGGCGATGACATGTGAATAACATTTCGAGTTGATGGTGTGTCATAAATAAACATCCCGTGGTTGGCAAAATTTACTCTGAATCATCAAATCGCATTTCATTAGCCAAACATGAAGTATTTTGTTGTTTAGATAATGCAATCCACTGTTGTACTAAATGGATATTTTGAAAAGAGTTATTCATATTTTTTTGAGGAGTCATTCAAATCAAGAGCCAACTCTTCAAAGAATTGAAGTCCACATAAGTTCTTGAACTCTTGAATAATCGTAGAGAATCCATGAATCTTTGAGGATTCACTCATTGCTTTTACAGTCGGTATTTTTATCTGTTTTATATGGTAGGGTTTCTATTTCTTAAAAAAAAACGATACATCATGCTGTTAATAAAGAGAAAGCTCTCGTACATAAATCCTTTTAAAAGATAGTAAATTCCTATGCACAGACGTACGACTGCAAATGTCACCAACCTGGCGTGCCAATGCATCTTCTCCAGGCGGATAGAAAATCCCTTCCCGAAAGCGGAAGATTTACTGGAGGTCAGCTCAGCACGGCCCTCAGTTTGAACATTTCTTCTTCCATGCGCTCGAGCCATTGCATGTAACGATTGCGACATTGCATTCCTGGCAGGAAGTCCATCCCAACGGTCGTCCGGATCGTGACGAATCGGTCAAAGCGAAATCAATTGCAATGGATGACGAATCGATGTTTATCCCTTCGGACACTTTCCACCATCATCGCTTCATCGCTTGAAACCGTTGCATTGTTCCGCTGTGCCCGGGTTTGTCCAAAGCTTGCGAAGAAAAATGACGACTCATCATCTGTTCCCTGCTGCCGTCTGACGACTGGGCATGGTGGTGCGGAACAACGAGTGGGAAACCGATTCTCGAATGGGCCCGTAATGCCCCGTGTGCCGCTGTGCGCTGCGGGTCTTAATAATAATAACACACTGGAAACATACATACATTTTCGAAGACCATTATTTATAATTTCCTTCATTTGTTTGTAGCTCCCGGTGTGCACGGGGACAGGAGTGCGGACCGAGCCCGGTAACATAAGTGTGGAGGGAGGGGTGGGGTTTTTTGTTTTCGCTCGCCCACCACACCATCGTAGCCAAGGGTTCGTACCAAGCCGGAAAGGAAAGTGTGCGGGGTTAAAGTTACTTGTAGCATAAAATTTACTCGCAGCAGGTGGTGAACGAGGGCCCGCGCACCGACTCGTTCCTTCGCCCGCTTCGTTACGAGAGCCGAGGGTCGATCAGGTTGCCGTGCACGGGAACTTGTACGTCAAGAACAGCAATCACTGCATCTGATGTATTTGGCAACTGGACGGGCTTTTGCACGGAGTTACAGGAGCTAAAGGCAGGAATTGAAGCGGGAGTCTTGGGACGTGTGCAATCTCAATGTCAATCTCGAAAGCAGAAATGCGGCAAATGGAAGTGCAATACACCGCCGTCCGTTGCAATCTTGAGTCCGTCAAAACTTGTCTATTTTTACTTTGACAGGTAATGTATAATGAAGTTCGTTTTGTTTTAATACACACTTCAGGAGAATCCATGGAGAGATGCATCTCTTTGTAATTAATTACGCTTCCATTACGTGTTTGCGGTTCGGTGGCAAATGTGATAGAGGCATCGGTCTTCTTCAAACCACCCCAGGATCCAAGGTTCGAATCCCATCCGGGACCATTCGCCTGCAGTGAGGGTCTCTTGATATGACTATCCAACTACGTGGTTATATCCAATGAGGTCTCTATTATATTAATAAGTGCTTTATGCCCAAATAGTAGGGTAGGTGGTCGCTAGGGGGCCATCCTAGCAAGAAGAACATTTCTTGTTTGATTAATAAAAATACTATCCGAGGTCTTAGAGTTATTGAAGAAACTGAGAAGAATATCGTCCGTGTGCTACAATTCTAAAAACGTCCATTTCTTCTCAAGGCTTTCTTGTATTCAACATTAATGTATGGCTTATACTTCATGCATAATTTGAACATTATTTTACGTAATGATCACCGTCCCCCAGCTATGCTTGGACAGCATAACTTCAAAAGAGTCTCCCGGATCGGCGTCGGACCAGCGAAGAACTAAATTAACCGCTTCCAATCAATAAACGGATTATGGCAGTAATTTATGTTTGTCTTTTGCCTAGTTTATCCCGGGAAACCGTACCGCTGGTGTAGCAACACAACCCGATCCGGGAGTCCATTTAACCACCCCATCCCCTCCCCAGAAGGCTTCGTCGCGATAGTGCGCACACTGTCGTCATCGTAACGACTGTTTACTAACCGTTTGCGGCAACAAATTGCACTTAGCAGCTCGTACAACTGCTGCGCCGTCCGTGGGGACACACAGAGGGATTAGTCAAGCGATTGTAAATAAATCGCTCTTTGCACCCGGTTCCCACCCCGGCCAAGTGGACACACTTTCTCCGCCCAAGGTTTGTCAACAGTGAGTGGTACAGAAGTGCGCACAGTAAACGCCACACCGAGCACGACGGCGACCTACATTGTTGGAGCATTGCGAGAACGAATTATGATGAAATCGCTTTGATGTTCCCAGAGTGGGTTGGGTAGTGGTCGGCGGGATTTATTTTGCCAGCAAAGGTGCGGATTATCGGAGGAAAGCCTTGCTCCAAGAACAGCAGCTGATGGGATAGGATGTTCACCGCTCATTCGCCACGGCTCAGGATTTAATGTGTAAATTGAAATTCGCATCGCAAATGCTGCGTGTAAATATTGATTTTCATAAAGTACTCAGTCTTGTGTGGACACAGGCCATCGTAGAATCATTGAACGCTACGTTTTATGTCTGGTAGCGAATTCTCCATCGTTCGGACAAATGTTGGAGACACAATTAGCGAAACATGTTGCTATTATTTGAGCTTTAAGGTGGATGATCCATCACAAAAGGAATTCTTCAATGGGTCGTAAGAATCGCAACCATTGGTGCTTGGTGACGGCAAACTAGTCATTAGCTGGAAAAGTGATATATTTTTATTTGATATCCATTCTGGCACGTCAACACGCGCGATATCGTCATCCGATACCGTTCCGTTTGTTTGCTCAGTATTTGAAGCAATCGACGCCATCTTGGTGGGGTCGGTTTTCACTGCCACAACCGGTGGAGGGAATGAAATTAGACCACCCACCCATCCGAACGACAGCCACCACTGTCAGGGGGACCGGGGCGAAGCCGGGCAATTCCGTTTCCGTCGGGAAATTCGGAAATCTCGTTACAACGTCCACACCGGGAGGTCGTCTGCAATTAAGACGATACGCCACGTGCAACGTTATGCCGGGTGCGTGCTCGGATTATGGAAAAACCTTCCGGAGGTGCTGCCGGTGGCACATGGTCGACAGCCACCAATACCTGCGCTCCATTCGGATGGTATTTATCAGTGGAGTTTGATACCCACAGTCCGTCTTCGATTACGGCGACAGTACAGCGGTCACGTTGGTAACGTTTGGCTTCGAGCGGCGTCACACCGGATTCTTTTTTTCTGCTCTTGCTCGGTTATTATTACGATGTTGTCTCCCTGCGTGGCGTCTCTTTCGTCTGCACTTACTCGTCGAAACAATAAATAACTTCCTGCTCCCTTCGCTCCCGTCCCGTTGGGTGGGTGAAAAGGGGAGAGTGGGGGGTAGGATTAGGGCGGTAGGATGCGTGGGAACTTGTTGTGCTCGGGGTGAGTTATTATTTTTATTCTTCCCATCCGATGCCAACCTCGCCAGAATCCCATGAAATGTGATCGAAATGGTCCGTAAATAAATGTCTTGCGTTGTTTTGCGACGCTTGCCCCCGAGTCATGGATACGAGGCTCCGGATAAATTGAATTTCATAATCGTTTGATGGAATTCTAGCGAACGTATAATAAAACCATAAACATCTGCCGTCACGTAGGTCACATTCGAAACAACAAGCGTGAGCGTTGGGTTTATGCTGGAGCTTATAAAACAAGTGTCGTTGTCCACATTTAACGATTGTGTTGATGTTTAAATTGTAGTTATTTTCAATGTAGCGACAATGCTTTTTGTTGCCTTCCCATTTCGTGTTCTTTAAATAATAATTTGGAAACTTAATTACACTCACAATAGGAAACACTTCCTGAAAGTAAATGCGGTTAGCGATATATGTTTACTGTTTGATAAAACACAAGTTGTATCTGTTTACGACAAGTTTGTGTGTTTTATTTCAGGCCTTTTTGTATAATAATTCGCGAAACATGGGACCCCAAATTGTTGTTTGAAACAAACAACCATTGTTGAGCAACAACACAATACACATTGTCGTGGGCTGATGCTCGCAAAAAAGTGTATATGTTGAGAGCGACTTTTTTCAAAGCCATAGAAACGTTAAAAAACATGCTACGCAAAAAAGAGGCAGTAAGTACATAAATGTGTGGATTTTACTTGTATGTTCACAGGGATGAAATAGTAATTGTAATTGCAAATATTATTATTATGAGTTTCCCAATAAGGGAGGTGTTTTACGTATGCAATTCATCATTTGTTCTTGCATATTTTAATTAGTTCATTGTATCCCATCTCTCAGTCTTGGTATAATTATATCTAGCTTGCTATAAAGTGTCATCTTTAGCGAAAACAATAATAGTAATGGCTTTAACATTAAACCACTTAATTCACTTAGTTTGTAAATGAAAGAAAGCGTTGTTGACGCTCGGTTCGATACAAAATGGTCCCCTTTGTACACGTGATGGTACCGGACAAGGAAATATGGAGTCGTTTAGTGTGTCAGGAAAGTACACACCTTTCACATCCGGTGTCGGTGACATGCGAGTGATATATCGGAACGCCGTGCCGGACTATAATGTTGAACATTATGCCAGCAAACGCAACATGCGAGAATGCAACCGATTGTACTCCGCGAGTGCTGTCCCGCGCACAAGGCAAATCAATCAAATGTGTACGCGTTTGCGATCGCGATAGTGCGAGCTTTCAGCCGACGCAGAACATGGGACGGGATCGATCCCCGGTTGGTCAATAGCCCCGGTTCACATCACCCTGGACGTGGAGGACACAGGCGTGTGTGGGGTGTGGTCGCAAGATTCTACAATCAAACCTAGTAAATGGCGCCATTAAAATCCACTCGCATATGTCAATAGTGATGGCAGTAACAGGACGCGGCGGTTACGTCTTTATGCATGCGTTTAGAAACTGACTCTTCTCCTCGGGTGGGGGCCTCTTTTCCGTTTATTTTTTCTTTTCCTCCCCGTTTCAATTGTGTAAAGGTTCGATGCTGACCACACCATGGCGGCGAGTTCGTCCATCCGTTTATCAACCTCATACATCGATGGGTGCCGCGCAGTGCGTGGTGGAATGCCACAGGAATATATGTTTACGTTGTCGGTCATTCGGCTTAATTTATCTTTATTTGCTTAATGCGGCGACCGTTTACGAACCACGATTGTCGAGAGCGCCCAACGAGAAAGCAAAGAACTGTCGATGAATTTCGTTTGATGCTCGTTGTGTGTAACAGCGAAGGGAACGAGGGAAAAATGATGGGGAGGGATGGCAAGTGATCCGGGGGTAGAGGGTAAGGCTACATACATTAATTGATCTGTGTATTATTATCGTTCGTCTTTCCACCCAACTCCACAACGCTCTCGCACCAGGGGAGTAATCGATGTCTAACAACGAGGCGTGAAATGTTACTATTAAGTTCCTTTCCTTCGCTCTCTCCTTGCAACACACTTTGGAAAGGTTCTTCGGCGTCTTGAAAAGTTGTGGCTGTGGACTTTGTGAAGAGGGCGCGCGCGCGCACACACATATGGGCGTAGATCATGCGCTGGCTTGCATCGCTGCAGCACTCTACCGCAGGACGTGTGCATGCATGCAGCGGATTTAATAAATACGGGAATTAATTCGACGGCTCTCAACGGCCCAGGTGTGTATGTGTGTGCACACACACACGAAGAAGGCTTTTTGAAGCGATTGCCCTTGCCGTCGCAAATGTGAAAGGAAGAGAGGACAGGGGGCGTATAATTTATGGTTTATCGATAATAAATTACGAGCGATTATAATTGATTTAACGTGTACTTGTGCGCGACCCTATAAGGCTACGACCATTTCCTGTCATCCGGGCCCAGGGTGTCGCTATTTTGTCAGCTGCACGCGCTCACAAACTTCCTCTCCCGAGCGATGCGGTCTTGCCTAATTTAACCTTAACAAAATCGCTAGAAATTATCGACATTGCGGTAGAAAGGTATAAAAGCTCGCAACTGCTAATTTATCTACACAATTAGTGCGAGATTTTTTTGTCGATTGCATTTATGCGGCTATGTTGCTTCATTTTGTCTTGATGGAGCATATCGACCCAGTTCTTAAAATAACCGGCCCATGGATTGAGAAACATGCTGTTTGGCTGTTTGTATGCTCGCTGTGTTGAAGAACGCACTTAAGGAGCGGGATTTCATCCGCCTCTTTAGCTCAGTGGTAGAGCGCTGGTCTCGTAAACCAGCGGTCGTGAGTTCAAACCTCACAGGAGGCATCCGTGAAAATTGTTGCAATTTGTTTTTTCTTGTTTTTATCTTATAATATTATTTTACTGTTTACACTCTACGATATAGTAATATTTTAAATTATTTCAACTAGCCGCAAAATGGTGTTTTAAATTGCCATATATCTAAAAAGTGATCTTAAAAATAAATAAAATCTACTTTTTCCCTAACATAATTCAGTGTCTAGAGCATAAGCAATTAAAAAGATTTCAAAATTTGTGTACCAACTGAATCCTTCGTCCTACGAAAGTAAAACAGGCGCAACGAACCCGTGACGCTAAAGAGAAAGCAATGAGATGCATGGAAAACCTTGCCACGTGTTCCTTTTACGAAGCAATTCCGTACGAAGGTTCATTGTGCAACGGTCCTGAACCATTTCTGTGCTACCCGTCAGCATACAACATAACCCTCCCCGAAGGACGTACGTGAATGTTTTGTCATCCCGCGGTCGCTTCACGCTCCCTGCCGGCAGTAATTATGACATTTATATTATTTTGTCATTAATTTTAATATAGTTCCCCCTTCGGCGTTCGGGTTGCTGCCCGGTGGTATGGGTTGTGTTCTTGTTTATCTTCCATTTCGCTTTGCACGTTCTACACACACACACGCAGAGATGGGGGTTTGTTTCGATGCTGCACGAATGCACGTCCTCGGTGGGAGATAATAATGCCCGGGCGTACATTCCCGGGCCGCATTTGCGTTTGATGATCGTTGTCGAAACGAGTAATTTATCAATCAGCATGCAACCCAACCGAAACTATGGGGCAAAATAGCAAAGTTCCACGCGTATGTCCTTCGTTTGGAAAACAATTAGAGCGAGCATGCGGACGCCCATATCATTCCGTGCGCTTTTGTTCGGCGATCGGTTAAATTCAATTTCGCGAGATGCAAATGATTTAAAATTAATTACCAACATCAATCGAATCGTGGCCACAACGGCGTAATGAATAATTCGATTGACGGATTGTGTACGGACAAAATCAATCAAAGTGAGAAAAATTAGCTAAAAATAATTTTGACTCTTCAGTAGATAACAACAATGCCAAACTGATTTGTTTCATTCATATGTAAATAAATCCTCTTTTTTTTAGATATATGATTGGTCATACGCTGTTGGAAATGGAAATTGTTTAACATTTAAACATTTTATTACTTTAGCCAAACACGCGCCTTTGTGTACTAGCGAAACAATTTACAATCGATCGACGTTTTTTTTTTTCATTTCGCTTATGGAAACTATTTCACTTTCGAGGCACAAAACAAGCGCTGATGCTAGCACTGGGGGTTTGTGCGGAATTAGCATTCGGATCGGTGGTTCGTGCCAGTCGCTACTCCATTTGTCACATTCCCGCGGCCATTTGTGCGAATGTCGGTCGTTATCGTGTCACGTACCGGTCGTAACAGTACGCCGGGAAGGAAGCGCATTTGCTTAGCATAAATAACAACGCAACCGTTGTTGACTCTGTCTGGCCGTTTGCTGTTGTGTCGTTGCCGTAGGGGGTGAATACATTTTTCAAATCACACCATACTTTCCAGACAATATTTTTTCACTCCCCAACCATCCACCCATCCACCCACCCAATCCCTTGTGTGTCACTTCGCTCTGGAGGCTGTGGGCTAGACCATGGGCGGTTTAGGAAATTTTTACCATTGTGATAAAATTGCGAGGATTTTTCCGACTCCATACTAATCAGTATGGCTATTTTTTTTACATTTTAAAACAAGCGAGAATCAATAGAGCTGCGAGTGCGTGTGTGTTCGTTCGACATATTATGTGGACAAGTCCCACTGAAAAAAGGCCCAGAATCTAACATCATGAATCTTTAGCACACAACAAGATGAAAAAGAGCGAAATATCTATGTTCGGTTGATAAACCGTTTTGTATCCAACCTATCCGTCCTACTGTATAATCAAGTGTCATTGTTTTGAGTTTAATTTAGATTTTTGTTATTCATAAATGACAGCCAGGCCGTATTGCTAGTTTAATTTAGATGGATATAAAAAAAGCATGTTTTTAAGGATTTGTATCAATTTGATTTAGCTGTGAATTCTTGTCGTCATCTTTAGACAGGACCTATGTCTCAGAGAAGAGTACTGGAACTAAAAAAGTTCTTTACAATCACAGCTTCGACCGTCGCGACAGATGTCTTGAGTGGAGAAGCTTCCACAAGCTGTTAGAATATGGCTTTGAAGATGGAAGATGTTATCATCGTTTGACCCAAGGTAAGGGAAATTTTGGACGAATTCAAACGTGCAATTTTGCGATTGTCATATAATGTTGATAATAATTCATTTATTTTGTTGCAAAGCCTTCAAATTTTTATTGAGGAATACCTGGATTGGGTTAAATATTTTTCATTTGTTTGAAGTCTTCTTCAGATACATATAGAAGCTTCTATTCCACGAACATATTTAATATTTCATACAGTGTAACTAGCCCCAATGTAAGAGCATCCCGAAATGCGCTTCCTATTGACTTTTCCAATCCTTGCTCCAATCTCAATGCCATACCGGGCCAATGTCATGTTACTGCCATAAATAAAATCATGCCGTGTGGATGTAATTTTGTGATAAATGCGCTCGAGCGACGTGTTTCGTTTTTTTTTTTTTGAAGGCACACGTGTAAGACTCAGCCCGTATGGAGCCTAAGACCCAAGCATCGTAACTGCTCTTGCGGGATTGCTGCAGTCGAACTACTTTTTTTCGTTGTTGCTGAATCTCTGCTTTTACTCTGCTGCACGCTGCACGACTGATAGCCCTTTCGTGGTACGTGGTATGCGGTCGTTTGCCTTTCGAAAAAGAATTAGCCAACTGTGCCAACTTGCCTACCGAAAACGACGCTAGTGTCCGTGCCGTTGCAGAAAGGCCATAAAACAATAAAGTACATTTATCTGGTGAATTCGCGTGTACGCAGTAGTTGCATGTACGACGACGTTCCATGCCACATTCCCGGGCAAAACCTTGGATGATATTAACCGCGTGGTCGGACAGCAAAATATGACAACTGCGTGTGCGTCCCGGGGCGGGAAAAGTCCAACGAACTAACGGGGGGAGTTTGGGTTTGGGTTTGGGTTGTGGTGGCCCGCATAGGTGAGCCAAGCACGAACTGGCACGAACGCTGGAACCACGTGGATGGCATGAAACGGTTGACGCACCATTGGGTTACATGATCGGATGATTGTCCACGGTTTATGCGCGTTCGCTGACTGCACCCGGCTGTCAAATGGGAGGAAGGCAACAATGTGGTCGTTCGTTTCCCGTGCGGCGGGTGATGAGAAGCAACAACAACAAAATACATTCTTAGCCTCGTTTTGTGGAAGCTTTCGATTTTTTCTACTATCACACCACATCGTTGCTTCTCGCGTGCATGCCGTCTTCCGGCTGGCTGCACTCTCATAACATTAGCTCCCATTCGGTCCAAGCGTACTGTCTCGCACGGCCTCGTGCTGACATTATTTGATAACAGTGCGAAAGTGAAAAAACAAAACAGGAATGGCGCGTATCGCTAGCTCAGCTTGCGCACATGCCGGCCGTCTACACCGTATGTGGGCTCAAAGATGGTTCGGAACTCGCATGGCGGGCGTCGTCATTTCTCTACATACGGGAACAGATTTCCCGACTAAAACACGAAGAGGAACGGAAGATAACAAAGCGCCGTGGCGAGATGTTCCGATGCCCCAGTATTTGGATGCGTCGGGTGGAAAAACAGACGGTCCGGGGGGTGGTTTATTTTCATTTTCTTTCCCTTCCCGTCAGCTCGTGTTCACGCTGCAATCAAAGCAATCGCGGAAAATGAGCACAAAGTGGCGCACAAAGTAAGCGAAAGGGTGGCCGCCACTCACAATGTGTGTCGTGACGCTGAAGGCCGCGTTATTGTATTAAATAACATCCTCCCTCGCGCTACGGATGATGATTATGATGTACATCAATGCCGGATCTCGGAATGCTTCTTTGTGCGTGGTTAGTGGAGCCATGGTTAAGTCGATCGGTCGGTAGTAAAGAGCTGCACAATTGGTTGGGGTCTGTAGAGGGAATTAACAAGTCTCTCGTAGATTGAAGGGTAATTGGCATTGTGTCTGTTTTGATAAGGTGCACACAGAGTGCACACGGTGCAGTCGTCTGGCATTTCCGCATCAGTGGGAACGGGAAAAATGTGCAAAGCAATGTGACATATGCGGTGGAACATAGCTCTGGTGTAAAGTTGAAAATGTTCCATTATTTCTTAGCTGATGATGATGATGCCCATCGTGTACCTCTACATCGCATTTGCATTGTCAAGTTAACTTTTAATTTCCTATTATTGAGCTTGAAGCTAAACGAGTAGATGTTTGTTAAAAAATCCCAATTGACGGCTAAAATATTGTTATCAGACTTTCAACAAAACACAGTTTTGCACAATTATTATATGAATTGTTTGTTTGTAAGTAAAACCTTTTTTGCAACATTTTTTACATTAACGACCTTTTATTATAACAAATCTGTCAAAATCATGGCTTCATGAATAATTGAAACTATATAGTATTGTTGGCCACCGGTCCACCGGTGGCTAGAGCATTAAATACTGACGTATTATTAAATGATGCCTATTTTGAAATTAATTGAATATTTAAGTTCTCTTGAAGTACCAATAATTACAAAGAGAGACGGAGAATTAAAGGAACTAGCTTTTTTAATTTTATAATGACGCTCATGTCGTATATCCTATAAGAAATTCCTTTAGGTAGAAAAATCGTAGACACTCTAAAAAATATTTAATCTAATAATCGAATCGGTTAATGCCAAAAAAAACTTTGATAAAAACTTTCAACCATAAAAAGTTCTCAGAAATCATCTCTTAGAGCAGTGGGTCTTAGGTTTTGACATCGTCTAAACTAATAAGACATATGAAGGAGTCACTACAGTTGACTTATGATTTTTTACTTATTGGCTATCATTTCTTCACTGATCTTATATGTAAATTTTTCAAAATATTATTTTAAATAAACTTTTATGAGCATGTTAACACTACCGAACTTCATTACGAAAATATTTAACAAACACCCCATTACTTTGGACATTCGGGAGACACATTAAAACAAAACAACTTAAAGTGTTGCACTTGAGAAAACTAACCAATTTAATCTTGTTGAACATCTTAACATGAGTTCCAATCGAGTCCTCTTCTATTCCGTTCCCAAGATCCCGGTTCCCGTGCACACATGGTCGAAATTCGAAAGCGATGCTTTAATAACACTTTCTTAAAAAGAACCTGGTAATTAAATAAATGCAATTTTCATTGCGAAAACCTCTTTCACCCGACGGTTCGCGCGTAGTTCGGGGCCGATTATGCCATCTGTTACTGCGCTCCGTACGGGGCAACACGGCCAAGCAGTAGTTAAGCATGATTGCGACAACTTAAACGCTACACCAGCGAAGAAAAGAACGCTCCGGGAATGGGCCACTTACCGAGATGGTTGAGTGAAAAGCGAAAAATAAAAACTACAACCAATCAGGAAATGGCATTCGGAGGGAGTTAACTATCCGCATCCCCAAACTGTTGTTGCCTCGTAGCACAATTACAGGGTTTGCGCGTAAGGGTAGAAATTGGTTTTGGAGCACTTTTAGAGCCGCAGAATGGAAGATGAGTCGCAAACGTGTACAGCTGCTTCCGCGTACACTCGATAATGACGTTCTGTTCTAATGTTGTCCTTTCGATGCATTCTTTGCATTTGTGAGATTCGAGTTTGAAAAAACCCTTCCAGGGCACATTCACCCTGCTGCAATTACGCCACTCTTGTCCATGCTTGCCCAACATTATCGCCATTGGAACACGGGTTGTCGTCAATGCACAATTAGCTGTCGATTAAAAGCACTCGTTTCTATGGCTGCGCAGATGTTCGAAGCCACTTGCAGCGATTGAAAGTGAGGAGTTCTCGAAGATACCACGTATCACACCATTCAGAGACAGGGAAGCCATGCAGTAAAATTGGTGCCATTGTTGCCCGCAGCTACGACATGATAAATTGAGTGTGAGTCTCTCTTTACTCTGTCGAATTATTTATTCAGTACCGCTAGGGGTGGGAAATCGACACAAGGGCTTCCTTTCTGTCGCTACGCGCAGATCGGAAGAAAAACGTCACTCGACAACAATCATCGATATTTTTTTGTCACCCCGCACACATGTGGTCTCCGGCCTGAATCCACGGAAGCATAAATACCACCATCGCTGGAATTACATTAGTCAAATGTGCGTTTGATAGACAATGTCAACGGCAGCATCCGCACTGGAAGGCTTTCGGGCGCTACGGGACGCAGCTGATTTCGGGAAGTATTAATATTCGTTATTAGGCAAAACGATCGAGATAGCAATCAGCGGCCATACTAAACTGTCCCAACACTCGCACACACACCCACACGTATTTATGGGTGAAATTATAGGCCCGAAAGAAAGCACAAATTTAAAATGGGTGATGTGCGCGCTGGGAAAACTAAAACATGTTCCCACAGGCGTGCACGCACATGACAGTAACACGGGGACCGTCCTGTGTTTGTGGGCGTAAATGTGTCGTGGGGGAATTGTAATTTATGGAAATGCATAAACCGCAAACGAATGCCGCATCGCACAGCGTGCAGAGTAGTGTTTGGCGAACGGGAGGAAAAACAGCAATGGCCGCCGCACACGGGTCCCAGAAGAGGTGGAGTGCAAATTTCCCGCGTGCAGTGGAATAATACATTGATTAATTGAAGCCTTGCTGGAAGGGATGGTTTTTCAGATGATAAACGAAATCTTGAAGAGATGTTGCCGTGTACGCGGATGGAATAATTTCTAAGTCATGTACATGATGTTGCTTGGCGGTCGAATTCTTGCAAATAATTCAAGAACTCCGGGGGCGGTCCGGTGGCCGAGGAGATAAGCGGCGCCAGTCGTAAACGGGCAGGACCGGGGTTCAAATCCCATCCGGACCGTTCCCCCGTAGTGAGGACTGACTATCCAACTACGTGGTATTAAGAAGTCTCGTAAGCCAGAAATGGCAGGCATGACCGAGTAGGTCGTTAGGCCAAAGAAGAAGAAGAATTCAAGAACTACTCCACAATATTATATTGGAGATGTATTATCCAATGAATTCTTGATTTAAGGGTCTCGTTTTGGGACCTCAGTACACCGTGGATTGATACCTAGTAGACTTCACTTCGGGGGGGAACGGTCCGGATGGGATGTGAACTCCGGTCCTGTCGTTTGACGACTGACGCCGTTATCGCTTCTGCCATCAGACCACCCTAATTCATGGCACTATATTTTTCAAATTTCAATACCACAACTCCCAATAATTCTAAATTTACTCTCCATCGTAAATTTTACACTTCCAATTCAACTGGTTGTTGACGGTAACTGAGATAAATCATCTAACCAGCAAATTAAAGCGATACTGGCTTAAAAATCAATTAAAGCTAATTCGTCACTTCTGGTCCAGAACTCAACCGAAATGGTCAACGGCACAGCACACGCCGGGTTTTGCAATTAAGTCTCCCCCGAAGTGTGCTAAATGCATTAACGATCCCATTCGGTAAGTTTCTTCCGCACTGGATTACAACATCGTTGTGGGTTTGTGGGTTGTTTCTCCACACTCCCAACCATGCACTGCGGTAAAACGCATTAGGGCATAATCCCAAACCCGAGACAGGAATGCCATTTCCTAATCTCAACTAGATTAATTTTTATGACCAACTCATCCATCCCGGTTCCCGGTTGTACCACCCACCGTTGCGTGGCGTACAATCGCATCAATCAAGTTGATTTCATGAAATCGCATTTCAGAATCCATAGTAAGAGGGCAAAACCCCGAGGTCGGCTATTTGGGAATGCTGAAAATCAATCACTTCTCATCGATCGTTTCGGTTTCGGTTTCGGTCAGCCGCGTACCTAGTGGGCCAACCGGGAGACAATGAAAACGAACTGCAAAGAGCGAACGAGAGAACCCCAAAAGCGCATGTTTTTTTTATTATTTCGCTTAACCACACGCATGCTGATCAGCGCGAGGTTTCCTGCTCACCCGTGCCTCCAGTGGGCAATGTTCCAGCCCGACAAACAGCTCGGTCCCTTGTTTTATTATGATTGATGCCCCGAAGGCTCAGCGAATTGGAAGCAATCAGTCTCCCCGGGATGAATGAAGCCATGAGCCAGTGCGCGCAAATCGAACGCAACTGTTTGCCTCATCCGTACTGCCGAAGCCATTCCAAATCCGTCCAGCGGGAGAACATGGTGGCTACCCGGTGCGGGAGAGCTTAAGCACGCTGGAGATGAAAAATAAACAGCTGAAGCAGTGAAAAGATGGGCAAACAAAAATACAGCAGTGGAGATAAAAATGCACACGAATCGCAACGGCAAAACGGCCGATCGGGCGGAAAGGAAGTATTGAATTCAACGCGCAAAGCCAACGTCCCCGATCGCCTGTGCAAAGGTTAATTAGCATAAATTTATTAATCATAAATTTTATACATCGCCGCAACCTTTCTACCGAACGCTAACCAGGAAAGCCGTCGGTTTTTTGATTGTACGAATAATTTATACAATTTCATGTTTCTCCTCTCCATAGTAGAAATACGCACACAAGCACATGCTCACGTCCACCTCGGAACCTTGGCGGAGGTCTGTTATTATTATTATTATCTGATTTTCATTCATCAGTCACAGAAGGAAAATCAACCGAATCAATTCCTTCGGTCACCTTTATTTTCGAAACGGCGGAACCGGTAAGGGGTGAAACGGATGGAACTTTCATTCCGATGCCAACGAGAGGGGAGAACAACGGAACGGTGGGCAGTGGGTAACATGTATAATTCATCTTGCCATAAACATAAAATTACGAATAATGATCGATTGTTGGAAATAACAATAAACTATACATTTATTCACAAATTCCGTCCCCGTCCCCGTTGATTGAGGGTTGCTGTGTATGCGGTGGAGTGGAATGGTGAGACACGGGAGGCTTCACGTTCTCGTGTGTGTGAGAGCAAGCCGGCAGATAAGACGCATTCGGGCGTCCCGGGGAAAAGGAGTCGTTAATTTTCCATTTCATTACACCGAACAAAACAACAACCACCATTTTCTCGGCCAATCCACCGATGGGTGAGTATAAATGTGATAATAATGTCACGGGAAACAGGAAACGAAACTTTTTGATCACGGTCTTGCTGGCGGAACAACTGACCGGAGGGACGTCTGCAGGTTAGAGCCGTCTAAACGCACTGAGCCGCAGAAGTTGTTTACCCAAGTGTTTACGGTCCCAGGCAATGGGCCGCATAAGGTTCGAAGGGGGGTTGCATCATTTTCCCTGCTGCTCGCTTGGTTCTAAACCATCTAAGCATCTTGGCGGAGGATAACGTCACGTAACGCAGGGAGATAATAAGACCCATAGTCAATTATTATCATCGAAGGCATCGAGACAACAACAGCACCAATGCAGGGACCACCATGCGTGCGACGAAACGAGCATAAAACTGATGACGAGACACACACAGACGTTTCACTTGTGCCGTACAGCATGGTTTCGGACTTTAGGGAACTCCGAACAAAAAGACAAGAATATCCACCCACCTACTGCATCAGACACCAGATAACACAAAACGGATCTGTCTGAGTCTGTGGGATTTTTGTGGGCGATGGTGGTTAGGCAGCCGTTCTGTAAAAGGGAAAAAAGTTTGTGTTGTTGGAATTGAGAAGAATGAAGATAAATTAAGATGAAATATGTCACCGGCAGATAGTGCCCAGACACTAACCAAACCCCTCACAGTGTGGGTCGTCGACGAACTTGTGCGGAGAAAAGTGTAATCCTTTATGTTGCGCGAATGGAACCTCTACCCAAGCCGATGCATTGTTTATCGCTCTCGTGACGATGCTGATTGTTTTTCCAATGGCTGCCGAGTGCTGCAGACCTGAAAAGAACAAAACTCCCGCTAGAAGAGGCCTCTCCAGAAATACAATCCCGCAGAGGAGTTTAAAGTTGGAATACAGGAAAATTCACCAACCAGCCGAAACGTTTGTGACCTCCGCCGAGTTGTTCGAGTGGGTCCTTATGGTTTTGTATTCAACACTCACCCAACTCACGTACGAGAATTACCTCCAGCAGCGGACTAACAGAGCAACAATCAAGACGAATCATAGACACGAGTTCCCGCAAACGGTCGCTCGCGTATAGTGGCTGTCTCGTTAGCTTACTTTCATTCCGAACGAACCGAAAGCCCCTGGGAGACGCACAGAGAGTAAAAAGGGATATGCATTTTATGGTGCTTTAAAATTGTACTTTTAATTGAAAAATGTGACGTAAATTATGATTCATACTGCTGTGAGGTGCTGCTTCGTGGTGGTGTGTTGGGTAAAGATCGGTCGTTTGAACGACTTTCCTGGCTGGGAACCGTTCTACACACGAGATCTTCGAACGTGGGATGAGGCGAGAATAATAGAAATAATAGTGCTCGTTCCCGTCGTGGGTGTACATCGCCTATGGGATCGGTCATAAGAGAGACGTGGTTCTGAAGACAGGATTATATTATTAACATCAACTTCATTTACTAGAGTCTTCGGTCAAGCGAGTAAAAATGTCAATTAATAGCTATGATATGTCCAGCGTTTAATGAACATATCAAGGAACGATTCATTGGCCGATGCGATAGCGGTGCTCGTCTTCAAACGGCTGGACCGAGGTTCAAATCCCATCCACAGATCTGTTCCACGAATCCAAAAATCGTCTAGTGAAGCCATTATATGGCCGTCGGCATGACCAAACAAATAGGTCGTTACGCCCTACAAAAGATATCCAGCATTTATGTAAGTTGGCTTATATTAAATAGATAAAAGAACTTAAAAAACTTTAAGATAAAAAGGCCTTAATTTATTCAGACAAACTTTCAATATCTGAAAACTCATGAGAGAATGGCACAGCATCATGTAGAACTTCAAAACTAGCACGTTTCTCATACAATCTCGAATTAATTGAAATTCAATAAAATTATATATGTAAAACGCTTACATTACATTGCAATCTCTGACCATCACCATCATCGTTACCAGAATATATACCAACAGTTACGGTTACAGCGCTGAATGAATAATGGATCATTTTGTAATAAAACATCGGCAAATGGATTTCTGTCGGGAACTTGGCCCAACTGGCCGTTACCCGTCCGTCCGGTCCATTACGAGCTGCAGTTGGAGGTCGTTTGCAAAATTTAGAACCTAATTGCTCAGTCTAGCAAAAAAAGCTTCCGACTGAATGTGTATTTCTTCTTGCTGCTTTGAACGCTTGTTCCCATTCGGTGCATTATTATTTCGCTTGCTCATTCCATTCGCTTCCAGTGGAAATCTTGGGAAATATGCAGCAGCATCCAGAGCACAGAAATTTGAATGCCAAATGACCCTCCGGAACCTGCAGTGCATACCATTTATCAGAACTGCACACTGCTAGTTGTAGGGAATTCTTCATTGGAGGATTTTTTTTTTTTGTTGGTGCTCCGGTCGAATGAACAATCCATGGGTTGTGGGATGGGGTGTGTTTCCGATGTAACTGGACCGTCTCAAAATTCCCTTTTCTCCCTTAGTGCGCCGGGTGCTGTAATAAACTGGTAAAATTATTTGTGTACGTCCATTGGGAGTCTGCAGGAAGAACGAATGGACTTCCAACAAATGTAGGAATCTTACCCTGTACTTACACTAGAGTTCGTGGAAACTTGCCCAAACTTGCTGATTATATATTTTTTACAATTTCTGGTATTTATACATTCATTTTTGGTACTTTACTTATAAGTGAGCCTTATGTGTCTAAGTTTGTCTTATCAATAAAAAAGGAATGAGAAATTCTTTCACTTCATCTTATTTGATAGTCATATAATTATTCGTTTGCTGTTTAGCAATAACTTCCATAAACTCATCTTATCGTTAACAGAACCATAATATCGTAGAGCCTAAGTATTCCAGATGAGCGTCATAAAAATCACACACATACACAACACAAACATCATAGGAAAAGGATAGCAACGTTAGCAGCGGCGACATTAGCATGAGCAACTTTTCCCATCAAGCGAACACGTACAACGGAACACGCCATGTGTGTGCCTTGGTCTCGCACTTTAACGTCACGTTGCCGAAAGCAGCATAATCATCGGTTGGCTTTGACGGTGGGATAGCGACCATAAACCCCTACGCGGATGCCATCCCGGAACGGAGCGGAGATTCCAGCCGACTGTGGCGCTAGGATTCCCATGCATGTGAACATGGGAAGAAAGCAGCTACTTTATTTGGTGAGCCCCTTTCGCAGTAGTGTGGCATAGACGGAAGCGAACGTGGAGGAAACTTCAAAATAAATACACCAGCACATGGTCCATAAGCCATACAGCGCGAGGGTAAACATTGTTTAAACAACGAAAAATTTTAATTTTAAATTTCAATATAAGATCATAAACATTCCTGCCGGTTATGGGGTTGTTTCGGTGCACACAAGTCGCTCTTGTGTTCTATACATTCCCCTGGCCAACCAAATGGGGTAAAGTGGTCTGAGCTTTTTGAAATTCTGCTTTGAAGAAGTAGAGAAGCTATCGGCCGCAAATATAGTGCTCTATGGCTAGGGTTTTAGTTGAAATATTTTTGTGAAACTGTTGGATAATTTTGAAAGGCAAGTGAATCATTGCATATTATTGCAAGCCCCCAGGTGAAGCGAAAACCCAAATATCGCACTATGCTGATGGAGCGGAACTGTAATATTGTTGTTATTACCCGTGCTACAATAACACGACGATCTACCCATCTGTTCGTTTCGCAGCACAAAGACAACGGACGACACAATAACACAAGCGCATAACAAGTGGAATGTGAAAAGAATTCCACTCAAAACATGTACACTCGGCTCTATCTCGGGCGACCGAAATGTTATTGCAGGCGTTAGCTTGGCCGACAACATTCCATCGTCCGCTGAGTGCATCGGTTCATTTGGTTGATTATTTGCACAAATAGCATCCTCCGTTCGATCAATCATGCCGGTGGGTAAGGTTCTTGCAAGGTAACCACAACGGGGGTTCCACCTGCCCACAGCCGGGGTCGGTCACTGTGCAGACGTGCTGAGGTATGCAGCACCGGCATATACCACAATGCGATTAAACCGACTAAAAATACCCTCATCAGCAGCAACACCGTCTACCAACAGCAGAGACAGCAGCGTCATAATCAACATCATCAACGAACGATTGTGGAATTGGGCTGAGCGCCGCACTGCAGCAGAAGGCAAAAAAGAAACCTGCATTGAACATTGGCCAGTGGACGAGGCGGGAAATGATGACTACCACTTTTCACGTGCGCCATAATGTGGTCATTTTGATAATCAGGCTTTCCGTGCCGTAGCAGACTAATGGCAACATACATATACATGGCCCTATTGCCCAACCGAGGATCAGCTGGCGTTCTCATTTGGTTGATTTCTTCAAAGTTTGTTATTTTATTTGAGTGGCTTGGGGCTAAGGATGGGAATAACAACTCACTAAGGTGCATTGATACTGAGTTAGAATGAGTCACATTTATAAGCAAACTCTTTTGAGAATTATTCTTGAAAATTCAACTAAAAAACTCGTCAGAGGTCTAACATCGTTCAAGAAGGGAAAGGAAGGATGGAACTCATTTTTCAAGCCATGCGACGGTTACATTGTGTTTTAAACTGTACCTCTAAATTGACTTTCGAAACGTAATGTCTGCTTAGTAACTTTCAGACCTCATGTAACTTATTGAAATATTGGAAATGGACTGGAAAATACTGTATTTCTTTTTTGAGTCATATCTCTCATGAATGTGACTTTTAACTCTTATATTGTGACTCTCTTCCATATCGTGGAGAGGCTCGGTGAACGAGGAGAAAGCGACTCCGGTCTTAATACGACAGACCCGAGGATCGAATCCCATCCAGAGACCGTTCCTCCGTTCGCAGGACTTTGACTATGTTGTAGCGTATAAATTGAGGTCACAGTTGCCAGAAAATAGTAGGAGAAAAGAGAAAACCTCTTGGTAGTTGTTGTACAACTTGTATGTATTATTACAGTACCAGAGAAGAAGAAGAAAATTGTGATTCTTTTCGATAACTACTACCAACTCAATTGTGAATTAACTCACGAGTCAACATAACTCATATGTGTGTGATGAGTGTTTTATAACTCACGTATGGTTAAATTTTCAGCGAGTGTAAAATGAATTAAATGACACTTCTTTGATGAGTGACGACGTAACTCATGAGTGAAAAATAAGATCCTTATAAGACAGATTTAAAAATTTATTATACTTGGGAAAAAATCGTTTTCAACTTCATCCAAATTTTAATTATTTATTGCAAAAAAATCTTGCAAATCTTGCTGCCAACCAAACAAAATAAAAGACCAATTGTTCCAAAGCATATATTTTTTCGGAACGCAGGACCTCCTTCTGTGAATTCGATCGGCCAAGAACGGAAGCTGCACAAGCAAACGATTTATTCATTATTTACCCAGTTGTTTTCTATCATAACGTTTGCCCATTTCCGGCGGTTGCAGCGAAGTGCAGTCCACATGAAATGGGCCGGAATTCTATTAAAATTTAAAAAATACACACAAGTATACACAGCGCTACGGTGCTTGGTGCATTTCTATTTTGTTGATCTATCATCCACTGTGAAAATAATACGTTCCATTCGAGTATTCCCCCTTTTTTTTCGTTGGCTGCATTTTGGCCTGCGGTGCGGAAAACCACTTACAGCCAATCGGGGAAAAATAAATAACCGTTCAGTGTGGCGCGCTAAAGGCACACAAACAAACAATTCGTCCCGACGAAACGAACTGCTGCAAAACCGCATCGAACCTTTCGAACTGCCGGCCACCTGCATCGCGTCAACGTGCTACGGTGGGTGCGCATTTCACAAAATAGACGAGAGAAAGCGTTCGTTCAATTTGCGATGACAATTTTTGTACCGAAATCAAACTTTCTTGCCAGCCGATGTCCAGATGGAAGCGTTCTGGCGGAAAGTGTTGTGGACATCGAAAGATATAAAATGTCTGGGTTTGTGAGTGCCTGTTTTTGTTGTGCTGTGATTATGCTAATGCTGGAATAGATTTGCAGTCAATTTCTGAAGAAGCGTATCCAGTATATGACAGAGGTTGGCAAACTTCGTGAGACAAAGAGCCAAATTTTATTAAAAAAAAAACAAATTTAATGGACTTTGAAAGGACTTAGTCATGAAATTTGGTACTCAAATTTAAAATATGCATCTGAAAAATTCCCTTAAACAATCTATTCGAATCTATCACACATTCCTAGTGTTTGTTGATTAGTTGATATTTAAATAGTATTGGAACACATATAAAAAATATTTATTTTGTCATAAAGTGGGTATATGTAACCAATCAAGGATTTAATTTTTTTGTTCCTTTTTTATTTTGAAAAAAAGCCCTAACCATATTGCTTGATAGTATTTCCCAATTCATGCTAGTTTAATTCTTCCTGATATTCAACGAGATAGTTCTAATTCTTTATAAGCTGCAGAGAGCAGGATTTATTCATAGTTCTGCGATTTTCTTTATCTAAATGCTACCAGCTAGTAATTCTTCAAAATATATCAAAGTGCTTATAGAATGTAACTAAACATGTTATTTTAGATAAGCCTAGAGATCGCAATAAAAAAAATGTCTAAAAATATTCCAAAAAATTCAGAGTTATTACAAAATGCTCAAGAAGCAGCTAATTCGAGTGTAACTCTAATTTCTATCAAAAGTATCAGATAGTTTAATATTAATCAATTTGAGCGGCTTGCGACTCACAAGATGTTTGCCGACCACTGGTCCAGGCGCACGGGATTTGCGTCGGACATGGGTTGCAGTGTGTCCTGTGTGCAAAGCCGGCACGGCATCTTAATCGGCTTATGAAAGACCTTTATCGAAACTGAAGACATAGCTTTATTTTATTGGCATGTTTTGCATTCGAAATTATGAACCAACTCTCGATGGGGAGCTCGGAGCTACTTGATAGTCGATTATGAATCATTCCCATCGAATCGGTGAATAAGAAATAGTAAGTGGCTATTTTAAAAGATAAGTTTTTTTTGTTTGCTGTTTGGTAGCTCGGTGGGAAGAATTAATAGAATCTGTCACCCCAATTTCCTAGTGCCCTTTTGTGTTTGTGTGCTGATTGATCGGAACCATCTTGTACGGGTGCTTACAGCACGGTCGCCACGTCAATGGATGGGCCACGATTGGATTATTTTGCATCTCAACGAGTCCGTTGTCCCAGTTTCCTGTTCGGCGATACCGTCAGCATCAATAAAAGCGACTTGATTGATGCATTATTTCATGCTCCGCTCGTATGTCCACGGACACACCGGTGCTCAAGCTAGCCCCCCAGTTCCAGCCTAGCGCCTTCGTGATAACTGAATTTAAATGTCCAATTACGTTCACTGGCTTTGGCGTTTTGAATGCAGCAACAGTCCTACACGATCAAGCGGAAGGATGAGGTGGGTGGTGCGGGAACACACGAACCTTGATTTAAATTGATTAACACACCCGGGCGCTGTATTCGCGGGACGCAAGCAAAAGTACACGCGCACGCTCCCGACTATACTTCCGCCCTACGTGTACTACGTGAATGAAGCAAGGAAACGATATCCTGAAGTTTTCAAAGTTGGAGACACAACTTCGCGCTCCCTTTTCGGTAGACGAAGACGAAGGCGGGAAAAAACATGAGAACATTAATTTTGATTATCTTTTCTGCGTCGGTTCGCGCGTGTATGTGTGTGTGTGGTTCTCTCGTTCCCGTCAGCATTGATCTTATTTTGCACTTCTTGCCGTTTCGTTACATCTACGCAGCGGGAACTGACATCCGTACCGAATCGTGCCGCCCCATGGCTTTAGCCCGAGCTGCTATTCCTTTCCATCAATGTTACCTCGTTATGATGCTGCTGCTGCTGTTGCTTACTGTCGCGACAGTCAGTGCCTTCGCTTTCGTTCTAAAAGACCTCCGAAACACGCAGACACCCGTGGTAACTCTCACGCTGTACGGGGCCTGCGACTACCGTTTGTCTCAATTGTTACCGACGGCTTGTCAGCGTGTGTTGCGCTGCTACCATTCGTATCGGTCACATAACAGTGGCAATCGCAATTTGGGTTATGATTTTATTTATCCCTGCCCGGGTATGATTTATTGCCTGCATTCTGTTTTGGACAATAACAACCGTGAGCACAAAGTTCGGTTGTGTGTGTTTTTTTGGGAATTTGTGGCATGGATGTAGAACGGATGCGAACGGATAGAATTAGCCAAGAACTAAAGCAGAAAGGTATGTGAGATCTATAGCAAGTTGTAAATAAAACAGATGATTACTAAACACGTCTTGAATAAAAGAAGTTCGTCAGTAATAGCACTCGTGACATCGATCCAAGAGCTCAAGTTACCACAATCTATATGTACCAAGTGGCGGATCAAAAGATAGGCTATCAAAGACCCCGAAAACACTCCAAACCTCCCTATTTCCTTTGTCAGATATGGTGTGGTCTCTATGGCAGGTCTAACAACTGTTAGAGCACCCCGACTTCCTTGGGCGTGACCTCCAAGAAGTTTCAAGCCTCCACTAACCATGGATCTGAAGGCAACGCCTCAGGCAATTCTTCTCACAAAAGTCGTTGAGATGGCATGTTCCTGCCGTGGGTTGGAAAGTCACATCTCTTACGAATTGAAAGGTAGCTGTCATGCTAGAGACCTGGGAATATAACTTGACGTGAATAAGACGCTAGAAAACTAGAGGACCAAATACTTGGCGTACATCTTCAGGACAACAGTTCCTTCGTTTATCACTTCTATTGCTCAAATTGAGAACATTCACCAGATTTCCTCTTGACGAGACCTCGCCAATCTGCCATCGTATGCTGCAAGGTGCCGTCTCCTAGATCATATCTCCACAGTTACATTGCTCAAACGTCATTCACTTTGAGCCCCATGTCTACCGTGTTTCACGATGTCTCCGAAGGCTAGACCTTTCTTTAACTGTTGTATCGTTCTGAGACAGTGCATGTAAATAGTTACACCTCAAATAGACATCCAGGCTCTTTGGAGTTCAATTACCATCAGATAACACTAAAGTCACAACATTCGAACACTTTGCCACTTTAGTCTTCCTGAGACAAACGTCGAAAGGGGCACAACACAAAAACTCACATGAAATGCTTGTCAGATAGTGCAAACTTTTATTGAAACCAACGAAAAGATGCTGTCCTGCCAAGCGTTTACTGCTTGATTCGATTCATTCCGCGTTCCCAAGTGCCTCCCGGGAGAAATGCTGTGGGCGCTCTGGATGTTCCCGGAAGGCTAGACGTGTCCATCTGCTGGGTGTACGAGTTAGTAGCCACGCCTGTTCATAGCTGCCTGGATAGGCCCCAAGTTTCTGGCAGCGGCAGCCGCGCTTGCGAACTGGATTGTAGCCCTACCACGGACTCCATTGACGTTCGTCAACACCAACGTTCTTCCGACCTGTTCGACTTTGGCGGCACTTGCGAACAAGATGGTGGCCAGGAGGGAGAGTAGTACGAAGATTGCTTTCATCTTGGAATGAGAAAGTTCACGGCTAGCGGTTCGACTGGAATGTGTTCCTTAGTTCGTGAGTGCACAGATCGCTACTTAATCCATCCTGGGCGGTACGTACGGAATTTATACCCAGTTCTGGATGATCCAACCATGTATTACGGTCATTCATACGAGGGGTTGATCTACTCCGACGGTGGCGCACAAATATTTGCACGGTTTGAAGGACATTGACGTAAAGTTACCGACAACACGGGGATGCTTTGTACAAGCGCTGAACAGGAATTGGGGAATAGAAACAATAAACGATTGTAATGGAAGTTGTAAACAGACGCTTTAAAGCTATAATGGTACTATTTTACGTATTTGATCGTGAAAAATGACGAGTAGACTAGGGTCTTCGGAAATTCAGTCATGGTAGGACTGTTTATTCATTTAAAGGTATATTAGATTTGCTTATCGAATTCCAATATACATAATGATGCCCTCTAGACACCTCTTCCGTGAAGGTGTAGATCTCATGTAGAGTTGCTTCTACTTAATGGTTTGTTATTGATCGAAATTGAGATCTAAACATAGCTTTTTCGGAAAATGGTTCTGGAACATTGCCAATTCAAGTATATTCTCCGAAAGTTGGCCCCAGCTGACTCATTGGTTGTTATCAAGCAAATTGCAAAACTGAATAGCCTTCGAACATTTTAAAGCAACGCGAAGCGTTTTGACCTGAACGACCTACGACAAACTATCGAACATGATCTATCAACGTCTGTGTCAGTGACAACCCACCAAACACGCCCCAGATACGCAACCACTCCAAGGACTCGAAGAATCGACTCGGATGGAGATTCACATCATCCCGGTTGGTTGTCCAATAAATAAAAGGTGACGACGATATATGATTGCACCTTACTGAGCTGCGTTTTGAGAGTGTGATGTGAACCGAAAAAATGTCCACCCATCGTGTGGGGAGCCATTCCCAGAGATGGAACGCGAACTGCAGCGCATTGGTGCTCACAATCTTTAAACTCACAGCAAGGGGAGTCCCATTGGCCGTGCGTTGATTGATATTTTAATTAAATTAGTCCCGGGCGTGTAGTGTACTGCTCATCGATATTTTTACAGGTTGTCATTCTTTTCTCAGGAGTATTACCACAGGGTCTTGCAAGTGCAGACGACCAGAGGAAGGTGATCAATTTAATCAATCTCTTTCGTTTCCGGTCGAATGGCCCCCTCCCGGTACATTCTGCTTGTATGTATCGATTGTTTGGGTAAACAAAAGGACCGTCCCTTACAAATCTTTCGGTTGACTTCCTTGCAGTATGCGCTCGAAAGTTATACGGGAGTTTTATGTGTGATTTATAGCATTACTTTGTGCTCTGTTTGCACAAACGCATTGGAAAAGGTAAACATTTCTTTATTTAACCACAAACTTTATTTCCTTTTCGTGTGTTTGTCTTCAAGCTACGTGGTTCTATTATCCAATTGGATTGTATTCTGAGGTTCCTTGGGATATTTCCTCTTTCAGAGGCGAATCTTCTCTGCTTCCTACCTCGACTGCTTACCACCATGATATTATTATTGATGTTCTTGAGCATAAAAGCAAGCTAAACTATCTGAACATTGGAGAGAAGAATTCAGAGGCGAAGTTTAGACCAAGTCGTCAACGTTTTAGTCGAGGTGACCTATATGATATGAAGACTATTTTTTACTTCTTTGTATAATTTGATTTTTTTTGTGCGTCACAACCTTTTTAATTAAAAAAAAAACGTACGAAAAGGTTGGTAAGATAAATTAATAACAAAACGTCCAAGATTCAGGACGGTTATAAAAATACCAACACAACATTTTATGATACTTCCATTCCTTCATTGCCTTTTGGGAACAATTTGATGCAACTAGAGCTGCAAGAGCTTCAAGTTTTTTTTTCTCGATTCAGGATAACCAAGGTTGTTCACAAGACTTTCTAAGGTTAAAGGTACATCAGTGAGTTCCTCGCCTTCCATATGTTTTCGATTTCTCGTATCATCTAATCTGATCCACAGCAGATAACATGGTCTCTTTAGGATGTTGGACACTGGAATTTAAGAAAAAATGGATAAACGCAATGTGTGTAGGGTCCTGTAGTTGGATCTCATCTCAAACCTAACGAACGAACGATCGAGAGGTGACAGATTAAAGCTTACGATATCCAATACTCATACCAGCGCATCCTGCAATATACTTCTCAAAGGATGAGTTTTAAAAGGACCCAAAGTAGAAAATAGAAAATAGAGATTCCGTCGGTTCGAATAGCGAAGTAAATTTTTTCCCTACATTATGACTTCTCGTACGTTTAAAGGACACTGGAATACCTTTTCTGCCTGTTACCAATGGCAATATGCTGCTGATACCCTTCGATAGGACGGTATGTTTCGTTGGAATTCATTCCGATCGATTATGATGGTCGTACGAGTTCATTACACCGTCTGGACAGTAGAATGGCCTCCATCCATTCAATGCAGTCCGTTTAGCAATTACATAAATATTTCACACACAAAACCATGAACCCCTTGTGTTTGTCTTACTGTGGGTGGTGCATTTTCCCGATGCCGGATGGTCATATTACGGAATTTGAATAATTCATGATGTTGCTTATGAGATGCATTTATGCTTTTGGTCTTCTGTAAGCATATATTGGAACGGACGAAAAAAAAACCTTTGAGACGGTGGAGTTTGTAGAAAATAATTGCAATTGCGAAGGGAAACTAGCGACTCCTACTCCAAAAGTGATATTCTTCTACTGATGAATGATAAATTAACTGGAAAACCAATTTAGTTTTTCGTATCTCGCAGGTGTATTCCACAACCTCCGTATGTTGTATATTCAATTCTCCAATGTACCTGAGCTACTCTTTAAGGCAAACGCAACGCTCGTGTATCAAAAGCATTCCCAACCCGTTCCGTGTGCCTGTTATAGCGACCGTAACAGCAGTGGGAAATCAGACGAATCGATAAATCTTCTCGTGTGCTTTTGTCCGGCCCTTTTGCACGTTCTTTCGCCCGAGTCTTGTGCCGGTCAGGTCAGAAACACGTTCTCGGATGCTGCCGGTACACACCGTACAGATATTTCCGACACACAGAAGCCGATACTTTTCCCCAGACTTCGAATCAGTCAAGAGATGGGTGTGTGTGTATGCATGATGCAACGTGACCAACATTCACTCTCTAGGGGATGTGACGCCTACCGCAACTGTAAACCCTCGGGCATCGGACATAGAGCACAGGTTTTCCGCATTACCCCTATGCTGACGTGCCACCCCTAAATCAAAACATTATAAACGATCTCTCATCGCGTGGCAGACGGTTCAGTTGCGTCTTTCCCTATATCACTTTCAACCCTAGCGACGGCGCTTTGATGAAGCAAAAAAAGAAAAGGGAATGTACCCCCGGGCAGAGGGAAGCGAAAGGTAACGGACAAAACGGCAAAACAAATGCACGTACCGTGGACAGATTTATGGTACCGTCGTAGGCTAATAACGTTCTCGCTCGTGTTGGTTTAATGGGGGTTGGAGGAGGGTTGAAGGGGATTAATAATAAAACGATCGTTCACGAAAGCATGAATCAATCGTGATGTGTCGGGAAGGGCAGGGAAAAGAGGTGGTGAAGAAAGGGACAAAACAAATTGAGAATCAAAACAAAACATTACGACACAGTGTGGCATAGAGGGGCGGTGTGAGAAGTAGTAAAAAGTTTTCAGCGACGTGGAGATGCCGGGGATTGAACCCGGGACTTCTCACATGCGAAGCGAGCGCTCTACCACTGAGCTACATCCCCGTGTCGAAAGCCGGGCGCTCAAAGCCACTTTTGATTGCAGCACCAATTGCATGAAGCGACAACAAGCATTCACAATTCTTCTAACATAATCTAATCAGCGATTAGCATAAAAATAACGCATCTTTTCCGAAGGAGAATCATTAATCACAATCAAACAGCATGAAAATTCGCTAAGGGCTGCGACAAAAAACTTGCCCGACGAGGATGGGATTCGAACCCACGCGTGCAGAGCACATTGGATTAGCAGTCCAACGCCTTAACCACTCGGCCACCTCGTCACTGTAGATGCCGCTCGTTACGATAGAACGAGAGCTACCGGGCCCTGGGATAACAACCAACGGTTCACCACTGCTCATCCCAAATGGGCCGGAACTTGTCTGAGAGCGAGTGCTCGCTCGATGTTTTCTGCGGAACGAATCAAAATTAGCTTTGATGTTATGTCTGCCGTCTGTTTTTAGCCCAACGTTCCCTTTGCATCGGAATCACGAAATCATTCATCCCTATCCAATATCCTGTGAGAGAGAGTGTTCGTGGCCGGGCAATGTTTTTTTTTTCTTCTCTATCCTCTGGAAGGAGGAAAACGAACTCGATTAAAGCATAATGCTATAATAATATTATCATCTCATTCTGAACGAAAACATCAAACGATGTTGCATCCTTGGTGCGTTTCTTTCTGCGCTCTAGACGCAACCGGAAAAGGATTCCTTCCATTCATTAACAGCATGTTCTGTATTGTTAAATTTCGGAAAATATTTCATGGTTTATTTCTTTTCATTTTCTCTTTTCAGAATCAGAACTTCATCTCCAATTTCGAGTTTGAATTCTCAGAACATCAGCCAGAGACCATAATTGGTACGAAATGGAAGAGTTTGTCCTTTCTTCATATTTGAAGATATTATTATTTACACAACCATTTTATATTAAGTACTACATGTCAAATTCCGTGAATCCCAGTTACGCTTCTCGAAGATAAACTGCGCCAAACGAGGCGTAAAGTTCATCAGTATATGAGCTACGAATTCGTGTGTTTGAACATCAACATCAGTGAAGTCCTAAAACATCAAAGGGCAATTGCCTTTCCCCATCGGAACCGAACAGATTACACGAACGTGTGTGGCTTCCCGGTACTGAAGCAAGCTAAATTGTGTTTGCTTAATAGTTCTCTGGGACTTCCGTTCGGGAGGATGCATCGCCAGTTCCAATATGGACTCGATAAACATGCTACTCAAACACGCTAGATAAATGTTAATAATAATCCAAATATTAAGGCACATCCATTCCAATCAGTTGTGCCGTGTGGTTCAGACGCTTTAAGAGGAATAAATTCTAACTTTACGTTCCGTCACATTGAACAATTTGCTTGACATATCCTTTCATACAAATTTCCTGCAACTGCTCAGACACTCACTTGAGACATAAATTCTAAAAATCTCAACCATTCGCTTTGCAGAAATTCAAAACTTTTCCTCAATTTGGCGCGATGGAGCTAAACTATCGCAAACAGTGCGGATTCGGTAGAATTTCGGCAAATGGTTTGTGCATCCGGTCGATTATTGCCGGTGGGGTGCTTCGCTATATACCAACCATACATATACAAAGCTGGAATTATACTCCGTGTGCATCTTTTAGCTGACATGGTAAGAAACTTTGGTAAGACACCAACCTGCGGGGGATTTATCTGTGGAATGCGCGTTTCTTGCCAGCGATGGCACACGATAAGCAGGGATGCGTCTTTCGCCGTACGAAAATCCAATAACGCGCTCACGTAAACTTTTACTTTGACTGTTATACCAGGTTTCTTGTCTGCTCGGTTGAGAATTTAGCCTTCGCAGAGAAGGACTGCCTGATGGTGTTAACCCGACTCACGAACCCCTTTTCGGTGTTAAGTGATGACGTTGCGCTATTTGCAATATTCCTGGCACGGCCATGGTACGAATAATGCTCTCTTGCGTAGCAAAATTCCAATTGATTTCATTACTCTGCCCCGAGGAAGGTTTGGGCCAGAGCTACGTCATACAAACACCTTGCAGAAGATGAAACTTATTACGGTTGGAATTTTAATACTGGAACATTTTGTGGAAGTGCATGTAAAATGTTACGAGAAGTTTAGTGGTGAACATAATAAATCAAGTTTTTGGTCATTTCCTTCCCTGTCGGTTACGTTTATCAGTAGTTTGCAAACAATATATATTCATATTCCACAAATGAAGTCTCTCCGCATACCGTAGCTATCGATTCCATCCGCACTGGAGCAAGAATTGGGCAACTTACAGAAATAATAAGATACGAAATTCTGCAACCAACTTTGCCAGCGGCTAAAGCTAAAAGTAAGCAAATACTCACAAACACACACCAGAACGCCAGAATGTTGTCCCAAAGGGATTTTCCTCCCAGCGAACCTTTGTGCAATATGTTGAGCACTGTGGAAGCGGCCGGAACGGGCAAAAAGCCGGCAAAACCCTTCGGCAAACATGTGTTTCGGTAATAAAGTGTCGTTACGTAATTGCAAAACACGTTCGGTCGTAAAAGTAACGAAAACGACCAAATAGAAGACATACAGACACACAAGCTACACACATGCACCCTGCGGCCACCGGAATGCTTCCAACCACACGTTGTGCAAAAGGCCACACCGTCCGGCAATAAAGGGATCGCGAATAATAAAATGGCACTCGGATGTACTGGGGACTCCGAGAAAGTAGTAGCAGAGACAGAGAAAGACACAGACACACGTTATAACTGGCAAGTTTGGCCCGTTTTTGTAAAATGTACACCAAAGCATCCAAGGCAAAACTGCACACAGTAGTAGCAGCTGAACACCGGTGATGCTGTGGCAATGTTGTGGGACGCCTTCCGTTTGGACGATGTTTCCATTCTTTGCCAGCAAGCGCGCGCTTGCCACTTGGCAGCACAAATTTCGTACAATGCGCACTCACTAATACCTGTCTACCTTTCGTTGTGTCTGGGTTTGGGGGGAGACGAACAGCATTTTTCGTTTTAATTATTCCAGCTCCCAACTGAAGATATTCTTTAGACCGCATCCTTTTCTAAGTCGGTTGCCCGGGAGTTTAGGAATGTGTGTGGGGAGCGCATGTTTCTGGATGGTCGGTGTGCCGCCAGTGGTAAAAACCACAGGTTCGCGATGGAATTTCGTTCAAGAGATCGCATAATAATTGGAATTGAGTTTAATGAAAATGGCACTCACTTCTTGGGGGAGTGGGGTTGGCATTTTGCTGGACAGGAAGCAAACTTTACACAAAATAACTTCTTCTCAGATGTGGGAAGAGAACTGTGTCGTATGATCGTACACAATTGTTTCGTCAGGTGTACAAAATTTATATGTACAATGAAAGGGTTTGGTTATTTCGTCAGATGTGTACTATATTAAGAATTATTTCATAAATTAGTTATATGTTAAAAGTTGTATGACTGCCAGGGCCCGCAGAAGTGTAGCCAGATGTAGTGAAGACCTTGCTGCGGGAAGATCGGTTCGGATGAGATTTTGGTTCCGGTCCGTCTTGTGAAAGACAAGCGCCGATACCTCTTTACCACCGGGCCCATAACATTAGTAAGTGGTGGAGGACTAATATACTAGTAGTCGAAATTTACAGTTATCCATTTTCGTATTGAATATTTCGTACATTGAATATTTCGTATTCCAAAATGTGTATAAAGTTGTAGAAAAGTTTGGGAATACTTATAAGTTAATCTAATTGATTATAGCATCTCTGCAATGGAGCACCTAGTCTCTTAGAGGTCGCAAATGGAATGACAGTTAGAGATAGTACCAATATCCAGAACAGACGAAGGACGTTTAAGGAGAGCCATAGTTGAAAATCTTCGGAGATCTTCGGAGGAGAAATGAAGACAATGTAGAATTAAGATGGCCTCCAACATTCACGTTTGCTTCAAAAGCGAATTCGGAACTATAGACCGTAGAGTTTGAGAGAAGGGGTTTTAGGGATGATTTTTAAACACTGAACTATCCACAAAACTTAGGGGCCCCTCAGAAAAAGGAACCCTTGGCCCAACTCATCTCTGGTGTGCTATAGAATTTGTGAGTGACTTTAAAAATTTTGTTCCATAGAATCATTTTCAAAAGAAACCCTAATTCCACTTCCCCGAGCGCACCGCATCCAATTGAAGCGTTTGTCCCTTGATTAGGTTAATCAATCAATTTACAGCTCGTACGCAGAGATACTCCCCGATAATTTAGCCATCTGCTTTGATTCTGACGCTTTTTATTTTTCCCCTCAACTGATGGATGCGCCAGTGAATCAAAAATTATCGCTCTTTGTCTGGGTGGGGTTTTTTATATATAAATAAAAACTCCAATTATGCACTATACCCATCTTCCTTTTAGAAAAAAGGACGTAACATCTTAAACAAGAGCCATCAATTTTGGAAATGAGCACATAATTGTACACTTTCCTGCTTAAATAATCATCGCTCTGGTACAATGAGCGCCAAATTCCACCTAGAAAAGCAATCAGCTGACATCTTTGCAACGGGGTGACATCGGACGTCGGTGCTGCTCCGGTGCTCCAATCCTTTTGAACCAACAGCAATACGGCAAGTTTGCTCCTCGTTACCGACCAATTCATCCGTGTCATTTATCATTTTGCTCACGTTTTCCGGCCGCAAGCAAAGATTCGAAAGGAATATTCTCTGATTATGAGGGACGCGGAGGATGCTGCAAGCAACCCGCGAGGGGTTTATTTGAAGTCTCTCGTTCTCCCTCTTCCTCTCGGTTCGTCCCATTTCAAAAGGCTCGTCCATCGTCCATGAATGTTTCCATTCCGCTCGGGTTGCGTTGTATAAAAAGGGAAAGCAAAACGTGGTAGATAAATCCAAATCCTCTACTCCGTAGGAAGTCACCGGTTTCCCGCATCCCGAACGGTCACAGCAGCAGCAGAATGGTGAAAAACAAGAGAAAGATTATTTATGACAGTTTTCAGCGTTTCAAATTAAATTATGAAACATTGGATGTCCCCATAAATTCATTTCATCCTTCCGTTCATTCCGGTACCGGGGGTTTTCACCGTACCGGAAGTCGCCCTGGAGGTTGGTTGGACGGGACTGCTGCTGCTATTGCTGACCGGAATTGAACCCGAGTACCGGCCCCTAGTTCACACTGTACGAACTACTGCACGTCAGAAGCATTAAATTTATAATTCCATTTTCAAATCCTTGAGGCCACTTCCGGGACGTTCCAAAAAAGGCGGTTCCATCGGTTGCTCTGGGCCTGGAGTCGACCGTCAGAAGAAGTGGTTGCCTGGAGCAACTCCCTCGTTGAAGTTGCACGTGACGGTGTGGTTCATCCCTACGGTCGTTCCCATTCGAAATCGACACACGACAAATGACCACTTAATTAAAGGTCAATGTTTCACAAACTCGCACGCAACTCGTAACAGAGGCCAGCTCCGAGAAAGAAAGAAAACATTTCCCGTCACGTGTCCCGAAGCACTCAGTGGTTCTCCTCTAATCAGAGGCAGCTTCTTCACAGGATAATCCTATTTCTCCGCTGCCGGAGCTTGTGTGTGCGAATCGTGCGATGATGATTGTAGTTTCCAAATTGGACGACTTGCCCCATGTTACCAGGATGGAAGGGCGATTGAACCCCCAGCTACGTCAACGCCTTAGCAAACAAAAACTTTGTTGCCGCACGACCGAAAGCACAGGGCCGACTCGTTCAATCAAACTCAAGCGTAGGATTTTCCTTCAGACATTACAACCCCTGCGCTTCAGAGTCCCGCGCTTCAAGGGGCAATAAATTCAATGCGAAGGGAGTGCCCGAATGCGAATGGGAGTTCCTGGCAACCCTCGGTGTTAAACCCAGGCCCGCGTACGTACGAAAATTGCCAGATCGGAAGGATAAATATTTATCAAAACTGTCGACGTTCAAATGATAATAGCCGTGATAATGCCTCTTAAGTGTTGCCTCCACCCGGGTACGTCTTTCCCGTGTTGGGAGAACCGCTGGGGGAGATGAAAAAGCAGAAATTCCTCCAGTAAAAGAAGCAAGTGATGCGGAACCGTGGACCGAACTCTCTCTTCTTCGCAATCGGACGTCATTTCAGGCACGTTCGTGTCATTCGACGACAATTTATCTTCAGAAGCTAGAATAGACGAGGCGCAATATATCCCCTCCCATTCGTGGAAATGTGATCAATTTGGGAAACCCGCGATTTCGTTAGTATAGATAGGGCCAAAGGGTTTGCGTATTAATCTCCTGTTTATACAACCATTGCGAGAGAGGTGCGCTAATGAAATGAACGATCCCGGTGCGATATTCACACTTTTTGATGTGCCGCAGCACCTGGAGCGGCGTTTTAATTATGCATCGTTTTCCATCAAGAATGATTCTTGTAAAGCGATTGTGGATCTTTCAAAACTGTCCCCTCTGACATTCGGTGACAGAATGATGGTTTTACAAGAAAATGTCAGGCACATCAGCGCACCGTAACGGCTTTAATCTCGTATCATTCCGTTCACAGTCAAAGAAGCGTGCAATTCCTGTTAAGTTCAATGGGAGTTCAAGGCACAGCTGGAATAAGTATCAAGAACCACAGCTGTGTCTGCCATTCCCGCTTACAACGGCGTCAACGACCCGCTTCCGGAATACGTTATCGTTAGAGCTCCGAAAATGGCCCCTTCTAATGTCTGCACTAGGCATCTCCAGTAATCGATAGTGCACAAACATTCCGAGGCACTTCCAGGATTGGAACCGGTGCAGAACGATAGCTTGGTTCTGCAACAAACAGGCAAACTCATTTGCTTTAATTTAAAATACATCAGACGTTTGGCTCTGGAGCACACTGCCACTTCGGAAGACCAGGAACTCTGGGCAACTGTTTCCCCTTCGTTCAGCTTTTATTTATTCTTGGCCATTCTTCTTGCTCGTAGAAAGGCAAATTTTTGTACGCCCCCTTCTACTGTGAATCGTTTGTCCTTGCCTAGATGATTCCATCACACCATCTCCCTAACCTGGGCTGGGATGTGCTTTAATAAGAAAAACTAAAATGAGCCATTCCCTTTGATGTCGCACTGCTCTCTGCACGCCGTTAGATGCTCCAGCATAACATGATGCCCATAATGGATGGCAAAGTTGAGCTACGGTACTTTGGTCAAGACGTCGGAACGGGGGGTTTGTTGTGGAAAACACGAGTTTTTACTTTCTTTAACACATCTTTCCCACTCCCGGAGACCCCTAATTTCCCTTCCCACCCTACCCATTCGTTTGTGGAATGTTTGCACAAAGTTTCTCCCCCAAGTCCGTTCCACCGCCCAGTTCCAGTCGTATTTCGGGGTCGTATTTCTTTTATGATTATGACATTCAATTTTGATGCTTCCGTTGGCTGTTTATAATTTACGTCGGCAAGTTTCCGACGCTTTGCTTTCTTTGCTTTGCGATTAGTTTGGTGCGTGATGGTCGTGTACGTGGTCCGTTGACGCGTTTTGTTGTCCAGAGTGTGTAGTACGTAGACGATACGCTATCAGCGGATGGAGAATTGGACATGGAAGACATACGACGGTCCCATGGTCTGTCGATGACAGTTTGCTGGACGGGCGCCGGCAGCTTGGTTTAATTTTACTACCCACTATTATACCATAACGTCAAAGAGGTCATGCACCAAGTGGTGGTTTGGGTGGTAATGTTTCACCCGTCATAAACCACCCGTCCGTTTGTCCGAATGGTTCTACGTTATGCCGCTACACAAACAACGAGAATAACCCGAACGTTCGCTATTGTGCAAAAGTTCTATCGTTAAGAGTAATTTGTTCAAATATTTAACAAACAAAACGGAGCGCGAACGCTAAATGAGCTTCACCATAGACGTCCCTAATGGCCGCCTGGAAGCGGCCATTTGAAGAAAACGATCCTTAAAATCGACAAAAGTCTTTGAGGGGTCGTTTTTTTTTTTGGAGAAAAAACTTATCTTGCCACTCTCATCGATGCCTATCACAAAAGATGGCGGCAAACATCTTGGATGCAACATTGTTGAGACGACTGCAAGAAAGGGGTCGCGTCCGAGGACAGCCAGGGCACTCGTCTCGTTTCACGAATGTGCATTAAAATATCAATATTGATATGGCAAAGTTTTATGCAAACGAGCAAACACACGGTGCTTGTCCTGCCGACGGCAACAACACTTGCGCACGGGAACACCGAAGCACTGGAAATTCAAACGACTCCGAACGACCGTGCCGTCGAATCGAGTCCCATGTGTGTTTTGAGGATGTTTTGATATGCAGCGCAACGATGCGGCAGCGGTTGTAAGAAATTCAATACGAATACGGACAACCATCCGCCATCCGTTGTCCTGCAGCACATCAAAATATGAACGAGGAGGTCGGGAAGGGTCGCGCGTTTGAAGCGGCAGCATAAATATGTTGAATAAACATACAGGTCGATTGGTGGTCGCGATGCGAGACGCAACGATGGAGACCGTTCCGGAATCGGATGCGATCGTTCGAACAACACGGACGACGGACGGGATAATCAAATGACCCCGGCGCGCTCGGCGTCCTGCGTGAAGTTCATTTATTTATGGCCTCGGCCAAGAATAATAACAACAAATGAATAAATAAATATTGGCCTCAAATTGAGGCCGGGCCATATGCGTAAGCAAATGCTCGTGGTCGTATATATGTATATGGAAGGCACTCTCGGGTCTCGACGGTCGCTACTGTTGCCGGCGTTTCATTTAATTTCGTACACACTCGAAACACACTCCACTGTTTCCCAAAAACCCCAACGTTCCGGCTCTGGCAAATCGCGGCATCGATGGGCGAACATCATCATATGCCAATAGATAGATAGTCACCCCTAACGTACACGCGGCTGTGTACAGCCAGTGTGCGCCATCATTCCGACCACGCAAGCGAACGGACGGCAAATCAAGCATAAAATTCAAATTTCAAATATTAAATTGCCGCTAGTTTCCGCGTTGTTTTCGCGTACTCCGTTGGTGGTGGAAGTGCACGTGCGGGTTCCAACCGGTGTTTATTTGATGCAACTATTAACGGTTGACTGGGCGTGCAGTTGCACCTTTAGTGCACTAGCAGCAAATGCCGTGTTAGTCGGAGTTAGTGATCCAGTGAAACCGTGGAATCGGGATGCAACAATACACCGTGGGCGACACTTTAATTCCCCTTTTCGTAATGATCCGTTCCAGTGCGATGTGGTAAGTGTTGGACATTGAGAGCAGGCATCAATTTACCAACTTCCGATTCATGTTTGAAGGGTGATAAACCGTTTGAGAACATTGAATGAACAGACGTAATTGCCAAGTATTATAGCGTTTGTTAGAAAGGTGCCTATGTAGATGGCTACGTCCTGGGTAGTATGGAAATTACCACTGAATATCCAACATTTCCACCTCAAGCTATTCTGTTTTATGTGCATTTCAATAACAAGCAGAATTGGAGGTCAGAAAGGAACTTGAGCGTTTCCTAGTCAGCTCTAGGATGTGAAGTAATTCTTGGTGGATAAGGTTCCTAAAGATCTTAGTTATATTTCCATATGCAATCTCATCTGAGGAAAGACAGGAACTCCATCATCGTCAGGAGCTTTCAGATAGGTGTTTCGGACACAGTAAAGGCAGGTCTATTTTGAAGTATTAGGGATAAAACTCACTAGGCTTATATCCCTATTTTACTTGGGATAAGATGCTATCAAGAATTCAATTCTGAAGCTCTTTTGTAACTGATCGAATGTCCACAGCTTTTATCTGAAGAGCACCTTGTGTTCGAAGATATTTCAGTGATAAGATACCTTGATTTTTCGTGAATGTATCTTGGACTTTTGTTTGTTAAGATTCCCGAACACACCGCTTCTACGAGTTCTTGCTTTTTCTTCCCTCATCTAAACCTATGCCAACCCTTGATTAACAGTATTGTCTTCTGTGTTTATCAAGCACAAGCAATATTAATTGTTAATGATTTCTTTCTTTTCCATATCATCCGTACGTTGGGATATCCCCTTTCAATCGATTTCATTCCGCATTAAATAGACCACCGTAAAAAAACGAACATTTCGCAGCATTTCTCTCTTTGCCTGCATTTTTTGTAAGTTTTATACCATTACCCAATCAACGAGACGACAGTCAAGGGTTTAACAATCGAAAACGATTACTGTACGGGCAATTAAAATCGATTACACACCATAAACCCGTACCCGTGACATTTGATGTCGCATTGTGCCAACCACCATGATGGAAACAATTCGCCCCGAGCGAATCAAGATGAATGATTTTCAGCTGTTGCAGACTTTCATAAATTATATTCTTTGGCAGTAACAATGCCAGCCATTTAGTATGGTTTACAGCTGAACCAAAACTCACAGTACAAGATAGAGCGAAGTAGAACGAAAATAGAAGTACAACCCACAAAATTGAAAACAATTCTCATATATGGCTGGCCTCCAAAAGGGAGCTCGGGTGTAAAGCAACAAAAGCTGTTGCCATAACCAACACTGACCATTCGAAGCCATCATCAATAATGTGAAGAATCGATCCGGAACAATTCAGCCGAACCCTTCAAACGCTATCTTCAGCCTAGACATCAGCGATGAGTGTGAACGAGAAGATAGGAGTTAATTGCTACCATGGACAAAACAATGGCCATCGTACACGAAACTGACAACAGGACTATCCTCGGTCAGATCGACAATGGAACAGGGGGGATTTTTTATTATAAGTATAAGGGCAACACAGCGAGTAATTAATACCCAATGGGGAAAGACACCATATCCTTTACCTTCCAATGTCAATCAGGGCAACTTGAGAGTTGGTAGATGTAGATTGTGCTCTCAATTCACTGTGATAGACTTTATTATTGGGATTGTTAAGAGTGGGCTTTTATACATATTATAAAGCAATGGTCACGTGCAAAAACTGTGAGTTACTCTTCAGGTTTTCTAGTCTTGTGCAAGGGTTGACCTCACAAATTAACAAACAATCATAATGGCAACGGTGTTGAGGATTCCAACAAGCAGTTGGTATAGTAACACGAATGTGTAAAATGCTCGCTAGCTAATTAAGTTTATGGTGCGTGATCGTCATAACTTACCAGAAGCACGGTTCTACGTGTTCTCTCTATCTGACGCACTCCAGATGCGAAAGGCACTAATTCTTCAAGGTTTTCTAGAAGGGGGAATGAAACATCTTATTCCATCTAACCGATTCACGTCATCTAAGAATGATAAATATTTGCAATCTTTAGGAAGTTAACACATTCTTTTCGTGAAAAAAACATTGCGCTATTGTTTGTCGTATACTACGCAATACGAAAGTAAAGCAACATATTGAGTAATGGATCTTTGTTGGAAACCACTGATTATCTGCAATCTCGTAATCCAGCACTCAAAGTTCAACCTGTTCGAGCGATGAATTAATTGTACCATTACCCCGCGAAGGTTGTGAAACGGCTTCCACAGCTCCTACTTCAGCAGCGTCCAAGAACGTCGCAACCACGTAAACCGGCGTGTGTAAGCGGTGCAATAAACTCATTACATCCCGCGCGCTTGACTTATGAGGTCCTCTCTCCTCCCTCCCTTTCCCACTCTCTTTGAGTGGAGTTGCAATTTCCGCGACTCAATTGTTTTGTCAACAATCGATAACCTGGTTCCCCTTCGGCATTAAAAAAAGAAGAAAATAACGAGGGCTCATTTCATTCATTACCCAGCGCAGCAACGGTCACGATGATGACGAGGCCGTACGATCGAAGATTGTGTCAATGTGCGATGCAGGGCAAAGTAATAAACGGACATGCGGTAAAAATAAAACTCGTAAAGAGGGCTAAATTAAATATCGCTGCCGCTACTGCTGTCGGTTGCCACTGGGCTGATTCGACTGAGCGACAAAGCCGACACGGTCGTTCCTTATCACACCGCACGTAAGTACGTGAGCTGTAGTGGAGACGTCGAGGCACAAACTTCTGGCGCCTGCTTCCAGACCCCATCCCGTGTGCTGTCTGGCACGAAATGCCAATAGGGAATGACCACTCGGGTCCGCGTCTCGAGACAATCAGCTGATGAGTGATGATGAACCGCTCAGCTGTTGGTGTCGGCCGATAACAATCGTAGGTCATACCGGCCAGAACACGCTAGTTGCGACGTACAGGGACACCTAGTGCGGTACACGGTGCGGCAATTTCGCACGTGAGAGAACACAGATAAGGCTGATGGGTAGATTTTTGGGGGCTATCGAGCCCATCGAGACAGGCTGGAGGAACAGAGTGGCATTTGTTTGATAATTAACAGCTAGAGATCGCAGCGCGAACTTTTGCCGATAGGCCGGGAAGGTAAACGCTAAGACGCGTAAATTTATGACCACGCAGAAGATTTGGCAGTGGCCCAGTGACCATGTGCGACGACGTGCAGCGATAATGCGGTCGCGATGCGGTGATGTGATGCTACACATTAGCGACCCAAAACGTAGTGGCACAAGGACAGCAAAATATATGTAGATGGTCCAAACGATAAGAGAGGTTTCGTGAATAGCCGAGAGTGGCTTACGAATGATCATATCGTGATAGTTGAAGGTAGTGCAGACAATAAATTACACATACCCAGCTATTTGTGTATAATGTTTTGGACTGGCGAAAAGTGAGTTCAGAGAGATATACTTGTGAAGTTCATGGAATTCGTTGGAATAGGAATTTACGTTTACATCTAATTAAACCACTTGTTGCAAAACCTTCTAACCAAATTATTGTATGATCTAAGGGAAGAACTTTTGGATATCGATCGATAGACTATCCATGTATCGATCGTATCGATCGTAGACTTCATAAAGCCTAGTCCATGAGCTTACCATAACGAATACAAATTTGAGTTCCTTGAGTACCAACTTGTATTAGTAGGGACAGCCCGGTGGAATAATGGAGTCGGCCTTGGTCTTTCACACGACGGATCAGGACCAAAATCCCATCCGTACTCGTTCCCTCGTAGCATGCATGGACTGTTGTGGTGACTATATTCGGCTATACGTGGGAAAATTAGTTATGATACGATGAAAAACCTAGTTTGTTCTAGTATAAATCAGCAGTGTATTATATTATGGGATCTGAACTCTCACGTAGAAGGGGAAATTTTGCTTAAGTAAAGTTGGATTTCGGGGCAACCCATATTCTTCATGTTTTGTTGAGACCTTGCTACACAATACATTTCGTTTGAGTTTGTCAAAGTTAGCCCCTCATCCTTCTTTCGTCAGATCTGAGTCAAGTCTAAATCTGCCATTGGATATCAGATTTTAAGACTCTTAAACCAATGTCGTCTTATCCTTGGAACAATGCTTCCAGATATATCACAAGTGCAAAATATCTAAACGAGAAGATCTTGCCTACCTCTTCGACCTTATGGAATATTATCTTATTATTATGTTTCCCAACAATTAGGAACATAGTTTCTTGCTAATGTACTCAAACTACTGCGTAAATGACTTCCAAATGCAGCTTTAAGAGCAACTATAAATTATTCATTTGATCGTTCATAGCATTTAAAAGATTAATTTGATCGATTCTTGAATATTAAATGCAAAACTATCTCACATGCACCGCGAAGAAATCTGAGCAAAATATGTCTAAATTTATGCTTTCAACAGATGCTTTTGAAATCAATGGCAAAATGTTGAAATGTGTTATCGTTTCCTTCTACACAATCTGCCGATAGGTTTTACAGAACCGAAGCATTGATAAATTTATTGCACAATAAAACCAAAACTCACTTAAAAATCTTTTAACGTCCAAACAATCGCTCCCCTAATAACCTCGATACACGGTTGACGTGTGCGGTTGGCAAACGCATTCCGCCGGCAGGAAAGTACGAAGATTGCAGAACTGTTAAAGGAGGTTAGCGCAAACCAATCGACGATTACGCCGATAGGCCGTTCATCGGTTTCATCAAAACAACCCGAAAAGAAGGTACCGTGGAAGCGTAAAACCAATCGCGCTCGTAAAACCGCCATCACCGCTGTGGGAAGTGGTGATTACTGTGGAGGTGCAGCACCATTGCTGGTCACATGCACCACCGTCGTGGCCAGGGCCAGAGGTGAATGGGCTAACAATACGTTCAGAATCAACCAGAGCCGACCCTTAACCGGGAACTGATCTTGAAGGAAACCTCCGGCCGAAGAGAGCAATCGTGTATCGGTATCGATCATTTGCACGTTGTGATCCCGCAGCACTTGGGAGAGTTGGGCCGGTTCCGACCAGGCAGCACGAGGCATTCATTATCGCACCTCGTAAGACGATACAGCCAGAGTTCTCTAAGTTCCCGATCTTCGAGCTCGAACTGGCGTGACTTCGCGGTGGTCGCGGTGAAATCACATGAGCATTAAACATAATTAATTTTATACCCCATAAATAAGCGCGGCCATCATAAATATTGCAGAAAAAAAGGAACACACGTTCTCATTCGCGCCCAGCACGTCGAAGAATGTGGCCCGCGAGAGGGTGTTTGTGTGCGGACGGCATTTAAATTCAACCCAATCCCGAATACCCGGGAGGTATGCCCGTACCATTTTACGCTACTAATGAACCCAGAGTGCAAAAGTGCAAAGAAAAGTTTAAAATAATTTTGTATCTTATTTCGCAAACTATTTCTGCGGGGTTTTTTACATTACCTCCCAAACGTGATTATCATTACGATATTCCATTTGCAGCAAGCGGAAAAGCAGAATTTGCATTATTTTAATTATGATTCGATTGACCAGCTCTCCTTCATGCACAATTAATTGAGCTCCATCGCGCACCGTCTAGGCGATTCATTCCCTTCCCAACGCAACTCCGCATCAGTGTTCTACTCTTTGCGAGAAATTTCAAATTTTATATTCATTTTAAGCTGTGGCACGATTTGCAGTCCGCACACGATTCCCTAGATGGACTAAGCGACACGTTTTTTTTTTCCTAATAGAAATCCCTACTGAACACTAGCATCCCCGAAACGACATTCCATGCTCGGTCAGCACTTTGTCTTGCTCATCTTTTTTTACTGTTCCCCGACAAAACTAATAAAACAGTGGCCTGAATGGTGGGCAGGATCAACGCCTGGAATAGGGATTGATGCTGATTAAATATTTTATTTTTATGCGTACAGTCGTACCCATACCTGTGCCTGGCTGACGCAGCGAGTTCGACGGGGTTCTGTGCCTGCGGGTAATAATACTCTCCCCGTCTGCTTTGAAGCTTATGTGCAGACAGAGCGGGTTTCTCCTAAGCACTATGTAAAACGGGGGTTATAATGGCATAGTTGCACGGTGAAGATGGCTTTAGTGCAGTTCGATTGAATGGCTAATTTTACACTGCAATTATCATGAATTCATTACACAACGGTTGCTATGGCTCATACAATAAGCATCCATTAGTGCGGATAAGCATGGTTGCTACTGTTTCAGACCGGAATCATCTAGTTGGTGTATTATTTTCATTAACTCTAGTCAGTGGAAGTACCCACGAAAGGCGAAGAAGTACATAAAGGTTTTATAGTGATTCCTATTTTCTATTTTACTATTGAATAAGAATATTGCAAAAGGTCTTAAAAGGCATAGTTTATAGGACAAAAAGGATTACATATATTGATAACTTACTTATTTAGAAAACACTTGCATTATTTTGGAAATTTGGTGTTACGTTTCCGGAAAGTTTCTAATCTATACATCTCCTTTTCCGAGCCTTTTCGTTTATTCGAGTTATCTACCATTACTTGGAGGGGTTCCGGTAGCCGAGGCGAAACCGGCGCTGGTCTCACAAGGCAAGACCCGTGGTTCAAATTCCATCCGGATCGTTCCCCCGTAGCGAGGACTTGACTATCAAACTTATAAGTAATAAACAAGTCTCATTTACCAGAAATGGCAAGATCGAGAGTAGGTGGTCGTTACGCCAAAGAAGAAAATTACTTGTCTATTTAAAAATAATAAATACAATTCAGGAGGAAACCCAGGAGAAAAACAAATCAGAGATCATTAAAATAATTGTCTCAAACACAATATAGTTGATGATCTATCTATAAATTCAGGCCTTTTTGTTGAAGGTGGTCTCGGCCTTAAATCTTTTCCTATGAAGCTACTAGGATGTTATTTTGTTAGGAATAAATGATGCAGATAAATAGAAAATTTCCAATGGAATAAGTAGACTTCAAGCTTGGATATCATTTAATTAAATGATGCTAAAATAATTTAAGTATCGGATATCGTCTGAATGTGATTTAGACACATATTTCTTCATAACTTTAGCGCTACAAATTCTTTACTTACTTTATACCACAATGTATGCGGCAGCAGTTTGTTTTGGCGAGAAAAAGCAAAGAACCCCGCACGACTCTACTGCAACGTTACTTTCATAAAAACAAGCAATTGCAATTCCTGCACTTTATGCGACCAGAGGCGCTCGAGCACACATATGGCCTGTCGCAAATGTGGGCCACCGATTTTCAGCTGCGAGGTTATCCAAGGTAATTTATAACAGTGTACAGTTACCCCTACTCGGTGTGCCCGCCGTACGTGCCTGCGCCTGATGGTTCAGCTGTCCCGGGCTATCGCTGTCGGAACAATTAATTCATCAGCTCGTATGATTAAATGAACGTAAATTATGAAGCCCGTGTGCACACAGACGTGCCTTCATCTCTCTCGCCGGTGTCGGTTACCTCACCCACCCGCTTCATCGGGGCCACCATTTTCCAAACCACACAAAGAGTACTCGGGGCAGATAATTTTCCACCTTCTCGTTTTTTTTTCTTTCCGAGCACAAATCCGAAAATTCTCCACCGAGCGAGCGTGATGGTACGGAATGCATGAATGTAGTGTGAGCGGCTGTGATTGCTTTAAATTGTAATAATTCATCGCACAACCACCTTTCGAAGGCACGTGGCCACCGTCTTCACGCCAAATGGAGGAAGAGGGTCTGAGTATATTCTGCGTGTGTACTCCGTGAGATGTCGTTTTTGCACATTTTCATGTAGAGTGAGGGGGCGCGTGAAGTGTGTAATTTTCACTCCCACCTTTTTTTTATTTTGCGACAACGATTTTGCGGCAGCGAACGCGTTGGGTTGGTGGGGAAGGGTGGACAGAGTCGTGAGGTGTGACGAACCAAACAGCATAGAATGTTCAGTACATTGGTGTGACTGTACGTTTTGGAGGTTGAATTAACATGATTAAAGCAATGTCTGCTAACGAAGTGCTGAGGGATCGTTTTTGAACAGACTCATACCTGGAAACCAGATCTCAAAGAGGGAACTTAATCTGAAGAATGTATTTGCTTTTATTGCTTTAATAATGGTCTTCCAGCTGTATCTGGTGGTAGCATTGTATTTTAAGTTTCCATATTCTACATTGATCGTAATGTCTTATAATGAAGTATTACTTTATAAATAATAGCCTTACAGTTGAAAAGTTTCCAAACTCTTCAATATATTTTTCTCACAATGGATTCCTTGGTTCTTTCTCCTTCATTGTGTGAATATGCGCTATGTACATAATTTATATTCACATTTGTGTCATATTCAGCTTCAACTGTATGCTTTACAATGTGTATGATCGTGGAACGAGTCAAGATATTCATCTCGCGGGATTCTAGTGAGGAATTTCTCTGTTTGGATGAGAAAGAGCAGCCTCAAAAATAAAACGGGTGAGGTTCTAACAAACTAAAGCAGTTCTGAATCTAATATAAATATCTCTAGGTTTCAAAATACACCCTTAGTTTATGGAGAACTCCCCTAGGTATCTGTTTCAAATAAAAAATTATCGCAACGTAGAACTTCATAGCGTCTACGGAGTCGAGACTTTGTAGTCTACCAGCCCAACAAAGCGAAGCCCTCATGACTTTTTGTTTGATATTGTGTGATGTCTAAATCCAAAGAAACTTATACCAGTTTAAAAAGGTATAAAAGATCAATATCTTTGACCTAATTCCTATAACATCCGTGTGTGTCACTTGCGACGGTTTCAAGAAACGTTTTGAAACTCGTGTAGAAGTATTAAAGGTTAGTCTATCAATAAGAATTTTAAACATTTTTTTTAAATAACTTTTTGAACACTCTGTATATTCTTTTTGGAATGTCTATATTTGGGGTATTTGGAAGTAATAAAATATTGAATATACCCTTGATATGACTTTTAAAATATCTTGCTGGTCTTAGTTGAACAATTTGGGATTTTTTATATCACCTGTCTTGTGAGCTAAAACTGGGAACAAATCCTCAAAATAAAAGGGCTTTCCATGAATAAATTCCTCATGAAAGTTTATTTTTTGACATCCTCAAAGCATTACTATGTCTTTAAAATTATTTAACATTCGTTTTGACGTCAATGCATTAGTTTAATTTCCGCTCAATAAACAGTGTTCTCTCGTCGGCCATGTTGGTTCAACCATTTCGCAAATGATGCACTTAAACGTGAACCATTGCACTTAGGGGCCAGTAGTAGCTGCTGCCTTCTTTCCCATATTCTACGCCAATTCGATCTCATTTGCTGACCCGTTGATTGTGAGAAGCACCCTCGAGCAACTTTCAAATCCCGAAGCACAAAAGCACACAGTGAGCAAAAGTAAATATGTAATTATGCTGTTAGCACCGGGTCGCACATGTGACGGGCACACTGATGAACCATTACTGAAGTATGGAATGTGTCGTTACGTGCCGTGCTACACATGAAGCAGACGAACCACCAAGGAGATGTCTCCCCGACGTGTATGTCCTCCGTCCCGGTCGGGGTGAACAACATGTGTCACTGGAGAAGATGGACGTTGTCCAACCATGGCAGATAAATACGACAGATAAATAGATCGAATCAGTCGACAACCGAGTGGTGGCCGATTGGTACAATTGCTTTCTGGAGCGGGTTTCTGCCACCATCACACAACAACACACCGTTGGACCACATTGTCGTTATCTTTTTTGTGCACTCGGGTACCGCACAAAGGCTGTCCCATTTTAGTGCTGCAGGGAACAATTCATCAAAATTGGTTGCTAACAATCACTATCACGTGGTGATGATGGCGCTCGGAGGAGTACTACGGCCAATGTTAAACCGAGAACTGCAAATGGTGCATAAAAATTGCGAATCATGGTAACGATGACAAAAGCGCTTTTCCGAAGCATTTTCTCACGAAGTATGCTAAAACACCCAGCACTCTCTAAATGAGCACCGGATCCTCAATCAATGCACTTCTTGGGGGAGGTGTTTTTTGATGCAGTTCCCACACACATACACACGAGAACCCCGGAAGCGATAAGGGGGGTGAGTTTCCGTTGCACTTCTGTGCTTGGAATAATAAATTATTACTCCGATAAGAACTACCCTTAGCTAGCCACGGGGGAGACTATCTATATTCCTTTCAATCCCTCCTCCACCGCATACGGAATGCAGTTGTGGGCTGGATTTGCATACAAAACGCACACACGGCCACTCTCCGAACTGCTTGACACGCTGTGGCGAATAAATGCTTTGCAATTTCTTTAAATTGCAGCTCTACCACCGCAAAGCGGCAAGGAAAAAGCCTTCTGGAAACCAATTTGAGCACATTTCCCTACCCGGGTGGTTAGCAGATAACGGGCGGCATAAATTAGAAAACTTTCAACAAAAGTTGCACACTGCACAAAACTATGTCTCGGAAACGTGGTGGTTCTCTTTCTTTACTCCATGATGTGCAGTGCCTTCGATCGATAAAAGCAAAAATCTAATTTAATGTCTTTCTTCTTATGATGAAAGTTTGACCATTCCAGATTCTTTGCAGCTTGAGGGTAGTAAGCGAATTGTGGCACTATGCGCGATCGATAAACTGGTGGAGAATATCATCCTGATATTTTAAACGTAACAGGAAACTGGTTTCAAAACGAAAAAAAAGATTTCCAAGCGCCCAACGTGGGGCTCGAACCCACGACCCTGAGATTAAGAGTCTCATGCTCTACCGACTGAGCTAGCCGGGCTTGTCGAGAGGTGGTTGTTAGATGCGCAATATAAACGTGCGGCTCGAAACATTTATGGCCAGCATATGTTCGGTGTTATTTCCAACAAGTTGAGTATTCCAACCGGAAATCATATGTCTACTTCCTGTTCAACCTTGAAACATAATAATTATTTCCATAAATTTATCTTCCATGCTTGCACTGATGCTGCCTGGGGTGAAGTAAATAATCTTCAAAAAACAACGAATAGATTGAATTCCAATTTAGCATAATTTCCATTTTTCGATTGAAAGCCACTGTGGGGCAGTTTGAAATAGACCCCACTAGCGTTCGTGTAAATCTGTTTGGAGGGGGAAAAAGCCTTGAACTTGCTTCGACCATCAGTGTCGAGTCAGCTGACGGCCGTTCGCTTGTGGAGGTGTGATGGTTTACGCGACTCGCCGCGGACTTGCGCCTCCCGGGCAACCGGTGTAGGTTGGCCTACTTTAAGTTTATTGATTTTTCATCGCTGTCTCCAGTGGTGTAATAGCGGTCCTACCGTAGTATAACGAATTCTACACGCCCCCCTGTTCTGATGTACGACTCGCTTTTGTTTTATCTCTTTTCAGTTCAGTGCACTTTACCGGAACAACCCTCCCAGGCGGCAACATGTGGTGGAAATTCATCGTAGAAGTGACGAATGAGTACAAGATCCTGCGGGGGATGATATCGTACTCCGCGCTCTGGCCCGTAGGATGCCTCATTCAGCAGACGTTCGAGGGTAAGCGACTGAAGAACTATGACTGGGAGCGTTGTCTGCGTTACAGCTTGTACGGTACGTTCGTGTCCGCCCCAATGCTCTACACCTGGATGCGATGTGCCAACATTATGTGGCCCAGGACGGATTTCCGGTCTTCGCTGGCGAAAGCATTCACCGAGCAGGGTGCGTACGATCCGTTCGCCATCGTGCTGTTCTTCTACGGCATGAGCATCCTGGAGCGTCGTTCGCAGAGGGAGGCCGGAGATGAGGTGCGTGCCAAGTTCTGGGACACTTACAAGGTGGGATTCTTCTACTGGCCGGTCGTACAGACGGTGAACTTTTCGATGGTCAGACCGAAGAACCAGATCGTCGTTGCCGGGTTCTTCAGTCTCATCTGGACGACGTTTCTGGCGTACTCGAAGTCGAGTCAAAAGCAACAATCGATCGAACAAGCGATATAGACGGTACTGTTCGAACTGTAGATAATGTTAGTTCTAGAAGGTTTTAGGTTGAATGTGTCCGAAAGAAGTTTGTATAAAGTATATCCATGGTGCTAAGAAGTAGATAGTTAATATTTTTCTTCCCGAAAACGAAGGTTATAACATTTGATCAGGAGCCATTTTGTCAACGTGATGTAGGAACCTTCGTTCCGGTGTAGCAGCCGTAACCTGTTCGGCCAAACCGTCCAACAGTGCGGGGATAACGTGTTCACCGATGGAAATCAATAGATCGGCTATTTTCTCCACACGCTGAATGTCGCTGATCACCGGAATTGCTGCTCGATTCTGCTCACCGGAACTGGACACTTCTACTTCGATGCCATCTGCAATCACGTCTCGTGTTGATCGGTCCAACTAGTAAGACAGAGTATAAGCACATAAATACATGCTGTGTTTCGAGAACTGCATGGGAACTTACACTTCTTCCTATTGCTTCGTTAAACGAAGCGATAGAGATCAACAATATCACCAGTAGATAACTTTTGCTCGTCATGATTCGCTTTCAATTGGGTATTTGTACACTGGAAACGCTTCCTCACACATAGCCTTACTTTTATACCAAACTGCTGTTATCGACGTAGAACTAAATCGGTCAACTTATGTGCATGCGATGGCAATGGTAGCGTGTGTATAAGTGTCCATTACAGTAAGCTATCTATTGCAAATTGAAAGCCATTTTGATGTGCAAATACTAGTCAAATTGCAGTATCAAACTGTTTGAACGACTATTGAGGAATAGCATTCAAGGTCGTTCGTTCACATTTGAAACTAATCTTCGATAAATAAAAATTATATGTTTTATAGTTACGCACACCTGTTCAAATGATTGCTTCAGTAAATTCCAATTTCAAGTTTGCTATTTTGAGAAAAACGAACATTTTCAAAAGATCGCTTAAACACTGGTTCAATACCTCACCACCAGAGCACAGTGTTGTAATACATCGCATGTAGGTGGCGCTAACGTTGTTGATATGGAAAACTCCTGAAGGTATGCAATGTGCTGTTCGAAATTAATGAGGGTTTTCGTTAGTTGTAGAGTTTTGACAAAATAATATTTCACGGGCCCTTTACTATTTTTAACTGATATAACTCTGCTCTTACCCAATATAAAACTATGGACAACAGATATTGACAATTTATTTTGGAAATAATGCGTAGATTCATAATTTATTTTGGATCTTTTGGATTTGGTTTCAAACTTATCGTTTTGTTATTTGGGTATGTTTAATTCGTTGTTTGGGTGAATTTTCCAAATGTCATTTGTTGTTTTGGTTTTGAGCGCACAAAACCGGCTCGAATGGAAATCTGGAAAAGTTGTGTGATTTTTGCTTGATTTCAGTTTCCATTCTAACAATTCGAAACAATTCTCAGTTCCTCAATCGCTATTTTCAATGTAAAGTTCTCGTGCAGCGCCTCTGCTTGTTTGGAATCACACCTAGACTCTATCGTTTGTTTCACATTTCGTAAGCACTGATTATCATCAGGTATTCCTAAATCTAACCTATTCATTCAACTTTCAGCATATTTCTGCGGTTCCAAAATGGTCACTCAACGCATGTCCACGGAGAATGTGGAAAATTTCGTCCATGAACATCTGAAGGAAGATTTGCGTGTGTATGAAAATCAATTGAAGCTCTTGAATGGGGAGATTATGGAGTACGTGCAGTTGAAGCATATGATTGAAACTATGCTGGGACAAGACAGACAGGAAGGAATCAAGACGCAGGTTAACATCGGTGGAAACATGTTCATGAAGGCCCGTGCAGACAACGTGGATCACATACTGGTAGACATAGGGCTGAAGGTTTACGTGGAGTTTAAACTCGATGAAGCTTTACGGTTTGTGGAAATGAAAATTAAAGTGCTTACGAAACAGGCAGACGTTGTGAGGGACAAGAGCATCGAAACTAGAGCAAACATCAAGCTAGCACTTCTGGTGATAGGAGATTCGCAGCGGCTTCACACAATCCAAGACGATCGATGATGGTGAAAGAATTCGGTAATGACGGATGTAGGTAGGGAGAATAAATATAACCAAGTTTTCACACGTAATAGTCAGATTTTCCGATGAAATAGGAGAAACGGAAAGAAATAAATGCCTTTCCGCAAGTAAACAAACGATTTAAAGATTTTTTCAATTTGTAGAACTGTCATTCCATGCACATCAACTGTCAATTGAATTCATTTTTCTAGAGGACAAACAAATGTCAAAGAGTCCTGCTCGACATGACCTACCGTTTTTCGCCTGTTGTTTGACGGATGATAAACAGGTTGTAAGCAAAAGCAAAAAATATGTGTAGACATAATTCGGCGTAATAATAGTATTTGGTCGGAGATTTAGGTAATTATTGTGCTTAAACTGTGTGCAAAGAAACGTAGAATCTTCTAAACATGTTCGCCGCTATTGCGAAATGGTGAAAAACGATCCGTTTAAACACGAATGATAAGAGCACCCGAAACATGGTGCTGTAATCGCAATTGTTCTGCAATTGTTTTTGATGCATGTTTTCTTCGATTGCAGTGCGGAAGCCGAACGAATCGCGTGAATCTTCCTATGAAAGCGCTACTGTGCTAGCTTGGGGGAAGGATTGACAAACGAGTGTCCTTGATCGATCACATAAAGGGCGGTTCCGATTGTGTACATCGGAGAAACCCACACAATGGATTTGGTGGACATTGACAAGGTGTTGGATGATCTAGAGCTAAATGAAGATGATGGCAATAATACTGCTGTTACAAGGGCATCAGGTAAGTATGGACCGTTGGGAAACGAACTGTCCTGACCATGTTGACCTTTGTTGCGCTTTATTTCAGACGCAAAGTCGAATGCTCGAGAACCGGGAGCCCCGGTGAACGGTGCGTCGGAGCAGATGCCATCGCTAGGATCTGGCACGGTATCCCAGGAAAAGCTAAAATTTAAGGCCAACGTAGTTAATGTGTCAACGGTGTTTTCAAGTCTTAACGAGTACGTAAACGCCGGCGGAACGGAATTGGGCGGTGCGAAGCATGCAATCCTAACTGACACTCACGATCTGGGCATACCGAGCGAAAGGAAGCCACTGTTGACGCCTCCATCGAACTCGTCGATTTCGTCCGACGTTAAAACGTCCTCGGCTGCGGCAACGTCATCCTCTGTTCCAACTTCTCCCCAGCATGTGGTGTCCTCGCCGACGACATCACCGGATTCTTCCGCCTCATCCGTGTCTTGCTGTTCATCGCGAGTGGCCTCATCGTCGGCATCTTCTTCCGCACATTCCTCCTCTGCGTCATCGTCGTCCGGATCCTCGTCAGCATCCAGCAGTGATGCTGAGGAGGCGGACAAGCAGGACGCTGAAGGTGAACGTGCTATTGTGCATGGACATGAAAAGCTTCCGGAAGAACTGTCTTCACTTAGCGCTGAAGATTACGTTCTGGATTCGTCTTCGATGACGACACTAGCCACCACAAACGAGGGAGGCGCACGGAAGGGAGTGACAGCGGGCGATGCTCAGGATACGTCAGCATTTTCCTACAAGAATAGCCTGTACTCCGATACGCTGAGCAATGATGTGATAAACCTGGAAGGAATCTCCTCCATTTCCTCCATCGTAGCTGTTGATCTGACGAAGAGCGGACAAGCACCGCTAGTTCGCGAAGCGAATGGGCTTGTGGAGGGAGCCCCAGTGGCAAAGGACGAGATCGAAACGACGGCACAGGATGATGTGGAACGGCCAACCAAACCACAAGATCCAGACGATGAGCGTAAACCGGTGGTGGGATTTGAATCGACAATGGACGATGTGTCCGATACGGAGCTGGAGAGTTACTTGCAAGAGTTGGAAGAATTCGATTTCCGCAGTGTGAATGTGGAGTCGACGGTGCCACCGAAGCCGGACACGGATTCTGTAACGCTGCCTGACCCGGCGGTACAATTGCAACGGGAAGTGGAGGGAGTCCCAGCAGAGATGGTAAACACCACGACGATCGTGAAAGATCGTGCCGATGAGAATAGTATCGATAGTCGAAGCGATGACGAAATCAGCCCCAGTTCTTCGCGTGGTGAGAACGAGGATGATCTAATATCCCAGGCTTCTACGCTGGAGTTTAATGATTTGGCCATGGGAGCAACAGCGGCAGTGGCAGCGACCACGCCACTCCCATCAGCAGTCGGGACGGTAGTGGTGGAACCATCGGAAGGAGCAATGGCCACAGCTTCCGAGATTGATATTCCCATTCCGATCGATACGGAGGTTTCGGGGGATTTCCCACTGGACGAGGATGGAAGTGAGATCAAGTTTATTGACTGCACTGAAACGGAATCGGAACGACGTCTGATGGACTCACCGGAAGATGAAATCCACCGGATGGGTGTGTCACATCCCGAGAGACCCACATCTCTGGAGTTGGGTAATGGCGCGGTTGGTGAAAGCGGTTTGGAAGAGGCGGGTGGCATTCCATCCTCACCGGGTCATACACCTCCCTCATCGCGGGCAATTGTTCCCGATCAAGGTCTCACGCTATCGTCCACAAGTTCGGATGATTTTGGTGCGTCGGTTGAAGGTGGAGGAGCGGCAGCACATGGTGGTTTGTTGGAGGAAGGTTCACGGTTGGCCATAGCCGATCCGATTCAATCACCCATCGCAGCTCCAATGTCGGTAACGCCGCTGCTCAGCCCGGCCCAAGCGCAGCTTGGCAAGATACAACCCTTCTGGATGCCGGACAACTCAACCAAATTCTGCATGCAATGCAACCAAAAGTTTTCTGTCATTAAAAGACGCCACCACTGCCGGGCTTGCGGTCAGGTGCTCTGTTCGTCGTGTTGCTGTTTGAAGGCGAAGTTGGAGTACTTGGGAGATGTGGAGGCACGTATCTGCATCGAGTGTGACGTGATACTGAGCATTCAGCAGCAACAGGCGATGGAGGTGGATCAGCATCAGATGGCGGCCATGCAGAGCGGTGAAGGTCGAGGTATGGTCGCGGCAGCGAGTGCCAGTAGTCAGAGACAACCGAATCCAAATAATCCGATGGAGTATTGCTCGGTGATTCCACCATTGCAGCAGGCCGCTAGTAATCAACCGCAGTCTCCCATCTCGGTGATGGTACCGGTGGGTGTGTTGAAGCGTGCGGGAGCTCCACGGAACATGCGTAAGGATAAGAACGTGATCTTCAGCGATGGCATACGGCCTGGGTGTGATTTGACCGAACTTGATCAAAACTGGGACGCGGTTCCGACACGTACTTCTCCTCCGCGATCCCGTAAACCGCGAGTCCAAACACCACCCGGTGGGGATGAGGACGCAAACGCCGTTCCACGTGCTGGCGGACAGCTGACATCCTTGATACCTCCGGAAGAGAACAAATTGCCACCGGTGTTGAAGCGCATCAGTCCAACCGAGAGCAAGCTGGTGGAGATCGAGAATGACGCGTCGCTGTTGGAAGGATTGCGGGAAGTAACGCTCACGTTTGCGATACAGAAAAACTTTCACGTGCTGGTGACGGTGGTGGACTTGGCATGCTGCATCAATCGAACTGTGATCAACTTCACCACGCGTGGGTTGCATTACGTGGGACAGGATGAGATAATCATACTGCTCGTGTTGGGTGATTCGCGCGTCCTGCCGAAAGACATCTTTGTCCATCTAAACGAGATCTACTGCGAGGCGGATCGGGGCCACATCATTACCGAGCTCGGGTTCTCACCGGCACGATCGAACAACTTTCTTGGGTCGAAGAATCACGGTGGGTTTCTGTACGTGAGACCCACCTACCAATGTATGAAGGCGGTCATCGCACCGGAAGCACCGTACTTGATCGGGATTTTGATCCATCGCTGGGAGGTGCCGTGGGCGAAAATACTTCCCCTGAGGTTGATGTTACGCCTCGGTGCACTGTACCAGTACTATCCGTGTCCGCACGTGAGTGAACGCGAGCGGGAATCTGTATACGTGGAGATTGCCCAAACGATTGTGAATCTGTTGGCAGACTTCCGGCACTTTAGCTACACCATACCGAGCGTGCGCGGCATGGTGATCCATCTCGAGGATCACAAGACGAGCATACTGATACCGCGCAATCGGTACGAACAGATGGTGAAGGTAGTGGACGGTTCGAGCGAGCAGCTGATGGCTGTGGGCGGTAACTTTAGCAAACTTGCCGATGGACATCTGGTGTGCATACAGAACACGGAATCCGGATGTCCGGAGGCGACACAGTACACGACGCAAGCGATCGATATCGAAAGCCAACCGCGTAAGGTGACGGGAGCAAGTTTCCTGGTGCTGGATGGGTCGCTCAAGCCCAACTCGGGTCTGACCGGCCGGTGTACCATTCTGGAGGATGGGCTACGAGTTTTGATACCGCCGGTAAAGCTGCAGCTCGTGAAGGAAGCGTTGAAAGCGATGAAAGATTATCAAATCGTTTGCGGACCATCCGAGGGTGACGACAGCCAGAAGGAGCTGGTTTCGATCGAGTGGACGTCGAACGATTTGAACTTTAACATTGGCGTTACTTCGTCGATCGATCGGAAAGCGTTCGACGGTGTGCCGAGCATACGGGTGCACCGGGGAACGGATTATTCCAACTCGAATCACATCATCCGCTGGACGGAAGTCTTTATTCTGAAGGTAAGCTCGTTTGAACTCTTGTCTTTAAAAGATTTTGCTGAAGATATGTCTGGTTCCTTTCGATTTGCAGGGAGACGATGAATCTAACCATCCCGGTGACCCGATCAACATGTCGAAGGTTTCGGAGACGGTTGCCAAAACGGCATGCAAGGCACTAATCGAATATCTCGATCTGCTGGCATCCAATGGTCACACCAAAATAGCTCTACGAATCAGCTCCAATCGTGGCGAGGTAAGTGATCTTGAAGCTTCATTTAATGACTATTTACCTGAGACTCTATTCTCTGTTGCGTTTCACCAGATCACGTATGTAGCGGGCAGTGGCGGCAATAAGCTAGCTCCCCTGTACTCGAATGCGCTGGGACAGGCGGTGATGGAATTGCTGCAAAAGCAGGCCACGGCACTGCATCTCGATCAGCATGATATTGTATTCGAACTGATATTCCACATTCTTGACAAGTAATCCAAAACGCCAGAACTGAGTGTGCAGTGTGACGTAACGCCCAGCAAACCGTCTGCCTACGATGAGTTTTTCTTCCGTACGTTGGTTTTGTTGCGGGTGCGTTACGATGTGTTTTTTCGGAAGGTAGGCTTGTAGATTTGTTTTTCCTCCTAGCGAATGGCTCCAACTCGACGACCCTAGAGACCGGCTGCAGTAGGTACGTGGAAGACAAACAGCCCTTCGAGGCGAAAGCGAAAGCGGGCGATTGTATTATTTGCTTCGAACAAACCAATTAACCAAGTGCTAGTTCCCGGGCAGTACAGGAAACGAGACGGTCACACATTCATCGGGTGCATAGCAAACCGACGCGAACGGGTGATGGTCTGCGTCTGGAAACACCGGACCGAGGAAGGGGAAACGTACACACCAGGTGCATACCGTGAATTATATAGAGTATATAGATTATACATATATATATACATACATAGATATAGATATATATTTCTTATATATATAGTTAAAATTATTGAAATGAGGAAGAAGCGAAGCCAGTCACAAGTTTATTATGTCAGCTGTTTATAGGTAGACGGTGGAAGAGGGAATATTTATATATGATTTGGAAGTTTTAGTGCCGACAGACAACCGGGGTTGACGCAATATGGCAGCAAATGGCATTTGCAATGATAGTTACTACGTTCAGCGACAAGTTGGCCAAGTTGCAAGCATGATAATAGCAAATATATTAGTGCACACGAGTGCACCTATACAATGTACGAGTGCGTTCCGATGATTCGTCCACTGAGAACTTGCTTATTATTCTCCTACATTCTCCAAAATGGTGATATTCAAACTCAACACATGAATTCTTCAATGATTGTGGCTTGTGTTGAAAATATTTTTAATTTTACAATTTACAACAACTGAGAGTTCTTTTTTAAACAGTGCAGCATTCATCAAACCTCAACAGTTATGTCGAACCGTGTAGTACAATAAAGCTACGCTGGAAATCAAGGGCAAAATGCGGGCGAGATGCTACACAGTGGAACAGAGCAGCTAAATGAATCTCTGCGCAACGGCGCAAGCAACATCTTCCTACATAATTACGTCAGTCACGCGGCATAATTAACTATTGGGCGCTGCCTACCGACCGTCTTTCATTTCCATGTCGTCTACCGCATGCTTTCGTAGGAATTACTCCAACTCCGAAGGGCAATGCGTACCCTACACGATCGGCGGGGTATATCTTGTACCGGTGGAAGCGAAACGAGCGGAATGGCAACTGTGACCTCTTGAACAGCATTCCATCCAATCACTCAAAAAGCTCGCTAGGTAGAGTGTATACAATCCATTTGCATATCATAGTGCAGGCGAGCAGGCAGCAGCTTAAGATTTTGCAAAGCACACTCACCCTACTACTGCAATTCCATCCCGGGAGGAAACACGGCGGAATCTTGAGGCGCACGGAAGCAGATGAAAAAAGGTGTGCGCTCCCTTTGCACTCAAACGCATTCGCCGTAAGGGTTTTGTGCGGCAGCAGCGACCAATCGTAACAAGAATAATAGCAATCATCGCGCAACAGCAGCAAACCAAACAACAGAATAGTACAGTATACAACTGCAGCAGTGAGCGGGTGTTGCGTCTTGCATAGAGATAAGCACACCGTGTAACGGTTGGAGGAGAGGAAAACAAAACAAGAACCACCAACGGACGCATACAACACAACCGGGAGGACGGGAAAGGCTAGTGGCAGAAGGCCCCAGCATTACAAATGACATACAATAAATGTGCGCCCTAAAGCACACTTTCGCTTCGACGCCTCCGGTCTGGTTGGGGAAGAGGTGTTGCTGGCTGCTGGAGGCGATCCTCTCCTTCGCATTGGCGAAACGGTACTTTTTATTATTAAGGATCATCGATCTCCCCGCGTGCGATCGTAGTAACGGCGGTTCGCGTCGGCGGTTGGCGGCCCTTTAGCTGGCAATCGCGTCGAGTCATGACGATAATGAGCCCGAACAGATGACGACGATGATCACACCGATGACGATGATCCTGAGCTGATCGTTGGGGGGGGGAGGGGGAGGAGAAGGCGTTTGGGGGGAAAAGATGATGGAGGACGTCGTCTAACATCGCAAGATATCGAATGTTTTATTAGTAAACACACTCTCTCACACACACATAACCCGGTCGCGACCTGCGGATGCGGATTAGAAGAAGATACAGAAGGAGTCCTCCTCTGGAGTGGCAGTTGCGATGGTGCGAAAGAAATTGTTGTTGTTGCTCGGTTAGCAAGAGCCCTTCGCGAGTCGTGCCCGGATGGACGGAAGGAGGGAAGATGATCGCTCGCGCAAGATAGTCTGACACCCACTGTCATGGAGCGGGACAGGCAAACAGACTGCGATCTCCGAATCCGGAACGGCATGGGAAGAAAAGCCCACGAGGAAACGGAAAATGAACGATTGTCATTCCGGCTATGACTCCGATCCCGTGCAGAGAGATAGTTACGATAGTCAAGAGTCAGCTCGAGTAGCAAATATTATGCAAAAGGACCCTTTTCCCCAACACGCTGCCCCACCGGTCCGCTGTGGGTTGAAGAATTTTCAACATTTTCCTGCCAACTTTGTACCAGTGCTGGTTGGCATCTGTTGTCCGCAATCGATGCGTTCGTGATCGTGTGTCCGGACCGGGTGCTGTCCGGTGGCGACTCTAACGGAGATCCATTCCCAGTTGCATCGGCACGAGCGCCGGGGGAGCGCCTTGGAGTTCGACAGCGAAAGAGGGGAAATAAATTAAAACTGATCCTCGAGCACATTTATGACTCCTGTTCGGTTGCCGGGCAGGATCGATCAATCTTCGCCGGCCGCAATCGTATCGCCGTTGCGCTAATCGTCTGCACGGTTCGTGCGAGTTCCCGGTGAGTCGGCGAAGGTTGGAGCGGACCGGGGACTGACTGACACTAATGTAAAGTTGACGCACGCACTCCGCCTTGGCAGACTTAATCCATAAACAGTCAAAATGTCACTTTAAGCAGCGAGAAAAAGTGTCTCACCGGACCGGGGACGGTCACTGTGTGGCCATCATCATGCTCCACAGTGGAGCGCTACTTCGTACGGTGCACTCGCGCTGCAATGATACGGAGGTGTAAGACACTTTCCCGGTGCTATCTCAATCTCGACCGTGCCCAAGTGTGTCCCATGTTTCCGAGCGACATTAACGATCACGCTGGGTGGGTGGGTATGGATCGACCAGGGCACAAAATGCAAGAAGATCAATCAATGCTACTACATCGTACGTGGAGGAGTTCGATTTTGAGTCTCCCCACGCGGTCTCTGGGGCGCAAAGAAACGAGCGCAAAGTGAAGTTTTAATTCGTTTCTTAATTCTGTCATCCATGGCACCTAGAAGAGAATGCATTAGAGCGAAACACGCGGTTTCGGGCGTTGGAGAAACGCAGAAGCCTAGCTGTCGGGTGTGTTATCTGTTGTTACAGGCACTTCTGGTGTCTTCTTCAGAACTCCAGTGCATGTTTCGCACGCGCGTTTGGTTGTTGCAGAGACCATCTTAGCTTATCGCTCAACCACCGTACCGAAAGACATCAAGTTGATGCGCCGAGAGCAGAAAGCGTCGAGCATGATTCTAAGCAAACGCCCTAGGGCGGGCAAAACGAAGTGAGAAAAGATGGAGATAAAATTTATTTCATAATTAAAATTAATTATCTCAATTAATCTCACGCGCATCGAACCGTCCCATCTCTCGTGTGGCGGTGCTCGAGCTCGGTAGCTGCGATCTACTGGCGCAGGAAGCTGTTTGGATGCTGGGCTTCCCATCCCCCTTTTGTAGCTACTGCGGGCATTCGCGTTACCTGTCCGATTGTGTCCGATTGTGTGTTGTGTACTCCCTTTAGCGGTGAGATTTAAGGACGATAAGCAGTAGGGCGGGCTGTTGTTGGGGCGTTCGTGTCAGATTGATCGTCGTGGCACGATCCCGCACTCTTTTTGCCGGAACGCCTCTATCAGCAAGCAGGCAGCTCGAAGAAGAGGGCCGGTCTTGAGTCACGCTCAATTAGTAAATGGTGGGAAACGTTGGCCACAATCTAGGATGCATTTTTCCTCGTGGCAGGCAAGCGTTTGGTGTAGCGTTGGAATAGCGAATATCGATCAAAAGTGAAAAGAAAGGGATTAAAAGAGAAAATTAAGCCTTACGTTCGCTTGTTTCTTTGTTTCATGTTGTGCGAAAGTTGTACTACAAGCAGCATGGCTAATTTGTTTAAAGTCTAGATTTATTTTAAACTTCAACGGATAATTTATAATCTTCAAAGTTATTTTACATTCAAAAGAAGTTTTTCCGTTAGTGTACTTTTGGTGTCAGAAATGATTAAACTGACAATTTATGAAGAGTTGGTGGGGATTTTAACGTATGGAAAGAAATGTAGAATTCTTTGCCCTTTATCGAATATATTCGAAACATGCGTATCAGTAAAAACGGATGAACGATCTAACTCTAACTAAGCGCATTTTTCATTAAGAGATTTAAAAATTGGAATTTTTCCTTAAGGAGGTTATAACACTTTTAGTGGGGGAAACAACTTGTGAAATTCGCAAAATACCTTTCGTCATATGATCCTTTTTGGGGTTTCAGCTTTGCGGGCATTAATTGTCTTCTTAAAAAGGTTTAATTAACTAATTTTTGCATCAAAATCTGCACATTTCCTAAGAACGGTTTGATAAAAGCGCTTCAAGAAGGTGTGTTGTTTGTATTTATTCTTAGCCAAACGACCTCTAGTATTTTGGTCATATAGAACTATTGATTTCACGATAGTGGAGAATAGCCAGTTCCCTACTACGACGGAACGTTTCGGATGGGATTCGTTCCCATGACCTACCGTGTGAAGACCAGTACCGCTATCGCCACGTTTACCGGAGCGCCTGCCAGAGAGACTTAAAATAACAGCTATAAAAGTGATGTTATGGTATTGTAACAAAAGTATGCGCTTAACAAACTGCAATAATCTCCCTTTTGCTCCATGCTCGCATGCTTTCTAAAGCTCCCAATAAAAATTCCTCCCAATAGGTGCGATCTAAAATGGGCTTATTGCACCAAACGCCACCTTTACCGTATAGCCCTGCGAAACCTGTGTCGATTATGAGGTCGCCTGGATGTGATGATGATCGGCAATGGTACATGACGGTGAACAATTACGAACGGTTCGCCCATTGGCTCGCGCCCTGGTACTGAATGCGGCTAATAAAGAACTTACCGTCGGCGGATTCGCGTTGAAGTGGGCGCAAAGCATAAAAGGGACGATTCCGTTCCGTGGGCCGTCCTTACCGGTGGAATTGAATCATTAATTTTAATCATTTTACCACTATGTGCATCGACAGCGGTGTGAGCGAGGAGAAATTTCACTCACTTATTGTCGAGGATCGGCCACCCTTGCTGCCGGGGGAGGTCAAGGACCATTCGATCCGGGACGGTGAACTCGTGTGCACCTGCGGAGGCTCCCGCTTCTGTCGGTGTGTAAAATTTGATTGATATCAACCCGGTGCGGATACTGGAGTTTCGTGGGAAGCTGTCAGCGAAATTAGCACTCTGATGAGGGAGGCGCTTCGCTGATTGTAACGAGCGGCTCGCAGGTTGAATGGAGCCCGGCGTTGGAGCGGCAATCTGTCATGCTTTGATGTCAAACGGTGTGCATCGGCGTGTTGGCGATGGACCGCTTTTGGTCCGGTTTTGGGTCCGGATGAGTGATGTAGCGCTTGGGAAGCGTTAATTTCTAGCCGGAATCACACACTGTCCGCGCGATTGTACCAAACACATTGAATAGTGTTTGGTGCTGTTATGTTGATTCTACATCTGTGCAGTGCGTTGGGTGGAAGAAAAACGCATCGGACTGAGAGATTGGATTATCCTGCTGGATGACTATGAAAGATTGGTTCGTTCCATTCAATCCGTTCGGTGTCCTGGAGCCCGGGAGCGAGGAGTGGCAGAAGATGAGGTATGTTACTGCTCTGTAAGTTAATATTGTGAGCGAAAAGGGCATCCATCGTTCACCGTATGCATCGAAACTGCACATTTCCCGGCTTAAATCCGGACACGCAACGAACGCGAACCAGTTCGTAGACCTTTCAGAGAGTCGTTCAGCACATCCATTCCAATCACCTGGCGTGTCAGCGATCACTTCGGGACCATCCATCTTCCAGCGATCTCGATCTCATTTCAAATCACTCTAATCTACGACTATCACGCAGAGGAGTAGGTTGGAGTATAGGAGGAGGTGAGGAGAATGGGATCCCGTCGCGCTGCCCGAGGAATAGTGTGCGAGAGCAACACTGCAAAACGACTTCAATTCAAACATTACAAAATAGTTTCTGTTTGCCCCGCGGGGCTAAATGCTGACGATAGTTAGCCAGATCGTGGAACTCTCGGTTGGGGATTGCCTTCAGTTTGGAGAATGAGAAGGGGGGCCAGAGTATGCGTCGAAGTATTTTAAATGAGATGCATTTCTTGTTTCTTACAATCAACCTGCTGTAGTTGATGTCAAGTATCGGGCGTTTAGCTCCAAAGTCCCGGTCGGACGAGCTGCACGAGCTTAAGCAAGGTTAGTAGAAGCATGGTGGTCGTTTTCGTGCCGGGAACTGGCTCCCCGGACGTGCGCTGAAAGCGAGCCAATAATTATGTTTCAAAGTCGAGGAAATGTGCCCGAACGAGCAACTAATTCGCTGAAACTCCTGCAAAAGGCGCAACTTCTGCAAGCGTCAGAACGATGGAGTCCAGTGCTCCAGAGCTTGCCTCCCCAAACCGAAACCTGCTTTCGTTGGCACAAAACTGGTACGAGTGTCTGCAATTTGTTGCATTCAAATTCAATTATCCTTCCCTCGATTGGACACGGGCATGGCACGGGCACTGGCAAACGATATTGGACCGGTCCGCTGTTTGTTTTATAAATATCTCTTTTTACGTCAACTTGGTTCTGGGACCGTCTCTGGGTTACGTAAAATCATAACAATTACGCCGGTCACATAAACCTTTTGGATCCCTACCGGGAGCAATTACAATATATCAAATGAATCTATCCAAAACACAGACACGGATCGGGTTTATTTCTCTCAGGTTATCCCGGGTTCCCTCTCGTCGCGTTCGATTGTCTGTCAGCAGATGGCGATCGTAAATTTCTTCGCCACCGTGCCAAAAAAGCAAATGTCAGATCGCGAATCCTGCATGGCTGTCGGCTTCTGTTGCACCAAATTATGTCTAATAAATTGTCACGGAATTGATAGTGACATGATCACGATCACACACACACACACGTACGGATGATCGCTGCCAGCGGTCAGCAAGTATCAGTTTTCCTCCCTTTGGGTAACCGGGCTGCAACAACGTCACGGCGTTGTAACACGAGAGTAGTACACGCTCGTGTGCAAGATGAGTCGACGCGCACCGACGGAAAGATCTATTTTCCGCTAAACCCGCAGCGGTCTAGGCAGATATGGAATGCATCGGTGAAAAACTAGTGTCCGTTTCGAATGTGAATTTCACGCATTTGATTAATGTGGTTGCTGGCATCGAGAAGGAAAACGTTTCAACGAGATTTTAATTAATGCCCGAAACATTAGCACGACATATGGGCGTTTTGGAAGTGGCTGAAGGATGAAAGGGAAGGATGGGTTTTGTGCATTTTATTGCAATTTTAGAATGATATAGCACAGACCCGCTCACCCGATGGGTGACAAATGTTGTTCGTCTGCTGCGTGAAGATATTTAAGACAACAAGTAACACTAAATGGTACGTGCGAAGGTCAATCGGTGGAAATGTTGCAGATCGAGATTTTACGACGTTTTATTGCACATGGACTCTGATTTAATAGATGCAGTTACAGAAATCTGAAGAGATAGTTGAGACCAACGGCTCAAATGAAGATTATAAACATAAGTTTTTGAAATTCATGTTCAGTTCACGTCCTCAAGTTTTCATATCTTCTCGCCTTGTAGTAGAGAGTTAGGATGCGCTTCTCCTCATCCACACTCTTGGATTACAATCTCTCGTTAACTTCATTCTGGTCTCGTTTATTTTCCAGATTGTTAATCTTAAATGCATATTTGAACTCGATAAATGTTTCAAATAATAATGCGCTAAATCATTTTTTTAAATATCTCATTTGGATTGAAGAAGCTTTGAGGATGCTTAAATCCTTGAGGATTTATAGACCTAGAACAAATCTTGAAGAATTCATGAATATCTAATTATGAATGATTCTTAACAGAGTTGATTCATGGTTTAAATGACTTCATTATAAAATTTCATACAATTGTCTCTTTTCAAAATATTCTTAAAACACAACACTTTAAACAACTCTACATTAAATATTCCCATTATTTTAGAAGGTGTGCCACAATTGAGATTGTGCTCATTATTCCCAACTACAAGATGGTTGTTGACGCTACAAGGTGTAGAACATTCATAATTTTCTTCATAGTGAGCATATGTACTCCACAATTCCCTTAGTTCCCTTAATCTATGTGATGAGATGCGACACATGATACTTGTATAACATTTTATTTAAATTTAAAGAAACGTATTCACCGTTCGTCATCAGAACAGGTCTCATACCAGAATTTGACAGATTATCTGTTGCACGATGTCATCCTGTACACCAACGTTGATGAAAGCGTATGCGGTCGCCCGGAAATCACGGCATTCGTCCTTTCCACCGAAACAACCGAAACTCATGAAGGAACCGGGAGGTTAATTTTCAAAGGCACATATCAGGCATCTCACTGGGGGCTATGCAATCCCTTGTAACCGAAACCGAAGCCGATGGGAGTACGTAATGTGAAATCCCATCTACGATACCATCGTACCACCCGCTAGTTTGTTGTTATCCATTCGAAATCATTTAAACGCTCGTTTAGACGTAATTTCGATGACATGTGATAGCAAGGTCCGCATCGGATGGTCCAGATCGTTGGATGCATCGTTTGGATGAGCTGTGAACTTTGCCACCTAGACACCGAACTGAACAACGCCGAAGCCCACGGTGACGGATGGAAGAAACAGGGAGAAAACCTAAACCAGAAACGGAAACTCTATTAGCTCGTTGTCAAAGCCTTTAACTGATTTCCCACAACATGCTTATTCACTAGAAGTTGGCACCATTTGTGGCAGACGGACCAACGGGACATCGAGTGGCCAAACGATGCATTGAGTTGGGGTAGAAGCGTACCGTTCTCGATATACCTGACCGATGCCTTTGGCCAGCAAAGGCTCCGTGAAGGGAAAGCCTTCAACCTGGTCCTGTTCTGGTGCGGTGAAATCGTTTTCATCAATTTGATCAAGTGTTTGTGGTACCGGTACCGGAACACCCCGGCTACGGTTGGTAGGGAAAAACGAGTTCGAGAAGCCGTAGGCTCACCGACACCGTACACACACAAGTGCCAGTGCAGGGATCCAATCGTTCGATTCGCTCCTTTCGCACTGGCACCCCGGATGAAAGATCCCAGCCAGTGGATGAGTGCCTGCAACACAGTGACATCTGAGTCCGAGGAACGTATTTAGAGAAAGTAATCACATTGCAAACAAGTGAACAATATGTACGAACGCCGGGAGAATGTATGCAAATTTATGCCTTTTGGGTGCGAAGGTGCCAAACTGGTCGTCCAATAGTAGTAGTGGTCGTCCTCTGTGATGACACCGGTCCTCAATTCGGTCGCTGGCGATGAGTAGACAGCGTGTCTGTCTGCGTGTGTGTGTGTGAGTCAGTGCCATGTCGTCTGGTCCGAATGGAGGGAAAGTATCGTCCTGCCACAGTACCGATAAAAGTGTTTATTCAGCAGAAATGACTTTATATTAAAGAACAGCACTAGCGCACCGGCTGCGAGATCCGTCACACGAGATGAAACCTAATTTCGTAGACTTACTTTCGTTCGTGTACCGAGCGAACGAGGGCCGAGTTATTATCGCCACTGAACTCCGGGAACTGTACAGTTTGTAGTAGAATGTGAAACAGAACGCCGTAAGTATGTTTGGCGGTCCACCAGTGACGTTCCATGACGCCGACGTGACGTGACGTTTTGTATATCTCGATTGTTACAGCATCCGCCAAGTGGTATGCAAAATATTAATTCCCCTTTCGTCGCCTGCGGGCCCTTCTAGCTCCTTGGTATGGGCGTGCGCTACGGAATGCAGCCGCCGGTGAGTGACGGGAAGGCGCACGCCTTGGTTCGACTGCGCGAGTGTCTCTTGGTCAGTGTGTCTTGTCATGGTGCGACGAACCGGTCATCGTAACGATTGATTGTTGCATGGGAGCCGGCTTTTGGAAGGCAAACACTCCCCATACAAGAGGGGGGAAAGCAAAAATAAAAAACTTTGGCCGCCAGTAAGCCAGTCAACTTCTCTTGCTGCATCTTCTGGCTATTATAAATAATTCATCCGTGTCCGTGTGCTTGAGATGAAGATGTAGAGGCAAATGTTTGTACAAGTACGCCTCGGGAAGGTGGCCATCGATGCGAAGCTGCTTTCGTGCATTTTGAGATTTGCAATGGAAGGTCTGTCTTTTAATAAATTATACTAATTGATAAAATAAAAGACAGCAGCATCGGACAATCGGGCTGTATTTATTAGCACGAATTAATTGGATATCGTTTTTTATTATCCTTATTTTACATTGTGCCTCTTCGTTTATCATCGTTCAATTTTTATGTTATTAATTCGCAATGAATGTATTCATTTTTAATTTTTTTCATCTTTGCATGCTTGCTATTGTAATAAAAGATTCATACAGCACAGTTGCGCTACTAAACTCCTCCATACTAGTGAGGATCTAGTACAATTTCCATTACTTAATTTTTACCGACGGCTTTTTCCTAAAGGACACTTCAAAATCTCAAACCCTGTAAATCTGTAAATTCAACATCCGAAAAGCTCCCGGAAGGTCCCCAGGAATCCAAATAAATGAAACACTATTAAAGCTGGACCATCTTCTTTAGACCAAATAGAGCGTCTCCGATACTTGGAGGAAGGAATGGTTCCAATGCTAAAATCGTTTCCGGCGACTCATTAAACTGACCCATGGAAAGACACCGACTCCAAGAGTCTGACCCATGGAAAGACAAGACCAAAGAGTCCTAACGCAGCTTCAGATAGGACATACAAACCTCACATCTCAAAACCTAACGGAGAAATCTATTCCTTCACTTTGCATTTACTGATTCTATCACAATCCATTGATACGATTCTTTCAACTCATGATTGATACGAAGTGGGTTAACTCATGCTTTTAATAATTCATAATATATCAAGGTTACATTATTTTTTTTTAAATCATAGAGATTTGAACTCAATACGTAACTGAATGACCTCAACGGATTTGATAATTTGCTTTATACATATCTTAACTTTTAAATAATAGTTTTTCCTTAAATTCATTTCTACTTAATCTCAAAACCAGCTTTAAGCCCTGTTGAACAAAAAACATTAACAGAATGAAGCGTACATCCCACCAGTTTAATTCGACGATCAATATCCCACAACAAAGCACACCCGCCTAAATGACGATTGCATTTTTCTTCGATCCGTTCTTGTTCGCTGTCAAACTGCCATTCAGCAAGAGTCGCAGAATCACGTACAATCATATTAGCTTCAACCCCTGGTTTCCGTATGCAATGCTCGTTCGCGGCACATTTCATTGACAACCGTTAACGACCATCGCGGTGCTTGTTGAGACACGAGCCCGGCATACCGGCACCGAAATTCCCACACATAAAACTTCGCCAAACTTTTATGAATGAAATCGACCATCGTCGGTCGCAAAATCTTCAATGCTCGTGTACTCGAACAGACGACAAAGTTTTATCGCGTATCGGTTGAAGTGTGGGGGTCGTTTTTTATGCAATTTCGTCCCATCCCGGAGGTGAGATCCGCTTCCGATCATTTGGAGAGGTTGCTTTCAAAGGAATGAACCGAAAACCTGCGACATTGGCACATTCCATCGTTTGGACAAGTACGAGGTGCGAGGGAAAATCGACCTTGGAGGGTGAATCAGGTTCTTCCCCAAAAGGTTCTGCTACTTAAGCTGTCTCGTCCATTTGTTTATCTTGCCACCGTTGAACCTTGGCGGCGGTATTGGCGGGTTTAGGCACCAGGATCCAATGTACGGGGTGACAAACAAATAACGAAAGGAAAACAAGCGCGTGTAGTCCCGTTTCGCTTCCGGGGGTTAAATTTCATCCCAAGATGTCTTTGGGTAGACAATTAAAATTAAAACGCGAACACAATAAAAACCAGACTGGTGTAGGATGACGTCCTGCAAAACGGGGACAATCAAATTTCATCGCTCCGCAGATCGCAATTTACCGTAAAAGCACCTTTGGCACACTACATAAACACTGGCGCTTTTATGAGCGCAGTCGCCCCGTTTCGGTGCATTTGTTGTGAACGATAGCACGCGTGTGTGTGTGTGTTTTTGCAGATTGCAACTGCATTTATTTGTGGAATGCTTGCTTGGAGGTAGATGAGCAAAGAAGCTGTTTGATGGGAGCATTTTATTTCTTGTCTGATTTCGTTGGATTTTTTTCCGTTGCGCGTCGGAACGTCGGGAATCGGATGCCTGTGTACACCCGATTGGAGCTGGCAGTGAAGACATTGGACGTCAAACGGGGAACCGTTCCTGGAAAAAAATGCATCATCCGCTCCGGACACCGGATAAGGATGGGGCGAACCTTACCTGGGTCGTAAAATTAAATACCGTTCGGCTATAATTTAAAAAGCGTTGAGAATGACTTTATAGTCTTCCTTGGTGGAGAAGACTCTACCCAGCTTCGTATATGGGCGGATGGTTTAATCCGTATATTGAGCTGGCTACAGTATGTGTCATAACAAAGTGGGAAAATTAAACGTTGAAAATGTTTTGAAGTTAGACCTCAAAAAGACGACATTAAAAACAATATTAGAAATAGTAGAGTTGGTAGGAGGGAGACTAAAAACCTTATCCGTTTGGGGTTCAAATCCCTTAAATGCTCCTGATTTAAAAATTTGGATGCAATTGCTTATGATATGAAAGCTTTTTAATGTAGACTATTATTCCTCAAAGTTTTACGAATAGAGGCAGCAAATGATCGAGTAATTTGTTAAATTGTTCATATCTGTCAAACTAATCAACAAACAAAACATCACTAAATTTATTCATTAGTTCATTTCCATCGACACATACTGTACCGATGGCGTCCAGGATTCCTGGAATACGAGTGTCCTGAATAAGCTTCATCTCGTATCGAGTGTTTTTGTTTTATTTTCATATCCCAACGCTATGGAGGATTGACGAAACTACGGCTATGGGTGGGTGTCTTTCACGGCGGCCGGTTTTAATCTCCACCGTTGCATCCACATCGTACCATGGCTGTTTCACACGAGCGATCCGCTTTTATAGCCTCTCTTAAGAATCCAAAAACCACAACGGCCAAGACCCGAGACCGCAAAAACCTTGTCCTAGCACATACCGGATGCCAGGGACCGGCTCGGCACAGCATCTTTGACGTTGTAAAAGTGCAAGATTTCGATGCGGCTTTAAAGTTATACTTAATAATAACAATAAAAGGTACCAATCCGCACCGGACTAGCAATCGGACTGAAAGGGAGCCACAGTCTTTTGGTGGTGGCCGGTCTCCCGCGGGCACTGTCGTAAAACGGCGTAAAAAGTACACGCGGTGTACAATCTACCGGAAAATGAAACTGAAAATAAAGTAAAGTGAGTCAAAAAACAAACTCCACTCCACGATTCTGTGTTTGAGTGCCGTTGGGTGGGGAGGGTTGTTGTAGTTGCAAAAGAGTTGCGGCGGGTGCCGTTGTCTTTGGACGAATGTTGTGGATAGATTCTCACCGGGGGCATGGCCTATCCGTCTGTTCCATTTGCACCGGGCAGCGCAGTAAATTGCACTTCAACACCGCTGACGAAATAGGACAGGCAGCGCAATTTATTTCAAATTAATAAAACTTCAATCCATCTGGTACTGGTGCAACGAGTTTCGTTTATGTTGCTTTTTTGTTTCACCGTGTCCCACCGTCGGAGTTTGTGTGTATGGAGTCACGTCCGTATCAACCGACATCCGAGGACGTGGCGATTAATTGAAGTGCGAGCGTTCCGAAAGGAACAGAGGAGAAGGTTTGGAGCGAGACCAAATCGGTTTTTTAATGTCTCCCGGAGCGTCTTCCGCCCAGCAGGTTAATCCTAGCGAAATCAGTGGGGAGTCCACATTGCCACATAGGTCAGGCGCAAGCATCCGAGAACGGGCAAGAATGGCCTCACCAATGCAACACTTTTATGATGGACGACTTGATTTATATGACTATGCATCGATAGTACGCTGATGCCAGCGCGAAGCGAGTCGTTCTCGGTGATCGGTGGCTGACTGATCGGTGGGGACGTTGATCCTTTTGTGGAATCGTGCACTTTCCATTAACTGTCATGTCGTTACTGATCCTGCTACGATGTTGCGTGGGGGTGGCTTTGCATAAGTGCAGATGAGTTAAATTGTAGAGTTCTTGGAGGGTTTTTTTTAATGGTTTAATTGTAGCCATGTTTAGTGCTAAAACGTGTGGACGATGGAAAGCTTGGAAGAATTTAATAGTTTGTTTTTATTTGCATGAAGGATACTAAGGTGTCGTTCACATATGTAAGAAATTCTATAAATAAGTTGTATAAACACGATATGCGTCTACGTTTGAAATAAACTTAGCTGAGTTAATGACAACCTGAAGACGCGAAGAAAAAAATCAGTTTCCATCGTTTGTAGGTAAGAACTTGGAGAAATTTCAATTTTAAGAACACTTAGCTAGCGCTACTTTGCAGTCATGCCTAAACATGTTCATTATGGTTGGAAACATACATAAGCATTCTTTTTCTGTACCAGTAGAGAGTTTAGACCTTTGGAAGCGTAATGAAAGTTAGGTCCTCTAACCAGTTGAGAGATCCGTCTTCAAATCCGACTTCAAATCTATCAAATGGAGAATATGAAGATTAAAGATTCAACCAACTCAGATAGAAGTAACTTAATTTTCGAGATTACTTTAGTGAATTTGATAGTATTAATTGATGAGCAACGGTCTAGTGGAGAGGGGGAGTGGAAAGGAACTTAAGATTCTGGTATAAGTTCTTCAATTTGGTCTTCCTGTCTTAGGCACTATGCGAGCTCTTAAACGGGAACTGGCCTATGCCATATTTCCTAATTTCTGGGCGATTCTCGCAATCTATCTTTTTGTTGAGCTTCATGTTCTTCAGGTGATCCCGGAAAATTTTTTTTAAGTACACAATGCAGTCTTTGTGTGGAACTGTTCTTCATTATTTCTCTAACAGAAGTCGTTCAACTCTGACGTTAATTCTGAATATGAATCTAGCTAGTCGAAGTCAAAGAAGGAAGTAAGCCTCTTGATCTGTAGGAATATAGGAGTATACAATCTACCTTGAATATTGTCGTCTTCATCATTCTATGGATGGCTTGTTAGGATGGGAAAGATTTCTTGGGTTAATCGTACAATGTAATGACATGGTCAGCTCATCGGAACTTAGCTGGGCTAACTAATTTCTGGTTGATAGTTTAGAGAATCGAGATAGTTTGATTTTCCACTCACCGCTCAACATTTCTCAGCAATATTAAAGCTGCTTGAGGTTTAAGATATATCAACCCGCTTGGGACGTTCAATCAGGAATAGCTACCTGTAGATTTGTTGAGCCTTTCACTTATATCCACATATAATTGCTGTATCTATTCTACAGTGCTACGCAAGTTTTCCAGTAGATCAATTTGGATAATTAAATTAATAAATAAATAATGTGGTCTTTGTTTATCATGTTGCAAATGAGACGTTTCTTTAACAGTGGAAGGAAAGGACCCCCCCATTCCTAAACGTCTAAGCCCGTCACCCAGTGTTGTGGTTGCCGGCACCATTAAACAGCACACACACACACTTCCTTCTCGTGCCCGTTTGGATGCGTCAATTGCGATGATTGCCCCTACACCAATTAAGTGAAACAGCATTCAATTACGGAAACGATCCCTTAAACTGGATGCGACCTCGGCCGCGGCCAGGCGTCGCGGTTTTCCGGTTCTTGTGTGCGACTGCTTTTACCACATTGTCTACGTTCGGTAGACACCTTGTACGTCACCCGGCCGCTCGAAAGTCATAAAGGATCGTGCGGAGTCGTATGGCAACGGCAATTTAACCATAATCGTCTCCAATTAGTACCGAACTGCAATGAAGTGTAAAAGACAACATCATCACGAAGTGCTCGGGCGGATATGGCGCATAGACCGATACAGCTGATAGGCTAGTTACCTTTTCAAGGAATAGACCATGCTGTACCATGTGCCGCTTTGCGAGGCACCTTTCCACACTCAGTTGCATGATATCGTGGTGAAACTGATATAATGATTAGAAATTATGCCGTCCATCAAGGTGCATTCGGAGTGGCCCGGTGGTACATTGGCTGAGGATCACTTTGGTGGTGATTTTCTTTCCAACACACTCCCTCGGGGTGGGCGGTCGTGTTGGAAGTTTGGCAGAAGTGAAAGTGTCGGTGATGAAATTGAGGCACGATTCTCAAATTTGTCACTCGTCTAACTGAAAACCGGGACCAGATTTCCAAACGGCAGATTGGCGCATTTTCCGATGCTGGTGTTTTCTCTAGCATGAGGGTCCAACACCAACACCAGGCGATGCCAATTACACGGAGTTGTGTTGGCCACAGGTACGCACGTCCCATTGGTGACCGGCGATCGTGGCGCACAGTAATCGCTTGCATCATTTGCATTCTTTTCCGACGCAAATAAGATATCAAGGCATGTCCGTGCATAACTGGCCAACATTACTGCCACCGTTCATTACGGGTGTTATTTGTCGATCTGTTGATTGTAATTGGGCTGCTAGGAAAGAAGGGAACCTCGGAAGGGGGCAAAAAACACGCATGTACCAGCAAGAATGCGGCAAGCAATAAAATGCGGCTAATAAAGGAAAAAAGGGAGAGAAAAAAATGGCGGGACATACATTCACCAATCAGCGCACCCTTTTGTTCGGCATCGCACTTGATGTCAACGCTGATCGGATCCAGGTGACCAGGGAGACCGCTTTTTAATCAAATTATTCTAAAAGCGCAAGCAAATGTCAAGTGTCCAAGCTCGTTCGGTTTGCACGAGCCTAATAGTGCTTGGTTTATTCGCTGAGTTTTAATTTAATTTAATATTGTTATCACCAGAACTGCTGGTGTGCGCAGGTACGGTGGTCGGGGGAAAACGGCAACCTGCAATGTTTGACCCGGTCTTTCCTCTTTTACGACGTGTCGGAAAACATCCTGCGGCGATCATTAAAGGACACGAACGATCGAGTCGATCGCTGCGGATGGAAAATGATTTCTTGTCGTGATATGGCCGGGACGATGGTGTGATGATGGAACGAACGTTGCCAACCATCAAAACGTCACGAAGCAGAAGCGACCGTCGCAAAATGTTGCCGAAGAAACGGGTCTTGCCCCCGGTGGGGTTGAGACATTTGCGTGTGTTTTTTTTGCGGTTCGTGCGGCACTCTGCGGGACGTCCGAACCGTGCTGTGCGTGATGTAAGTTAAAATAATCAAATTAAAAATCGCTTATCTCGTTAGTATTTTGTGTTGCGTGGGGATGTGAATTGTGTGCGATCCTTTCTTCCGGGTGGAACCCTTGGAACCTCAATCGGGTACCAATGTTTTTTTTTCGGGGGGGAATGAAAAATTGAATCAAGCAACATTATGGGAGTCTGCAACTCAATTAAAACTTCCACCCAATTCCACTGCAATGGCTTGGCAGAGGTCGCACACACACACTAAACAGGCACGAGGTAAATGATTTTTCATTGAAACGACCACCTCCATTATGCTATCGTAATGGTGCATCATATGGAGGAGCTGCCAGCATTATTTTGGGACGATAAGTCTTTTATCCCGGTACAACTCTAATCACTTCTCCGGGTGCGTTGCTGCTGCATTGGAACGAAACTTTTAATGAGATTCCTTTAGTGATGGCTATTGATTGGTTCGGGACTTTTGAGGCCTTTGACTGCTCCGTGTACAGGAGTGACCGTCAGTCGGTTGCGTGCAGTTCGGTGCAGTTTAATTAAGCCTTTATGCAATGCACAACGGGAACGATTAAAAGTTTGTTCGCACCTGGTCGATTTCTATGCAAATCGAACGCAGAAGCACTTCTAGGAGTGATGCCGGGAGGTTTGCTTTTTTCTGCTTCCTGGAATAAGAAGAGATCCTCCCCAGAGTGACTTCCCTTTCGACCCATCGCCGAGACGCAATGTGCAACTGCTCTTGCAACACAGAAGCAAACCCAGCGTCAACCAGTCAGCACTACCAGCGGATATCGATAAACTGTCCAAATTTATGTGCCCGATCCAAACATTTCCGAGCGGCTGTCTGATCTCGTTTGGTAGCGCTATTGCCCTCTCCGCATGGTGCCAATGCGTGATATGTTCATTCCAACGAACTCGCACTCCGGTTTCCGTTTCGCTCGATTTGCATACAGGTTTGCACTGGTGAGGAGATGCCTAAGATCAGTAAAAATGTATCACAACTTCATTTAGCCTTCGACTTGTGGACGAGGAGTCACACACCCCATCTCTATTCCTCAGGTTCGACAGTAATCGTGCAGTAAATTATCGAAATTAGATTAACACGGCTTGTGCAATGTAAGTGCAGCGACTTCAACGCCACTCCACACTCCACGTCTTCTCCTTGTTCTGAGCTTGACAAACGGATGTTTAATTATCATACACCCGTACATACCACCAGGCATGTTCCGGGAACACTTTCACTAGCACCGAGTGCCGAGAGGCAATAAAATGCTTCGTTGATTTTTGATAATGATTACATCAGTTTCTTATCGTGAAACATCCGTCACACCGAAACGGACCGTCTGGCAAGGTGTAATGATGATGGCAAATTTATTCAGCTTTAATTTATGTCCTCTCGCCTCGCGTACTGTTACAATCCGACACACCATTATGCTAACGATTGATGCACCAACTCAACCGTGAACGAGTGACCAGGCAGGGAGGACCAGGAATAAATCGCCATTCGTGACCAACTCTCAGCCGGCTGCATGCACTTTGATGCGAAACATGGCCGGCAGTCTGGAGAATATAAAACTCAAACGAACGTTGTGCGTTGTCCTTTTTCGTACCTTGCGGCATCTTTTGCTACAGCGGAACCAATTCTCATCAGCGCTGTCTGTGTATGCTTAATTTTTATTACTTCTCTATCTTGAAAAGTTTGATTAACAGAGGGAGATAGAAATATTGTCAAGAGTTGAATTGTTGGTAGTTTTAAATTATTTGTACGCGGTGCATTAAATTTAAACAAAACACCCTGTGACAGCTGATTGACTTTCGCGCCGTCTGTTACGCTTCGATCGATCCTTGACATTGACCCTCGTTCGATCGCTTCGATCGTTCGCCGTGCACGGATCAGTGGTAACCGCATCGATCGAGCAGCACCACTGTTGCCACCGATCTTTAACGAAGCTATTTTTAATAACGCACCGTACGGTTTTCGGTAAACGATACCGACGGTTGATTGCGCGGTGACATTAGCGCGAGGACCCATTTATTAATGCAAACGCAGAACAATTTGCGGGCCCGTCTGAGCTGACGTATGAAATATTACCTCAGTCTGAGACATGACACCAGCCGACAGACACGGGGCACAAATGCAACTCAAAATAGATAGTTTCTTGGCAGCGATTGTTGCATTTCGATTTGCCTCCATCGCTTACAAAGCCACCGTAAATGTGTGTTGATTTTGAAATGTAGCTTCAGTCTACACTGAAACGAAACTAATCGAAAAGGAATAAATGGTCGGATTGTAGCAATAGAACATTTTGTTTCCATTTTATTAGTTTTGTGTATATAAACGTTTTGGCTTGTGTCAAAAATGTTAAAGCTTTAAAGAATAATCGGACATTCGCTTCTCTTGGAAGTTTCAATATCCCAACGTTGTGACATGAATACAAATTGCAATCACTTCATAAATAATCGTTGGACATATGCTGCACATGAAAGCATAGCTGGTGGAGCACTTTGGGCCGAAAGCTTCGAAATTATCATGACGATGGTTTGGTGGCGTGCATATGATGGAGCTTATTCCGTCCACTCGCATAACGTGGGATAAGACGGCGCTCACGACATGCAAATGTATGTGCCATTTGCTAGGAATTATGTTGAAATGCCTACCGACGTTCATGAAGTAGCCGCTGGTCTTAGCAATTAGGCACGTTAGTCATTATGGAAGAATGTCGGCAAACATTAGGCAAACAAAACAAACAGAATCGAGGTTTAATGTTTCACAATGATTTATCGAATGCGATGATACGCATTTAAATCTAATGTCCTAAAAGTACATCGACAGATGCGTTCAATGCTTTTACTTCAATAGAGTTATTTTTTGCAGTTCTGAAAGGATTGAAATTTCTTTACTGGTAATATAAGATTAAGACAGATAAAAGTATTTAAAAACAATTGAAAATTTTTAAGATCGTTGGGATAAACTTTTCTAAATTATTAAGAATATTCGGATCTTTTTTGTTTCACGATGGATCTGATCTATATACAATGATCTAGGTCGCTATTTCTCTATGTCCTTTTATAGATCAAGTTGCCCTTTAGTCTTCAAAGTACCTCATATCAATGAAGCTACTCGTGGAGAGTGATACAGTTGAGGACAAAGGAGTCACCCTTGATCGTAAGTTCAATTTTCATCAGCTCAATGATCAGTGATATTTTGGCTAACAAAATTCTTGGGTTTTGTTCGTAGGCATTTGATCCGATCCGTATTGCCGATTAACTTTATTGTGATACGCTAACCTGGAATCCAGGTTTTTTTCTTGTTTGTGTTAAAGACCTCCTCGACTATGTCGGCCATAATGGCTTACTAGAATTATTGATACCACGTAGTTGGATAGTTACTTGACTTATAAAAACCTCGTTATTCTTGAGGATACTTCATTCTTCATATATTTCAGGATATTGCCGTTTCAAACTATTCTCTAAGGCATTTCTATCAACTTCAGCTATACAACTTCATACTGCTACATGAATAGAGTCACTACAAATTTATTAGTATTGATGGATCGACAGTCTGAATTCTCGCACACTAAATATTGCTGTGGAATAACTAACAACTATTGTTCATTGAAATTTGTCACTAAGCCAATTTCAATCACATCAATCAGTAATCAGAGCCAGAAATCAGAGCCGTGTATCGCGTCAGACGCAGAATTAAAACTAGCCCCTGCGACGTGCAGGCCACGTAGACACAACAATTTGCGGTACGCTGATGTGCTGGCTGATTACGCGACAGAACCCGCCGGGTATCGGCTTTCCATCGCTGGCAGCTCATAACTGACTCATTAACCGCTAACGCACAGCTTCTGATGCTGGACAGGCACAAACGTTAATATCACCGATCAATGGAACCATTCAATCCGCCCGAACCCGTTGGAGATCTTTATTTTCACTTCACTTATTTATATTTGGTTCGGTTCGCTGCTGCCATTGCTCTCAAACCATCACGGTGGCATAAATTGCGGCAAATCGAAGAGGTCCGGCGCACTTCAGGCAACCCGGCAGCCGTGTACGAGCTCTTGTGTGCTTGCCCCATGTTTACAGTGTGTGGCTGCAGAAGCGATCGGATTGTTTGCTGTGACGGTTTACAGAAGGTGCGGGGAAAACGAGGGTTGGGGAAGAAAAAAAAATCAAAAAAATAATAAATGTTCTGAAGGCAGAAACTCGACTCCCCGCGCGACACCCCTCGATGTCGCCGGTGACGGTGGGGGTGTCCGTCCATCACGCTCCATTACGGCACGTACACTTTCTGTCACATTATCGCTACAGGCTGTTGCCGGTTTTTGCGGTGGTTTGGATTGTTTAGTAAACATACGTCAAACACGACACATCGTTTACTAACAAGCGCGATGCGATACGATAAGGGTACGAACTCGAGAAGTGAGCCCTAGCTTGTGTGTGTGTGTGTGGCAAAGGAAAAGTGTTCCAACAACCGGAACGGATTAAGGCGGGAAAGTGGATCGATTATTGCTACCAGCTGGGTCCGTTATCGTTGGGGCAAGATCGTGAGCTATCGGGAGAGTGTGGTGGGGTTTCATTGTAAACACAATCGCGACTCGATTTGTGCTCTGATCGATCGATAGTGTTGCGCCGCATTAACTAGCTGTGTGTGCATGTGTGTACTTAAGATTAAGAATTTATGGCGCTAAAAATATTTCCCATCAAATGCTGCCTCGAGAAATGTGCGGTGTGTAAGGCGACGCACGGTGTTAGTGACAAACACGATGGTTTATTAAATTCCGAATAGGTCATACTAATTAGTCGCCATTTTCGTGACGAGGGGTATTAAAAGAGCCGGAGTCCACCACCGGTTCGGATCGTACATCTGCTGCTTTCAGTTCGAATTCGTGTTCTGAAATCAAAACCCCAGACCCGGTCGGGCGCGGACTCGAATGATCGGTCGGCTCAAGTATCCCAGGACCACGACCACGGCTGGTTGGCTTAAAAATATCTCATTCTGTACCGGCTACTCGTACCGGCTCATAACTCGACTCCACTGCCACACTTGGAGCACTTTTCTCACGACGTTTCGATAATGCTGCCAACGGAAGGGGGTGAGGGGTTGGTCATGGGTGGGGAAGGGGGATGCGAGAGAAACAATCCCAACAAGCCCAACTGGGTCGAAGAACGCTGATGTGTGTATATAAATTATAATTTGTGACTAATTCGTTTAAATTAGATTATGAATAAGTAATACTCATAATTTGTGCGGCAGAAGCATTCATATGCGTATCGCCGTTACGTATCAGATTTCATTTGCTGCGTGGATGGGATGGGAGAAGGAGAAGGAGTGGAGCCGCGTGGAAGGAGCATAATTTTCGCGTAAAATCTGCACTTGCGTTCGGTGTGGTTGACGATTCTATGATGCACATGGCTACAGTGGGATTGTGGTGGTCGCCAGGCATTCGGTCGTGCATTAGAACGCCGACATGTCTCCAACACCTTTAGCCGTTTAGTCTTAGGAACATGCCACTACATTGCTCTTTTTAGCATAAAGGGATCCTTTTGGCAGAGTGTTACACTGTTCAACAGTCTATTTTACGTGTTGTTTATAATAATAATTACCTGATGCTGATGTTAGAATATCTCCAAAAGAATTGAAATTCAAGAACTGTTGAGGTTTTACTTTTTGATGAAAATTGAAGGAGATATGTTTGTATAAATATTTCCGCTTTTTAATAACTCTTTGAAAGGCATTTATGTTAAATTCCATCTTTTCCTATAATTCCCCGTCAGTAGAGCGCTCACAACCATATTCTCGCTCACACCTGTGGTAATGATATTTTCATAAGACTAGAAACCTATTTGATGTCTGGCGGTTTGATGTAGTGTGGAGGCCGCCTAGCCAATCTCATCTGGTCCATAAATTTATTCAGGAGACACGCGGATGCACCGTTGCACTACGTACCACACGTGGCATTGCTTTGATTTGGAGGATTTACGTGGACACACAACGTGGACCGGCCGGGCCGCTGCTCGAGTGGGGCGAGGCAAACAAAAGAGATAACATGCCATCGTGGGATCGACTTCTCCGGTTGCACCTATTAGCTTAGGGACAATGCAAATGCACCGCGATGCAGCCGGCCTGGTTGTGGTGAGGTCTTTTAAATTATTTTGTGATAACAATGTGACAACATTAACCCTCTTCTTCTGTCTGGCCTGCGGGAACTAATGCGTTCGAACAGCACGGTTTTACGTGGAAGGGTGGAAAACCCGATGAGTCTAATTGAGTATTGGGAGGGAGGATCCGGCTAGGAGAGTATGATTAAATTCAATAACACAACCGGATATTGGGATAATTATTTCGATTTTTGGGATTAAAATGGCAAATCATCGTTGATCGATTAGGAAGATTAATTCGACGTTTTATCTGTTTCTCGGTGTGTGTGTTTCTCTTTTTATGCTGTGGACATCGACTGAGGACATCGACCGCGAAACCTATCAGAAGCTAGTATAGTGGTTAGGGAAGAGTGGAAAACATTCCCGATAATTATTTGTAGAGATTTTTATTTCACTTGTACAATGACATTATGTAGCGGTGAATCGTCGTTAACCTTTTCTTATGTCAATCCCGACGCCCCTACAGCATGATTATGTTTCCGCATCATCCATAATTCGCTCGTGTGTTTAGGGCAAATAAAAAGCTTCATCATTTGCATCATACTTTGGACAGCAGAGCCCAGCGCCAGCAGCGAAATGTATAATGATGGCAATTTATTAAAATAATCATTTCCCTACGTCGGTCCGTGTTGGTCCGTGTGGTTTGCAATTGGAGGAGGACACTCGCTAGGCGCTTCCTAATGCGACCGATGCTGGTTTATTTTCGTTTTTTTTTGGTTTCGGGAAAAAGATTGGAAAATCGAGACTCACGAGAAGAGTGGAGCAACCGTCATGCAATTGCTCAATTATAGATGTTTTTGTATGATTTGTGCCTTCACTTTTACTGCCCTTTCGAATTGCCCGCGATGTTATCGGGTGTTTCATACTAGCGAGTTTTCCCAGAACTGTGCGGGGCTCCATTCGCACGAGGACAAGGTGCAAGGTGTATAATTTATGTTAGTATCCTTTTATTTTATGTTTTTGTGCTCCGATCGATTTGACAAACACCTCGCTAGCCGCAAGCAGTGAGAGCAAATTTTGTCAAAAACCACCTCCCCGATGGCCGGCGAAGTGTCCTGCCCACGGTGAGGCAGTGAAGACGATAATGAGTGAGTGTGTGCGCCCGAGTGGTAAGAAGGCAGCAGCCAGCTACACAGCGAGAACCACACAAATGGTTACGTAAAACGAATCGGTAGAAATTTAATTGCGCTGAAAAAAAGTAAACTAATGAATATACAATTAATTCGTCGTAATTAGATCTGCGTTTTATGCATCCTGCCCGGGTGCACATGTTCGCCGAGTGCACGACACTGCAATTCACTTATCAGAACACCGATCCCCACCGAGCGTCCCTACCCCTTCGTGTATCCCCCCTTTCCGGGGGGAAGGTTTTGGTGGATGGTCGAAGAGTATCGGTTTCTATTTTCGACCAGCCAACGCACACCTCCATCGTAGCAGGGATCACCGTGCAGGGATCGTAAACAAATCACACACGGGACGGTGATGACTGATGGCTAGATAGCCGCTGATGGCCGTGGCCGGTGGCGTTGGTAAGTGGAACTGCAGATGACAAAAAGTGACACGGTTGCATCGAGTGCCTCGAGTCAGGAGGACGTACGACAAATTCGCGGCGTCAGGCGTCCGGCGTCAGTCCGCGCGCGGGTTGTATAGGCCGGAATTAGTAATCAGCAAAGATACATCGGCATACAGCACCGCATACACTCATTCATTCTCAATCAACAACTGTTCAGCGTACGCGATGGCCCGAGCAGATCACGAAAATGGTGCGTTCCGAGTGCGAATGAATGTCAACATGATTGAGGCTTCACTATTGTCTACTGTGAAAAATTTGCAACTACTCGAGAGCTTTACATTAATCAACACACTTTTTATGGTTATATTTGTGCCGATTTAGTGGAAAATATTAGAATTTACTTTTTGAATAGTTCCTCGCATTTATAAAATAATTGTAATTTGTGCGAACATTTCGAAAATTTGAAGAAAAGATCTGCAATCTAATAACAAATTCTTACATTTACGGTTTGCTGGAATAGATGATTGCGGGTTCATTTCTCATATCACAGGAGGAAAGATTATCCTGTTGCGCTTAAGCTCAACCTTCCTGGGGAAGATCTCTCGAGGTTTTGTAGTGCCATTCAACAAGAAGATGAGGAACATGGACATTAACTTATTTTTTTTAGTTCGGATACATCTCTTGTTTGTGTCATATTTTTGCAAATTTTCTATTTTCTCTATCATATTCTATATTATTCGCAGCAGGTCATATGGCCATAATTAATTTGTAATTCTGAGGATTTGTACCATGCGTTGTTTTCTAGTCAGTGATCTTACTTCATTGAGATTACAATCAGGAATGATCTTCGAAAAATGATACAGCAGCTGTTATTAGTTTATTGTTGATGCGTTCCATAAATAACGATATTCCTGCGATTGCTCTTAAGTCACAGATTTGTCTATGTGTTCATATGACGAATTACCTGAGTAAAGGAATATGGACATTGAAGTTGTGGGTCTTCAAATTACTTACTTAGAATAAAGGAGCGGTCGCAGACAAGTTACTGGAGCATATAAATCAAGCCTTCGTACAAGGCCATTGGCTTGTCAACGCCACCGGTGAGTAGACAAATCACAAACATTTGTTGGGTCATGCGACGTCTGTTGTTGAACTTCATAAGACGATAGTGGACTGCCAGGCTACTATGTACTATTTTATTATGTTACCATTATATTATAGTTTATAGAATAATTCCTTCAGTATACTAAGTGAAGTGAAGATATGTTCTCACCAAAACAGCATATTCCAAAACATTCAAAAATGCTCTGAAAATCCAAGACTTTTTTAAATATCTCACAGTTCGAGAAATTTCAAATAATGGTACATTCAACCATTCGGGAACCATACGTGCATCAATAGGTTCATCATCTGAAGGTGAAATAGTATCACGATTGCGAGAACAACTCGGTACGGGAACATGTATGACCACACAAGTTTAGATAACGCATCCCTGGTTGGTGTTGTCGTTGTTTTTGTGCGAGCTACTGACAACATGCACAGTAGCAGACATGAAACGAATAATCGCTAATGGTTATTATTGTTATAAAATACAATTAAAATTAAAATTTCACCCTCCCGAAACATTGGCGATGCAAGCGAAGCCACAAAAACGCGTTCCAGCAAATCTACCCCCCCGCAAAGAGGGTAGCTTTTCACTGGTCTCGTTTTCCACCGGTTCCAACGAGGCTCCCCATTTTAGTGAGGTTCGTTTTTTGCAGCGATGAAAAGCGCACTTTCGTTCCGCCCACCCAGCCATATGCGTTTGGGTCGGCATGAGGGCGGACTTAAGCTCGGCGGGCGAAACACATTAGGCGGGTTTTGCGATATTATACCGTTGATGTGCGGCAGAGCATCTGTTTCTTGTTGCATCCATTTCCAGCGTTCTGCCTGGGTGGCGCCGGTGGTACCATCACTGCGGAAGTGTCCGCTTTTACTGCTCCTGGTGGAGGTCTGCGAACTAAATTTTACGGGCACATGGTTGCCCGTAAAAGTTCGCTCGCTATGGAGTGATAACTAGCTGCTCGGTGCACATTTATTGCTTTCACATCGACGATTTCTCGACGAAAATTTTCTTATGCTAACGAGCAAAGTTATGCACCTTGAGTGCATTCCGGACGTGATGGTGATGGACGTGGCGGATTGGAGATCAGGCGCAGCAAAAGAGTACACATTTGCTTGTATCAATTATTCACGTGGATGTCACAACTGTGTTCGCTAAGATGAAGATTACGATGAAGTTGAGCTGGGATGGGATGGTTGGGACGCATGGTGGGGAAGTAGTGTGGAGCAGGATCAGATAAACTGAAGGAAAGTTTGATGTGTTGTCGCAGTAACGGTGACTACCGGGTCCCGCAACTGGGTGCTACCGTGTCATTACGGTAGCTGGCAGACGGACCCGCCAGCCCGACCTGTTCCATTTCACTGCTGTTCCGAAGTGGAAAGCAGTAAAAAGTCCCATAATTTAGAACCGGCGCAATAACGTAAAAATAACGTACAAACTCGTCCCGGTTTTCATCCCATTTGTCGATCGTGCATGAGTGGGAAATGCTCAGTCATCAAGAAAAATGCAATCAGATAAGAAAAGTTTGCCGATGAGTGTTAGTTGCAGGACTGGCGCTGATGGAACGGCGGACGGGTAGTAGTCAATCGGTGTGTAGTCGATATCATGCAGCACGAAGTCAAAGCTTAATTGCTGCACTTGAGCCACCAGCACAACCGGCAATGGACAGAATCTGAGTACACAGCCGGTACACTCTTTCTGCGTTCAGCGACGAAGAAAGGCTAATTGAATAATTCTGTTAGTCCGGTTGATAAAGAACAACGATAAATTGTATTACAGGCATTAGGGATACTGCTAAAGTTTTAATTATTGTACCATTCGATTAGCGAAACGCATCCATTTGTTGTGTTGAACAGATTTTTGCCGTAAAGTTTGTTCAATGTGGGTTGGTTGCTTAGAGCATCTTTAAGAAAATAATCATTGGATGGTATCGAAGTTGACTATTAGTTCATTAGAGATTAGGTTTATCTACAACTTTTTAAATTGAATATGCCTCGCATATAGCTTCTAATGTACCAGAGAGAGTCGTTTCAAGGATCTATACTACTTTTAGTTCAAGATGGAAAGCTTTCTCAACTTTCACACCTTTTAACGGATTTGATTAGAAACTGCAAAAGCTTGAGAATGGTACGAAGACTTTACATCTACCTCACTAAAGAACTTAAGATCCTAGAAATTGAATTAACTTTATCGGTAGTTCTCGTAGATTAGTTTAACCTGTTGGAGTTAAATGGTAATGATCTTCAACCATATGTGATAGGCGTTTGAGGAGCTGTTTCAAACCTCTTGATTGTGTATTCCAGCCGGTGTTCTCCTTACTTCCCCAGCTCTTGTTTAGCAAAGTGTTCTGTTGTGTCTATCTACCAGTTCCGATTTCTGATAACTTTTAACTACTTCCTCAATATTTTCGTTGTGCAACGTGTGCCTTTAGTCCAAAATCTTGGGATTTCTACAGATATTAAGCTATCGTTTAACTCTCATGTCAATGATATATGTGGGAGAGCGATGAAAATTGTGGACCATATTCGCAAGATTACTGCCAATCTCAACGATTCGATTTTATTTTGCTATTTTGCAATTTTGTCATGTCCAACTTATGTTGGAAGACTTCTTTTGTCGCTGAGAGTCCGATCTGCTCAATTTGCATTGATCGTATCATGAGAATACAAAAATTTTCCACCAGAACTGTCTACAGACGACTTCGGGATCGATTTGATCGGGGTCGATTGGACATTCTGCAGTGTAGACGTATGACATTCTAACTTATGAGTCAAAAAAGCTCTAGATCTCAAGACAACACACTGCAGCTGGAATTAAAGATTATTCTTCCTGACGCAACATTAACCTTGCCTTGCTCGAGTTTGGTACACTTAAAGTGAATGCAACAAATTAGCCTTTGGCACAGAAGCGCTTGTACTTTGTCCAACGACTCTGTACTAGTTCTAAAACAATTGTTACTCGGAAAAACTTTTTCTAGAGCACACAAATCTTCCACCATTTCGAGTTTGACCGGAGGCAGTAAAACGGTAATGAAATGAGATTAAATATTACCTTTCCCTGTTGGATTACGGCATTCAGCAACGGTCTTGCTTTGAAATAGTTCCGGCTTGTTTCTGTTGTTGGGGAGATCCCAGCTAGTCCAGTCAACGTCTTGTGACAACGGTGATCATGTTTTACATTGTGTTCCAACGGGGAGCGATACGGAAGCTGTCCACTGTTCAGCTGTTTACCTTCCGCGTTTGATCTGTGCCTTCTCACAATTTATCTGCCGTTCCTTGTGGGATGGTGAAAAAACTTTTCTTTCCCCAAAAGTTTTTCAATTGCTGTTTCGCGCACGGTTTCCAACAAATTGGCACAGTAGTGCAGCATGAGGCGCAGCATATTCTGAACAATCGAAATACAAAATGTTTTCCGCAGTGTACCGAACACTGCTGGGAAACAAGATGCTGTAAAGTACCGCGTTTCGCTGCCCATTAAATTCGAACCGACAGCAGCACATTACAAAATTAGTTGAACTTTTGTCGTAAACGTAAAAAAGGCGTCCAGTAGTGATATTGAAGGAAATGAGCATTCTCCGTGCCGTAAACACCTTCTGCCGGGGTGGTTCTGGAAGCGGCAAACTTTATCATTAACGGCTGGCGGCGAAGCCATAAATTCCCCTTCATTATACTAACGCTCGCACGTATAGATATTGCATTTTCCTTCAAATCCCATGCACAGTGCATTTCGGTCCCGTGTGACAGATCCATCACCACCAGCGTTCTATTTCGCACCGTCACGTCACATGCGCCGCTCACCGGCACGCTTTTCCCGCATGGGGATGCCTTGGAAAAATGCATCACGGCCGTCCTTCGGTCGACCATAAATGACACGGGTACGGGACGGTACGATCCCACTGCCAGTCGAGAAACGTTCACCAAAGCCATCAAAACCGGATTTTAATGGCACAAACTTTAAGTTTTCCGCCAAAGCTCAGCCGAATGGGTAGGGAGCAGCACCGGAGCCCGGTTGGGACACGTCACGCCGTTTCCTCAAGTGTTCTGGCGAGTGTTCTGTATGCTGCTTTATGCACAAAGAAGAAAATATAATTCATTTCCTGCACCGAACCGAAAAAAAGCACAAAACGGTGCAAACGCTGGCGATAACAGCAAAACCACCACGGTTTGAAGCCTTGGACCGCCGTTTTGCACACAGATCCGTTAAGCGGGTTCGAGTTTTTATGGTTCCTTCGTCGAGTTGGGGCTCTAAAACCCCAAAACAAAGCAAGAAAAAAAGCTTTAGCTCCAGTGGTGCATTCATTCTCCGCTGCGCCATTTGCGGAATGGGCACACGTGTGCACACATATATCGCTTTCGAGTTGAGTGATTTCGGAATTCATATTTTAAATATATATTTTAGGTATAAAGTAAACTTTTACGATGCAATTTCGAAAACAAAAAAATAATATTTTTAATATGCATCGCCCTCCAACGTTCCGTGTTTGTGGATGGATGGATGGATGATGACGCTATGGATGGATGATGGAAGGCCACAAGGCCACCGCGACTCCGGAAATGCACCAAGGCGTATGACTGTGTGTATTCCACAAACAGACACACACATAGCTATTGCGGAGAAGGATCTTTATTAGCTTGGTTGGCGGAGGTCGTTCGAAATGAGCATTTTCAGTTTTCCACATTACGTTTCGAGTTTGGTTTTTATTTCCACATCGATTCCTCCTCGTTCGCTGGGGGTTTTTGTATGGCAAAAATAGACTAGTTTGTCCTTCAGGGGGTTCCTCCAATTTCACACCATTCCCCGTGTTTCGGTCACCTGCAACTTGGTGGTTGTGAAATTGGTTGCATTTGCATCAAAGGCCACCCATTGCGAGTTTCTTCCAGAGTAAACACACTGTTTGTTGTTTCTTTTCCTCTCTTTTCCTTGTGGTGGTAGTGGCTTCCTTTTGATGGGTGGGATTTTTTGTTGTACGGACACTCGTCTGGGATTCGGGAGTTCCAAACTGGAAACCCTATTTTGGAGCAAATCTCATAAAAACGGTCACCGTAAGAGCTGGTTATGAAAAATCATCGCATGTTTACCGCACGCTCCCGTTGCCGACATGCAAACATGCGAGGTCAGTCGTCAAATGGCGTCATTAAAAGTTGCTTCTGCTCTCCGACTGCTGGACCGGCCACACTCAATCGTCACCGTGGTCATTTCGACCTTAAAAGAGCGATGATTTTAATTTGTTTTCCCTACGTCCACCACGTCCCGTGGCAGCTCGGAACGGCATCAATCGTATTAGACCTACCCGATGTCCAACCCTGGAAGTGAGCCGGGCGCTGAGCTTTGAGGTTTTGGGACCATCGACCAGAAATCAAATACAAATTAATTTACGGTGACTTTTATTGCTACGGGGAGTCGGAGTCGGGCGCGTTTGCCGAAATGTGGTCCCAAAATGATATATCGCTTGCCGGTCGGGTAATACGTTCTTCGTGATGTTTGGAGTCTTCTGGTATAAAACAAAACCTTCTTCGTATAATATAAGAAAAAATACTGAGCGTCATCGTGGCGGGAATTAGCGTACCCTGTGAAGGCCCGTCGACAAAAGAAAATCATCATCATAAAACGGTCCCAAGCCCCTGGTCCCTCCCGATGGACTCAAACGACAATGTTGCAACGGAATGTTGAATTTCTAATAAGTTAAATTTCTGGCGCGCAATAAAAATATGGATTGATTTTTATAACCCATGTTTTGTGGGTTTGCGAGGTTTTACTTTCGCAACTGGTCGATGATCACTTTTTCTCCGAATCCCATGCAAGTTTTGTTTTTCTGCAAGCGCCTGGCGGAGGATGGGGTTGCCGTTTGTGGCCAACGTGCCGACAAATGTACCAACGATGCGTTCTTTCTTTGCGAACGGATGGCCAGATCCCGGCAAAGGATCTGCAGAAATCCTTGCGTTCAATAAATATTTAATGTGTTTAAGTTTAATGGCACCCGGCAGCGTAGAACCACGCGTGCTACAATGTTGCACTCAACAGGTAGGATCGCTTCGGGATGTGTGGATGTGTTGATTTAAAGTTTCCTGAAATTCGAAAATACGGAAAACGTTCCCAAGGTACTGCGGTGCACACTACAATGTATGGTTTTATACAACGCTTTTATGATGGGCTTTTGTGCAAAATATTTTCTTCTGAGAAATTCTTCTAATTTGCGATGCGAAAGTTGTATGATGGGTAATTTCCAGCGTTGCGTTTTGATGAATTTATGGACAGAGAACTGCGCAAAAGTCGGGGACGGCGTTTAATTTGTGCAGAAACCGGAAATGACCACATTCAGAGAAGGATCTTAATTCGTTAGTTCAAGTTATTTCACCTTAATTGCTTCAAAATCAACGCTTTTTATTAGCAGATGTTAATTAAATTTAATTTCAAGTAAAGGCACCCTTAGTGCCTAAAACTGATGAGTTCCTAACTGATGAGAAATCCATCACTGTCTTTAATGTTATTTAAAAATCATTTGATTAAATCCCTGTATATAGAGGGTTTATTATCTTTTATTCTTTAAGGAAGGCCTGGCCGTATTGCTCATTATCTTCTTTTATTGCATAACAACCTCGAGAGATGCCTTTGCCTGTCATTGTTGGTTTCCGAAAGTTCAATTTACCCCGTCAAGTCCTCATTACGGGAAAACGATTCGGATGGGATTCGATCCTCAGTTCTGTTGTGTGAAGTTCGGTACATGTGTTCCTCTGCCATCCAGCCGCTCTAACGGCATTCGGTATTTATACAATGTTCTTTAATTTGTCTAGAAGTTAATCAAAAAACCAAAAATTAACAAATCAAACCAATTAATAAAACGTTTCACCTATTAGCTCTTTTTTATCTACAATTACTATTTACTCAATGAACACTCAATAAACTCGGCATTATAAACACACGCTCGAAGCACCACTCGATAGTGCAAGGATACGGGCAGCCCTTCGGAGCGTGTAACCTGCTACATGATTGCAGGAAACCCCTTGACGCGCCTGCAGGTTTAGGGTTCTCGCTGATCAGTGGTTTGTTAGCACTGTCAACAATCTTCTGCGAGCGAATTCGGCTCAAGTGGGTACGGTTCGGTTTAGGTGTCAGATATTTGCACACGGTCTCACTCATCAGTCCTCGTGCCCTCGTGTGGTGTGCTTTCCTGCAACCGAAGCGTGAGTACCCCGTGGAACCCTTTGAACATTAGCTACGGCCCGGTGTCGGGCTTATAGTGGACATGGGACGGATCCGTCGGTTCCCCCGCCTGGCACTGGACACGGACTCCGATTTCAAAAGCTCTCGAGTGCTGCATCTGTTTGCCTGCAAGCTAATACGTAGATTTAATCAAAACCATACTTATTGAAATGATCAATCAAAATCCACCCCAAAATCTCTAGGCATCCCGTTAGCATGCTTTCGGTTTGTCTCTCCCTCACCACAGTTCGACGGCCCTGTCAATTGTCCGGTAGGGGATGTCCTTGTTTGGAACCTCATTATTGCACTGTTATAATGCGATTTAATCCCACTCCTCGGTGGTGGTCATGGTGCACCCTTCCGAAGGGATGGTTCCGCACTCTCTCCGCTGCTCACTCTTTCACACACACTCGCAATCAACCCCATGCGGTAGGATGCAACTAGAACCTGCCAAAAGCGCATCAGTGGCGCAAATTTGAGGAACAAATAGGCACAGCATGCGGTGGGCTGCCGAAGACTCTCGAAACAAATGTTTGAAATCAAATCAAACAAACAAATTTACATACTCTTGAGCGAGTGCAACCACCTCCATGGCTTCGGCGCTCCGGTTGAAACTGCATCAAGGGACAAGTGTGAATGGAGTTTGATTTTGTGCACTTTTTGAACCATAGTAGCACTAGGGGGGTTTGGTTCAGAATCCGGGCATTGGAATGACGATGAAACGTGCGACATAGGACCGGAAGCAAAGCTGGTCGGGCGAAGGGAAGTTGGGACGTGTCTGTGTGCGGCGAAGGCATTAAGTGCTACCCAAACATTATATGGGTGTGAAACAAACAATCCTCTCGGTGTAACCGCACTCCAACGCAATTCGCATCGGTGCACTATCGTGTGTGTGTGATAATGCGCCACCAGCACACGGGAGGAACTGCAGGTGTTGATGGTGTGTGCATCACGTTGAAGGGAATAATAGGTTCGGGTAGTTCATTTGAGGGTAGTGGTGAACCACTCCAGCCCAACTGGCTCTCCTTCCCGTGTCCCTCACACCACATCTTGCCGGCAGTTTCCTTCATTTGACACAAACTGTCGAGTGGTGAGAGAAGAGGCTTTAGAGCGGGTCGTGCCGAGAATTCGACTAGCTCGACTCGTTCTTAACCTCGCCTGTCGCTACAGTTGGCAAACTCCAGCGACAGAACGGATATACAATTTGCTTCTTTCATCCGGGGTTGGTAAGATTCTGAGCCTGCTCGAAATCGTTTTCTCGCCTTTCGCTCACCTGCAATGGCCATGCATCAACATCAAACGGCATAACAATGTAGCCGGGGCCGAAGCGATGGTCACCCGGCACCGGATGATCCCCCCCGGTTTCGGATTGGTTGGGCTCATGTTTTTGGGGGAAACGTCGGTAATTGCTTACGAATTAAACGTAATTACGAAACCCCGGACAGTGGAAGAGCCTTCGAGTCTTCGGGGATCCGGCGATGAGCGGCTCACGACAGGACGAGCAGCGTCCTTTTGCGAGTGTGGATGGGATGAAGAAGAGTGCCAGTGGCGTAGAGGGTGCTGTGCTTCTGGGAAAAACGATTTTCAAGTGATACACCGCCACGAAAACTACTTCCAAATGGGATAAAAAGACACTGGCTGGTTGGTGTTGGGGATCTTCACTTCGTGACTGGACTAAATGAAAGCAAAAGTAGTACAGCCCAAGGATACAAGCTGTAATGCGCTGTGGTCGTTGGCAGAGTGGATAGAGGACGCAGAGGGAGGCGTTGGAGAGCTGCAGGTGACGGATAGGTTGATTACAGTGCAATTGTTGTTACAATTCTTCCCGGGAACTATGGTTCGATCGGATTGAGATCAGCTCAATTATTTAGAATTGCATTCTTTCCTTGTGAGTATTTTAATGTCTACGGAATGTCCTTGTCATATCTCTTATATTGTTTACTAACATAGGACGAACTCAAACTTCTTTCTCAAGATCATTTCAAAAACTCACTTTTTTTTGACCATTTTAAACTTCTAAAGTACATTGTCATCAGCTAAAATCCTCATCCCATCGAATCGGTTCAAACCAGTGAAACCATTATCGAATCCCTGGGTCTTATCCATTCGATCTGCTTTCAAATGGTGTGCTCCGTGTCAGTTGCCACCACCGAAGAACGCTTTAATCTGTATCAGTTCCTGGCCCCTATCGTCGTCGCTTTGCATCTGCGTATGTCCTCCGAGGCAAGGTTACACTCCCGGCTGCGCACCTTGGCACTGCAAAAGAAGCTACAAAAGAAGTTCATTTAAACATTCGCTTTCGGTAGGATGTGTTTTTTTTTCTTTTCGCCCTTGTTGCTTTGCGTTTTTGTGTGTGCAATCCTCGCCAACTCGGCCTCCCCCCAGCAGCACTCCTGCTTGGCAAATGTTTACTTTCGCTTATTATTGCAAGGGCTCCGAGTGCATTTTGCAGCAGAACAGAGGAAAAAAAATTGCCCACAGTACAGCGTTAGCGTGTCCAGATCCTAGCCAATTTTCGTACGTACCTCACGGCGACGACTGTGGCCCCGTTTGGAAGCTGCCCCTAACGCCCGCTCCTAAGCAATGCACGGTTTCTGCAAATGCAGTACCCACTCGTTTTTGGAGTGAGGACGACCGTTTTGCAGACGCGAAATAACACCGGTGAGACAGTGAAATTATTCACCGCTGCATTCGGTCGTGGTGGGACTGCACGTAGCGCGAGCGCTCACTCTGCATGGTTCACCCTTATCCGTTCCGGCCGATGACCGATGGCCGTCGAAATGCAAATGGCTTAAAATGTATCTACATTAGAATTAGATATTATTAGGCTGTCATGTCACAGGGCTCGGATGATTATTTTCCTTTCTGCAACTGACCTCGCGCTTTCGCATCGCACGAAGTAATGCGGATTGATGTGTGGAGTCTGGGTGTGTGTGTGTGTATGTCGGTTGAAATTGGACCAACATGTCGGCGTGGAAGATGCGATCGTGTCGCGTCGATGTTGGTCGAACGTTGGGATGGGAATTGGGATGAGATAGATACTGCAATTACGAGCTGGCATATCAGTCGGACTGATTTCAGGTCGACGTGCACAGAGACGAGCTAAATCAGAAGCGAAATAGTGCTGCTACCGGTAGACCATTACACTCAATAGGGTGGAACTTGGGCCTTTTTGCTTCCATTTCAATGCGCAGGAAGGCGACGAAAACTGGGCATAAAATCCCACGATTTAGGTCTGGAAACTTAATGCAAAGTTGCACAACAAAAGTACATTCACTGAGGAAGTCGCCCTATGCAGTTGAATTTAAAGGCCTTAAAAAAATCTAGTTTATTTTGTTATATGTAAAGTAGATTGGAATAACTACTAAGCTGGTGAAGGTGAGAAAATAAAATATCAGATAACTCAACGCTTCATATCTTCTGACTTTCATCAGTTTCTATCAAGAATATTAGTTTCTTTTTTAAAATCATATATATCTTTAGCTTATTAAAAACATGTTTGAAATTTTAGGTTGGATGAGTAGCTCGTAATAAAGAGTCTTCAATATCAATATCAGTCGTCGATATCTGTTTCAACACTGCATTAATTTTTACATGTCAAAGTATCCTCACGAATTTCTAGATTTAGTCGAGGGTTTAGAATTTAGCATTTTCTGGAAGATCTTGGAAGAAAAATAATGTTTACTTAATACTTTATATCAGAAGTACATCGAAGGACGGTTGGGAACTAAAATGATGACTACATCACTGGATATTACATTTATGATTTGCAAAACACCTGATCTATTCGAATCAGAGATATAAAACTCTTGAAGAATGCCTTCCTGGATACTCCTCTCGTTCATCAGAATTATTTTCGGTTGCATAATCTAATACGTCTTAAGCAGTATAAGATCTAATAGCAGTATTTTCAACGGTTTTATCCGAAAAAAAGACTTTCTTATGACGACATTCTTCATCTATAGTTCTTTGCACTATATTAGTAATTAAATGTATGCGTTGTCTTGTGAAGCGTAGAGAGATGGACAAGAATTTCTTTGATAAATGTTTAAGAGAATTGGTAAGAAATAAGGCTAGGAGATGAGAGAAGCAATTTTAAATTTTTTGGACAACATTTCAAGTCGTTAATATGATAGCTTAATTCTTAAATATAATAACTTTATTATAAAGGACTTGAAAGACGTTAAAACTTTTCTTTTGCGTAAAAGAAATTGCTTATTCTCAGTTCTTCAGCTGAATTCTGTTCATCACATTGTCACTGTACCTAAACTACCCAAATACGTAAATGCTTACGCATATCCGCTGAATGTAATTTGCAGCTTAATATCTTTATTTTCGATTCACAAAAAGAATGCTACGGTTGACATTACCCTACAGCGACGCAGAACATTATGCATTGCGTTAGGCAATCGGACCGCGTCATGACACTGTGGTCCCTACTGGAGCGTTCGTCCGTTGTTTCACGTCCAAGGTGAAGCTTTTGTCGCGGTTGAGCACCATCCCAGCGTCAATGACAGAGATGTGACAGCCAACATCACTATCACACCTGTGTAAGCCGGTCCGTGGTGGGCCACCGCGTGTGTCCCGACCCAGACACAAATAATCCATAAATCATCGTATGCCTTTGTTAGCTGATGAGCGGTCTTTCACGAACGCCGCACTCCTCTCCACGGATCCGAGTCGTGCACCGGGTGATTTCACTTTCTAGAATCGCAAAACCACGATGCCGCGGATATTTCTTAGCGGGGATGAAAAAAAAACCCCAAGCCAAAGTAAAAGAAGATCGAGAGACGATTTGCATCACAACGGCTCGAAATGTTAGGAAGACGTTTTGATCGCTGATCGCAGACATGAGTCGAATGCTAATTTGATTTTGATGATTGGAAGATAATTTATTTTTCATTCTTTCCACATCTCTCGTCGATTTAAATCGTGTGAATCGATCGACGACATACGACGCTGTCTGATCAAGAAATCAACCCTCAGTCGAGTGTTCGATGTTCGGAGAACTATGTCTAGTGGTCGTTCACCCCTTTTGGGATGATGAATTGAATGAAAGTCAGTGCGAAAAAACAGTTTGTTAAGTAGCTTTGTTTAGTGATAGAAAATAACCTTAATAGAACCGAAAAATGTTCGCTCCAATAATTTTCAACAAACGAATGCACATTGAAGTAAATTGAATTAAATTTGGTCCGTTTTGTTGGGAGTAAAACACGATTTTGCGGTGTGTGTTGTTGGACACTTGATAAAAAGAATAACGAAAGGTGCAAAACGATTCACGGGGAAAGGAAAAAGGATGACATTTTCCTAACCGTTCATTTCAAACCAATCGAAACACGCCGGTCCACGGTGGGCGCATTCGGATCGATGCAATTGTTTTCGCGCTTGTAACACAGACAGCAGCAGTAGCAGCAGCACAGTATGCATGCAATTTGTATGTAAAACTGATAATACAATTTTTCACTTTTCCTTTTGAATTGAGAATTCCCTGTGGAACGGAAAACATACAAACAAAAAAGCATCGTTGTTGTAGTACTGTACGGAGGATGAGGCGACTCCACTTCCAACTACAACACGCACCCAAACCAGATGATAGATGCACACACAACAAAAACAAAAAGAACTCGCGCGATACACAAACATATGCACAGTGACGGTGGCGCCGGTGGCCGAAAAATAAAAGGAACATTGCCCGAACGAGTGACACAGTTTGCATTGAAGAGTTCGCGCGCACGTGGCGTCGAGGGCCAGTTGTGAATATGGATCCAATCAAACATTTATAAATTATTAATTTATTCAATTTTCCGTTTCCCTGCATCATCGGTCTGGATGAAAAGCTTTGTTGGTGACATTGGCCTCGGAATCCACCATTTCCATTCCCCTCTCCTCGCCCCACCCGAATCACCCACGAAACAGATTTGAGCGCCGGTTAACGCCGCGGGGTCCGTTGTTTATGTAAATGGACAGGTCCCTGGGGAGGGAAAACTCTCGGCATACGTAAAACTACATACATGCGCCGGATCAACCGGATTCCCGCCGAAACTAGCCGCCGGGCAGAGTCTGTCCCCGATACGCACTTGAGTTCACAGCCTGCCACGGACGGAGTGCGGGCGATCGCATTTGTACCGTGGATCTTATACGCCGGCAGTGATTGTTTTCGACTGCGAGTGCATCAATGCAACCTTCAGATGTTACGGCGAACGTTCCATTATGAAATCGAATTACTTCTTGCAATAGCGCGCAGTACCGAACGGTGCTTCCACCTTCGACCATCTCGACGACCGGTCAAATGGGTTTGAAGTTTTAATCAAATTATTCAAATGTTCGAAATGCATTTTTCGAACCGGGCAGCGTTAAAAGAAAGGCGCGACCATTTCTTGGGGACCTCGGTCCGATGTGGTAGGCACAATTCGATTAGATTGTGCATGCCGTTGAGTGGCGGTTTTGTTCATGTTTTATAGATACATCAACAGCACGAACAAACACTGTGTAAAAGCGTTCGTTTGGTGGCCGTTCTGTGCTGCATCTCGAATCGGATTTGTTTGCTTAGAAGTCATCACGGCTGAATGAACGCGTGGAGTTGACTGATGCAATTCCATAGAATGGGGTTTTTGGCACTGTTGGTTAGAAACATTGCGAATGTTTTATATTTGAAACTCCATTTTGTGTGGTGTGAAAACATTCAGTGGAGCATCATTCGTATCAGGTTATGCAGGGTAAAACTGATGATTTTTCCTAAATATTGCTTCAGATGGTGTGCAGAAGTCATCAAAAAACAGAAAATGAATTATCAGTTTAAATAAATTGAACTAGTTTTTAAAACTTTATAGAATGAGTTATGAATCATTACATAATTCATTCAATTTGTTGAAGAACATTTTCAAAATCTATTCCACCTTTAAATCCGTACCTAATTCTCTTCTTCGTTTTGGACTTCCTAGTCAATTAGTCCTCAACTACGAGGGAACGGTCTGGAAGGGATTTGACTCAAGGTCCTGTGTGGAGAATGGCACAGCCTCGGTCACTAGATCATTCCAATCCCAATAAAAATGTTCTCTCTTTTATTTCCTGACATTGAAACTGATTTCCACGAAGTACTCGAATATTATAGCCAGTGGAGATCCAAGCAGATACTACGTAGTTGGATACTCAAGTCCTCACTACGGGAAAATAGTCGGGTTGGGATTTGAGCTCCGGTCCTGGCGAGTAGATACTCGGCCTCCGGACCGTATTGATATATCGTCAGATATATCGTTGAAAGTCTGAAGTTAAAGGGTGGAGAGTTATGCAGCATTTGATCATCTATAGGAACTCCAAATGAAGTTCATTTTAATACAATTTATACATTCTGAATGACGATAACTACCAAATGCTTCAGAGCTTTTTCTGTGCTGTGCTATGCGACTTTTCAGAGGACTCTCTGCCTTGGTGGCCATTATCTACGTCTATCTTTGGATCCGTCACTGATCTTAGCTGACAATTGCAGGGACGCTCGGTTTGTTAAAACTGATGATGTGAAGAACTATTTCGAGGTTTGAGGATTTTGAACTTTGGACATCATAAAACAGATCGAAACTCTTATATAGGAAGGACTAGAACAACAAACAGGATTTTAATGTATTTTGGATTGTTAAATTCATTTCTTATTGTATGCTCTCAACCGAAAGTCCTATTTGCTTTTCTTGTGATATCTTCATAGTGGGCACTTTTAGCGGATACATCTGCCATCATAATAATCTAAAGTACTTAAAAAAATTGATTAGTTTGCATCGTAAAAATGATTGTAACTGCAGTAAAACTGTAGTTTGAAACATTGTGCTTATCGTGGACTGGATGTGACCAAATGATATGAATGAATTTTATTTTACTAAATTACTTTCCATTACGAGCATGATCGTAAACTTTGCATCCACTTCGGCGCACTGCCATATTCCAACTGTCCGGGCTAGTCCACTGTACTGCAGGATAATGAGCACTGACAAATATTGCAATAATTAATGAACGAAAAAAAAGGTAAGAGATGAAGTATCGGCACCAGTAAACCGTTGCGCTTCACGCCGGCCATCCATCCACCTGTTTCGGTGAGTTTCGCCGGCAGGAAGATTTGCGACGAGATAGTCGGTACCAGTCTCTGTCAGGCTGTATTTATTATTATTTAAATTAGCCTAATAAAAGTGTGCAAATAACTGTGGTCGGCTACGGAGTGAAGATGGTGGAAAGCGCGCTTAGCGGGGACCACCATCGTCTTGCAGCGGTCAACGGACGCGTTTCTTATGGTAGGTGTATATGCCATTAACTGGCACTAAAGGATCATTTTTCGAAGGCTCGCGCGTGAGTGGAGGGAGAGTCTGGGAGTTGGCAATAAAAGTTCTTCTGGCGTTCGGCTTATTCGACATTCGACAAGTTTTATTGGCAATTTCTGCCGGCCAACTTCATGGTCCGTCATCACTTTCCCAACTCCTTGCTGGCCAACGAAGCAGTACGTCGCGCCCGGCCGCCACGGGAGTGGAGCAGAAGCGGTACATTTCCGTTGCTGATTATCATTCAATTAAGGGAATCGTACGCTTGTTTGCCTGCGAAGGTGCGGCAAATGCAACTGCAGTATCGGTACGAGCGGGCCAGCGTGCGCACACGCTCCCAACATGAGGAGTGCTGATTGATTTCTTCGTAAATTTATGCAACGGGAAGTGTACCGGGCGGCGGTGTTGTACACCGAGGTGTTACAATGTAAACACCGAACCGGGCACAGTGTGCTGTTTGCTGTACTGCGGTGAAACACGCCGGAGAAGGAAGAAGGAAGCGAAGGAAAAAAACTGCAACCAGGATTACACGCCGACAGTAAGCAAACATTGGCTTGTAGCGAGCGTCAAACAAACAAATGCACATTCTTTTGCCGACTCTCCGGCACAAAGCCCTTTGGTAAAAGAACCCCAAAGTGAATCGTTAATCCGCTTAAAGGCACCGAATCTTCACTAAATCCTTCCGCAATCCCTTCCAACAATGGGCCGAAGCCGACAAATCGACACTCGACTAAGCGGGCTGGACACTACCTAACCCACCCCTAAACTAACCCCAAACACCCCACAACGATTCGCGTGTCGTGCAGCATCACTATGACACAACAGGGCACCTTGGCACCGGCTTTTGCGGACGGTGGCTATCGGCATCGAAACAATTCAATCGGAATCGCTTTGCACAATCTTCTCCCGTCGGTTCCACTCACGGTGACATGGAGACAATCCGTCTCCATCCCATCGTTTGTCGAAGGGACGTTCTACGTTTTGGCGGATAAAAATTGATACACCGTGAAAGTTTTGGCGGGTTTTTGGTATTATCTCGTTCGCGTGTGTCGTGTGGTTTTTTTGTTTGTTTGTTTGTAACTTGTTTGCCTTCTCAATCAACGAATGGCGCGCTGTAACTGGAACGGCCCGGTCTTCCTGTTTTGATTCCGGGATGAAACAGAATTGCGCTCTGGTCAACCGACGAACAAACCGCAAGTGTCCGCTTTCGGATTGCGTTGTAATCGTACCGAGCGCAGACAAACATTGAGCGCTCGTGCATTTGCAAAAGGACAGAAATATTTGGAAGTTTTTTGGTATGTCTTTAACTTTTGTTTGAGAATGATGAATTGAGAATTTCACGCATACACCGAATGATTGATTTGTCGCTAGATAAAATACCTACAATAGCATTAGAAATTCGATTGAAAATTCAAAGTCAAAAATTAATTTTGATACAGCAGGAGACCAACCACGGAACCAAGGGAGTCTTCAGAACTTCCTAAAATATCATACATCTCAGTCTCTTCAATTTTTTTCTTGTTCTTTAATATCGAATGACTTATTAAATGGCAGGCGGATTAGGCGTCCGCTATGGAACCTGCTAACTCCCGGCGACCACCTAATTTACCTCTCTAACTGGCCCATAATTCTCCAATTTCACAAATTGAACTTAATTTGGATATTAAGGGCCTTTCTTCCAAAATCTATCGACCCTCAATTCTAAATTCTTTGGTTTTGGAAATCCAAAGATATTAAACGACTTCCAGTTTGACGTGGGGGTCTTCACTTTGACTCTACTAGGGGTCCCCGGTCTGCAATCTTAATTTTTCTGCTGTTTTTCTAAATAATCAACGGTCTTCATTTGGGGCGCAGAAGTTCATTTTTTGGGCAGAGGGCCTAGTCCTCCTTTGCTTAAAAGTGACTTGGTCTTTCAGTTATATCATGTGGCTGTACAGTTATATAAGGATCAGTAGCAGTATATCTGATCTAATTTTCTATTTTCAAAAGTGTCCCTAAATCTTGTCAGTAATCTTGTCTCCGTCGAGTAAACTTCAGGTTATAGGATTAAAGACCACTTAGAGAGGTCTTGAATAGCGGATGGGATTTTAGATCGATATTATAGAGCTGCCGTCGGCGTTCCCTTTAATCAAGATTATCAGCATAAAGCAAGATAATATATGATTTAAAAAAAATTATCTAAAAATATTTCCCCAGAGATCTAATCGTTCCCATCAGGTGGTTTGTTTAGCAAGTGACCCTGTTTAATTAATCGTTACAGCATTTTAATTAAATTTGACCAATTGTTGATGTTCAAATATCGGCCACTGTGTACCCGGTCACCTATCGTCCGTAAGTGGGGTGGAACGGTTTGGCATTTACCATCCAATTGTCACCAGCGTACTTCAGCGTAAAAACTAAACCGAAAACGCTCGTTGGGGCTTACCGGAATCCCGGAATCCCGCCACAAAGGATACGTTGATTATGTTGGTCAGCGTCAGCGCACAAAACCGACAGCAAACCGCGACTCGCGACCGGCTGACCGAGCTGGGACAGATTTTCCGGCCCCCGTTTCCTATGTCGGTGCATAAACAATTGAAATATAATTATTTGGATTGGATTTAGTTAGTACTACATTTTGTGGCCAGCGTTGTTTTGTTTCAATGTTTTTTTCGTTTTACTAACGTTTCTTTCTAGCCCTCATGTATGTTGGTGTTTTTTATTTAGCTTTTTTTGTGCACCTACTGCACAGTGACCAGCGTTGGAGATGGGGACAGTTTTACAGTTCACTTTCGAGCACCATCTGTCATCGGAAGTTCCAGTTCCGGGCGCGATGAATTGGGCGAACGATACGCGTCGATTCTGGTACGCCTGATCCTGGGACTGACAGCCAGGTCCCGTACCTTTGTCCCCGAGGCCATATGTCGTGCCGGGAAGGGTGTGCGAAGGCAACGTTTGGGGAAAAGGAGACTCTGCTTCCGTTCCGTCCACATTGAAGCACTGGCGACCGAGTGGAAGTAAGTGATTTTTTTTTGCTGTCCAAACCCGCGTGCGGGAGTGTATCGCTGTGCATGCAACTGCAACATTGGAAACAAACCAACGTTCGCCGGATGCGTTAGACCGTGCACGCCCCAGGAGGAAGCCGTAGGGTAGCAAAAAATATATATATTTAAACGTACATTTCCACCGCGCTGCTGTGTCCGGGTGGCGCTTGTTTTCCAACAGCATCATGGAGCATCGCGCCATTTTTTGTATGCGTTTGTGTGTGTGTGTTGTTTCTCCAACGCCGGTTTGCAAAATTCCGTGCATCCGCTTTGAAACAGATGACATTGAATTGGACGGGTGGACACTCCGCTGGGTGCATAAATTGTAGGTAGATTGTTTATCGCGCATCGGGTGACAATGACAATCACAACATAATTACGACCGCACACACACACACACACACGACGATGGATGCGCTGTCGCAGAGGATTCCGTTCGAATAATTAAACACAAATATTGGAAGCGTTTAAGAGAGCGAAACGGAAGAAAAACGGTCACACCGGAAAGAGACCACTCAGGAACGATCCGCCGGGGTGGTGACGACACTGACGATTGACGCATATCGACAGCGGTCGAAATGTAGCGAAAGGTTGAAGATTGGACAATTTTCACACCTTTTCCACCGGCGGAAAATGGGAAATGCAGTTTGATTGCCCTTCTGTCATCGCGTCGTTGAAAAAAAAAGTATTCAAAAGGTTTTTTTTTCTCTTCCAGAATTTATGCACCGAAAGGGAAAGGGAAAACCGTGAATAAAAAATGTGACATTTTCCTGGTTCCAGTGGGTGGCTCTGTTCTAACCACCGGTGAGGGAACACATCGTATCATACGTCCTGTGACAGCAAATTGCCAGAGGACATCGGATTATCCTCGTCTATCATGCACCACACGTCCAGCCTGAACCCAACGGCACCACATTATGGTCGGTTTGTCGCAGAAGAGTAATTATAAAACAATTTAAGGCAAACTACATCCATACACACACACACACACGCGCTCGCTCCACAAAATGAAACACAAATAATGTAATCTATTTTCAGCCGGACAGGATCAAAACGGACGGATCCCTTTTTTTTGGTGCGATGTTTTGTTTTAGTCCAGTTGATTCTCGTTCGTACTCGTCGCACCCTGCGCTAGAGATGATTGGGTGCATCGTTTACCCTTCATCACCCTTCCCATCGATGCATCAATGCACTCGAATAATGCACTACAAATGAGTGCAGCAGTAGCAGAAGGGAGGCGATGCATCAGCTAGTGAAGATAAATGTTATTTAAGAATTTGAATAAAACCGATTGGAATATGATATCCCGATAATGCTTCATGCTTCATGATCGTTTCTCACCCGTTGTCGATGTTTAATTTCGCGGTGATCAATGAAGATTATTGTGCCGTGATGGCTGGCCGGCTGGTTGGCCGGCCGATGAAACTTAATAGCAGCGTGGATGGTAATGTAGCGTTTACTCTTGGCCTCTTTCGAGTGATTAGCCTTTCGATGATGATGATGGCAGGACCGTGCTGGCCGATGTTTGTTGTTGAGCGAGTGGTTGATCGGTCGGTAATCTCTAAATTGAGTGAATCGGTTTGCGCGATCTTCGCCAACAATCAAATGGGCGGGTGAATGTAATGTTTTCGAAGCCATGTTACATCGATGGTGTGTGATCAGTATTAAGTATAGATTATAAAACGTTTGATTAGCGGGATTTGAATGGGGTGGTTGAGAATTAATTATATCGATGTAGTTGAAGCATGTGCGAATAATCTAATTTTTTGTGGTATCATGCATGAGACTGATCGTATGTAAAATTTTCTGTAGATACAAGCGAATTGCAGGTTGGAATAATCGTTTTTTTCTTACGAAAAAAGGAAGTGTGTTTTTTAATGAGTGAATTCACAATATTATTCTAATTTTGTTTTCAATGAATAACAATTTGAACGATTGTTTTTTCCATATTATTTATTTGTTCAGGGTTTTGGCTAGGGATGTTCATGTGTGTTTGCTTAATTTGCATATTTTGGGTTAGTTAAGAGATGTAGGATAGAAAACTTCAAGTAATAACTAATAAATTTTAAATTACTGTTAATTTAGAAATCGTCGATGGAAAAATGGAAAACAGAATATGAAAATGTACAATAATCCACAAAAGTGACGGAAATAAATTTCATTTCACACTTATTAAAGCTAACAGTTAAAACATAACAAGTCGTCAGTTAATTTATGCTACTGTATTGTTCGTATAAATTGGGGATTTTGAACTCCATTTACTTAATTGGGTTGGGAAAAACCCAATTTTTTTCGATCAAGAATTTCAGCTAATATTTTTATCTCTGTGAACCTATTTTGTTTTTTCCTCTATTGTCGTAGTTCAAATTATCATTTATTTATGTAAAATATGTTTCATATTTGCTTTATTTAAACTTCCAGAAATTAAAGTTCGTTTATTGCTATCCACGTAGCAAATTAATTTCAAATATCGTAATGCCCTTTTTTCCATTTTATTTTTTTTTTCACACAGTTATCCTAAAAAGAACAATTATATGTATGGAACATGATGAGCTCACTCTGATATAAAAATAATCCGTCTTTGAACCAATTGCTTTAAGCGAATGTCTTTCCTTCCGGGCCGTAAAGTATGAGGTCATTTGGAAGATTTAGCTGTCAGCACAACAGCAGCTCACGAATTGTTCCAATAAACGAACCCAAGCAGATAAGCTGTAACGTCATAAACTTTGGTGCATAAAAACGTTGCAAGATTACGATGGTTGTGTTTAGATTAGGTTGCGTTGTTTTGTTTGGCCCATCAAACGCTTTCATTCGCTGTTTGTTGCACTTGCTGTGCAATACCTGTACTCCGCATCACGTTTCCGTGTTACGTTTTCGCGAAAATCATGCACGGTTTTTTGTGCGATAAGTCGAAATGAAATTTTCCTTTGCAAAACGAACTCGAACAAAAGAAGGTAAAACGGTACGGTACCGGGGCGTATCCAAAACGCGGGAAAATGAGTTTCACTAAAGTTGGGTCATGTACTGACGGTTAGATTTGCCACTTCCTGCAAACACGCTGCTACTCAAGCGTTCCTGTCTTGATGAGCGTTTATGTTTACTCTGGTACCGAACAATCGATTGCCCGGTACACTGGGTGTGGGGTAAGAAACCTTTGGTGGGAAGGATGAGGGTGTATCTTATCGTAGTGCCTCATCGTGCTGAAAGCGTATCGATGCCTCGCACACAGGCATAAACACTCTCACGTTCTGGAGGTTCGTGCATGACCGCGGACTCACCCGCATCGACCACCAGCAGCCCAGGGATGATTACGGGGTTGCAAACGGCACGAAGAACCTGAATCCTCCCAAACCCAATTCCGAAACCGTTCAGTACATTCGGTACGGCATCTTCGCTCTTCAGCATCGCACGGTGTCGGACCGAGTGGTATGTGGTTTTGTTTCTCCCGTTTTCTTGTCGCATTTATGGCTTTCCCTTTTTTGTGTGAGCGTGTGTGTGCTGAACAGTTCTACGTCCGCGACTTCAACGAACCACGGATATACTGCATCACGAGTACGGTAATCATGATTGCTGGGGCTGGCTGCAGCTAGGAAGCACTGAACGAGGAAAACTACCTACCTATCTGCTTCGTTGGAGCTGCCACTCTGCTGGAGAAACAAGGTGGAAATGGAAGGAAAATGTTCTCAGTTCGTCCCATCATGTCCTGATGCCGAATACCTGACGCCCTGATACCGATGATACTACAGACAATACACAGTGGAAACATTGGAAACTTCCAACCTAATTTACTCTTCAAGTTCACACAGTTCCCCAACGGAAAATAGAAAAGTGAATCTACCAACAACGAGAAGGGAATCCTAGAAAGAAATGAACTCAACGATAAGACCGGCAATTAAATGTTGTTTTGATGCCAAAGTTCAGCATCAGTGGCCCGGAGGAAATCTTACAATTGGATATAATTTAATCTGCAACACGGCTGGTTAATTTCTTTCTTCACTTCTTCAGGAAATTGTAGAAACTCTTTTAGAAAAAAAAACATAACAAAAACAACACAACCAGAAGTTCTGTAATAATATTAATAATTTATTTACGGTTTTTTTTTGCCATTTTTTGTTTTGTTCCACTTTATTCCTTTCTCTTCCGTGTGTGTTTGTGTGTGTGTGTGTGTGTCTGTTGCCAATCATACAGCTTAGATGGGCCATCAAAAGATTACTTTCTCGTTTTTGGGTATGTATTTTGTATCGCCATTGCCACCACACGACACTTATCTTGATTTGCATGTTTTTTTAATGCTTTGTTGCTGTCACCCACTGCTTAAACTACTTCAACACGTTTGGGGGGTAAAATTGTACCGGAGGGGTAGGAGTGTTTGTCGTTTTCCTTCTTCTTTTTTTTCTTTTAATGTTGTTGCATCGTTTGCCATTATACAGTACTCATCCTCACCCCGGGGGGCAAGCCAAGTACACGTGTTTTGTTGCTTCAGTTGACGAGTTATGCATTCATATTGATACACCTTCAATATGTACAAGTTGTGTGTTTGCTGTATTTTGTTTTCTCTTCTTTTATGTACAACTTCACGGTTGACTTTGTCTGTCTTGTTTCGCTATATGTTTGAGTTAAATAAGTGAAGTTAGTGGTAGTAGGATGGTGCGATAAAAGTTGCATTGAATTTTGATCGTTTGTTTGCTCATCTTTTTATTTCTGTTTTGCTGTTTGTTGTGTAAGTGTATGGGCTATAATTTACAGGACAAGGGTTGTTTTTTTGCTTAGCAAAGCGAGAACGTTCCAAAACTGTTAGGCTTTACAGTAGGCCTTTGCATATGTCTATTGAACAGCGTTTCGATTTTACATCGATGGTTTTCTTTTATTCCTCTAGTGACTGACGATGACGATGTATCAAATGGTTCAAAGTACGGCTTTGTGTTTCGTTTATATGGAGAAAGAGTTTTTAGCTAATATTATATGCTTTTGTTTTACATTCTTCACACCCTTTACATTGCATCTGATGGCGTAAAATAGTTGCATTTAACTTTTTCTCCTTCGTTTGCATCTCTCCCCATCTCTTCTGCTTTTATTACATTAGTGTTTATTTCTTTCTTTCTTTTGAATGGAACTTTACACCTTTCGACTGCTTCCGCGATGCTCTACTGTACACTTACATCCATTTTGTGTGCATCGGCATTTTGCCTTATTCTTACCATCAATTATGTGTTCTTTTTCTTTTAACATTTAAATTCGACTGTCGCATCCGTTTTGTTGGCTATGTTTCGACTGACTTCTTGTTACACCTAACCACATGGCGCACCACCCATCTGTCTCCCCATTGCTCGCAGAAACGTAACGATAACACACATTCCTACACTAAACTTAGCACAAACAAAAAAAAAAAGGAAAATTCTATAACCAATCAAACTTAGCACAGTAAAACCTCCTCTAAACCTTGTACGATCGTGTGCAGCTATGTGTGTGTATTTGGGTGTGTATGAGTGTGTGTGTGTGTGCATGCACAAAGGAAAAATAATAGAATCACACAAATCAAACAATTACTTGGAGTTGAGGCAACAAACAAACAAATGTGTTGCCCCACGAAACAAGAACATAGTTTAAGCAAAATAAAGGAAAAAAACACTAGAACTTTAGGGCTTGATCTACCAAACCATTAAGCTAACATGAACAATATGCTGCTGTACGCGCGTATCACAATTTGATTCGTTACTAGCCATTTTGTTTTCCTTAGTCGGCACAAAAGCACAAAAACACACACACACACTGTTAAAACCATCGTCATCTTCCATGGGAGATGAATGAATTGGTTCCTATCCCAGTTTTATTCGCTATTTAAAAAGTGGGAAAAGTAGTAACAAGTAAGTAAAACATTTTTTCATCCCCTATTTCTTCGGACGGGGAGTTCAAGATCATCCATCCAGCCCATTGTATTTCGTTTTTCTTTTTTTTGCCAATGATGAGTTTCGTTTGGTGAGATTTACGTTTGCCAAGGACACAATTCTATCCGAAACAATTCTTCGCCACACATACTGTTAGTTGTTCGTTTTAAAAGTTTCGAAATTTGGTGGGAAATGGCGCCAGAAAAAAGGGGGGGTGTTATAAGAAAAACAACAACAGCAGGGCGCAATGTAATATGAAGGTTTGGTTTTAGCTTATCGGTTTGTTTCACTCAGCTGTACCCATTTTATAGACAGTAATAATTCTACATCTCTTACTTGGGCTACATGTACATGCACCATAAACGAAACCATTCACAATCATCTCTGTAGTATTTTGTTTTTACATTTATCCTCCGTACGGGTGTGTTTCATTTGTTTCATTTTTGTTTTGCTTGCTCAAACAAAAATTCTATTATTTATCCTGTACACAACATTTTGTATCACAGTGTAGACCTTCGTTGCACGATCGAAAAATATCAATAATCTGTTTCTGCTGCTAGACGGCCGGGGTTGTCCCGGGCCTTCCATTCCCCATTCCAATGGTGGTTAAGATTTAATTTAAAAACACAACTTACGGATGCCGCTTCTTGCTTTAACTTGTGTCTATTAGAGGGGGGTGTTTTCCTCCGTCGGGTATGTTTTGGAGCGGGAGTTCTCGTCTCATGCAACGTCTAAGGAACGGAACTGGATCACGAACAGTACCAGTAACAGCCAGGACTAGGTAGCATCTATGGGCTTACGAATGAGTGTGCTGTGAAGCTTCCAAACGTTCGATCTGTTGGGTAAAGCGGGACCGGAGTCAGAAATTGAAACAGAAAGCACGGTTAATTGGTAATGTAATGAATTATTGTACTGCACTTTTCCTGTGAAGATAATCACCGTTGGAGGTTGGACCGGTTTGGATGTCTGGTTGTAAAATTGAAGCACAAAAATCATACATGAGCTAGGAATCTGCACATCTAACATGGGAAACAAAGCGTACATCAGATGCATCGTCTTTGGACGTTACCAGTATCGCCACAAAAGACCTTCGCCCAGATTGTTGGAACAAAGGAACGAATGCTGAAAACAGACAGGCACTCCACCCGCCTCGACTCAACGGACTCCCCGGTGGAGGCAATAAAAAAAAGCAATTCTCTCAAATGGAAACCCATAAAATTATCTCTGAAAACTAGTAAAATTCACTAGCCCGTAATGGCCGATCAGTACCCGGAAACCGGTTTCAACTGGCGGCAGAGTTTCGCTATGACTAAATCCCATCTTTTCGACGGTTTCACCGGTAACTCCACAACTTCCCAGGACGCGGTGGAACATTATCCCCCAACGGGGACACATTTGAGGGTTTTCGGAAAACAGACTCACACTCAACCGCAGCTAGAGTCGAAACCTTTTTCCCCGTCTGCGCGGTTAAAACTACTCAACTAGGCGCATCGGCACAACATCCAAGAGGCAGAAGTGCATCATAACCGCTCAACAAAACAATAATCATGAGTTTATCTTCGCCCCGGAAATGGTGCTCGGTAGCCGCCCAGCAGTCAGTCTCTCCGTTCCTCGGGAGATGGCGGGAGGAATTTGCGTAGCTCTTTTTTTTTAATGCGTTTTTCATTATACAAAGTAGCTTGTAAATTATCTGCTCGCCTAGATGTCCTCCAGTTTTTATTGCGCTCGGCGCTGCCTCGACTCACAATGTTGCACTGCAAGCGGGCGGCAAACGTATCTAACTCTAATTCGCGAACTACTACCGGGTGTCTTGGCCTCCGTGAAGGGGGATAATCGTAAAGTTCGTTATCGATTGGAGACATATCAGTGATGCTGACGAAGCGTAGGTACGCCACTGACCGTCTTTGGTTGGTCAGCATCGATTGCATGGGTGTTTCTGCGTGCTCAACTGCAGAGGACGAATTTTTGCATAAAAATTTCACAAAACGCGCGTCTCGCGACGTCAGCGAAAAGCGGGTTACCCGGTGGTCGGTACACCGCTTTACGTTTGCGGGTAGGGTGCATCACCCGGTATGTTGGCAAGATATTTACGACCTATTTTACGACCGTAGTAAAGTTGCATTTAGCGCGTCTTGTAAGACGCTTTTTCTCACCACCGAGGTGCCTGCCGCCAAGTCAGTCATGCGAGCTAGTGTTATTCTATGTCTCCCGTTCGTACAACCCCGCCCGTACACCCTTCGGTGTCCGGAATGTCGTCTACGGTGTCTACACGGTGTTGCGATGTGAGTGTGCGTCTATCCCATCCCCACACCTCAAGAATCGATCATCAAAAGATGCAAAGATTTGCCAGATTCGCGATAAGCCGGGAACGTGTTTCGAGTGAGAAATGCTACAGCACACCGAGACTCCGTCCTTCGGGCACCCTTTCAGCGAAGGCAGTAAAATAGAAAATTATTATTGCCTGGAATATATATTATTTCCTAATGTATTGAGCGACCTCGGGAACTGATCGACCGAGATGTACATCGGCAGACACACGGGAATCTGCCGAAGCGCGTTGTTACCTTTTTCTGCTGCGGCCGCTCGGTATAATACCGTTTTACGACGATCGTTAAATCTTCGGAGTTTGCAACTCACCGACAGTGGCGGTGCGTTGTTGCATCACGATACGCGCGATACAAAACGCCTCCGTTAGTGCATAATGCATTCCGGAGTGGACTCTTCTCATCATGGTTTGAGTGTGCGGGAGGGAGTGTATTGATTTGGTGCAAAACGTTACGATCTTGGAAGATGCACTCTAAAGCGTACTTAACAGCTATTGAACGGAAAGTTACCGATGGCAATAACCAGTAAACAGTTACAGAAACTCACCGCGAATGGATTCACTAACTAGACTATGGAGACTTTACGTTGAAGTTTAGTCGACCATAATGGAACAAATGTAAATATGGAAGCAACTTCGATTAGATTTGTTCAACACGGAATGAAAGAGCAACCAATGTGTAATTATTGAAGTCATTTAGAATTACCGATGGCTTCCTTTCAACCCCGACGATTCTCCTGGACATACATTTTGAGGGTAGTCGCCACTCCACTCCACACAATTGAAGGTTAATCAAACACTCCGTCCCAAAGTGTGCCACAAAATTAGTTACTACGAGTGTGGAATGCAAAAATCGTATTATTTACCTATCGGCATGCAACGACCGTACCGTACCGCGACTGGCCACCATTAATGATGCATCGGTGGATAACGAACGGACTAAATTTATTCATAACTCGCCAAACCACCACCGAAACCATGTTTCTACTTCGTCAACAATCGCCACCGACCGTTCCCCAAAAATGCATTTCTTCCAATGTCCCGATGGTGGGCTCTGCCACAGTAGGCGCCAGTGACTTCCATCCTGCACTACAGCGCAGTGCAGATTAAACACACATGGACAAGTGCACCCACAACAAGGGAGTTAAGCAGGCGAATAAAAATAGCATCCAGAAGTGCGAATGCCGGGTGTCAACGGATTGTCTCGTGTCTCGCTTGCTCACGCTGGATAAATGCATATTTACAATGCATGTGCATCGACAGCTGAAGTTGCACAAAACCTAAACCCATCGGAGGCTGGCCGATTTACCGATGGATGGATGGGATGGACGTTGGGAGGTTGGATTGTTTTGATTTGTTTATTTCCGCTTGACGAATGCAGGTCTCCAATTCTTTCACTCGTGACGCGTTACCCCGTTCTACATCCCTGCGTTTTGCACACCCTCTTGATCCAAACAAACAAACACGCGCACACCCAGGCTTTCACCCTTTTTAGCTGCTGCAAAACCCACCATCATCATTGGCGGCATCACACACTATTATTACATTGATTGTAGCCGGTGAGCGAGCGCAAAATCGGGACGGGGCACGGACATTGATGCGCGGGCACACCAATACGTTGCATATTTTGTGTATAAATTTTGAATAATCGAAACAACGATTCATGAGTATGTGTGTTTTTTTCTTTTCCTACTCCACGCGTCCCTTTTTTTTACCGTGGCCATTTCCAAACAACCACCGTTGCGTACCGGTATCAAACAGTTGTGCATAAAAAGCTGCCCCAGGGCAGTGGCAATGGTTGCCAGTGAAGTGAAAAATAGCCGCAATTCGCAATAGGTGCGCGCTGGAAAAAAAAATGTGCGACAACGTTATGCATTAGCGTCCTCCACGGCACTCCATCGTCCATTTGTTGGGTGATTAAAAATAAATATAAATAGGAAATAAATTATTTGCTGGCCGACCCGCATGGATTATTTTTATTTAGAATTTGCAGTACATCGTCACCGGGTGGTTCACCGGGAAGACCGGGTGGGTGGGAAGAACCCTTTTTTTTGGTTTTGCATTTCCTCACCCATATCAATAACTAAACGTTGATTTGGCTGTGAATGATTTATTTCAATGCAAGCGCGCCCCGGCACTGATGATGATCGATACTGGCAGAAGTAAATCAGCCCCGAGCGTCAACCACTGACGACTACATATTGGCCTTTTTCCTCACTCCTCGCTGCTCGGAGTTCCTAGAGACTGTTGGAACGAGTCAGCAAACTGACATCGCTTTTAAAAACGTGTCAAAGATCAAAGTGTTCTCCCTTAGCTCAATATCTCTTCAATTTACAACATCCAACGTCATTGTGAAGATTTCAAAAAAACCTTACCTTATCGAACAGCGGCATGCAGCACTCTTGCACCGGAACAGCGGTGCAATTTAGTGGATGGTAGCTATCGAAGCCTGCTGAGCAGAGAGCGAATTTTCCACTGCAGTCGCGTAGAAAAATGCACCCTTCGGTGGCGTTAAGCGATTGTTGCTGGGCGAAGACGAAGTCGTCTGTTCCTTTGGTTCGGCCAATACCTGCTGCTGTTGCTGTTGCTGCTGCTGCTGCTCCTTCCGATAGAAGTGATCTACGTGGGGAAGCTGCAGAGGAGGCTGGTACCCTAGGAAGTGGGTGTGAAACATCGGTACTGTCGTGGACTCGCTACTAACGGACGGATACAAGCTGGACGGGAGTAACTGCGCCGGGAAGTGCGTCGAGTAGAGCGTCCGGTTGACCGCTTCCAACCCCGGTAGCAACAACGGTAGCGCGAAGTTGTTCGTCTCAAGCCCGTTGTACTTGTACATCGGGAACGCGAGCCCGTTCGGCTTCTTCAGTAGATCGAGCCGATCGAAACTGCTCTTGGGCAACGAGTACGGAATGCGCTGTTCCTTCTCCTTGTCATAGCACTCGTCGGTCGGTTCCGTCCCGGTAGAGTCCTTGAGCGTGAAGGACTTTTTACTCCTCCGCACCGACTCCAGGTATGCTTCGTACGGTTGGGTCTGGTGCTCCTCCCGTTCCGGGGACTTGTGCGAGGTTTGCAGATCTTCCGGTTCCCGGGCCGGACTGAACGACCGTGTCTTTTTGCTGACCGCCTCCACGAGACTGTCGTAGATGGTGGGCTCCTCAGCGGGTACTGGCGATCGGTTCGGTGCACTGCCACTATCTGCCACATGGGCGTATCGTCTGGATTGTGTGCGGGATCGACTTCTGCGGCCAGTGGCCGACCGAGGCCCATGAGCCCTCACCACAGATGCACTATCATCGAACGCGATACAGTCTCCGTCGTCCCGATCACAGCCGGTACTGCTACTGCTGGTGGAGGGTTTGAATTTGGTGTCGAGGTTTAGTGCCCGATCGTCGGCACGTGGTGTTTCGGCCTGGCGCGAACACGATCGCGACCGCGACAACGAGCTGGACCGTGAGCGGATGGTGGAGTTGGTACGGGTCACCGATATGTTCTCATCCTCGTCGTCCTCCGTCAGCCGATCACTGTTGGGATCCAGCGATGACTTGACCAGCGCGTCATACGTCTTCAACGTTCGTTTACCTTCAAGTGGGTGGAGGGTGTTGTGTGCAGAAAAAGAGAGGATGGATAAAAGAAAGCAGAAATTCAATTAGTACCGATCATCTTGCACACTTGAACGTCCCGGTGATGACCGCGGATGCTCGGGGTGAAGCCGTCGCGATTACCATACCTTGCTGCACGGTTTTGATTGATTGTAGAGTGGAAGTGGGAAAGTGGGCATTGAATAGCCCAAGACACCCGCCAGATCACCAAACCCCGGACGGTGGTGATGTAGTTATTGATTGATGTGGGTATGCACACTCCTGCCGGAGCGGCAGGTACATTTGGGAGCATACATTCAGGCGCTAAGGCGCTCACGAATGGGGTTTTTGAACAACATTTTTATTGATACGGGAGAGCGAAAAACAACCCCAACCAGACATATCTTTTACTTCGTTTGTACTCTATAACAATTGAATTGTTGCACACATACACACGCACATACGCCCATACACACTTTGCACACTGGCGTACAGTTTGATTGGAGATGACGATGGCATGGGCCGCTTAGGACGACTCCGCGGTACAATGTTTGTTTTTTTTTTGTTTCCATTTGTTTTTTTCCCATTCTTTTACGTTAATTAAGTTGTGGCACGATTACGATGATGTTGACTCAGGTAATGGTTGAACGATGGTTGGAAGGTTGATTGGTGAAGATACTCTACGCTAAACTATTGGCTACTTAGTGGAACACAGGTTGCTCGCATCCGCACGACTGCGACATTGCTCGCCATTTAACTATCCTAACACCTTTGCGCCTACTGACGTCGCACATTACTATTTCCATCTGTAACTCTTGCTTTGCAGGCTTACTTCAGCAAATGGGGAGTTGTCCCGGCACACGGCACAGCACGGGGGGACGTTGGTGGACCAAAAGAAAGAAAGCCACCGGCCATGTTTTTAAACAGGCATCGAAACTGCACTACACACACACACAGCAGTAGTAGTAGTAGTAGTAGTAGTCGTTTACACCGCCGGAGCCCGATCTCACAAGTATAGCTACACGTGACAGCCCCAGAACGGCTGCAGGTCAAAGTTGTTCTCAAACCGTATGTACACTGTGGCCGGCAGTGGCGTTAACGATCGACGTACGTTCCACCCGGCGCGAAACATAGAAAAGAACGCAAAACAAGAATAGATACAGTAGGTGGTGTGGATCAATGGATCGTTGGAGATTGATTTGCATGAGAGAAAGCGGGCCGTGGCAGTCGAATACCCACGATCGTGAAGATGCTACCAAAGGGCACACGATCCTATACAACTCTATATGTACAACATAATCGATAGCGTTTCTCGGTGTGTGTGTGTTTTTCTACTGCAGGCCGCAAATAACAGCAAGGACATTCCACCATTTTCTCTGCACGGTTACACTAACACCTGCTCATCTGCTCCTGTTGCTGCTGCTGTTGCACGTACCGTCCACTACTTAAACACTACTTTGAACTTATCGGCATCAGTTGCGTACGTTTTGAATTTAAAAAAATAGCACAGAACTATCGAATTCGGTCACACCAGCCCGGCCCGCTCATTCCCTCGACTCGGGATTGGCGCGCGCGCGCACACACACACATGCACACACATATACAAAGAAACAGACTGACCGACTGGGCGGAAAGTTTATCATCCACTCTGACGGGTGGTATTGCGTAACTCCACGCCATCGAACATGTTCAGATTATGCAATCGTGAGTATTCGTTGACCACCGTTTGACCTGTGTTGAACATAAATGAATGGAAAGGTAAGGCTTGAAGGTCACTACTTCGGTTGGTGGGGAACCAAAATCTTTTTGATCTTTGAGAAACACAACTATCTCCAGATCCCTGAGGTTATTCCTAGTTCCCTAATACTCTCTGGAGTAGTTAAACAAATCCAAAACAACCCTCTAAAAAGGTTGCTTGAAGTACACAAAAAATACTCAAAATAATAACAATCGATACTAACATGTGATAACTTAATTTATCTGGCAGTATGTTTCATTGGAACATGTCCTCTAATGTGACTTCACTTTGAGGTAGTTGTTGAAGGATACCCTTTCGTTTTTTTTGGCGTGTAAGAACACTTTTGTCTGGCCCTTACTAAGCTGCTCTCTTTAGGCACAGTACATGTCTGACACGGTGATGAAGGTGATGTCGTACGACACCATCATCGCCAGCTTACCTTCGTCGATCCGCTGGTGTGCTTTATGTACATCGCCATCGGCGCTCTTCAGTATGACGTACATCAGGGGCATCATCTCCCATGGGTAACCGAGCTTCTCCAGCAGAAATTGGGCCCGCTTCACTAGCTCATCGTCTGGAAAGAAAAGGTGGGGCGTGAAAAAAGAGAAGAAAAAAACCGTTTCCATTCCGTTTGAAAAGATTTTCCTTACGAGCTAATGCAAAAGATGGACATCAAAAGTTATTGTTACGCTTCATTTTCCAAGGATTTCTCTTCAATTTTTTTGTTTTTGTTTATGATAGGTGAACATTTTCTCAGCCCGCATCTTCGCCCGTAGTTCCATTTCAGCAAGGTATCGATTATAATCTTATCGCCCATAGAAATAACGTCACCCTGCCTGTTGGGGTCATTAGGAGTTGCGCTTATCGAAGGTGTCAATCGCGATTGCAAATGAGAACACACGATGTTCATTAGTTTTTGCTTCGTTTTTTTTTTGTTTTGTTTCATTTTTCCCACCAATCGTCCTCCAGCCAACAGCGAACTGGAATACGCGCTTGACCGTACAGTGAAAAATGACTTTCCCATCGGGAACCGTGCACACAATAACATCATCATCCGGGGCTTGGAGAGTGGCGTCCGAACACCGGACCACACTACCCCATATGTTCGTCCCAGCGCGCACGGTGAGCTCCGTATAGAAATTCAACACTTGAAGCTTCTTTTTTCAAAAACAAGACACTATAATAAATATTCCATAATCAATCACTACACAAAACGGAACGTGTATGGATGCGGATGGAGGTGCACTACTATAAGATGCCCTCAGCTCCTTCTGCTTGACCCTATCCTCCCGTGCGCTTCCTGCTACTTCCTCGCACTGATGTTGCGGCTTAGTTGTCGTTTCCACCATGCAAAGCTTACGGAAGATTTATTTTATATTTGCACTATTATCATCATCATCATCATCAACAACAACAACAACAACAACAGCATCAGCAGCAGCAGTAGAAGCAACATCGTCTTCCTCATCGGTACAACCACTCGACGCAGCGCTACTACGGAACCGCGGTATCGACTTCAATGCCCGAGGGCAACCTTAAGCCTGCTCCCCTTTTGCGCTATGTCTCCCTCACAATCCCGTCCCCCTCCTCCCACTCGTCACGGCGCAATTGCTCCACCGACCGGTGCATCCAGTTAGCTCGCGAGTGCAGCCATTCTGACACTTTGAAAAGTCACTTCAGTCATGCTAATCTTGTGCTTAATTTAGCTTCAATCTTCCGAGCAGTTTGCACACTATCTTCATGCTTCTCACCTCACCTGACATCTTCCCTTTGCCGCATGACACGCACGCACGCCCGTTTGTCATTTGATTGGTGGAAATAAGCTTCTTCCCACTTCGGCTCTTTCCGTTCCATTGCGGATCTCATGCCTCATCCGGGCTGGAAATGGTATTGCATCAGAGCTGTCAAAGTGTCAATCCCGGCCCGGGACGATACGCTGAGCAGGATCCACCGAAAACGTGAAACCCCCCCCCCCCCCGCGTGACGGCATCCGAGCACCCCGCTCATCCCTTCTCCCTTCTCCTCAGTACGGCGTCAATAGATCATTGTCGATCTTCCTATCTATTTCTGGCATTTTCTGCTTTAGACGTGGGGGTTTCGCTAAAGGGCATCACTTGAGTATTGTTGATGTTGGAGTACCAATAGAAAGAACCTTCCTTGTAAGTGCAGAGATGCATCAACCGTTCTCTTTTTGATCATGACAAAACGATCGTTTCAGTGGGTTAAAAATTAAGCGCAATTTCTCGTACCAGGTACAGCTAATGACAAGCAGTAAATCGTTACAATCGGTACATTTTGCTAGCGTGAGCGTAGACGAATCACAAACATCGTTCCACGTTCAATCATTCCAATCAATCGCCATTGAATGAACTAGTTGGCTGCTTTATCAACACTCCATCATCGTGTGTGGATTCCAATTTCTTATTAAAAATGAATATCCGCACACTTGAGACAATCGTTTATTTGTACAATTGTGTACAATTCAGGTCCAACCTGCAACCACTCCGTTCGCGATACGATGCACATTGGCACAACAGCTCCACCGTATCAACAAGCAAAAACATACACACATTCGTAGTTGGACGGGAAAGGATAACACCAGGTCATCGAATATCCCATGCAGTGCCGGCCGTTCGGAAGGAAAGCGATAAATTGAATAATTGAGCAATATTTTATTCATCCAGACTAAACAAACCATAATCGAACGATCGTCGTCGGATTGTGGTACCGTACCTTTCCACCGAGTACTACCCGTTGGGGTGACTCAGCAAGGTTAGAACGTGCATCGTGACCTTCACAATGGTGCATCCCACTTGCATACACCGCTTAGCAGTATGAATTTTCGATAGTTGCACGAATCGTGTGCACTATGTACTTTTTTTTTGCAAACTGCAGCACAAACAGCGACGGCTGTACACTCAGATTTCCGGAGCCGGATTTTACGATCCTCGCGCATGTAATGGGAAATGATTGTCGACGATAAATCATACTTGCATTCTACCGTAGGCAGGCGGGTAAAGCGATCTGCCACCGCGGCGAAAAAGCCAGCCAATTTGTAGATGCGGAAGAACACACATCCCTAGTCAGTGTGTGGCAAATAAACTTGCTAATTGATGTTGATTGCTTTCGATTGCCTCAACGCCCCCGAGCGTGTGCATCTGGTTTCTGAGCAGCTGAAATCCGAGCTTCCGATATTCCGTACTTGCCGGGATACGAACGATCTTATTGGCAAGCAAAAAAGCACACACACACATAAATGCGCTTGTTTTTATGCTTCTTACCTTGGCTTTTTTTTCCCCCAGAACGACTCTCCACAAATCCACAAAGCCAACCCTTCGCCAAGTCCCAGGCATGGACCGTTTGTGGTGCTAATTTAAATAATCACCCGGTTTTCTCTTTAAGCTGTCACCTCGTTCGTATAATCTCAGATAAGACTGCCGACCGGTCGATTGGCCGAACGCACGTGGCCGAACGATCGAATGGCCGGGAGCCTCGGGGAGCTCTGGGGCAGCGTACACACGCGGGCTAACGAATCAATCGGATCGTTTATCACGAGCGCTCCGTTTGATTCAATTATTTTTATTTTTATTTTTCGACCGCACATTCACGACCCGGCTGTGGCGTGTACATGACCTTGTTGTTAGCAACATGTTACCGTAGATGGGATGCCGCGAGTACATTGTTCATCGAGCATGGCCGTACCGATTAATTTTATGGGCGGCATTTATAAGTATATGAACCCCGTCAGGATGTTAATCAATCTTTTTTAAGTTCTGTTGTTTTTAAGGGTGGGAGTTTTACATTCCTTCGCTGAGCTATGACAACTAAATAGCTTGTAATGTCATGGTTGCTGGAATGTTGTTTCGCTGTAGGCAAATAGTCCATTAAAATGTATGTAGCAAAACTTGCTTATTTACTTGAGAAAAATCCTACGTTCAATTTCACTGTTTTAGATATTCTTTTAGCCGAAAAAACTTTACCTTTCTGCCAGCAAATAAAGATTCTATTAAATAAATTTCAAAATTATTTCTTGTCCTCAAAACCAAAGTGAAATAAACTGCATAAAGCACTAACGATAATTTTCCAGAGTAAGTATATTATACTCAGGCTCGGATAAATAGTCCATAAACTCTCAAAGCGGTCAAGAAGAATGAGTTATTTAGATGTACTTCAAAATTGACTCTAACTGGTTTTAGATTCATTTATCAGTTTTAGTATAATACTTAAATATATTGCAAAGTTTTTATTCCCTTGCAAAGATATAAAAAGGCCTTTAGCCTCATATTTCGTTTCAAAATATTTTAATCTTTTTCAATATCGGATACGTACTTTCCGAAGATTTTTCTTTTTTTTCCGATATTCATTCCGATATTTTTGATTTCTTGTTCTATCAAAAAAATCTAATAAATTGTTGAGGTTGGTCTTCCACGTTAACTCATTGGATTCCGCTTTAAACATAATATTTTTCTACTTTTACTTTATTAAAAATTGATTTTTTGTACTCATGAGAAATATTTTGCCATTAAAATTTAATTCTACAAAACATCCTTTTTATTCATGAAGACAAGTTTCTGACCTTAGTTGACATTTTAGATAAAATTGAAAGTTTTATGAAGTAAACTTGTAATAAATTAAACTTCTTGTGAAAGTCAAATATATATGCACTTGGTATTAATTTAATTTAAACGCATTAAATATTTGATATTTTTATTCAATAAACTTTCCATGAAAGTTCCCTAAAACACAACCGATTTAAACCATCCCTCGCCACCTTTAAAAGGCCTTGTTTTCTTGCACTTCCACGTTGACGAGCTTTTTTTGCCGTTTGACTCTACTAAATGTGAAACACTAGTAGATTTAGCTGTTCAAACACAAAAGCCTCAACACGGGATTGTTCATTCAATAAGCACTGGAAGCGTTCTTAAACCGCTCCTCGTCAACTCCCAAACTCGACTTCGGTATGTCTGCTGTCAGTACATGTGTGCGTCTTCCGTGACTTTCATTATGTGCTTTTATGCGTTGCACAAACGACGTTTTCACATCTACGACTCTTTTGTCATCGTACCTGTTCTATCCTGCCACAAAAAAACCCTTGGTTATATCACAGTTCCGGGCAATGTACGATGCGACGCCATTTAAAAAAGCAAACGATCCAAATCCTAAACTAGCGAGCACACACAAGCATATGGACTAGCGGAACTAAGCTGCGTGTGAGTGTGTGTCAGCATTATTCGCGCTAACATAAACATCCTTGTTTCATTAGGAACCTCGTCAGTCTTTGCGTTTTCCTTTCGTAACCGCGCATTGCAGTCCTTTTTAGGTGAAGCGAACCCGTCGCTGGTGGAAAAGTGCAGCAATAAAACACCGCAGAAGGGAAAAAAATACAACCCGCCTGGTGCTCGGAAAAGCTCGTTTTTCCAGTGCGAACGAATGCGGAACAAGCAATAAAATACACCCGAGCATGTCCCGGGCCAATGGTGAATGTCGGACGTGGCACATCGGTGGTACATCGTTGAAAGAAAACTCTCACTCGTTCGTGGAGTTCCTTCTTCTTGCACAAAAAAAAAAAAACAGGAAGAGAAAGTCTCTTTATGCTCGGGAAAACCAACAAACCCATTCTCCGAGGTTAGTGTCTATTTCCCCGGGTCTATATTGCTGCTGTCTTTCATGGTTGTTTCGAGGAACGATGTAACATCGCGTTGAGTACAAGTGCATCTCCCGTCATGTGGAAGGATGCGAATAATGTCCATTTCGTTCCCATCCCTTATCCAGTTTCAAAGGACACAAAAAACCCGCGAACAAATGTTCGGCTTTTCCAGCAGTTCCAGCAGAAACGATGTCGACACGACTTCCGACTGTGCTCCACAGATCCTCGGAAGTCCTGGAAGATGTGAAGAACACGTGCTCGGTCGGGACGCAGACAAGCCAGTGGTGGCGAATCCACGTGCAGGTGGGGAAAACTCCAAACGCGAGAGCGAAAGCGCGACTGAGAGCGTTGCACAACTTATGCTACGCGACTACAAACAGAGAGAGAACAGCAGTGCGACCTTCCACACGAACCAATGGTGGGTTGACTCCGCCTCTGTCTTATGTTTGCATGCCTGTCCTTGTCTCGCTCTCGCGCCAGCATGATGCTCGCTGGGCGCAACATCGAAGTATGCTTACCACCCCCTCCCAGCGATGCAGTTGGGACATGTGCTGCACATGCATGGCATGCTTGAGCTGCTGTCGAGTTTGCTCTTTCTAGTCAGTTCGCTGCCTTTGATACCACCCGAACATGATGATTTATGTGTTTTTATATGTATACTTCTAGTCGCGGCAACTATCGCTGGTCCGATGTGATCGTACCATTCGGGGATCCCTTATTTTCTTTTCGTTCCAATCGGAATGGTTCCCATCTTCAGGGAGAGTACACTATTACAACATTGCATGGGGGACTAGCTTGAGTTCTGCACCGAACCAATGGAACCAATGGAAAGCCTCGGGCAAGAACTTGGGGTTTGGAAAAATCCGCTCGTACAAACCCCATTAAGATAATCGCTATGGAAAACCGAACTTCAGTGCTTCAGAGGGAAGAATGGAAAACATTCTTCTGGCACATTCGCACACTCGCGTTCCGGTGATGGGAATTGGGCACGGATTGTGAGGTTGGAACATAATAACTAACGTTATGATTGGGTAAAAGTATGGGACAACTTTAACTACTGCAACAGTCATGTAATAGCGGTAAACTCGTTTCACGTAATGATGTAGATGGATGTACCAATTATAGAAGAATTGAGATATAAAGGGTTTTTTTTTGGTATGTAAAACATTTCATCATTAGTCATCCGTTTCTTAATGACAGTATTCCGACCTTTCTTGGCAGTATGTAACGAACCCCGTGGACAAAATGTCATGAAACTGTTAAACTTTATTTGCATACAAATTCCACTCCGCAACAACTCCATTTATACTGCCCAGTAAGAGTTTGATTTACAGCGGATCAGTGACGGAACCCAGTGAAACAAATTGCATACATGAGTTTATGACACTTCTCATGCGCAAAACAAGCAACAGCAAAAAAAAACACCCCATATGTGTGTAAACGCATATCCACTGTTTCGATTTCCATCGACCGGCTTTTGGATTGCATGGTCATACCAAACTCAACCGGACCGGGTAACTCCCCGTCTCGTCGTCCACCATTCGCATACAGTTCTTGTTCTAGAGCTAATTGGATCATAAAAGCTACAAAACCGCAATTTTGTATCCGGCTTCTTCCTGCCTGTTGGCGCAGTTACTCCACCAAATCTTGCAGCTTTAACGGTGAACCAAAAAAATAAAAAGAATGGTTCTTTAGCAGCCCTTCAATTGCGCTCGCACGCTACATGAGCATTGTAAAATAAAATAATGAAATCGAAAAAAGGAAAAAAAATTACAACACAATATGACCGGTTGGCGGAAAAGATGTAGAAATTAGCGCGAAATACCGGCCAGCCTGGGCAGAGTTTCTATTGACGGAAGGCCTTACCCCATTCTACAAAGTGACTGATACGTTTCCTTCCACTGGAAAGGAAATATAAAAATAACAATAGCGACACAGCGAACCCAACCCGGCCATCCTTGTCGGTGCATCGGGCCCGGCTCGCTGGTATGGAAAGCCATAACATTATAACAAATTACGAACGTCTCAGCCGGCCTCGGCTTATGCTACGCTAAAATGTAATAAAAATCATATTATAATTTACGATCCTGTGTGCTCGCTCGCCGTGCCTCGGTCGCTTCAAACGCTACCCCCTTCAACTGCCGATCGGTTCGTGGTTTCGCGTTTAACGAGTGGATTTTCAGATACACGGGCTCAAGGGCCGAATGCGGAAGCGGGGGGGGGGGGGGGGGTGTTTTATGGCTGGGCTCTCGGACCTCTTTGGGAATTGAAATTCACTCACGCTTGCACACTCATTTGCGCTCCGGCACAAGTGTTCGAAACTGACAGATCGCAATTGGCACAACGAATGGGTTTTAAAAAATAAAATAAAACCCACCCTTTCCCCCACGTTCCCTTCTCGCTCCGCCAGCACATGGTCCAATTGTCCAAGTACAACTACACGTCGTTAGCGTACCATTAGAGGTTTTATTACATCTTGGAAAATTCTACCAATGCAAAACTAACCGAGAAAGCAGCTGAGGCAACTCCCCTCAATAGACGAGCACGCGAAAACGAACATGCCCAGCTGGAATTGATCTGCAACAGCACAAAGGCGAGAATTTGTGTTACTGTTCACATTCAATTATTGAACAACGTCGACAGCAAATTAGATGTGTGACACTTTACTGGTCTAAAGTATTACGACCTTAAAGCTGAGCTAAATTGAGCTACAATGTCGGGCGACCAAGTGAAACGTCTTGCTTTTTGGGGGACGTTTTCCCGGTTTGTCCTAAGTAACCGACACATAAAATGTATCTCCCACACTTGGTGGAACTGCATTTTTATATGCGTTTCTATATCCGAAAACATCGTGTACAACATCCAGTGTTTCCAATCCATTTCATTCAACCGTCTTTCGATTTATGACGCGCTCAAACATCTTTATCGTTTCTTCCCCGTTTCCGTTTCCGTGTGTCAGACATTGCAAGATGCTTGCATCATCAGCAGCAGCCCCCAGCGGTGCATTCGGGTGGCGCCAAAAATGTTTAGCGTGCAGCAAAATGCAACTTAAAGAAAACAGCATGCTCCCTCATAATCGCCTCAAATCGCAAGGATCTTTCACTGTTTCATAAACAAAGTCGTAAAAAGTTTAACAAAACAGACTTTTTTTCCTTGAAGAATTCATCAAACGCGAGCGTGCATCTTCTATTGGATGCAGTTACATTATTACCAAAAAGTGGAGTTCAGCTGCTGTACACTTTACCGATGCAGTCAATTGGAAATGTTCGCAACAGGGATGCTTTAGACACTGAGTTACCAAACAAAATGACTTGACCATTGCCTTACCGTCTGTTTGGCTTTGCAGTCTGTCTGTCTGTCTTCTATTCCCTCGAACTCGAAGTCAGAAACGAAGAAGCAGAACTTATTAGTTTCCTTCAAAAACTACACACATAAATCAAAAGCCACGGATCATACCGACGGGCAGACAGTGACTGGAGTTCGTCAAGGCATCACCGCAACGGGACCAACAATCCGTTCCACATTGAAGCGAGGAAAATAGGAAAAACTTTTCCAAGCTCGTAAAACCGTCCATGTTTTTACTGCCGCAGACACACGCATTCTCGCTCACACTCTTGCGTTGCCGCACCGGATGATTCACGGATTAGTGTACGGGCGCGCGGATTCTATTCATCCCCGGCAGACGTCGTGACCTCGGCTGTTAAAAGGGCCGCCACGGTGAGAACACCGCACAACCGTACCGAATTTTCTGGCGTAAGTCGTAAAAATGGAAATGCGCACATATTTTCAAGCACGTTTTGTGTTCACTTGTGATGCGGTGTGATGCGATACGCTGGCACAGATTGTCCTTAAGGACTTCCTGCGTCGAAAGATGGTGATGTAAAAACCCATCCGTGGAAGAGGTTCAATAAAAATGTACAACTATAAATTGCGAATTCTGTCATTGAAATTTTTATTTTTTTGTGATAATAAAAACATTATTTTAAAATAAACAGTACAATACGATGCGTAATGACAATTAAATTCATGCAATAATACAATGTGCCACAAAATGGTTCCCGCTTTGTCAAAGCCCACAGTAAATCAGATTATTGTTCGAATCCTTCGGCTCAGATGAGATCGTTCCCACCTCATCACATAACTGCAAAAAAGCAATCACATATAAATAAAACTACAAATTACCACGTCACCACGCAAATTTCCGATTAACGGCTAATGAATCCCCGTCCATACCGTGAGACGTCCATTGTGGAAATATGGTAAGCGCATCACGGCCAAACCAGAACGCACAACCGGGCATGATTTAATGCATGTTGTACTTGCTCGTTACAGCGAAAGAGTAGCCGCGTATCGGCCATTGAACTGAGGCATGAACTAACAAAATCAGGCATGAAAAACGGAGAAGATGCAACAAACCGTCAGCAAAACACGAACAACAGAAGAAGAAGAAAAAAAACACTCGCACAGTCACTCACTGACATTTTAATCGCGTTTTATTTGTGTTTTTTATTTTTTGTTTTCACTCGTTTTTAATCGCTTGCGTTAAAAGACAAGCGGGCAGATAAAAACCCACCGCGAGGATCGGGCGGAAAATTGATTTTTAATAGTCTCGCTCTCTCGCTGTGTTCTCGCCAGTTTGAAATTCAAACGAAAGGAAAAAACAGGCCCCCAATGGCAATAAGCATAACTTTGGCCGTGTGGTCCCTTTTGCAATGTAATGGTCCGGCACATACTTCGCGACAGTTAGCTGCTACCGGCAGCATACAGTGTCTGTCTCATTATCACGATCACTAATCAGTCTCATAACGATGGTCAATAAGAAAACAAAACCCCGATGCAACTGATATACCCCTGTGTGGCGATCGATTCCCATTCGGTCGATACGCAACGACACTTTAGTGGAATTTAATGACATTCACTCGCGTTTGGGTGGGATGCAACAGCAACAGCTGCCCTCGTAAAATGCAACATTCCAACTGCCGATGCACCTTTCGGCAGAAGTTTGCAAAATGCTTGTATCTTACCCCCCGGATTCGCTTCAATAATATTTTTTACGATCGATTTTAACGATCACAAACGCTGGAAGGATGGGCCGAGCCTGTTGGACGATGAATCAGGACGTACCGAGCGTGAATGAGTGGACCACTTCACTCCTAGGTGAGCGGTCGTAAAAAAGATCACTCACAAACTGGACACTCCTGGTGTGCCTAGTTTGTAATGTTTTATGACCGATTGACCTTCTATTAATATGGCTACAATTTTTGCACGACACCAATTGCGATCGCCCTGGGCAGGATCAATTTTATGACAGACGCACACACGAATGACATCATCATCTAAATAGAGAACTCAAATATAGGTGCGGCATTGCCACCCAAATAGAAAGCTAGTTTGAAGGCACTGCATCCGCTGATGATGCAGTTGAAATGGTTGTAACTGTTTTACCACCGATTGTAAGCATTGAAATGGCGTTTATTTCGATAGACCCATATCCAATAGAGAGAAAGAGAACAAATAAAAAACAAATAATAAAACACTTTACCCACTTTTCCATATCTAGCACCACGGTTTAGCCCACCATTTTGTTACTAATCTGAATTATACATGCAATTTCGGCCTATTCCCAGGCGCGTTAATGCAACACACCGTGAACAAGCGCGCACCGTTTGTGCAACGAACTGGAACGGAAGAAAAAAAGTGCAGCGGCGCCATTATTCTATCTCGAGCGTGTAAAACAAGCCCAGGCACGGGTTAACTGCTCCGGCACGGTGAAATTAAATGTACCAAACGTAGAAAAAAGAGGGATTGGCCTGCGGTGTCGTTAGGTGTACGCGAAACCTTGCATTTTTGCCTCGTAATTCATTTTTCATCATATCACAACTCCACCGTCCATCCCCACTAGCGCCAGCGAGCGAGCGAACGAACGAGCGTGGCGTAGCGAAGGCACATTTCCTTCACATAAACACAAGGAATCTAACCATTTTAGACACATAAAATTATCTCCCACTCAACCCCTCCTGGCCGGCTGGTTTGGGTGGAGGGTGTGACTAATTTTCATAAGCCCTGGTTTTCCAAACATTTATTCGCCCTTTCTCTTTTGCCGTAACCATTTTTACAGTTGATGCCGACAGCCATTCACGGCTAGATCCACGTCATTCAAACCCAACCATCTCCTATCCCAATGGTATGTTTGGTATATCTTGCTACTACACCATGAGCCGACAACCCACTCGAAGTTGAAGACAAGGAGAGAAATAGCTGTACATAAGTACATAAGGTTCGTTGGAGTAAAATATATGTAAGCAGATACTGTAATATTAATTACTACTCCTCACAAAACACCGCCCCATGATGTCCTCCGGGGCTGCTTACCTAATCGCACGAAAGAGGAAGATGTCACTGAATGGATCGTTACACGCGATCCATTTCCGGTTGTCGCCATTTTAAACATTCTATTGCATTATTGTTTGCACTGTGACTGTAGAACAACACAAACAAACGGAACATTACATTGCGTCTAATGCATCGTCGGTAGGTTTATTCGTCACCAGCTGGAGTGATTTACACCTTTGGGGCGGGCAATACTTCAAATAACTACGCCCAGTGCTTTATGTTGCAATTTCGTAGTGCATGTCTCTGTATTGCAGTTGCACAGGAATGCTAGGCAAGAGCCTTGAACGTATTCTCACGAAGACAACATTCAAGTGACTAAGAGAAGGATTAAGACTGACTAGCTCTACGGAGGGAGAGCAGAACCTTTTCGTTCTTGAAACCATAACAAGCAACGGATTAATTAGTAAATAGAGGTTTTTAAAGAGGTTTCCAGATTATCTGGAAATTTTCTAGCATTTCTTTTTACCAAAACCTTTGTTAGACAAAAATGAATAAATCATCACAAAACATCGTCAAAATTGGTTTAGCCGTACTAGAGATTTAGGCCTGACAAACAAACAAATAGTCATTTTCATTTATATATATATAAGTGTAAATTGACATGTTTATTAGATCCTAAGCCGTATTGATGGAATAAACAAAAAATATGTTTAAGGGATTTATCCATACATCAGGAATTTAATTCAACTTTTTTCATCTTGGTATTACTACTATTAAACTGCGTAATAATTCAATCCTAATCCTACTCCTCCTACATCGTGCGACGAATCTTTATTCAAGATCTTCAAGGATCTCGTCTAGAGGGCGTGACGCATCAGTAACACATAGTATTGCATAGTTTTCAGCTTATTACAGAGACGAGTTTCCAAACTAGTGTTCCACACAGTAGCCTCATATATTAACTTGTTAAAGATTGTCATTTTGTTTGGCAGTGATAATAGGGACCTAATAATTGCATTCGTATATCCCCGGGAAAGTATCTTGTAGTAATCTAACATAAAACTAAATATTCTATCGAGGAGGAGCGATAATGCCAGGATTTAAAGTAAAAAAAAAAACCTTGATAGCTCAGGAATAGAACACATAAAATTGGTTTGTTGCGAAGAAACGCAGTTTTAATTAGAGATAATTACTTCAATATTGTACTCAAGCCGAAAGTGTCTGATGCTCAATCGAATAATATAGATATCGTTTGATTGATCCTCACAATGCAATACGAAGATTGATATCATGCAATGAGTTCGCATTTAGGTATCATGATAATAGCATGCTATCAAAAAGTATATGCAATAAAGCAAGCCCAATCATCAAACAAAAATAAAACAAAAAGTTAATTGATTGGGTAAACTGGGCAAAAAAACCCCACATAAATTGGCATACGATCAACACGGTGGGGATTAAGTGATTAAAAGCTCACGGTTGTTACACAGTCAATCGACTTCTTATCGTAATCACACTGGAGTTTGTGCGATACGGGAGTTCGGGTTCCCAAACAAATTTCACCTTATCGGCTAACCGATATCCGAACCGATAACCGTTACCGCAGAGCAGTAATCCAATTCCCCTTGCGGAAATCGACTCGATCGACTTAAACCGAAGTTTAGTGCCGAATTCGTTCGCAAAGTAAGCAGACATGTTGATACGCTGGCTTTTTGGTGTTGTGGGTATTTTGGCCGGATTGCATACGGCCGTGGAGGCTGTGCATCCGGTGGAGGACAAGTGGTCAAAATTGGAAGGTAGCCTCGATGAGGATGCTTTAAAGTTAGCTTCCGCACAAGAGCTACGCTACCGGTTGCCGAGTTATATCGTGCCAACGCATTACAAGGTGTCCCTGGACACGCAGGTTCACACCGGGAACAGATCGTACAGTGGAAGTGTGGACATACATTTGGATATTCGGCAGCAGACCAAAACCATCTACGTGCATAACCGCGGACTACGCATTACGTTCAACGAGCTGTATTTATCCGACTCTGCCGCTAACATAACGTTACTCGAAACTCTGCGCTACACCGAAGATGTGGAGAGGGAGTTTACCATTTTCGCGATCCGTCGCGCAATTGCTCCGGCCGAGTACATCCTGCGCTTAGATTTTGAAGGTCAACTTCGGACCGATGATGATGGGTTCTACATGAGCTCTTATCGGAACGAGAATGGTACGAGAAGGTACCTTGCATCGACACAATTCCAAGCGATTAGTGCGCGCTCAGCATTCCCCTGTCTGGATGAGCCGGCGTTGAAGGCGACGTTCAGTGTGGAAATTAAACATCATCCGAGCTATCACGCTATATCTAATATGCCGATTTTTGCCATTGCTGGGTATGGAAATTATGTTCACTCCTCCACTGGAGTTCCTCCGCGACAGTAACACAACTAACTCATTACAGAGATTTGGATGGTAACGTGATTTCGGTATTTGAAACAACGCCACCCATGTCGGTGTACCTGTTGGCTTTCATGGTGTCTGATTTCTTGTACACCCAAAACGTAGAGGCGACTCAACGTGTCTACGCTCGACCGAACGCAGTCAACCAAACGCAATATGCTCTGGATGCTGGAATTCTCATAATGGACGCATTTGATGAGTATCTTGGCCTACCGTACAGTGGCTTCATGCCCAAGGTTGATCAGGTGGGACTTACTCAATTTTCCGCGGGCGCCATGGAGAACTGGGGATTGTGCAAATATCGGTAAGTAGCGTACCAGACTGTGGAACGAATGATTGTTATGTTTTCGTTGTTTTTTTGTTTTTGCAGCGAGGAGTACTTGCTTTACGAGCCCGGCGTTACGACGTACCGGTCGCAAACCACAATCACCACCATCATAGCGCACGAGTACGCGCACCAGTGGTTCGGTAACGTTGTCACCAACAAGTGGTGGAGCTATCTGTGGCTTAACGAAGGTTTCGCCACGCTGTACGAGTTCATGGCGACAGATATGGCTTATCCGGAGCGCCAATATCGCGACTTGTTTAACGTGCAAGTGCTGCAGCGCGTTCTCATCACAGACGCCGATGAAAGCACGCGCCCCATGACGTTTAGTCGCGGTGCTACGTTTTATGCGATCTTGAGTTTGTTCGATGGTATCGCTTATTCGAAGGCCGGTTCGATACTTCAGATGTTCGGGCAGGTTCTCTCGCCATCGGTTTGGCAGCAAATGATAAGACTTTACGTGGAACGTAACGTGCTCGGGTCGGTTGGTACGGATGAGTTTATTGACGCAATGGAGGAAGTGACTGATGGGATGGATCTACTTCCTGAAGACATCAGCGCGGAGAGCTTTGTAACGAGCTGGGTAGAGCAGGCCGGCTTTCCCGTGCTCGAATTGCGCCGATCATATCGGGGAGAAATTATACTCACACAGGATCGATTCTACGCCAACAAGATAGTTACTGATGATCCCACCATTTGGATGATACCGTACACAATTCTGGAGCAGGGAGATTCCCTGCAAACACCGCTCCAGTGGCAGTGGCTCAGCACGAAGGCGGTTCGCATCCCCAACACCACACCGGACAATGAATGGGTTTTGGCCAACGTTAACCAGACTGGATTCTATCGGGTAAACTACGATCCCTCTAACTGGTACATGTTGATCGAAGCTCTCATAGAGGAACCCACTTCCATTCCATTGCACAGTCGATCCCAACTCGTCGACGACGCCTTCAATTTGGCTCGATCGAACCGACTGGATCTTGAGATTACGCTTGAGCTCATGACGTACCTGCGGCATGAACGTGAATACCCACCATGGGAGGCAGCTAATCGCGCCCTCACTTACTTCTATAATCGTATGCGTGGCCAGTCGGATTACGTTCGCTATCAGATCTTTGTCGACACACTGATTGGTGATGTGTTGCTGACGCTTAACGTCACCTCGGTGCAGCCGGACGAAAGGTTGTTGGACAAGTACCTCAGGCAGGTGATATCCAGCTGGGCTTGTCGGATGGAGATAGAAAGCTGCCTCACGGACACCCGCATCGCACTGGAACGTGAAGTGAATGGAGAGGAACGAGTGCACCCGGATGTGTCGGAAGTGGTGTACTGTTATGGGTTGCGTACAGCCACAACGAATGCCTTCCAGTATCTGTACGGTAAGCTGGAAGGTTCGGACAACCGCGCAGAACGTACGGTGCTGATCAATGCGTTGGGTTGTACCAATGACACGGAACAATTGGAAGCCTATTTGTTAACTGCGATCGGTGGAGAATTGCAAGTGGATTTCGACATGGAGGAACGGTACTACATTCTATCGTCCGTTTTGGCCAGTCGTGCAGGAGTCGACGCATTGATAAACTTCCTGACCGATAACTTCTCGTACGTCGCCAACACGCTTGGTGTGAGCATACTGAATAGTTTGGTGCAGTCTATCGCCGCTCGTACAAACACCCCTGCGGAGGAACAGCTGGTAAGCATGGCAAAAGCAACCGTGATATGAATGAAACTTGTTCAAATGATGTTTTCGTTTTCGTCCACCTTCAGCTAAACGCATTGCTGCAACAACTGCAACCGGTACTTCCGGCCAGTGGCATTGAGGCCGCACGGTCTACGGTGGCCAGAAATCTTGCGTGGCCTTCCACTCGCGAAGGTGTTTTGTTGAGCTACTTCCTGGAACGTCACTCTTTTCAGCCGGCGTAAAAGTAACCTGCTCGCGTACCGGTGATCTGGTGAGATCGTAGAATAAAGCACAACCCGTTTTGCAGCGTCGCTACTCTATCTCATCTTGCAGTGCGTGATCCTCGCACCACTACCTTATCCGAAGGGTGAATTTTTGCACTCGTTTGGCCACACCGTGATAGATGTGTGTGCACCAATCTGGGTGTACCGAGCATCATGACATGGGAAATGACATTCTAACACGTACTACTAGAGCGCCTGCTCTCGGTGTACTAGCCAGATAGTCGGCACTGGACGCTATTTGCATCAGTGCTATTTGTGTCACGAGTTTGATCGTGTTTCTGTCTGTCGTTTTTGTCTTGTCTTGTACCGAACCTTCATTTCGGCGCTGAACGTCCAACTGGCTGGGCTAGGTTAGTGCCGTACAATCACATAACTGGCACACTGTACTGTATTTCCATTATCAAAACCAAGGGCTAGTGCACAGTACTGTGCTGTGCTTTGACGTGGTGGAGAGCTGAGCTTCGTTTTCTGCAATACGTGCCCATGGTGCCGTTTGGCTGTTGCGGAAGATTCAATGATGCATGCAAGTGGCGCTTGACGACTTATCAGTGTGTGATTATGACAGCGTGCTGTGCCGATCGACCGAGTAACCCTGAAACTAATCGTTTCAGTTCATTTTGTTTGATTTGCACTACACTTGGATGTTTTGCATTCGGTCGTAAATTGAGGTTAGCTTAATGAAGTTACTACTAATGATGATGAGTGCTACCTCGCATCTCACAATGGCAACGATTTTGATTTTATAAAGGTATATTGTTCGAAAACTGGCGATATGGAAGTTTATATTCAGGGAAAAATCAACAACTTTCACATTCTTGGAATCATTCCAAATTCTATCACGAATATAGGTTAACGAATATAGGCTCAATTTTCTAAGAGCTCCTTTTGGATTTTAATAGCTGAGAACAGTACTGTTATCATGGCTCTATTTGGAAACTTTTGCAAACCTGTAGCTGCCGACGAGAGCGCCAAAACAGCATGGACGGGAATAGAGAGTAGTAGAGTGGAATTTTCACCAGCAAGTTGAATAACACTCATCAACTTCACATTATTCTGTTAATGGGAATTTGCTTCCTGAATATGAGGTATGAAATTTAGTCCATCGTCAAAGACCAAGGCTCTCAGATATTTAATTTGAGAGACAACGATCAGCGATTCTAGCGCAGTATGATGTTAATTTTCAATGTCGTTACTAAATAGCATCACAAAAAAGCTCAACATAAATAGCTCTACTTGCAAGTAGTCACTTCCCCATGCAAAACCATACACTACAGACAAAAAGACTGCGTAATATATCACAATTTCATCCCATCAAACACACAAGTGTTAATCGATTAACTCAATCAACCGAAAGCACTCACGTTAAGGAACGACACTGGCACGTTGACAATTCAGAACGGTTGCCATATTCAATTTTCAAACATATTTGTATACACGACCCGGCTTTCCATCACCCACCCGGGAACCACACGCATGATCGTATTAAATCGCATTTTTATTTGCGTACATATTAACAGTAATTATGCTGTTACATGATTTTCCGCGCATTCAACGTGTCGATTTCCACCCCGAAATGAGCGTTCCGAAAGAAAAAAAATTAAAAAACAACTGCCGAATAATAAAAGCGAAGGAAAATTAAAGATTCACACATGGATCAGAGAGCGAAGCTCAGTTGGGCGGCCAGGTGTTGGTGCTTGCGTTGTTTACCACCCGATTTCACACTCGATCACACGGTGGTTGAAGTACTACATCAAAGCGAGAAAAGCACACTCGAGATGAAACAAACGATCAGGCTGAACGGCGAACCACCACCGGTGGTTAAATTGTATGCGTTCGATATCCCCACATCCTCAAATACGCAAGGAACGGGGATCCCGCATTATCGTTGACCATTAATGATGGGGCGGCAGCTCGGTATTGATTTATAATTAGCTTGCACACAATCTAACCGCAGATATAATTATGATTTATTTGTAATTATTTCCAGTTTTAATTTCAATTTTAATTAAATTGAATTTTATTATTTACCCACCAACTCTCCTGGCTACGGAGTGTGAAGTGTTCGGGTGCACTCATCATTTCGCCGAAAAAAAAAAAATCTCGCAAAGGGACACAGTCACATCCATCGATGTTTCGATGTTCGCAGAAAATTAGCAACTCGCCCGAAACTACCGGATGTGAATGGGATGCAAATGGATGGATCAGGTTGACATTGGGGAGGAAGTAGCATTGCATGTCATCCTCCCGGAATTCGGCCGCGAAATTCACGAACACAGTGGCGGGAGGATGTCTGTGTTGATTGAGGCTGAAGGTTGGTCCGTTTCGCACGGCTCGTTGTCACCGGCGTTTTGGTTAGTACCCAAACCATGCGCTACACTGCACGTGCCTGGCAAAACACGTGAAGTGTTTATTTGATGCATATATCAACACCTATCAGCATCGGCGTACCTTTCCCGTAACGACAACAACATTCTGGTGGCGGAGGTGTGAAAAATATGGAAAGCATGATTGGAACTCAACTCGCCAAACCATAATATGCTAGCCCTCGGTGTGTTGGTATGCAATCGGGCAATCGGACCAACAATTTGGAAAACACCGAATGCGCTTTATCCGGATCTGTACGGGTGGAATATCTAAACAAAAAAAGAATAAAAATTGAGTAAAATTTTGTATCGACCACTTCATCCATGTTTCCACACATCAAAGGAATGTGTTCGATTGCATGGTGAGCACAAAGTTGCCATCATTTAGTAATTCCTAATGAATTCCACCAATTGTACAGTGCCACGGGAATGTCTGCAATCCATCGAACGGACCATGCTTGATTGTGTTCTTCGCTGATGAATTAATGTAATTATCGTTACTTTACTTTGTATGCATACTTCTTTACATGCAGATAGAATCCGTAGTAAAGTCGTGCTTTTTCTTAAAATAATATCTTCCATTCATCTAGCGCGCTGCGGAGTCAGTCAATTTCATTCTTTGTTTATTCCAAGTGGCCAGAAAGTTAAAGACATTGTAGTCTCCAAATTTAAGTACGGTTCTTTTTGACGCGTTCAGCACTGATTGTTGCAACAATGTAGTTGCATTAATTAGTTCTTTTAACTTCTAAGCTGTTCCACTTCTTCTTTCGGGTTGTTTTATGGCACACAACACAACAAATAGCCGACCGGTCCTTGAAAAGGATCGCTGCCGCAACATTATAACAATTATGCTCTCTGTTTGTTCTTCGGTCACCGAGAATTCCAAGCATCAGCCCAAAGCGTACGGTCGCCGAGGGGTAATCGTAAATTTTACGCAAAACAAATACCCTATCCTTGCAGGCTGACATTTACGATACCCCTAAACACCCGCCAGAAAGCGACATGGGTCGAGCTGTCAACTTCCTGTGAGTGCGTTCCTTGAGAGTGTCTTTCGCGAGCACATTAATAGAAACGCGGTTACGCATCGGTCCAGCACTGGCTGAATCGATTACACATTTTTCCCGCCTGCAACATTGTAGCGGGGTTCTGTGAGCTGGTTGCGCACTCGCGCCACACGCACGATCATCCCAAAACATGCGAACGCAGCAGAAGAAGGCTACAAGGACACGCCTCAAGGAAATTAACGATGGTTCGTTCTGGTACTTTGGTTCGATGCTGGGAAAAGTGGTTTGAATGGTTTGCAGCTGTGGGAAGTGAACGAGAACCGGCCCGAGAACCACGGCACATGACATTCCTTCTTTGCGGGTGACATTTCTTACACTCTCGCGCGCTTAGGCTATAAACATTCAAATTTGTACTTCCACGCCCGCCAGCAAGTGCTATTCATAAATGGGTTGCAAACGAAAAATCGACATTGTTGCGATCATAAACATTACCACACCATCGGTTTTGGGTGCTCGATCCCCGGGCACATATAAAGTTGCAAACCGTCTCTAAACAAAGTGTTTAATTTTTTAACCTTAGCGTGGCGAAAAACATAAGGCGCAGAACAGGAGAAAGGGGGTTCTATTTATTTGATTTAATTTTTTCCAAAACACGATAGACCAAAAACGCTGGCTGACACAATTTGTTTTCTTTGGAGCAATCACACTGAGCGACTCGTTCTAAACAATACACTTTCTATACAAATGTACACCAACACCAACGAGCATCTTGCCTGTGTTTTACTCCTCCCAGTACCGGCACGATTTGATTCCATCGCACGAACGTCATTCTTTAATACATTTTGCATAAATTTGTGACAGTCTATCCGGGCGCAAATGAAAACAAACTCGCCCACCCTTCGGTGCGCTACGGCCGATCGAAATGAAACGAAATTCCAAATCATCAAACGACTGTTTTGTGTTCACGCTACCTCCAACACAATCGCCCATTTTCGTACCGTTCCGATCGGAAATGCATCGTTCTGGGACACCCGGAAAATGGGGGCCCTTGTGGCCTTCTCCCTTAGTTCCCTAACAGGCATAACTGAAACGACAACCGAATTTTCGATGGACAGTGAGGCAATTCGTGGGTGGTTGGTCATTTCCTTCTGTTTTCTCATCAAACGACACGTGTGGAAAGGTAGCGGAAAACGAAACCGTCGATCGTCGAATATGTAAATTTACTTTGCCGAAGCGCGTTCTCCAGTTTTTTCGCAACAATTCATTTCCCTCCGACTCCAAAGTCGAACCTGTTCTTGGGAGTGAATCGTATGTCACTGGGGGAAAAAAATACAGCAAAAGAACAAAACCCGACGATTGGTAGTTCAAACGCCACATTCCACCCGGAAGTAAATCCATTCACTGCATCGAAATTGAACATCCGTCGACACCCGGCTAGGTGGATGACAGTATCGGTTGGGAAATACACACCCCACCTTTAGCTGGTGGTTTGGCAACATTCGTTTCACACAAAGAAGAAACAACACACATGAACGTACCGGTTTGTTCCATTTTTCCAACACGTGAGTTTTTTGTTTTCGTGTAAGCTTTTTTTTTAACTCAGTTTTTGCTTACTGCTTTTGATTGTTTCTTCTCGCGGCGATAGGGTTTTACCGTGATGGATTTAAAATCCGATTCGAGAGATTTAACTGCCGCTTTGGGGGACAGTTTTATCGGGTATTAATGACAAATCGAGTCTTTGTAACAAGTGAATGATCACAGCAAGAGAATTACTTACATGATTGCAAATATATTACAGGGCGTTATGTGGTATTTTGGAAGCGTATATTTTGAGATATTAATACGATAATTAAATTGTAATCTTTATATTGTTGAATGTTGTGAGACTTTTAAAAATAATATATGAGACTTCATTTTATGTAATAGAGCAAAATAGTGTGTGATCATTAAGCATATAAAAATCATCAAATTAAAATATTGTTCTACAATTGATTGTGATTTCGAAACATCTTTTGTGTTCTGAAGTATTTATTTATCCCTTGTAATCTTGTTGTCTTATTATTATTCTATTTGTTCAATATCTATTCTAGAAAATAAACGATATTTTTTAAAAGGACTAGAACAGATGATGAAGATTGTAAAAAATAATAACAAAAATCTATATTTATGTGTAATTAGCTGCGGGTTTATTAGGCAGTACTCTCATTGGTGAGATTGAATTAGGTTTTTAACCATTTTCCGAAATGTTTATTTTCCTACTTCTATTTCTTAAAGATTTATTGTCAAAATGTGTAAAAATATGTACCTATTTCATTAATTGTCAACCTTTCCAATTCTTGCACAAACACTTCACAAAAATTCACTGTATATGTTGTTAGAATCAAATACATAGCCTTGTCGTTTAAATTAACAGATTAAGTTCACCTTAGAAATTGAGTCAGTCAACGTCGCTTTTAAAAATTCTTTTTAACGATCTATTTAAACTTCCATGTTTTGAAATATCAAAATTTAATGTTTTATAAATTTCCAAAAGGCTTTGAGAGGTAAACAAATTTAATTTTAGAATAAATGCAAGAACGACGAAAAAAAGTTAATATATCGACATGTCGATTGAAAACCACCGAATGTTATCTTCTGAGTATTTTGAGTTGGCTTGATCAATACATAAAACAATTTTTAAGTTCATTTTCACAAGTTTCTAAAAAATAATTAACAAACCGTGTAATTGTTTTCAAAGTTCATTTATGGAAAAGCGCATGTCTCAGATGTTCAAAGTAGAAGCATTTGATATATTTCATTACTACACACACCAGCAGATCTATTAAATAGTATTTTCCGCCAAAACCCAAAAAATTATAAAATGCAACAAATTATATTTGCCTGCCGTAATCGTACGTTAAACGGTCATTTTCACATCAATTACGGTCATTTTCATTCTAGCTTTTGTACGCTGTGCAACCTACACTCATATTTGAGTGTATTTATATACCCTCCCATTCCAACATCCACCCAATGGCGTGGAGTTTCATCCGTCAGAACCACAGGTCTATTTAGCAGAGAACATAAATGCACCCCCACGCAACAGTACGATTGGTTTTGCCACTTTCCAACTCCCCCCTTCGGGGTGGCCAAAACCAAAGCAACATCATCATGTATATCCTCCGTCTGCCTTGTAGGCTTGTCGCTTGACTCCCCTTTTTGTCTAACTGCCCGCACGCATAAGTGGCCCGGCGGGTCCAACAATCGTAATAGCATTCGTAGGGGCAGCGCGTTCGATTAGCACTTTTTTCCGCTGACCGCGAACGACCATCGGAATTGTGTAGCCGAAAATGAGCAACTACTGCCAACCCAAACCCAGCTAGTGCCAACTGTAGTGTCTACCCACTAATGATCATCCCTTCGGACGAACATGCTGTGTCGGACGAAACTGTCACAAGGCTTCCCCCATTTTCCCATTTTTTTTTCGTTCTGGCGAACAGGAATAGGGAGAAAAAGTGGCAATTTGCTGTCCATTGTAGCGCGCGCGGTCTCGGAAAATGTTCGCCGCGGCTGAGGACCATTCTCATTAGGACGTTTTTGCTGGAGGTACATTGTTTAGCAGCGGATCTAATTAATTTGGGAACAAACTGCATGCGCTCAACCGCAATCCGCCGGCGATGGATGCATTCGGGAGCGTTGCACTTGCTGCGTTGCAGTGCTGTACAAAATCTGGAGAGTGGAGTAAGCGAACAGTTGTATCTTCATTGTAGAGAGAAGGCGATACCGGCTCGATAAATCATTTCCAACGGGTTATGGTGTGTACACAGAGCGCCTCAAGGCTTCTTCGCACGATGCATGTGGATCGCTCGATTGAGCCGTAAGCCCTTTTTATCGCATCTTTCGCCAGGGTGAAAAAGGGATTTTTTAGAAGTCAGTAGCCACCAACATAACGCGTCCGATAAACGCGATTAACTTCCAAACTGGAAGGAAGGTCTCAAGCGATGTGCAATGTAACGGGTGGAAAATTTATGACCATGCAATATTTTCCATCGAGGTACCGGTCATCTTCGCAGGCTTCGTTGATTACTCCGCAGAGGAAACTGTATTAATTGCGGCGGCATTATCCTTTTAGCACCTACTGGAATTTGTACCCGATGATAAATAGGCGAAAGGGATTTTTGGTAAAATCTCAATCTTACATGTTTTTGCAATTTGGGTGAAGAAATAATAATTATATACGCAAGGCACCAAAGCAGATGCGTGAAATGATCAGTCATTTCATTTCCCATCAACACTTCCGACTACTAATGGTCGACTTTCCACAGTTTACATGCTCTTGACATTTAGCTTGTAAACTTCGTTCCAAAACAACTCTACTCGCGCACACACCGGCGAGGTACTCAAAGTTCATCTATAATATCATCACGTGAGGATGAATAATTCATAACGTGGCGCATGCATCTTCGCCTCCAGCTCCAATCCACACCCTTCGGTCGTCCAAACTTTATTAGCATTAAGGTTCGATTCCACACGCTCCAAATCCAGAACAGCAGTAGCAGCAGATAAATCATCAAACAATGTGTACACCAGCTCGATCCTCCTCACGCCCCGTCACCCACCCTTAAAGGGTGTGGGTTGCGACCCCAAAGCGTTTGCCGAGAAGAATCGTGCTGCATTTTTCTTCGTCACTTCGGCCGCCACATTCTGAAGCAGGAGGTTTTGGGCGACGGAAAAAAAACCAGTCGCGTTGGTCCAGTTCGGGGCAGTTGGGGGCCCGCTTTGCGATTGCGCCCCCGAAGTTCAATGAAACATTCATGTGTCGCCATCCGTGACTGAGCGACTTTTTGTGCAAAAGGGGCCAAAACCATCGGTAATCATCGGTGGAAGCGGAAGTACGGAACGTCTTTCCAAACAGCCGCTCCATAAATTGTTCACCTAAAGCGATCTGCACATGCGACCCCATGGACGATCGTGTGTGTTTGCTACTGCCGTTTGATCAACTCCGAGCGTTTGGTGTTGCTGCTCTGAGATTAAACGCAGCACCCATCTTGCCCGTGCAAGCGCGTATGTAAATCTTTCACTAATGTGGTAAGCAAAGAAACGCTGCAAAAGGGTCATATAACAGCCGTGGTACGTTGGTGAAACCCCCTTGGCAAACGCAAACACACATACAGAGAGTAAACGGTTAATAATAAAATAGAATGAAATATTAATTTCATTACCAGTAGTCCGAAAATGATTATGGTGTGAAAATTATACGACGAGCTTTCTTAATTAGTTTAATTTTAATTAAGTGCTCACAAGTGCTCGGAGCCTTTCCACAGGTACCATCAAGCTTATGCTACGAATGGGGAGCGTAAATAACAGCAGCAAAAAAAGAACTCTTCCAAACGGCATCTACGGGAACAATCGGAACGCTTGGAGCGCTTTCTGCACTGTCGGATGGATGCGCGGCAGCTGAAACGATCGTATTGGTAGCCTGGAAGCCTGTAATTTCTCGTTGATTGCGCCGCTGCATCACAACACGATGGCGATGGTGATGCGGTGTTGCTACACTTACTTACATCCCTCCCCAATAAGGGAGCGGAACGGAACCCTCCCTTCGGAAGGTGTTGGGCAAAAATTGTACATAAGCGTATTGTTCGCATTGTTGTTGTGGATAGTACACACCCGAATGGGAGGGCCGGGTCTTCAACATTTCATAGCATGTGAAGATGGGCTACTACTTTTTATATCAAAATAAAAGAGCTTTGCAGAATTTAAACAACCACCAGAGGGTTGTAATATAGTATTATCCGCTTCAGTTTTATGATCTCCAGAACCCATCTCTTTTAAAAGAGCTTTATCAAGGAATAAAACACACGAATGATGAGCCCAAACATACAAGCTATTTACATTTGTTTGTTGGTTGTTTTACACGCCCCGAAACAGAAGCAACAACCCCCTATTAGGAAGCGCAGGGGTAGTCTTTGATCCGAAGACCGCAACGAACCTTGATGCGTATTAGGCCACACGTCTACGTGTGCAATTCTTCTCCACTAAAACCGAAATGCTCACCGGCCCATATCTTGCACGTTGCAGCTGAATGCAAATCATTTCGGGGGTTTTTCTCGAGACAGCTGTGCGCATTAGTCGGATGCATTCGCCCCACCCCAACTCGATTCCCTGAGCGATCCAGCCAGAGGTCGTCTATCATATCTGCAAACGTCGGAAGGTTGATATATGCAACACGAATGGCACTACAGATAAAATACTTTGACGACTCGTTTGTTGCAGAGTCAAAAAAGGAAGCTAACAGTAGTCTTCAGTAGTCCCCATCCCTCCTCCAAACCTCAAGTAATCCTCCGACACGGTAGCCGTACAGCTGGAAGTCTGTGTGGAGTCGCTTGAGTCTCAAAGAAGAAGCCAAAAGGTACGACCCGTGTTGTTAAGTGCAACGTTCGGTTTACCGTTTCGACCACATTTAGGAAATTGTTTTACCGAATCCCTCCCCAGAACAGCACGGTAGCAAAGGGTCCAGAATCCCTCAGCATCCCTCTGACAAAGCCTTGGACGGGGCTTCGGAAAAGATTGGACGAGTTGCATTCTGAGGATGGGAAACTTTCTTTACACTACATGTTTTATGATGGGACGCGCCTGAACAAAGATGAGACGGTGCAGAAGAAGAATGAAATTTGTTCCGTTTGTTTGTCTGCTTGTTTATGTGTCCCCATGGGGAACCGAGTAACCAAACCATGCAGAAACCCTCTCCTTCTACACCCGAAACTACCGGGGCGGAACAGAAACCGTTTCGTCTTTTTCTGATGAGTGATTAACATTGTGCCTTGTTGCATTCTCCCGCTAAATGCCAGTCGAACGGAAGGAACACGACCAGCATCCCGACTCACCGACACCTGCCGGATAGCCCCAACACACATTCGGACGTCCGACTGTGGTTGATGCCGGAGTGGCGTCTCCCGAACTTCGAATTCCCGCATTTTGCTCACTTTTCGGTACTGTCCGTGTGTGTGTGTGTGTGGTTAAGATTTACGACTCAAGATAACAACGCCAATGCCACGCTCCTGTGCAATGGCAACTCCCTTTCGTTTTATGGATTTAGTTACGCTGGTGCGAGGTTTTGGGTTTTTCGGGAACGCACTGCATGTCCTGCAGGAAGGACTTTCGCATACGAACACACCACGGATCCAGTTTCTCAACACTGGTTTCATCCTGTGCGCTACGCTAATGGATGATGTGTATCGTCTCGTGTTGAAATGGTACCGTTCAGCTACGCTTGGGTGAAATTTAATTAACTTGTCCAAACACACTATACCCACTGTACGGTGTATTATGTTTCATGATTTGACGCAGCAGGATTTGATGTTGTTTTTTTTCCAGGAACAGTTTTCACAAACAACTTAAAAATGCATAATAAGGAGCAATTGTTACCGGTTCGCAAAACATGGCAGAACATTCTAATCAAATGTTCCGGATTGGCAACTCCGGACACTCGGCGTAACTGGATCTCGGACCATCAGCGTCAACTGGTTCGTTAAGGCTGGGTGTCATCAGCGGACACAGTTAATTCCAGAAGACAGCAGGCCTCCCGAACGACTGCCGTGCATGGTCAACGAGGCTGAAGGCTTCCACATTCCATGTCTCAGCTCATTTCCTCGTGGCAGTAATGTCTTGTGGACAGTTCTGCCCGCATACTGCTACCAGCCACAATTGGGGTTTGTCTAGACGCGTGAACGCGTGAAATTCCATTTACAAAGCTCACACGCACCTTCCAAACCGGCCGTGTGCTATCTTCTGACCGGTGTAGGTGCAAAAAAAAAATCAATCAAAACCTTTCCTCGAGAGAGGTGGCGTTTCCATCCACCATTAGCAATGTTCCAGCTCATCTCCCAACATCAATCAACAACTGCGGATGAAGCGATGCTCAAATATGAGTGGATGCTCAGTGAGAAGCGATCGCTTCGATACGGGAACGATCTTCACACCGGTTTTTACCGTGTAATGAAGTTGACAATGATCGAGCGAACATCTGCTATCGGACACCCTGTGTTTAACACTATCGCGCTGTACTACAAAATGTTGCATTTAATCATTCGCACCACACACCAACAAAAGCAAACCTGCTCCGATACTGGGGGGTTGGAAAATGCATCTTCAATTTCCCGCCTTCCCATTTCACACTATCGGAGTCGCAGTAACAGCAACGATCAATTCCAATTTCTCGCCCATCCGGAAACAAGCGTTGACCTTCTTGTTTGCTGAGGGCAGAACGGGTTATATGCCAGTACAAGAAGAAAAAAAAAATGGTTCCATCCATTTTTAAAAGGCTGAAGAAAATGAACTTGTTTCACTTCCCCGTTCCACGATGTGCAGCAAAAAAAAAAAAACATTGCGTCCCACCATATCTCCCCCCCAAAACGGTTACCCCTATTCGCCACACGGTTCAGTTACAATGTAGAAAAATCAGAAAAATCAAAATGGTCGAATGAGATTTATTTTATTTTATTGTAATTGCAATTGGGCCTTTTTTGCTTTGTTTTGTGCCTGTTTCACTGATTTTCTCACCCGGTTTGCTTATTGCACCACGAACCGGGGTTGACAGACAGCGAGGAATATTGATTCCTGAAAATCAAGTACCGGCGCTCCATGCACCCCTACCGCCTCCCTCCACCCGCCTCATTGCATCCCTTGATCATTGCACGGAGTACACACGCATCATCATCCCCAAACGTTGCGCGGGGACTTCGCGCGCGCCTGATGCAGTCGCATGTTGGGGTTGAGTGACAGTGACATTGACATGAATTGGTGTTATTTCCCTCTGTCCGCATACACACACACACACAAACGCGCGCGCGGGCTCGCGCTCATGACACCCCGTAAGGAGTTTTCTGTTCGCTTGCTGTTTGGATAAAGTTTTGCCCAAAAACCCTGGCCACTTTTACATCGGCTCAGTTAGCCTTCCTTTTTGTACTTCCTTTATGTGTGTTCTGTTTTTTTTTTTTGCTACTTTACCACCCTCTCCTCAAAACGCTCGTGGGTTTCGCTTATCCAAGCTTTTTGACGTGTGATCGAAAGAACCGCCGGGAGAGCAAAACAAGCAAAGGAAGGTTAAAAAAACGAGAAACATATGCAAAACGAGGAATTGTTTATTTTGATCCGTAATGAAGTGTATGGCCGATGTAAATTGTTTGCAAATTAGCCATCAGGCACACTGTCATAATCTCCCTCACCAACACGTCGGGGGATTTTTTTTGGAGTTGAAGAAAAAAAACCACAAGTTATTCGTTATTAAACATCTTCAAAATTAATTTCCCATTGAAGATAAATATTAATATTTTAGTTTCCGTTTGTTTGTCCCCTTTTCCGTGTGGTGTAAATAAAAGTTTAAATTTGAACGTTAGTAAACTAGACGGCTTGTAAATATTTTATCTCAACCAACGCTCTGCCATTCATTCATTTTCGCGCTGCTCCCGTGTTCGGGGGTGAGTTGCCGGGAAGATTAACACCCTTGCGCTGCACGAAAAGGTGGAGCACGCAGCAGACGCTCGTGTTTACCTTTGTAAACTGCATGTACTTCTGGATATCGAGCAAAAACATCGTTTTTGTAAATATGCCATCGCTCTGTTTGTGTCCACTTAGACGCCTGTAAAAGCCCCTTCCAGACGACACGGCTGTATGTTACCGTGTTTACGAATGGTATCTTGTCCACCGACCGGAGGGCGAGGTACCGGTGGTGAGGATGAATGCGGAAACCCTTCACCTTCCCAGCGGATATGCACGGGACAAACGGGTATGTTCGGTTAAAAAATTTCGCTCAATGGTTGCAATTGTACTGCAATCGATGGTTGGTAACGATGGCAAACCATTCTGGGAGCAACTGCCGCAACAGACGACAACTGGAGGGGAGAATTATGTACTCGAACGATTTGGGCTAAATTTTATCGGTTTTGTGAATGTAGCGATAAATAACAATATTGTCCAATCGAATAATCGTGCGGTCAGCATCAGTCGGTGGGCTTTTTCCCTTATAAAACTGCTAAAAGGTCAAAGAAAGCAGAACACCACACATGATTAAGGATCTCGAGAGACACTCAGCAGTGTGTGGTGTGATTGTGTTGAGTAATTTATTGAGATCGATTTTTCTTTAACCATAAACGCAGCTGTTTGTTGATTTGCACAAATGGGGGCACAAACGATAGTACTGAGTGTTCTCAATTGAATTAGACCGGTCGTTTAAATTTTCTTTGCTTGTTGTTGTTGTTGTCAGATGTGATAAGAAAGTTCTTAACGTTCACTAGATACCTTATAGACCATTAAAATAGATTAAAATTTGTTTTTGTAAATTTTGGATGCATTCATAGAATATAATGTTCCAGAATCAATATCCAAAATATATCAAAGGTAAAGTATTCATAATTAAGCATAACTCGAAAGTTAGCCGTTGGTAGAGGCATACCCATTTTAGACAAGCCGATACTGATTTTCCACCAAATTTTCACTATTTTGTGAATTTGAAGTTCTATTTAAACACGATATTAGATCCGGCACAGCCTGTATATTACTGCAGATCGACCAATCTACATTCCTACAGGCGTTGGAAAATAATTATTTTTATCCATTTAGATCATATACATTTTTAAATAAATTGCTTTAAGCGTTTATTAGTGATTGTACAATGGATTGAGACCATATCCTACCTTCTTACCATTTTTCTTACCAAAGTGAATTTCTACATTAATTTTATTTTTATTAAAAAGTTTAACTTACCAGGTAGGAGATTAACAGGATCTGGTGAAACACACGAATGAGTAGCTGAAATTTAAATAAACAGAAAAAAATTGGTTAAAATTTAATTCAAATAATTATTTACTGAGTCAAAAATATAAGTGGACAACATTTTGCTGATAAAACTTTTAACCGGAAAGGAACATCATGATCTAAAGCTAAGGAACGCCACATAGAACGAAGGACAAACAATCTCACAGCAACGAACCTGGTTTCTGTCGCGCAGAAACGACAACAAGGCTTGCCGAAATCGGCACCACCCAACCACTCAACCACCTTCTTTCAACCCCCCTCCCCCCTCCCTCCTTCTTTTTCCCTTACTGTACACAGGCCGTGGTCACGACCGATTGTTCACCTCGGAGCATTTTCCCGACACAGACACTCATTGGCGTTCAATACTGCTTAAGGAACTTTATTTTTACATTTACCCAACCACACACACACACACATAGAGACTCAGAAGACGTGCAAGGGAGCCAACAATTGGCACTAGCTTCAGGTTGCAACTATTTACTTAAAGAATGTTATTTACTTTTCATCATCACCGTGCCGGCACAATCGTCCCGCGTCATTCACCGGGTGAAAATTGGGTTGGGTGTTTAAAAAAAAAGCAAACAGAAGAAAAAAACATTTATAAACACAACGATATTCAGCGAGACAACATGGTGACCGCAGGTTGCACGTGACTTGATGTATGCGACCATGTTTTGACCAACGAGCCCATACAATCCGCGCCCACTGTGTGACGGGTGTATGCAGTTCCGTTCATTTTTTTTCTCCCCCTTCTTTCACCCGGTCGGTTGGCGTAAACTCAGGAAGTGCTCTATATTTAGTCACACACTCGCCTCGGCGCGATTACCTTTTACAGAGCGTGCAAAACCAGCTCCAAACCAATATGCTGACCAATACCCACATCAGCACCGCATCACAGCTACACGCAACCACACATTCCAGTATGTTGCTGGCAGAAGACAAAGACCAACAGCACTTGCTTGCACTTGCACCGGACGTATAGACGGGGCTGCACATATGGGTGTGTGTGTGTGTGTGGGGCAAGGCAACATCTTATCAGGTTGCTTACTTGTCACCCTCCGCACAGGGTTTGAGGTGGAGGTAATTCGCGTCACTTTCTTCTTCACCCGGTGGGAAACCTTCGGAGTTCGCCATCGGCACCTCCCAACGCGAGAACCCCCCCCTCCCCCCCCTCCCCGTTGCTAGTGATCACGAAAGCAGCACGCGCCAGCTACATTTTATCTTCCGCCACAATGTGTGTGCCGCCGGTTCGAAAAACCGCGACATCGTCATCGAATCCGCGGCTGAAATGTTGGTGTAACCCAATGCCGAAAGCCCGTCAGAACTCGACGGAAAACTCATTCCGCCCGTTCGACTGCGCGCCCATTCTGTTCTACGTTACGAACAATTACGCAAGTGCTTTCTTCTATCAATAGGATTTTGCAACCGCATCCACCACACACCAAACGTTCCCCTATTGCGGGTTCATCGGGAATGCATTTCGTCTCCCACTCCTTCGCTTTCTTCGGTTAACCTTCAACGCGGTTGCACAAAGTCCCGCGTCGGCAGTAGGGGCAAAAAGCAAAAAATCAATTGTCTATACATTCATCCGGTGCATTCCAGGAGCAGTAAGTAATAGGCCAGTAGATCGCGCTGAATTTCACGGCTAAAAGAAGCTGTCACGCTGTTTAGATCGTGGGGTGAGAAATTAGCTAGTCACATGCTCCAACTTCACGACATCCCCTGAGATTGCAAGCGGAGCGGGTTGCAACCCCGCCAAGAATCATACACGCGCCGCACAATTTACGCCTTTTTGCGCCAGACTGCATGCGGTGGTGTTGGTGCACGCGCCATTTAGCCACCAGTACTGCACTCTAGCTTCCACGCGCTCTCTGCTCACGCGTCACCATCTCTCTCGTTCTCTCTCTCCAGCTGCAGGTCCGGGGTTGATTGCATCATCACTTCTCGTCCGCGAATGATGGATGCACCAGAGAGAACGAGTGAGAGGGGGTTTTGGGGGAGATGAGGCGGAGAAAATAAAACTGCGGCACATATCGAGGTCCCGGCAAGTGCTTCCGTAAGTGCAATTTATGATTCAATCGGTTCCACCCGCCCGGACTGATCGGGCTGTGACATTACACAGGGCCTTTTTACACGCGCTGGCACGGGGTGAAGGGCGGGGTGTACTGATTGCACTAAACCAACCAACCATTGGTCTACGCGTCACAATAACGCAAAAGACTCGCCACCGGACGGAGACTATTCCAGACAGCGGTTGAACGGGTGATCTTGGAATGTTTGAGCGAAGAAAACCTCTTCTGTTGCATTTGCGGAAGGATTTGACGTATGGTGGGGGGGGAGGGGGGCGGTTGGGTTGGGAGAGGTGGCTTGTTTTGCTTTAACGGCCACCCACAATACTTCCGACCAGCTCGCCTCCTTCTACCACCCAGAAGCAAAACAAACAGACACACAGTTATAGAACCTGCAGTTGCAAGTTTGCATCGACACTTTGGTCTTCCTCATGTTGAGGTTTTTCTTTCTTTTTTTTTTCTGCCCCACCTCTCCCCAATGCCAGTTGCATTTGTGCAGTGAAATCCTACCGCAAGTATTACAAATACTTCGCCGCATATCTACCAACACCACTAGCCGGTTAGATTCCACCCAAGATGTGGGGTGTGGGTTCGATTTCTAATTTTATTCACATTTTCTTACTATCGAAAAGTGCAAGGCGCAGTTTCAAACCCTCTGGGAGATTGGGGGGGGGGGGGTGATCAAACAGGGGTGGTTGGGAGGTTGTACTCGATCAGCTCAATGATGATGATGATGATGATGATTCTAGCCCCCTGCTTATCGTATTCGTACGCCGGTCACTAGTCATCTACGTCCGTCAGCATCATCGCCATTGGCAGGCCGGTACAAAGGATAGAGTCGGTGGGGGTTGTGCAAGTGCATCCACTTGTGCTTGGTTGTATGCAAGTGTAAATTAATTTACCTCCGACCAGTCTTCCGTCCGTTCCACCCGGCGGCATAACGCGAGACGAGACATCGCCACCAGACGTGTGTCCGTGTGTCACGGGTTGGCTCAATCTGGTTGAAGTGGATGATTTATGGCTGGGAAAGTGTGTAGTACCATGGTACCTTTCGGGTGGATGGATGTCATTGGTACGCGTTACTGATGAGTGTGCGTTTGGTTTTTTTATTATCTTCGTTTTTTTTTTATTCTTTTTAAACACAGAATTTAACAGCTCCCAATGAAAAAGATGTTTGACTGGCGCTCACACATAGCGGCCAACCAAGCCTCCGTGTAAGTGCCATAAGCATTCCGGCGTACAATCTTAAGTGTGATGCGAAACAACAAACAAAACTTCTCGTCTGATTACGCACGAGAAAGACATTTATGTCTCTTTAATGGGCAATTTGCTACTACCTTTCAGGCGAGGTGAAAAAGGCTCAGGAAAGTCCGAGGCCTACCCGGAATTCTACGCTGCAAACTGCTAGTGGACAGAGCCAGTGTGCATCTGGCTACGGTTGGATGAGCATATTTTCTCCAACAATCCGCGGATGGACAAACACACAAACAGTCAACATCCGTTCCGAATCCAATTTTCACAACGGTGCTACTTCGCCAGCTAGAACCCTTCTCTCACTCCAGATAGCGGAAGCCTCACATTAGAACTCAGACCTCGGTTACTGCTGCTCTGTGTTTCGTCCTGCTGTCCCTAACCCTGCGGAAAGCTGTCTGTGGCGAAAACATGCAGTAAAGTTTTCAACCCCAAAAACCCGCTTTTTGTGTTTCGGGATGAACACCGCGCGCGACCACTTCCTTCCTGTGAGCTTAGACGCGCTCACATAAATGCACCCAGCGCCCAGCCAGCGTGTGGCGATGCACTTCCACTAGAGCGAATCTGTGTCGACAGTTGTGGTGACATGTCATGCACATTCCGAAGGGGCGCGAGAGAAAAAAAAAACCTTCTCCACCCTCTGAAACGCACTTCCATGGACATCACTGTTGTCGAAGGTAGTTCCCAAAAACGACAGCTGATACCGAGAGATACCAAAACGAACGCGCTCGTTCGGTAAGCTTCCGCGGGTCACTCGGATATATTGGTGAAACAGCTCAGCAGTGAACTGCCAGCAACTTCCAAGGCCGGCGATCGCGAATCCATCCAGGACACTGTACATTTCGTCGCCCAGAACTCGACACAGAAACAATGTGAGCGGATGCGGTTTTTTTGTCAGCCATCGCTCGAATCTGGAGGGGAGTACTCCCGGGGAATGGTTTGTTCGGGTTCGAAAAGTTGCAACATACCACGCCACAAAACAGTTCTGCCCGTGACTTGTGCTGGCCACCCTTCCCAGGAAGGCGTTCACGTACCACACACCAAGTGTGCGAGGCCCATGGAAGAAGTGGAAAACAATAGCCACATCACCGACCTAGGTCAACGATTGTAACAATTCAACTGTAGGGGGGTGTTTGAAGCGGACAATGCATTACACGCCTCCCCCATGGCGGCGCTTCTTCCCAGAGGAATACGCTTAATTTAACTAAATTGCGTACGCTATTGAGGTGCAAATGCAGGATACGCTAGCTTCGTGCCGACTTCAGAGCTCTGTTCCTTGACAGCATAATCATAGGACAACATCCTTCCGCAAGGGGGAGAGTTACAACTCTTGTGCCAGCCTAGCACGCAGAAGGGGAGTGAAGATCTAGAATTTTCTATAAACTTTAAACCATTGAAAACATTGTTCCCGAGTGGTCAATCGCAACCCCACACGCACGAACGAATTCCTCGTACCGGTTAGACAACCTTTACCAATATGAGAGGGTTCCCACGAGGTGTCAAAAACTTTTCCGAAAGGGACCGACGTTACAACAATGTAATGAGAGTTGGGAGAACTCTTTTTTTTGCAATCCCGTACAGAGGTGATGTTTTATGTTAGTAATACAAGGCTTTTTACCTGTACATAATTTTTAATATCAGTGTGTTATGAGCGGTGTTCTCAGATAAAAACATTCTGAGTCATTATTGACGCCACTCACTTGTTGAGCAACTTCAATTGAATGTATACTTAATATCTTATTTATTAACTCCTACAGCATTGGAAAAAAAATCTTTCCTTCCCGAGTATGATTCAGACTATAGTCGCTCCATTCGGCATAACTTGATTTACTTACGACTTCAACTCCCGATACCTCCCATTGCACATTACGCCTCCACATGGAACTAACCCAATTTTAACCCTTCCCGACACTGTTTTGGCTTCCGTGCGTTCGCTTTACTGTCAAAATCGTGTTACTTAACGACAACACACTGGTGTAACATGCTAAATAAAGCAGGAGCAACGCAAAGGAAAACTTAAAGTCGATTATTGGAACTCTTTCTATCGATAAAATCAGTGCTGCCGGGCTGATCATTGTCGAGTTAGCTCACCGGTTCACCGGATTTGGCCCGTGGGTGTTGTTGGGTGATGGTCTAGTACCTTCTCACCGTAACAGGACGCAATGGCGAAGAAAAAGGTATTTGCCGTCAGCGCGCGGTGGGCCTCGCTTAATTAGAAGCGGAACGCAAGTGACTTGTCACTCCTGGAACGGCTGGCGGTCGTCGTCGTTACCGTCGCCGTTTGTCTGGCACTGGTTTCGTATGTTACAGCAGCCAAACTCTTCTTCTAGCAGTTGACTTGTTTAGCGAGCGAGCGTATCGATTCGAGCGCTAGAGGGGCGAAGTACGGAACAGCTGAACATTCAACTGTCACTTATCGTTATTCTGCGTGCTCTTTAGTGTGCAACGAGTTTGCTCGCGCCAACCAACCAAATCTAGCGTGCGATAGGAACACAGAGAAGCAGACGCTGTTTAAGAGCTAGATTCGCTTTATATTAAACAGTAAATTTTAAGTCCATCAATATGCCGGCTTTACTGGTGGCAAATGCTTCCGCGTTTAGAAATCCACCCTTACCAAGGCTCTCTCTCTCAAACGCACACCAGTGCACACGGGCAACGCGTGCGATACATAAACACAATCGCATTCGCTCCCCGTGGAACAATCTATAACCAGACACGAGCTATACACGTACGTTATGTTTACATAGCAAATCCCTACTCGAGGTCACTCGCAGCAAGAAGTGCAGGCAAAAATCGCCAGCTGATAACACACTTGCCTCAACCCCGGACCTAGCGAACAGCGTTAGACCACACTGCAAACCGAAAACCGTCTACGGTACAAGCAAATGACATTCGTTCGTTCGCTGTATAACTCAGCCGGGGAAGGAAACTGGACGAAGTGCTGGTGGGTTGCGTGACACACAATGTAACACGCTGGCGGCAAACAAAACGATGCGCTTACGGAAGCGTTGAAAGTTAAAAGAAGCAGCAGATTGTGACGTGGATGGGCGGTTGGGCTAAAATGCAAAGGTGGCCGCAGGGTGGCCGTGTGGACTAGAATAGAGGACGCCCGTATCAGGCGATAAGATTAGTGTGCAGCGCTGGTCGCACAATGCCGGGGAGGGAATCCAATGCCACCCACCGTTGCATCGGCGCCGCACACAAACCACGATGAAGCGCGATTAAGTCGCTTTATCAGTGGGTGCGCTCTCCTAACCGCGTCTTCCTTGCAACAAGTTGTCAAATCTTCGCGTCATCGTCTATAACCCGTTCCGCGAAACATTCGGGTACATGTTCGGGGCTAGTTCTGTGACTAATTAAAGCGATGTTAAACGCTTATCGGAAATGCTGCAAAACCCCATACTGCTTTATCATATTTTTTTTTTATCACGAGCAGTATGCAAATTTACCAATGTCAATGATTTTCCTGCCCCGTTGCCGTTGGTTTCTCTCTGGGCGGGTACGTTAATTAATGCAATCGCAAACGGTACACGAGCGTTTAACGGCCGACAGCTTGCAGATAGTAACGTCAGCTGGCCTCGATACTGGCAGCAACAGGCCCGCTACTTCTATGCAGATCGAATTTTGCGAATCAGTTGCACTGGCTCTGCAACACTTAATCCTATCCATTCGCAAAGCCAACCCGATGCGAACGAGCACGAGGAATGACCGGATGGATTTTCTTTGCTTGTTGGCAACTCGCAACTGCAACATGGTTCCGAGGGGATTTTTGTTTCCCGTCGTTTTACCTCATATACATTTTTTCTTGTTTTTTTTTTGTTTTGTAGTATCTTTGCAACCATTCTTTTGCTAGTCTCCTACACAGATAACAAAAGGAAGAAATTAGAGGGTTCCTAGCGTTATTTGATTTTACTTCACATTTGCGCACTAGTAGTAGTTTGGTAAATTCTATTTAGTCCTTCAATTGTCGCCGTACTGGTAATAGTTTGAATAGAGCGCGGCCGATACCACTACAAACGTCACAACACAAGTAAGCGATTTGAAGTCAATCAATAAAATTCATACATAATTTATGCCCAAGGGTCTATACCCCTTTCCGGTTGGGCCGTGAACTACGGCTAAGCAGACATGGTAAATGAATGGAATTGCAAGAGGTTCAAAATAAAAATTAGCGACAAATATGGTACAAAACGATGCAGTAAATTCAATTTTATAGTTATTTAATAGAATTTGTAATTTATGAAAATGATCGCAATAAATAGCTTTTGCAGGCTATTAAAATATTTAATAGTTTCCAATAATGCGGACATATGTAAATAATACAAAAAAAACATAAATTACTATAGGTTCAATTGCGTTATTCCGGTATGCATGCAATTGTGAAATTTTCGCCCTGAGAAGAAAGAATATTCAATACTGTTTGGATATAGAGACTAATTACACTTCATATCTTCTTTAATGTAAAATTCTTTACAAACCCTTTTTTTTGTTCTATTTAAATTATTCCCACAAAAGAATGCAGTCACCATTATGTATCAAAATATTAATCAACAACTGGTCGATATTTAGATTGGAACTATAAAAATCGAAGCAGATGCGAAAGGAAGTCGCAAAAAATGGGTCACCTTCAAGAACGCATCGTTGGTGAAGATGTTGCATCGAGCTGTTTGATCTCGGCCGGCTCAGAATGACGAGGCGAAACCCTCATTCGCCAGAAGAGACACCAACGGCACCCATCGGGCGCCCATTCGTTACGGCTGCTACCGACTATTGTGGCAAATATTCGACCGACAGATTAGCACAAACAGACAGACCTCACACGCCCCGGTAGGAGGTCCTGCGATCATCTCGCGTACTCGCCCTCGGGAACAATTGGCCATAATCGTGCGGCACAGTGGGCTTTCACACACGCTTCTTGACGCACGGTAATGAAGGTTCGGTGCCGCCAGATCACACCCGGGCACCGCGGTGAAGGAAAATTAATTATATAATTCACACAATGCATCAGGGCGGCCTCAATAGGTTCCGACTGTTGGAGATATAGAGAGCTCTAGCTCACTATCGAACGCGATCGGCAAGCCACTCGACGAGGTATCGATCCGTACCCCGCCAGTGAACAGCGCCCTGCGAAACCCCTCCATTGATTGATTCTGCATTAGTAGCGTATATGCAGCACTTGCATCATGAGGACTTCTCCCTGGGGAAGGACTCCTCTCGTTCCTGTGGCGAACGATGACGAAGATGATTACGGTTGAGTATACAGTGCATCATGATCGCCGCCCATGACTCTACGGCGAGAAACCTTCGCACGGCGCAGATTGGTCCACCGTGGATGGGATGGAGTAGAGATGAGCAGCGACTCCGTCTGCTGGGGGAAAGATCGTTCATTTGTCGATTTTATTGGATCCCTCGGTGAGCCTTTGTTTTGCTTCACTGCCGGCTCTACAGTACCTTCAATTCGCGGTTGAAATCAATTTTTAAAGAAGCTGCCTTCCCTCAACACATGGGGCTTCGGGGCCTGGCCAACGCAGAACCTCCGTCTGGTAGGTGAGACAATGGTAGTAACCGCACCGCACTAGGCACCTTCGCTCCACTGGCGACGAACCTTCGACAGTCGTTGATCGATTTGTGGCGATTTGAAACGGTTCTCCACCAGCCACCAGCCACCAGCCAAATGGCTTCCCTTCCCTCCCACTCATCCCTCCCGCCGGACGGGAAGGCGACGAGACGATGCACCGAGAGTGGCCCCAAGTGGTACCTTCGTCGCTTCTCGCTCGCTCAACTTTTTTTCTCCTTTCGCCCAAGTTCGTCACACGATCAATCTTCAGAATTGTTTCCTTAGTTGCAATACCTGCGCTCCATCTCTACCATACCCTGCATTCAGCTTCATTATCTTCTTTGCCAACCTTTCGCCTGCTTTCCCTTTCACCCATGCCACGGCCACGGAAGATTCCACGGTTCCGTCCAGCCGCACACCGTGAGATGGCCCCGAGTGATCTGCTCGTGAGTTTGGACCGTCGTCCAATTTATGCATTTCTCGAGGTCGTTCGGGAGCACGGCAACGCCCAAACCACCGGTATTTTTTGTTGCGCTGCGCTCTGTTCCCCATGGTCATAACTTTAGCAGATCATAAATGACGCGATCACTTCAGTAATGATGATAATGATGTTGGGAACTCGTTCCCGTTTCTCATTCCGGCGCCCCTGCCAATCAAGCTCACGGCAGTCCCCCATATATTCTTTTGAACATTTTTTTTTTCTGTTTTGTGTTTGGTCAGTATTGTTTTCGCATCCTTTATCGCTACGATTCTCCCAAACAGTGCCGATGCACCTTTGCTATGTACGGCGAATCGATCATTTTCTTCCGCTTCCGTTACCGACACTATTCTGCATCATCGTTGTTGGAATAAAATTTGAAAGTTTTCGAGGAAGAATGGTAAGGGAATCATCTGATTACAACTCTGGCTGATATATTCTACTGTAGAGCATTTCTAAAGGCTGAAGATGTGGGAGAACTTCATGAGGAACTTCAAAACTAGCTGGAACTGGAACACGATTGAAGAAAATGGGGTTAGTACTTTCTTCAAATCAATTTCTCCCTTGAAGCCCCTAGTCGTTGCTGCAAGAAACGATTCAAGAAATACTGAGCACGATTGTACTTCCATACTGCTGCACTCCGATACGCGTTTTTGGCAATCGGACTCGTTCCCGCAGCACGTATTGACGTGCCGTGATGAGAGGTTGTACGCGTTTTGATAGGATTGCGTTCTCCACCCCGACTTCTAACATCGGTTGGGCAATTGGCTACAAAACAAACGATGCGATGCGGCGCACAAACGTCAAATCGCCCGCACACACCTGATTATAGCGTCATTGCGTCGAAAAATGCGTATTTTCCGAATCGGCTCACGGGTGCAATTTGGAGTTCTTCACGCAACTTGTGATGACATTGAGCCATTGCTTCAAGCCGGCGCGTTGCCACATCTTCCTGTGGGCAGATTCACACACTGCGGGCCGTCTTGCGAGAGCTGCAATGAATGCAATTATTTCACGTCACTCACCCATTCAATCAATGAATTGAAATGACTTCCTATTTATAAAGAAGCGCGGACGGTGGCCAATCACACTTTCCACACGCTGCATGGCGAGTGCATTCCGACTGGGTCAGTGCAGATGCAGCACAACCAGTTAGTGCAATTGCGTTCGGTCGACGCATCGGATAGCATGTTCCAACAAATGCACTGTGCAAATGCATGCTAGATATTTAGGTCTATGTTTTTTTTTTATTTTTTTTGAAGAAAGATTTGAACTTGACATCATAAAGATGCCACAAACCATCCGTGGCGTAACGTAACTATTCATCAGCATAAAAGTACCAGAGTTAATAGTTTCCAATGCTCCAGAAAGCACAAAAACAAAACAACCCCGCATATAGTAGCGAATCAAAAGAACAAAAAACACCAACCCAACAATATCGTGCCAAGCCACAAACCGCATCCCTTCGAGCAACGTTCGTTTATGCCAAAACAGGTACGTCGCCATTACATCGCCATTCCGTCCAACGGCAGCCAAACGCGCCGTTAACATAACGTCAATTGTATTATTTAAAAACACATAAAAATACAACAGTCATGATTTTCTCATCTTCGACACATCATAAAGTTATCAGCTTTTCCCCGGGTGTGCCACGCCCAGTGCCTGCATTCCGATACGTCCGGGAACCGTCTGCGACCAGCCGTGGCGTGAAGCAATCATGTCCCGTCTGGGTCCGTGTTCCGAACTCCCCGGGACGATTAATGCCTGCGCGAAATGCCTGCAAGCGGCCGACATTTGGAAGTTGGAAGTGTACGGTCGTCTTCCATTTCTCCCCTCCCATTCCCCCCCCCCCTTCGGCTGTTCATACTATGCAATTACCAGTTGATATAGCGGAAAGATGCAAGAATTGCAGCCTGAATATCCCCGACTCCATCGCATTGTGCAGGGCAGTGCAGGCAAAACAAAAGCCAAACGAATAAACAAGGAATAAAAACAAGCTAACAAAAAACACAGCACAAGTCGTCGTACACGGCACGAGAAAACAATATCATTTCCTTCGTTTGCCTCGGTACCCGGTAATAATCGAAAATTATCCATCTCGATTTGCTCGATTTGATGGTTACCGCGCCCTCGCACCTCGGCGCGGTCTGCTCCGGCGGGATGCCACCTAAGTGCTGCAGCTCCGATACACACACGGTGACTGATGACCGAAGGGAAGAAGCCACTTCGCTACCCCATTTGGTCGGCAACGATGCCCATGCCCATATCAACTCCGATTGCGATCATAATGATCAGTTCAGGAACACCGCCAACGTAATGATCAGTCGAACGATGCAGGTCGTAGTTTCATTTTCGGTGTTTTGTTTTTACCACCAAGATTGGCCCAACAAGTGTGAGGATTGGTTTTTTTGGAGTGTCATTAGTTTGAGATTTCCAAAAATCCCCAATCGCTTCTTTCCAAACATTTTGAGAAATAGTCCATGTCTTCAGGTGTTTCTCTATGCATTTGGTTACATAACTCCCAAGACCTTGGACAATTAAATTGCACCTAGTAACGGACCGTCCAAAACGAGATGGCCATTAGTCAGTTATCAACCCAAATAGAAGAAAAAAACCCCTGGAGAGTAATATCTTTTGTTTGCAATTGCGTCCATCAAAAGTATCAACGGGCGCGTGCTGCAGTGAAACATTGTCGTACCGCGATAAACCGGGCCACAAATTATATCTAAAGCGCTGCTACACAATCGGTCAACAGATAAGGACTCAACAACTTCACAAACGTTGCCCCGTTCGCCCTGACGCCAGTTGATTAAAAGATGCGAATTCATGCCAGCGCACGGACTCCAAAGGTAATGTGGGCGGTACCGCACACCACCTGCACACGAGTTCGCACCCGCATAACGCACCGCACGGCTGCAAGTGCTGCAACTTACTTGCACCGCCACCCGGTAATAAATCCACCACAGACAGTGCGACTAGGCATGGGTTAAGAATCATCCCAGGGGGAAACGGCCGAGACGAAATGGCAGTGGCAAACGTATTATCATTGTGCTACAAACCGCGAAAAAGAGAAGCTGAGCTGATTTCCTTTTGCACGGTGTGCCTTTTGTCTTAACGCCCGGATTTGCCAACATCCCCCAAAGAAGCCCCGAGAGAGATGGTAATGCAGTCTTGTGCGAAGATCTTTTGCCCCAAACCGCCCCCCCCCCCGCTCTCGAGTGGCTCCCCGCATCCATCCGTTCGGGGCGAGAGAAGAGATGATAATTACAATCATAAATTTTTATTTTACGACATGCATTCAACAGTTGCGGCATTTGGCCGCACGCGCGGTTCGCTTTGTATGAACAGCTTGTCGGTTGAAGTCGAGCGAGGAGGAGGAATAGGAGGAGCATCCACATGGTTTGTTTGTATGCTTATGTTTGCTCGCGGCTTTGGAAAACGCCAGTGCCAGGGTCAACAGCAACAAGAAAAAGCTACAACTTCCTTTTTGCCGAGTTTCGTCGCTTCGCGAATGGAAGAGTTATGAACCAGACGATCGACGGTACGTCGGTGGCTGCACGGTACCAGCGAAGTAGAACCTATCGATCGATCAAACCGCTGCCCTCGGTCACCCGGCGAATCAATGAAATCTATCAATTTGTTAGGGTAATGATAAATAAAGCCACCCCATAACCATTAGCACAAATTATATGTTATAACAATATCTTGCACCCTTTCGAACGCGGCGAATGAAGCGATCAGTGTGTGTGAACAAAGCTCTGTTTGGGGCATGAAAAAGAAAAAAGCAGCTTCAACACCGAGAGTGGCTTTAATTTATCCAGCCTCTTCCGATTTTTTTCCGGCCTTACGGGTGCCAAAGCACCGGAGTGTACGATGGGAGACATTATGTTCTGGCCGCACGTTTACGCTATCATTTAGAGACTAACACGATGGGTTCGTTATTTATTGGTGTGCTTTTTCATCGTAGTTTTTGCTACCGATTGTGAGACGCACCTGAACGGGATGGACCATTTTTTGTCTGTGCTTGAGGTATTTAATCGCTTCTAATCTGGAGCGGAACATCATTAAATCAAACCAGAAGGATGCGAATAGGGATGAAAGTAAATTAAGGCTAAAAGCGTGCTCAGGAGTATTTTATTGTTTTTTTAAGACTCTATAAAGAAGAACCATATGAAAATGAGGTAAAGTTATCTCCAAAAGTTGTAGGAAAATGTTTGTTAACTCTTGGAGTAAAGAACCAGTCTTGACTTATGAGGAATCAAAATGATCTTGAAGATACTACTGATTCGGTGCTACAGCCTTAGCCTTTGGAGTTGGAATACGCTGTCGTCAAGGACGCCGTAGACTGAGGACCCCAAAGGTTACTGAAAGCAAGTGCTAAAAATACCAATGTCCCTTACCCCTCTCTACACCCTTCGCTTCTTCTTCAGTGATCATGAGTCGAAATTGGAGCTCACGTTAATGACAAAGAGCACATTTCAATAAGTTACGAATCTTATTTCAACATATTCTTCATCTGATGATCTCGAAGATCGGCAACGGATCCAACCTTCTCCTTCCTGGTGAGTTGATCAACTGGATTTATTCAGTCTGCCTCCTTAGCCTCAAACATGGAAGGCTAAGTCCTATTCCTCAAAACCACTCATGGTCGAGAGTCTTCGTCTTTGGACATGAACCATGCCTTAAAAGCGGAAGTGAGTATTAGAACTGCTTAGGTTCCTTATAATCCCACGTTCATCCTTTTCGACAGGTGTTTGAGTATCCTCAGACTGTAAAATCACAGCTAGCAACCTCACATGCTCCTCTGAATCAATATTATAGTCGGTACTGAGCTTTGAGCCAAAGTACATGTAGTTTTGGAAAACTTCAACGATGCGATCATCTATCTGAGCGCCACCTGTGCTTAGGTCAGAAGTTGTTAGCTCGATTCTGGAACTGCCACCATCTTTTTGGTTCTGCCTCGTTATTATCTACTACTAGGTGTTGCTGCCACCTGTTTGATCCTTTGGTAGGCATCTGCTACGCAAGAACGACGTGAACCAGCGACGTCTAACTCATCAACAAATGCCCAGATAATATTTGCCGTCTTGATTTCCTTCAAGGTTCTATTTGCTTCCAATCCAACTCTAATTCTGTAATGTCCTCGACGTGCGAGACCCTCCATAAGCACTTGGGGACCATGAGTGTAGCGTCAGTCACCTTATCCCAAGTGTCACGTGACTACGGATATTTTTTCTCGAATCGGATGTCACGGGTAACCTTGAAGATGCATTTTTATACAATTCCAAATAATTCCTCTCATCCATTCGCTAATTTTGGGGAGCAACGTGTTCCACACGGCACACGGCAATTCGTACACTTCCTGCTGCTTTGCGAGAAGCGCCACGACTGACGCGAATGCACTCAGCAACAATCTTGCATTTTACAACTTCCACATCGCATGCGTCCGATGCGCTGCACACATGCACACACGGCCGTGCATTCGGCGTGCCGTTTTTCGTTGTGTGGGTGCACATCCTTCGATGGGCACGAGAAGCTGAATAACAGCTGAGAGCGAAACATTGGCAGCTTTCTTCGGCCGTTCCCGGTCCCGTTTTCCCCCGGGGTGAGTTTCCACACTTTCCCAGCAAACCGGTCGCTCACAGACAGAGACTAGGTGGGGTCTTGGGTGGGTGTAAATCGGACGAGAGTTTTCCACTTACTTACACAGTGAGGCGTACACGATATGCCCCAATACAAACTTACAAACACACACTAAGGACACTCCTTCACGGATCCTTCAGCCGTGTTAGCGCCGCTTGTCGTCTGCTCACCGGTCGGAGTGGGAGAGCCGGTTAGCAACAATGTTGCGCGAACGGTTGTGAGGGAAAACGGTTTTCCGTGCCGCGTCATAACAACGGTTCGTACCCAAACAAACAGCTCGACAGTGCCGGAGTCGAAAGAGAGTTTGCCGCTTCGTACTCGTAAGAAGCCGTGGGTATGGTAGGGTGGTGGAAAAGCCGGCACGAATCGCTTCGCAGCCACATGTTTTCCGTTGCATTCGGGGCATGGTTGTATGGGTGACCCGACCGCGTCTATGGCGACGACGACAACGATGAGCAGACACGTTGCAAGTGAACGGCACGCATACCAAAACCAATATGCGACCCACATGGCTGGTTGGCTGGCTGGCTAGCTGGCGAGCTGGCTAGCTGTAAACCGATTTTCCCACATCCGAGACACTTTTCCGAGACCCCCTCGTTCGTGCCTGTGCACCCGATTTCCACCCCGTTGCCGGATGGGGGAAAACAAGGGAGGTTTTTTCCTTTTTTTTGTTAGATCGCCAACCACCACCCAGTAGTGGGTGGATGGAAGCGTTGACAATTGTCCTTGAACTTGACGCTGATGTATGCCTCGTTCCGATTTATGCTGCCCTGTTTCCTCCATTTCCATGGATCCAGTGAAGTGTATGAATGTGTGTGTGTATGCTGAAGAGCTGTTGCTATATCGATGGAGAATTTTCCGTTTCCTTTCCCGTTGAAGCTCGTTGACATTTTTTGTTGTTTTTTTACCTTTATTCCTACCGCTGTTTTCGTCCCGCTATTTACTGCCGGTACCTCTGTTTTTCACCGGTTTCCACACCGGAAAGGGTGATTGTTTTTTTTTTTTCATTTCTTCTACACGTGAAAGAGCTGTTTTTCTCGGTCGCTTTTTGTTTTGGCGTGTGTTTTTGCTTTGCTTTTTGTGTGTGCGCTCTTCTAGTGCAGCAACCTGATTCTGCTCATTAGCTTCCGTCAAGTGGAATGAAGTAACGCTGTGGCTCCACGGGGAATGCTTTTCTAAAACCCGGCACAAACCCAGCAGTACTATTACTTGCTTACTACCACCCAAACGGCTCTTACCCAGGCCGGTGCAAGCACGTTGCACCGCAATTGCATCACTCCATGCCGCCCGGTCGGTCGGCAATCCTTGGGACGGTGGTGAGGAATTCCTGGTTTCGCTGATCCATCTCCCCAGTCGCACAACAACATCGGCGTGGCATTATATCATCCAGCCTTGCATTGAGTGTATGGGCCCGCACTGCATTTGTCTCCCCTCTTGAAGTAATGCACATCGAGGACTTACTGTATTGCACACACAACCGCACCGACCCTCGTACTCATTAGTGCACTTCTTTATGCAACAGGATTGGTGAGAAAATAAAAACTGGCGCGCATTGCCTTTATCCAGCCCGCTGGGACTGGCCTGGATGTCACCTGAATGCCACCATTATTCAACGATATACTTGAAAAAAAAAACAAGCGATTGCATGCAGTGGAAAAATAATTCCTTATCAATTCTTCTATCACACAGCACTATCTCCACGAATGAAACAGGCTGGTGCATCATACGTTTCCGAGCGAGCATGTCCAGTGTCCTCTGCTGCCAATAAACGTGATCAGGGTGCTTCCGAATGTCCGAGCCTCGCAGCAACCGATAGGAAATGAGGTTTAATGATATCGTGCATCCGCGTATGCATATTTCATATCGCGTATCTCTCCATCCTCCTGGAAGTATCCTTAGGATTTACCCGCTGGATACATTTCGAGCGCTGCCATCCGTACCAGGCGCATGCAAAATTATTGCTGGAGAGTACAGAAAGAATGATTGGTCAACGCCGGGCAGAACTTCCCGGCTATTTGTCCAACTCATCAGACTGGTCCGGACGGGAGATGCCGATGGGTTTGGTAAATAATAACACTAATAACCTCACTGCACATTGTTTATCCGGCGCTACACATCCAGGACCTTTTCAGGAACCGTGACGAACGGCGCGTTGTCGGATACCCTCTACCAGCTCCGAAGCCAGGCTAGTTTTCGTGCCCAAAATGGGGAAAAGGAGAGTATTAATTAAAATTTGCATATTTAAAAATGAATTCTTCAACATTAATATTTCACAGAGCAACCCGGTGCCGGTCGAGATCATTTGTAAGAGTAAATATGAGATGAAATTGATGTATGTGGATATCGCTCGTTTTTACCGCCGTCTGGACAAGATTTTGTTCTGATCGAAATCGGTTTTCGCATGGTTAGGTTAAGTCAGAGTAGTTTGTCTGTGGGATCAATAATGCATGACTCTTAAAGCACACAAACTCCAGCACGGCTGATGTGAGCAGGTCTAAGAGATGTATTCAAATGTTGTGTCCACCAGAGTCAAAGCAATCCAGCGGACAGTACCAATTAGAGTGGACAGTCGTGTAATGAGGAATCTCCTCCCCTTTCGTCATGCTGCGGTAGCTCCGTTTCCTTACTCAGGAAATCAAAGCACATTTCCGTCCAGATATCCGGGAATAAATTTTATGTAGCGAAAAATTCCGTCTCCTTGCAATTTCTGTAAATGAACTCTGTGAAGCAGCCGAAGTTTTCCTACCGAACCAAATTTACGACCATCCAGTGTTCTTCTTCCTGCACCGAAGGTCCTTTCCTGCGTGTTTCCACAAATCAAATGCGTGTGTGTGTGAGTGCTCTGTTGCGATTGTTGTGCATCAAAAGCATTGTTTTTATGGCGCGCTCTTGTTTTCCACCGCTAGCGCAGTAGCGTCTTCCATACATTGGAAAAACCTGTCGTTGAAAACAAAAACAACTAACCATGGAGATGGTTCCCATTCCCAGCGATGGAAAGATGGACAAGAAGCTGGGAAGAGCAAAAAAAAAAACCTCGTCACACTGGGAAGAAGCAGTTTGGTGACAAGAGAATATCGCACAAAGCATGACAAAATGCAGCACAACGAATCCAGCGGAAAAAGCTCTCTAATCATAAAACAAAACTGTGTGGGAAGGACTGGCAGGAAGGGGGGGGGGGGATTTTGGAGGGAAGGGAACAAAAAATTGTACACACTGCCAACCGAGAACCGGATTGATCCCGGGCTCGCATAAGGGATTGATTGTGGTGCATGCATGTGGTACGGAGATCCACTTCTCCACCCGCCACGACTAGGATTCTTCCAATTCCCTGCGAACACGACACACGAAGACGGAAGGATGCATTGTTCCGAACGACTTTACATTTGTTTTCGTCCTTTCTTGCATTGAAGATCTCGTTGCTACGTGCCGGCGTTGTTCGGTGAAAACCTGCAAAAGGAGCACTGGCGCACCCCGGTCCTCTATTTTCAAATCATCTTCCGTTAGCCGTTAGCTCCACGAACTTGATCTGGCCCTGCTTGCAGTGTCTTGCCGTATTTCAAGACAAGTCGGAATGCATCAAGAAATATTTCGCTGCATTTTACGATTATTGCCGTTCTTGAAATTGATGTTCATTATCTCCAACCAACCACCGGAAATGTGGAATGGAACCGAAAAACCAAAGGAAAGTGCAGTAACCGAAGGTCAACGTGGACAGTAAAACTCAACGCTCGGGCACAGTGTGTGCTGCGTGTTCTGCTAAATGCAACTGCCGTGTGTCTCAGCTGCACTGATCCTGGGCTATTACTTTCATCAACCATCCTCAACGATTGCCACCGTGCCTAACCTACATTCACTCTAATCCCCTGTAAAAAGAGTTTTCGCTCATCCACTCTCCACCCTCTCATGCCAGGCCACTTGTGCTGATAAAAGGCGAAGAAAAACTGTGTTTCGCTTTCGATGCATATCGTTTCCGTCAATCAGTTTCTAATTGTCCTAGGTCAGTGTCACGGTCGCACCGGTTCGTACCGCGTTTGTTATCGTTTCCGACTCGCCCAGCTTAGACGCGACGACTGCACCGACTGCTGCCTCGCCGGGTGCAGGACAAGGTGTCCACATTCTAGCAATTCTGTTTTTCTGTGTTATTTTCTGCCAGGGAAACAAGAAAAAACGGAAAAATCAACACCAGCGCTGGGTTGAGCAAATAATTCCCCCATGCACGGCTGTGGAAATCGTTGGAAAATGGCGGAAAAAGTGAACCCATTCCCGGGGTTTGTTCTCACTTCGAGTGTGAAATTGATTTGAAACTGGAAACGTGCACGTGTCTATCATTTCATTATGAAAGCATTCGTTTTTTCTTCTGCTTGTTCTGCCTCTGCCGTTCTCCGCAAATCTCTCACCGTCGACCGGGAATGGCCGATCCTGTCCGCCAAAGAACCAGGAAGGTTCGGTCGTCTGTTTGTTCGCCTTGGCCACTAGATACGGCACTTTTGTGTCTTTCTCTCCCACTCTCTCTCTCTCTCTCTCCCTTTTCGTCGTTTGTTTTTCCCTCGATTTAACCAGTCAGCCACACTTTCACAGTACATTACATTTCCCACAGTCAGCTGAGTATGCGAGCGTACGTGTTTGTGTGTTTTGTAGGTTTCCGTCTGGAGTATTAGTTTTTCCCTGCGTCCGAACGGATCTCTAACAAGCGTATCGATTACGATATGGCGGCTTTCCCGCGAACAACACACCGATGGTAGGGACGATAAGCTTGCCAGTCGCCGGTGGTAAAAAGCATCCGCGGCCCCACCGGGAGGCAATTGTGAAACGCTTTTCCAAGCGAGTCGGCGAAAGAAGTTTTCCGACCGATTCAGGCATGAAAATGATCGGATGCGTTGGGTGGATGATGGTGAGGGTAGGAGTTTTGTTATTTGATAAGGCAATTTTCTGCGCTTGTGCTAGCACACCTCTCCTTCCCCCCTCCCTGCCCCCCTCCCTCCGCATCCTCCTGATCCAAAGCCATGCATCGCTGAATATACCAAGGTCACTCGATTGCATACATGGGCGATGTGGTATTTTATTTAAATTGAAAGTATTACAATCATTTTCTTTCTCCCTCTTTCTCGATTGTGATTTATAACGTAAGGGGCATCCGTGCTTCGCAGCTTGCGACTCAATCAGAAACTATTGCTATCTTAAACAAGCTCCAAGAAAAATGCAAAATTCTTCCAAGTTTTCCATAAGTTCCAACGGTGTGGAGACACATTACATGTCTCTCGCTCGTTAACGACAAAGGACGTTTGATCGTGGAGGACATGTTTGGCATAAACATCTCAACTCACGCAAAAGAAAACACAAATATGTAGCGAAGTAATTTCGCTATTTGTTTTAGGCTCATTAATTTTAAGCAAATCATTAGCTGTCTTTTACGCATCAACGATCGTAAGGATGCACGGACGTGTTAATTCGTTGTCTCGGCTGTGAGAAGATCTTGTCAGACGGTGCGAAAGTTTGTATTGATTTTACGGTACGCTAATTTTAAGTCAACTCATCATCAACAAACATTGCTTTCCTTCTGTCATCCTAATGAGCCGTTGCGTTGAAGTTTGTGACACTGAGCTGTGTCTTTGTTTTTCGTTTACAAAAGTTCTGGAACAACATACACCCTCAAACATCACCAGAAGCTCACGGACATTAAACGATCTAAAAACCGGGCGTTAATATGCACCGCACGCCACCAAGTTCCGAATTCTATCGGGCTGCGTGAACCTCCAGTCGCAAGTGTACGCATTCCGACTGCGACCTAAAAACTGATACCAGCCAGTGTTAATGTAACATTCCGCTTACATACCGCTGGGGATGGTACGGGGCGAAAAAGATCTCCCTACACGGTTTAATGCGCAAAACACGATAAAAATGGCAAATTATGCCATGTCTGGCCATCATGATTCTGTTTCGCTTCTGATCAGTTCTGTAAGATGGAGTCTTTTTTTTTGTTCCATCCCTCTACACTCTCCAATATATCAGGCCAGTTTGGGGCATTTAAAAACGAATTGGGAATAAAAACCCGACATTGCGTACCGGAGGCTCCTGGAATAGCCTTGCGGGTTCGTTGAGCATTTTCCCGCACGACAATGCATCCTCCGGAACTTTTTTTTTCTACAGCGAAGGCCACACAACTGCCTGTAAGAGTGAGAAGCGTAGCACGCGTGGAAGGGAAGGGCGAGATCTGCTGCACGCCAAACATAATGAGCTGTGGAGGATGGTAAAATACCATCTTCAGAATGATGTAAAATACACCGACCGGCTCTAGAAATTGCAGACGCGTTGATCTATGTGATCATCTTCCTTTCCGTTCCACCTCAAGCGATGCATCGTTTTCTCATCGTATCTTTATCACTTCAATTTAAAAGTAAACCAAAAATGTTTTGTAAAGCAATTTCTCTTAAACCATCGGTAATTTGAACTAAATCTAGTTTTCATGGACAATGTGCAGCTCATTTTACGGCAAAAAATAAAACGAACACGAACTGGTAAAGCAATGCCAACAACCCACAACCATCAGCCATCTTTTACTTAAGATGGCTTCCAATGATGCATTGGTAAGCCAACTGAACTTGACCCTTCTCGGCATCGATCCTATCGTGAGGCAACGGTTAGCAGAGCGATTCTTCCCGCGTTGCCTTTACCCGTTCAGCTCCCGCCAGTGGGAGTCCCAGTGGAAAAGTGCTGTGCTCCAGTTCTATTTCGCTCGACAATGTGTGCCAAAAGCGCGGTTTGCTGTACGTTCCGATCCGCCCAACAAGCCACGATGTTTGCATTCCCGTGGCACTCTCGCAGGCAGAGAAAATGTTTACCCGAACCTCTAGCCGATCTTCACATGCAGGCTGCTTACAAGAAATAAAATACTCCGCACAACATTGATCATGCATCACGATTGGTAAATACAACAATCGCCCGAGAGGTGTTCTCTGCCCGCTGCCTGGCAGCGTTTGGCCCCCGTCCGGGGAGCGACCGGGTCCGTGATCGGCACGGCACGGAACATTCGGTGCGCGGGTCCTCCACACCCGGGAACACAAGAACCACACCGCGCGCGCGCGATCGCAAGAAATGAATCAATGCGCAAAATAAAAAGAAAATGAACAGCGAAAAAACAGGTTTATTAGCTATACCGTTTTTGAGTCTTTTCCCTTTTTTGCAGAACGGGTCGCCGGGGGTTTGAACAGCGGCACACTGTTAACCTTTTTCTGCCATTTCTTCTGCTGTCAACCGGGAGACTAGAAGAGACAGAGTCGGGTTCGGTACGATTCGCGCACAGAAGCTCGTGTAGCGCAAGAGCAGCACTTCAGTTCCGGGGGTGAAAATCATCGGGCATAGTTTTAAGGATTTGCAGCTTAGCTTGACGGAAGGAACGTGATACTGGATCGTTTGGGCGGTGGCGCGGCATAATGCGGGCGCAAAGGTTAATGATCGTAACGATGAGGTATTATCGCTACATTGGATGTCAAATTTGGAGTGCAGGATTCCTTCAGAGCGTAACAGATCTTCCACCGTGTAGCTGCGGGTTTATTTATTTTGTTCCAAGCAATTGGTTTTGTAAAGGTAACTAGACATGGAAAAGAACAACTAATTTACTAAGGTGAATTAACTCTGAGTGAGTGACTCACATCAATCAGCTAACTCTTCCTTCTACTCTACCCGAGAGTAATCTTTTTTTCTTTAGAGAGTTAAATTACAATTTCATGAGTGATATGAATCGTGAGTTAACTCATGGATTAACATGAATCGTGAATTAACTCATCATTAACAGTGGATGGTCGCAGCCGTTCATGAGTTGAAAAACTCATGAGTGAGTGAGTGATTGAATCAACTACCTCTTTTCCGTGAGCTAAGCTGTTAGTCCTCAATCAGTAAGGTGGTTTAATATTTTTTTTAATAATAAAACAGTTGCAAGCCTCTTTCGGAACATGGTTAAGTTGTGAGTTACCTATTTCGTAAAAAGCTCTTTTGCGAGATGAGATTGCTGATGAGGATCTGTCGTGAGAAACCTCTTTTCGATCAGACTCTTTAGCGAATGACCTCCTTTAAAAGACGCTCCTTCGTGAGCTATCTTTTTCAACACTACTTAAAACATTCTTACACTTGAACGCAACTTCTTGACGCTGATTGCCATTACCTGTTGCTCATTGCAAAATATTTATTTAAAGTTGTACCTCTTCCAGTAGAAAGAATCAAATCACTCACACATCTCTAATGGTAACGAACACAGATTAATTTTATTATTCCTTTGAATTAAATAAATATCAAACAGCTCCCACCCGAGAAAAGTTTTAAATGTTAACCACGAAACAGTAACGATGACGTTTTTCCTTCATCGCACCTTCAAACATTGGAATCGCTCCAACAATTTTCCGTCACACGTCGAGACGAGTGTCTGAGTATGTGTATGTAACCTGACACACACGCACGATGTCGGACACGTACACATTTCGCGTACGTTTGTCTTCGATAATCTAAGCTAACTTTAAAACCGAATTATACTGATTGCTTGCCGATGGCATGTTCGGGCCAAGACGGCACGGAAGATGCACGCGGACCCGTAAAACATGCGATCGTCAGCGACACCCGTGTGTGTCACGGAAACCCGATTGCAAGTCACACGGATGATTGATTGCTCATGCATCAATGCATCGTTCTTTCTTTCTCCCATTTCCCTCCCCGAGCATGCCTCCCACCCGGCCGTCCGTCCCGACATAATTGGTTGCGCGATTATAAAGGGCCCGAGACGCTGCCGCTGCGGTCACTGTGCGTCGTCAAACCCCATTAAATGGGGTTTTGTGCGGCAAAAGGGATCGCTACAGCTGATAATACCGGAACGAGCATCGTTTTACTGCCCCAAAATTGCAACAACCGGCACAGGGAAGGGAATAAGGGGCACGCACTCGCATTACAAATAAACAAAATGGAAACTAATTTCGAGAAATATTTTAAGCGCCACCTTTCGAATTGTTCAACCGCGTGCGGATGCCACCTGCAATGGTACAAGTCGAAGAAAAAGAGCTTGTCGTCTTGTTAAATTATTCGCGAGTCAAACTAAAGTCCACAACGCATTCCTCATGTCCTTTATATAATGGGATAAAAAGCTAAGAAATTACTGATCCTTTATCGTTTAATTTATCATCTGTTATCTTTTAGATATTTGTCAGCAATTGTTTTATCGGCGAAATTACCATCTTCCTGTTACGTCCGATTCACAGCAGGAACTCCAACAAGCGTTGATGCGGAATGGTTAATGTTGGAAAATAATCCGACCAGCTCCATGTATTTGCTGCTTCCATCGACATTCGTAACATTGAGCGTGACCTTAATCCCGTCTTCGTCGTCGACGTCACCCGGTACCTTTCTCTGCTGTTTATTTTATAAATCCGTAACCAACCCTTACGCCAACCATGTCCAGACGGCTCCCTCCCATTCCCCGACCGGTAGACGATTTTCAGGGTTTCCGATTCCGGGCACAAGGTGAATTGCGGGACAGCACCACTTGATGAGGGTATGCCGTGACGTTTGGAGAAGTAAAGAAAAAAAAATTTGCGCGCGCAAAGATTCGAGTGCGTACCGCCCCAAACCCGCGGGTTCCAAGTCCCGCGTGTGGATAGAGGCGAAAGATTAAAAAAGAATCAAAAAGTAACTAAACTTTCCGCAGGCTGTATCTCAACATTGTTGACCGAATTCGCCGACTGCAGCGGCTCTATACATCCGTGTCTCATCCGGCTTTCCATCCAGTTCAACCGACACCTTTTTAGCCCAAACTCTTCACTGCCACCTCTTGCGTCAAGACGCCAAGCATTGACAGAACGACTCGGGCTCTCTAACGTGAAGTATTACGGTGGAGTTCCTGATCGTTTTGTATTCTTTTTTTTTTTGTTTCTGCTGCACCACATTACTCAATGCAGTGTGGAGGAGCCGGTTTAAGGCTGCTCCCGTGTCTCAAGGTTTTGCTCCACCAGGCGAAGAAACTAGTCGGATGAGGGGTCACCAACCTTCCCTTCCGAGGATGCTTCCCTCACCTTCAACTGTTCGCTGTTTGTGCCCCATTTGAAGCGAGAGGAGCAAAGGCAAGGTAGGCGGCGAGAGTCCTACAAGCCATGCCACCAGAGCAAAATGGAGTACGAAACGAAAAACCTGAAATGAAATAGATCAGACAGCATACAATTATGCTCGATTTTCGACGCAAACCGTGATGGGCGCTCCAGCAAACATGAGGCTACTCCGCGGCTTCATCTCATGCAGCATCATTCTCCGTTCGATATGCTACAGCACAGGAACCTCCTTTCGATGCCAACAGCTAGTGCACAACCATTTGACAGTGCTTGCGGTAGAACAGTTCCTCCTAACCACCAACAAAAGCCCATTCATTCTTGGGAGGATCTGCCCGTGGCAATGGCTTAAACGTCACTCGTCGACGGCAAAGCAGAAAGCACAGCGTTGTCTATCAACCGTGCACTGTTACACTGTGTTAAGCGTTGTCTTGCGGACGAGACTTGTTGGGTTGCAGAAAGAACTAGACTGCAACACCGTGATTCGTCCTATCGGCGTCCGAAATGTTTGCTGCTCGATAAGACAGTTGTTATTGCTTCCGACCCACAGTTCGACCCAACAATCGATGACAGTCGATGAAATGGAATAATGTTGAACAGATTTATGTTCTGCACGCTGGTGTGCTGCTCAGTGAGATGAAGCAAGCGCTTTTCCTGGGCGAGATCTTCGTGTGTTCTATTCTTCTGTCATTCGATGATCTGTCAGAGTTCAATTACACTACATTTTGAAAGCATTCAAAGGACAATGTATGAAATGTAAAGTAGATTTAAATACATTTGTGAGTAAGTACAGCTTTAAAGGAATTGAATTCCACAAGTCTATACATTTTGATATAATTATTGTAAGTCCTTAGTATTCCAAAGACTAAGGAATATTCAAAAATGTGTTACTGTTGGTTTGTTCCTAGTCTCGTATTTATTGGAGTACGATGTCTGGAACAAGTTGGACAAGAAAGTCTAAGGTTTCAAGAGTAATTCACTTTGCATAATCTCTAATAATGCATTACGGATGCAATCAAGACACAGACACATTATAGATAAATTTTCCGCGACATGTTTAATGTCATCGGAAGTTGTCCAGCCCATCCAAAAGCTGTAAATTAACTTCTTTACATTCTAGCCATCGACTAATCGCAACAAAAAACAACCTTCAGGACACATTTCATATTAGGAGAGGACTTGATATCCCAGTCTAGTACGTGTGTGAATTTCCCATCGGAACCGGTTGCCTTACGCGGCTTTAATTGAAACATTATTATGAGTGTTATTGTTTCCGTCTGCAGGACGTTGTTGGCCATTACAATTCAGCCAAGTCTCACGAGACAACCGTTCCCGTGACTTGATTTTCCACGCCAAAGATGTGCGTGCCACCATATTGAATGTGTGAAGCACGCGTTTAGCACATAAATTGCATCTACTTACTGGTCGCGTCGATGGAGCAATAGGTAGATGTTGCTAAATGTTCAAAATGCATTCCCGTGAAACAGTCCCGTTTAGAGTTGCAAGCCTAGCGTTGGAAGTGAATCAATTTAATTGTAAATTTCATTTTCGTTTTATTTTAATCCATTTTATGTTCCGACCCAAACGCAACGATCCGTCCACTCGGATGCCTGTTCCTGGTATTTCATATTTTTTCTCCCAATTTCTCTATGCGCTTCACTTGCATCGGTGATATGGCGCATCGCAAAACACCACCAGTTGCACTTTTCCAAGCACTCGTGGTTCGGTTTTTCGGCCATTTCGTCGTCATTCGCCCAGTAGAACTCTCATTCCCTTCCCCAATACGCAGAAAGGACAGCTGCACGTGAAAAACGTAAATAAACACATTCCACCGTGTACGTCACATTGGCCACGAGCGATGGACGATATGACGAAGCGCGCAATGGCGGAAGAGTGCAAACGGTTCTGCCTGCACCAAAAAAAAAACCCGGACCGGTTGGAAATAGGAAATGGGAAACGGTTTCGGAAAACTTGCGCATTGTTGCATCCACACACGATCGAGCGTCCATCAGCGTCCCAAAACCGGCATGACATGCGGAAGTGCCGCAGACAAATAACACACACGCGTTGATTAAGTACGACGTGACGCGATGCTCATATTCCGCGTGTGTATCGTCGCGCCCCGTGTACATTGGTGGTCTCCTAACGACGAATATGAATGTATCAATCATCATCGTTCCGACGGTCTCCCGTACAACACCGCGGGCCCAGGCAATATTCTATTGTGGTCATTCTCCCGCAGGACTGCACCAAAGGGGAAGATGTGACTTTTTCATCTTTTCCCATATCCATATTGCTGATGGTAATTCGCACTGGTTTTTTTTCCTTCTGTGTCTTGTTGTACTATGGGACGTGTAAACTGGCCACAGCTAACCACACGCCGCATTGAGGGTGGTGTAGGACGAAAGAACAACGGAGAAAGAACACAAACACACACACACACACAGTCCCGGGGGATAATCGATCGTTTTAGCGATGGCGGGTGAACGCGCGCGCGCGCGTATGTCAGACGTAACGAACCGGAAAGTGCAACACATCGAGTGCAACGTGCATCGGGATCGCAAATAAGAGAGAGAGGGAGATGAAAACTTGAGTGCGGGGTGTGTCGTTCCTCAAGAAGTGCGCACATTTTGTGCGAGCTGGGTGGATGAAGGGGGTTTGGGATTCGATCGGCGCACGAATTAGACAGGAATGGTTCTGGTGAATGACGAGGGGCGGAATTAGACGAAAATAGATATTCGGCGCAACAGTGTTGCTCTCGCGGCTCGTGGTGCTAAAATTAGCGGGTGGCGGCACTCGCGTATTATTTTAGTCCGATGGGATGCGAAATTGAACCAGTTGCCAAACGCGAACGGGCGAGATCGAGAGCCTCGGAGCGCGTCAACCAGCCGGCTGGCAAAAGTGCATCAAATTGCATCAATCGTTCCCAACCCCACGGTCACCCTTTTTTTTGCCAAACCGGTGTATTGTGTGTGTGTGTGTGTCGAATAATTTGGCTTCCCCATTCACACTGCCAAAATACTGCGCATACCCAGTTCCCCTTGATGAGGAAGTTGTAACATGCCCTTTGTTGCGATAATTCCTCGCGTCCAAACGATCTCGTTTCGTTTGCGGTTCATTATGGTGGCGTTCTTCTCGAAAGGCAAAATTACATTACAATCCTTCATCAGTGGAAGACGCACAACAAGACACAAGAGAAAGAAAGAGACTCCTGCGGCTATGACGTACCGAATGGAACCGTCTCGTGTCACCAGATGTAATCTTCCCGGCAAACCATTCGACATTTGAGCGTGTAACTGATTCAAGCTCGCAAACAAAAAAAAAAACACACCCGGAAGAACCAGTTTCTGCGAGTTCCATTCGTTCTAGCTTCCTATATCGTACGACCTTTTGTGCCGCTTTTTTCCCTCCTTTGTTGTTACCTTCGTGTAAGACAAATTTCTTTGAATTTGCATACAATAATCAAATTATTCAAATACGCTTTTAATTGCGCCAGATCTCGTAAGATCATCACTGGCTTTGCCGGCGCGCAGGAGAAGAAGCTAAATTACGTTTTAATTTATAAAACCCCTAGCAGTAAGCAGAGATTGCATAAGCGCAGGGGTTAAAGATGCCTGCCAATGCAGGCTCGCGACGAAGATAAGCGCGCCCGTTGACAGATATGAATGGAAAAGCCCGAACCTGTCACCGGAAATGTGGTGTTGGCCGGTACGCCGCCGGGGCGGGCAGCAGGACTATTAATAATTTTCTAATTAGTCGAAATTCCACACGTCACATTTGCCTCCCCCTGCGTTCCAAACAAGCCCAACGGCACCGTCGATCGTGTTGCACTTTTCGAAGGCGCTCCGGCATCTTGAGTAAAACGATGATCTTTTCGCGTAATGTGTTGTGTTCCACATGGTATCCGTCATAGACGTCTTACTCAGGCGGGCACATTTGTATGCAAATGCTAATGGCAATGGTGGTGCTCTTTCGCATGCAAGGTACGCGTCACGCAGGAAGGAAAAAGTAAATGTGAAATCTTTAAAAATATCTTTACTCACGCCTGTATGGAAGTGTTTTTCTTTTCTGCACTTCAAAGAAAATATGAAAATTAGTACACAAAGATACAATGGGGTGAACGTTCCTATGAGAACCGATAAGGATAGCGATGCATCTTCAAACATTCATCATCATCAAATCTGTTTTTCCTTGAGGTGTCAATGGCAGTACAAAAGAATTACATCTCGCTGTCAAACATCCCTAAACGATCGGAACCTTAAGAACGCGAACGCGAATTCCACTGGACTGACCTTTTGATTCAGAGGGTACTTTAGGACATTCCGAGTTCCATCTCTCATGCAGTTCCGCAACAACGGGGGATTTGTTCTTGTCTATTAAAAATCTGAAGGGTAAGAAACCGGAAACAACAAGACAATCGGATTAAACACGCTTGCCTTGCGTTCCTTCACCCGTTTGCGGTCGCGTAAAGTAGGGCTAATGCTGCTGCAAAGCTGACCACAGCCGAAAAAGGGAAGGATGCTTTGTGCGCCAAAAACGGTCGCTCACATTTCGTCCCATTCGTCTTCATCGCACCGTGAAATGAGCTTCTGCTGACGCCAAAAAGTGTCGTCAAATGGCACGCCAGATCTCTATCGGCGATGGTAAATGACTCAATCAACACCATCTCGGGAGTGTGGCCCAACCCCATGCCCGAAAGTGTTGGGACCCATGGTGCAAGGATTTATGTGCGTCGTAACCGGACCCATCAAAACCATACACACACACACAGAGGCACGTTTATTTGACCGGAGAGAAATGGGATCGAATCGCTTGGTGGATGTCATGGTGAAGAACAGCGACAAAAAAAAGGTAACATGTCCAACTCGGTCGGTAGAGCAAAAATTAAAACCGGTTATGATCGTAAGCATATACAGTGGCTTGGCATGTAGGCTTGAGTGTGGTTGTCCACAGAAGAAATGGACTCAACAAAAAAAAAAAAATGCAACATAAATGTAAAACACCTCGCCTCGTTACGGATGTGGACATTCGATCGGGACTCCAAAGATGCACTCTCCCTACGATATAGCGCCAAAAATAAAATCAAAACAAATGAATGTGTGTCCGTATCACAGCCCATCATAAACGCTCATTTAGGACATTAACGTTCGTTTCGGTGGACTGCAAGTTCATCTTCACGATAATGCTTCTTAATAAGCAGGTTCGACAGGACGAAACATCAACATCTTTAGCTACTGAGTTTCGGCAAAGACGTCCAACGATTTCGCGACCAATTGCTCTGTCATTTTACCACCTGAAAGGTGCATACGCCCTTTCCAACCTTTAGCAAATTCGCACCAAGAGACTTGTTGAGAGAGGCACTAAATGAACGCGCAGCCTCCGTAAACCAGCCAGCCAGCATGATTAACGATGATAGTTCGCGTCGTAATCAATCAACCGAACGAACTAGCAAACATTCTTCAACCGCGAAACCTGTTCTAGAATGCACACAAACTTTCCTGGCGACACATTCTGCAAACATGGGCCGCGCGCATGTTGAGGTGCTGTGGACACTACACTCACACATCCGAAGACACAGATGTCGAACCCAGAAGCTTAATGTCCGGAACGGGTTTTTTCTTCAAGGGTTGTGATGTCCTGAACGAAATGGTTCTAATGATACTTTCAGCATTCTAAGGTGGAAGTTTAGAACAAAACAGACTTTTAATAATAATATATCTAACTCAGTTAAAGCCACTATAGATGCGTAAGTGTACGTGTAAATACATCGCATACACCCTGGCGAAGGATCGATGCTCGCAAGATCGGCTAATCGTTCTCTCGTGCAGCGTCACGCAGCATAACGTGCCGCCAAAGTGTTTCGGGATTGCGTGCAAACTTTTATTTAGCATACGGACAAACTTAATCTTTGACTACACTTTTAAAACCAACTGCCGGCAACGATGGCTGTGCTGGATGCCACAGCTTCCTGCGGGAGTGGCGCGAGGAGTGAAAAGATATAACAAGTAATAATTGCACAAGTGGAAAAGTTAAGAGCAATTTGGCGATAACCGAGCTCGGCCATTTCTGCCGTCAGGCCATCCGATATCCATTTTCCTTGGACTAACAATCGTCCAAGGATGACACGTTTCGCGCGGCTGCACTTGTGTAAATAATGAAAGAAAAAATATATTTACCCGGTACCAGTTCGAGAGCCGATTCCTAACAGAAATTCCTTGCAAGATATACAACATCCTAGGTTTGTATATTTCCCTTTCCACAGTAGCTAGGACAGTGCGAGAGCCTTATTGTTTTGCCAATACCGATGACGGCGGGGTAATTTTTCATGTTTTTATTGTTCCGCCTTCGATCGGTGATCGCGACAAGCGAGAACACACGTTCTCGGGGGCCCCATTACCGTCCTTTACATCTGAATACCGTTGCAATTATTTTGTTGCCACTACCCACCGTTGGCACTCCCGTTCGAGAAAAAAAAACCAGTGCCACCACCACCGCAGACAACTATCGGTACGAGCGCCACACCGTCCCAAACCCGGTTCGATTTGTGGCCAGGCTGTGGCTGCTGAAAAAGGGAACGTGTTCTGCCGGCGAGGATATTGGCGAGGATGCGTCTTGTAAAGAATGTGCCAATGGGGGTAAGGAACATGGCGAGAACACGGCGTGCGGCGTGAAAAGAAGCAAAACAAACCGGCAGAAATAACAGCAGCCGCCTGCAACAAGCGCAGAAAAGCGTTTCGTAAAAGAAGTAGATAATTAAATAATATAATTATGGTAATACGATGCGAAAAGGGCTCGTTTTGTGGGGAGGACATTGAGGGAGAAAAAAATTACACAGACTCACACACACGCCGATATACAAACGACGGATCGACAAACGGTCGAGTGAGACGTAAACGCAAACGGCACCACAACCACGACCGGCTAATCATGAGGAGAATACGAGTGGAAATACGCACAAAACATGAGTTGCCAGGTGCCTGGGCAGGTTGCAGCAGAGCACCGTGGAGAGTTTTTTTTATCGGCCCTCCCGGAAAGGTTGCTGACTAACGTGCGTAGAAGGAAGAGGACGATCGTCATCAAACATCATTAAACCGGTCCTGGGACTGTACGGATATCCGAGGTTTTTTGCAAACGCGTGGGAAATGGAACTCTGTGTGCTCTGGTTGAGCCAAAATTGGGAATCAATTAATATTCTCTAGCATTTTAACCAAAGGTCCCAGCTTTGAATGTTATTACCTCGAAAGGATAAGTCAGCCCTGCGTATGGGAGAACGGTTCGGATGGGAATCGATCCCTAGTCCTTCCGTATGAAGACCATCGCATCTACCACCAGGGCCACCAAGCCGCTCCAGAGTTGAATGCTTAGAATAGGATAAAATTCGATGTGACTTACCTCCGAGATGCTGCGGTTCGGCGACATGGTGCGGCACTCCCGGCGACCGTCGGTGTATCGTCAGGGGCACGCTGGAGGTCCCCGGTGCGGACGCCATCGATCCGGTGGAGGAGTCGCAATCAAACGATCTCGTCTGAGAATTATGAATCATATTATGCTTCAGGTCTTTCAGCTCTGATAGCTTTGGTATGTGAATGCTAGCTACCGGCTCGGGTGGTACCTCGCCCTCGTTCAACGCCCGCTGCTCGTCCTGGGTCTGGGCGCGCCGGAGCGCGGTCTGCAACGCCATCACACGCTGTCGCTCGGCGGTCAGGCAGCACTTCTCGCAGTGGCAGGTGCGGTACTTGCAGTAGCGCTTGTGACCCTTCAGCCCAATCTTCAGACCGTGGTTGCGGCAACGGGCGCAGTTCGGCGGTGTCCGCGGGTTGAGCGAGTTGTTGCACGAGCTGGACGCACCGTTGCCGTCCGTGCGCGAATCGTACCCGGAGTCGGACATTGCTTCCGCCCAACGATCCTGTGACACCATTGAGAACTGTACCACACGCTCGTGTGGTGCCGCGCTACTCCCAGGGATGCTTCCTTTCCCCCACAACCGTTCCCTTCTCTCCTATGTGACGCTCTCGCTCCCTTTATCGCGTTCTTTCCCTTTCCTATCCTCAACTCCTCGACTCCCTAACACGATCTACCCTTTTTTCGAGCCTCTCGTCTAAAAGAACCACACAGAACGCGCGCCTGTTCAATTTCTATTTTGTCACGATCCTTACTGGTGCACTTGCACATGCATCGGTTGCCTTTTGTTTTGCTTCAACCCCACTGCAAAACCACCACACCGAAACGACTCGAATCGGAGCACTATAGATGGAAAGGTTATTGATGCTTCGCCGTTCCTATGCCAGACGATCACAAAAGTGTCTCTATTGTTTCTCCTATTGTTTCTTCGCGTTTTTCACTGCTGCTCGCTTGACTAATGCATCTCCCAACATGTCTGCTCTACCTTTAAGCTATCACTCCTACACTCCTTTTGCTTGCACGTCGATCCGTTACTTGATCTTAATCTTCGTCACACTCTTCCTCTTAGACACTCAGTACCGGACGAGTTGCACACCGGCTCAACATTTGGAAGCTTGCTCAGTGTACAATCCTGCCGAAGCTACTTCGAGCTCACGCGAATCGTTGGCTATGGTGTGTGGCATTGTCCCTTCGAGAAAATGTTACTCCCCACTATTTTCGTTTTTCACCGTGCCAAGCAGATGTGCTAGGGGGTTAAGTGTTTTGTTAGCTTATGGAAGGAAGTCGCTTTTTTTCAGAATACAATGTGTTTTCCACTCGGGTACGATCGGGTTTCGGACTACCGGGAAGGTTGGTTGTTGTATCGGGAATACGAAGTTGTTACAGATGACCTGAAAGGGGAAAATTAAAATTATGTCAAATTGTTAGCCAATTTAATAATTTATTGTAACTTGAGCGAAAACTTCAATTTGTTGAGTTTATAAAATTTTAACAAAAGTACGTAATGTCTCTCCTTAGTACATTAAGATTCAAATAGAGAAATATGTTATAAACAGTAAATTGATGATCAACAAACTTCGATAATAAAAATATCTTAAGAAATATGTGAATAATGAAAACAAAGTCCAACTATAAATAAAATTGTTAAATAATTAATTCAAACATTACCAAACATTACCAAAAGCAATCATAAAAATTAGTAGGATGTGAGAAGAAAATACTCATAATTAAATGCACTTAAATTATTTTGGCAATGAGTATAAATCAGATGCAAAAAAAAGAATATTGAAATTAAACTTTTTTCTATTCTTTTATCAAACGTATCTGTATAGTTAAACAGATGTTTTTTTTTTTCAAATTGACCATCTATTAAATACATTTGGTTATAAATTGTTGTAAAATTTAACTTTTTATTCTATTTTATTTATTTTGTTATATTTTTATAAAAGACGAATATCGAAAAACATCACGATGTGTAGCGGAGATCGTATATCATCATTTGCAAAGGGTTTAAGTACATTCCATTGCCTGAAGTAGCAATTTATTTAAAAATTTTAATATTGTCGTAACAATTGACCTTACTTCAATCTTCTTTATTCAAATATAAGGATAAAAATGAAATTCATGTGATTTTCCGCCTGTGCTGTATAATTTTGCATTAAATATGTTACTACGACAGAACAGTTATAATAAAAAATTCAATGTGTGGTAACAGGTCTTTTGAATATAATTATTTAATAACTTTAATTTAATCCTCTTTTCAACGAACTGATAAAACATCACGCTCAAATTAGATTTCACACGAATTGATAAATAAGCCGATAATATTTAGATTTAGCTGACTTGATTTTTGTTCGAGACATTGATAAAGGGTCGATTCAAAGGTAAGGCATGATAAAAAAAATCGTATCCATTTTAAACCCTCCTCAGAAATGACAATTTCTTCAAGCGGTGGAATTTGATATAAAAATATGTTCACGCAATAAAAATGACTTACCATATACTAATGATAGGAAACACTTGTTTTAACTATGTTTTAATTTTTTTCTTAGAAATTTTTTACGCTCTTTGACAAAACGATCAACACACCGACACGCGTTAATTCAGCCATTAAACGGCGGCCGTTTTCGTTCACCACTGTCGAACAAGTATTATCATTCGTACGATTCCACTCGATCGCACCAGCGGCACTCTCTGTTGAGGGAGGAAAAAATCATACACACGCTATTTCACTTATTATTTTCTTCCGAGTTTCAGCACATCAACACAACACCACTGTTGGACATCACAACTCGATTTCCTCCAATTGCACTCGACGGGGGTGTTTTTTTTTTTGTGTAAACTCTTCTTCGGTTTTATGCACTCTTCAAATTGTGCCAAAAACAGTGATTCCTTTAGATACCGCACTCACGCATTCACAAACATACAAAAAAACACGCACACGTACACAGGTACACCCACAAATGCACTACATTTGGATTTCGTGAATTAATCGAACTACAGTTGTTTTATGATCTTTTTCTTTTTGTTATTGCTTTCTTCACTCTTCAACGCGACCGGTCAATAATAATAATATCTCCACCGTACCGATTGCTCTTATCGTGCTTGCAGCGTACAGCGTGAATATTTACTTTTCTAGCAGAGTATTCACGCGTGGTTTTTTTTCCCTCTTTGCGATTGGGTTCTGATACTGATGTTCACGCGGAAGGTTTTCACACCGCCACAAACTACGTTATCAGCGCAACGAATAGTACGAAAAAAAAATTGTACGAAGGGGGGAAAAAGAATGGCTACACGTGCATGCATTCACCGCGCACGTCCGTTATCATAACAGTGCGTCCACTGTTGTCCCGCCGCTTTGATTTAGCGGCTTGCGTGCGTGTGTTTGTGTGTTTGCGCGAGTTTCAGTTGTCTCCGCGAATATTCATCTATTTTGTCAGCCCGTGGACGAGTTTGGGTGGGTTTGGGATTACCAACACAAAAAAGCTCCCCAGCTACGTCTGGTACTATCAGTATTTACACACCGCTCAGGATTTATTCAGAAAATCCACCGCGACGTCATGGGCCCACCCTAGAGGCCCAGACGCAACTTAGCAAGAAATGTCCGTCCGTTGGGCTGTTCGCTAAGCTGCTAGGAATTAAGCGTCTTTAGGGGCACCTTCGATTCACGCACAATCACCCTTTTTTAATTCGGTTTGGGTTGAGTTCGTTGCTTTACCAAATATTGTTTTCTAGCACGTGTCCTTTCCTGAACTTTGTGAACCCGCAACGTACACGACACTGTGGAACACTTTGGAAAGATCACACTCGTTCCGCGATCTTCCGCTCGACGATATCTCACTTAGACAGCGCACATTTTTACCGGCGGCTTCGCAAACACTTCTCGCACTCGCAACTCGCAAGAATTCGCGATGTTTCGATTTTGGGATGGATTGTGGGATCTGCTCGACTTCACACTATTCGACTGCATGCACGGGCTGCCAACGGCGAAAGCAGTACAAGGAGTTGTGTGTTTTGCGTTCCGATTGCAATCCTCTGCACGATGCGATGGGAACGATGCTGCGGAACAAACTGCAGTTCGCCAAGTGCATCGACGACACGCAATGCAACAGAGTTGAAGCGAAGTCAATCGGCTGTCTCGCTTGCACAGTCGCGCTCGGTTCTCGCTCGCTCTCACGGGCGGTCACCAAACCACACACACCATTATACCGCACGTTTCACTCTCTCTCGCTCTCTCGCGGGATCGTTTGTTCGGCCCCATACCCAAACGCCGCGTGCCTGTGACACACAGAGCGTAGTGTGAGTCCGCGGGTCCACCTCGGTTTGTATGAGTTAGTGGTCTGGCGTGTCTAAGCACACACACGCGCGCGGGTAAACGTTTTGGTGGCGAACTTTACACGAACCTTGTCCTTCCTCCCGTTTTTCCCTTTTTTTTCTAAACGAACGATGGAGACGAACGAGCACGTGTATGAATGTACGATCGCGTCTCCCCACCAACACTACCACATTACATCTGTTTCTTTCTCGCTTTCGCTCTCTTATTTGTCTCGCTCGCATAAACACGCACACCGATGTAGCTTACTATTTCTCAGGGATGTTTTATGCGACAGCAACTATTTCATGTGGGTGGACACTGCAAAATGGGTGGGTTGGGGGAGGGTACAACAACATCAAGTTCAGAAATCAAGGCAGAAAGGCGCAAAGAGCCTCTACGCAATGCACGCGCCCGATATCTGACAGGGAGATCCTGACGTCAAGGGCAAAGGTGGCGAAAGGACAAGCACTCCTCCTGGTAGAAAAGGATCACATTTCAAGGATTTTGAGAAAGGCCACACATGGAACTGGCACTGGGTGTGAAAGTGAACACTTCGGGAGAAAGTATTATTACTTTCAATTTTTTTTTTTGAGAAATTAGTTGGGAAACAATTTTAAGGAATTTTCTAGGAAATGTTCCACAAGTCATTTGTATTAATTAATGTTGTTTTGTTATGTGACATTATGGATGTATTAATTAAAATGGCCTTCAGGGGGGAAAAACGCACGTGTAGTCCATTTTTGACAAAATGTAACAACAGTACCGGCTCTTACAGGCGTTTAACCACCCGATCGTCACCTACGCACAACACCAAATGCAACATCGCCGATTTCCAACGCCACCGCCACAGATGCTGACAATATTTGGCGGTTTTCTCTGCCAATGTTTACGTGCCACCGTCCGTCGGCAGCATGGAGAAACATTCCGAAAACATATGTTTTGTTGTTTTGATTTCGGTGTCGGCTAGCCGCAAAACGCGAAAACGCGCATTATCTGCTGCTTCTCATCTAGCGCAATCGGGCAAAACGTTTTTTTTTTCCTTCTCTGTATTGCTGATGCTCTTCATGCACAACACAAACACACACGCGCGCGCCACACAGAGTTTTTTTTGCGTGCAAACGAACGCTGCCATGACAACACGTTCTCCACTACACGCAAAAAAGGGGAAAACTGCATTCGCACGCGGTGCAAGCGGCCGCGAATGTGCACGTGGGGGTGCGTGTGTGTGTGTGTGTGAGGGAGGGTGGGAGGAAGGTGAGAGAGGGCTGAGTAAAATACCTGCACGATAGAGTGAGAGAGAGAAGAGTGCGGGAAGAAAAAGGGGTGGGAAGCGAGCAGGCAAATGAAAACGGAGCAACATTGTTGCATTAATTATAAGGCGAGCGCTCATGTGTGCGTGAAGTGGCGCGACCCATACACACCTCTCAGGGGAGCAGGTTTTTACGCGAGAGGGTTGAAGTATGAAGGGAGGGGATGTGGGCAGGGTAGGGAATGCGGTTTCGATGCACTTTTTATTATTGAACGACCGAGCGAACGTCTTCGATGCACACCACTGCACGATTGCACGACGTTTTAACGTTATGAGGGTTGGAGCACCCCTCCCCCCTCACCCTCCTTCGTTTCCTCAAACATCCCGCACGTTCTCGGCATTCGGCTTCCGTCCCTGGATGAAGGTACAAACCCGAACGGGCAAAACGCGGCAGGTGAAGTGCAAAACCGGCAGTGCATTCGGATGCAGTTGCAACGTTGAATAATCAAATTCACACTGTAAATGCAAACGTTTCTTTTTCTTTCTTTTGTTTTCCACAGCACTCACGGTTTTAAGTACATTTGTTTGTGTTTTTTTTTTCTTCTCACTGTCACTTAACTGTGTGTATGTGTATTGTTGGTGGTTTGTAATGTGCGGGACGGATTTCGGATTTCGCGCACTACATCAACTGCACTTGCAACTTCAACTGCACTTACAACGAAACCGGTGCATGATGCATTGCTCCCTCACAATGCATTCCACCATTAAAGGGAAGGACTTTAGACGTTCACTGGTTGCTTTTTGTTGATTTTTGCTCCGAAAGAACGGTCTTCGGGAGGCTGTGTTTGTTTCGCACTACTACAACATCCCCATCAACTACCACGGCAACGAGCCAAATGGTTTCGATAAAGGCGAGATTCGCGAACAAGAGCGGCTACGCGTAATTGCACTGATAAATGTGCAACTACGCACACATACAGACGTAAGTACGCATACATACATTCCCATACACACAAGGGGACCCACGCCGCCGTATCCGGACGGTAGAGCTGGGAAAGGAAAGTTGTTGTAGGTCAGCACACACATTTTTTTCCATCGCCGCCGTTCGTCGTCGTCGGTGTGTGCAACAAGTTTTTGATTTCCTCTCCAAACTCACTCGCCCCACACACCCATTTGACCGTTCCGACACCGCTAGAACCCCTAGCACGCACTACGAGGAGACAGTCGCCGGCCGACCGAAATTTGGTGTGCTTCCCTCACCGACACCGATGCTCGGCCATGTGCGAGAGTCTGCCTTCTTGTCTCACCTTTTGCTTCTCGTGCTCGCGAAGATAACGCGTCTGCGAAACGGCGAATGTCAAAAATTGCTATCTCCCCACAACGGCAAACACTACGGCCAACAACACACAGCACCGACTGGGGAAGCGAGAGCGAACGCGTCCACGAACTGCGCGAAATTGTGTGATGGTGATTTTTTTTCGCTGAACGACTGCAACACGACCGATCCGCTGCAACACATTTTATTACGTGTCGGTGGTACTACTACTATCACTATTGCCACTACTACTAATAGACATGACGAATGCATCGTAGATTATGCATTGATTTCACTTGGAAAATATGGATTATTATTTAAAAATTAACAAATAAGCAATGATGGCAAAAGGTAACGTTCAGCACGTAGATAAAAAAATATCTTTTCTTCTTTTGAAGTATGAAATGGACAGAATGAACATACATTAAATACACCACAGCCTAAGCGCAGCATGTTGTGCGATGGTGTGCGTAAAGCATAGCGTCCAAGTAACCAAATATCATAAATTTAACGGCCACGGCGTAATAAATTCAAATTCTGGTATGAAAATTTCAATTTCATTTTTGTTGTTGGAAAAATGACGGTTCTTGTGAAATATTTCATTCCGCGCTGCAACCGAGGTTCGTCTGTTTCATTCGCCATTGTTTCGCCATTGCGGCGATTTCATGACTTCCGGGTGGAATTATTTCAACAACATTGTGTACTATGTTGCGTGCAATAATTGTATGTTGCATACAATAATGTATACAACCTTGGTATGCGCCATATCGGATCAAGCTAGTGATGGACGCTTCGACTCCGGTTCCGGATCGGAATTTATGACTCACGAGTACATATTACTTCGAATTCTTATGTAATCATAGGCAATTGTAGCAAAATGAGAAAATTAGATTTAAATATAAATATTTTGAGTATACCTGTGCCAAATTCTTAAATAATTTTCCATTAAATATTGACTAGTTATGGAATGTCTATAAAAATCTTAAAGTTCCGAAGCAAAATTAAATGTTCCGTAACAAAGAGCAGACAGCATATGGTGGAATTCAGATGTTCCTCACAGATACACTCATGTTTATCAACAAAACGAGATGGATTAATTATCCGTGAAATCAGCTTATTCGGTTAGAACAGCGTTCTGATAAGCACGGATAAACGGCGTCCCACTGTAGATGCCTTATGGTGGAGCTGCCTGGTACGTGTTGTAAATACGAGAGTTATGAGATGCAGTTGAAAAATGTACAGTGTTTTCATATTTGTTTGCTTTTGCAAAATTCTGTCTAGTTATGTTGTTTTTGAATGAATTTTATAGTAGAAAAGCGGTGATAACGTAAATAATTCTGTTCCTTCCCGCTGATAATGTACTGACTGCCAGCCAGAAATAGTCTATCAAGTTATTAAACCTACAAACAATCATAACAAATTTGGAATTCTGTTTACATATGCCGGAGAATTTAACAAGATTCAAAGATTGCCTAGCTTTTGTTAATGACAGTGACTGACTTTTTAGCTTCGTGGCCGTAATATAAAACGTAAAAAAATCTTAATAATTTCCATCACACAATAAAATACCCGGCGTCTCCATTTCCATAGCTCAACCGAAGTTGACTACCAAACACCAGGCGCCTCCATTCACAAAAGAGAAATTTTCTACCAAACACCAGGCGTCTCCATGTTATTCGTCGATAGAACCAAAAACGTGTCCTACTTACCCAACATGACCATTATACATCGGGATCGGTTTTGTCATCAGCACGAGTCACCGCAGACGTACATGAGTTTATTAATAATTTTTACTTTTCTTTATTCATTAGTTTTAATTTTTATTACACCAAACAGTTGAAACTTCTAATAACATGTATGGACAATGACACGCTTTGTTACAGAGATAAAATAATAAGCATAAATATCCTTTTTTGTGTTCTTGTTTATGCAAAATGTAGATTTTTTTCAATTAGTGTGATTTTGTCTTATAATTTTTCTTAAGTGTTTTCACCTTTCCCTCCCTTTTTTGCGGCTCTCGCTTTTGCTTTGCTCTCATTCTATCTTTCTTTCTTTCTCTCTCTCGCTCTCGTAAGTATATAATTACATGAATAGTACCACTTTTTAGCTTTTTCCATTGTAAGCTGTTGTTCGTTTGTTGCTTTAGCATCGCATTCGCTTACATGTGTTGCTTTCATCCGTGCTTGTCTCTTACATCACTGGGCGTTCGTATTCTGGATCTTGTTTCCATTCTGTTCCGAACTGTCTCAGCTGCCAGATGGTGTTGCTCTACTACTTTTTCGTTTTCGGCAGATCTCGGCAGACCTTTGTGTGTGCCGGACGAGCGTCGGCCTTGTGCCCTTCCCACATAATATGGTCGTACGGTACGATACGGTTCTGGTTTTTCGATACCATTTTTGCAGTATTCTTTGCTACTGCAGCTTCGTGCAGTGCTTTAGTTAGTGTGTTTTTTTGTGTGAGTTGTGTGTGTCTGTGTTCACGGTTGGTTAGGGATTGAAACGGTTTTTAATGTGCGTCAACCACATTGTTCAGTTTTTTCTGTTGTTGCAATTAGTACATTTGCAAAACACGCTCTTCACTCCGATAACGTTGTTTTGGGTTTTGTTTCTTTCTTTATCTTCCATTTTTAGTTCCGTTGTGTTTTTTTCACTTCTTCTTCTTCTTCTTCTTACTTTCCTCGTGATCGTTTCGTCATTGTTCCTAGATTTGGTATTCTTGTGTTTTGTTTTTCATTACTTAAATTTGGGGGCTTGTGTTTTTCCTCCTCCTAGCTGCAGGTCATGCTTTTCCTCTAAAAATCGACCTTAGTGTAGTCGCTTAAATATCTTACAGATTTAGTATCGTTTTTTCGTGTTTTGTTTTAGTTTGTTTTTACATTTTTGACCTCTGCCTCTGACATATCCATATTTAAATTTAAGGTAATATTGTTTCGTTTTATTTTTCCTCCCAGCATCCACAATCTCCCGCACGCTCAATATTCTTACTTTCGGGACCGTGTTGCTTTTTGCATCAGACTAGATTTAGAGTGTTTTTTTTCTCTCCTCTTTTCTGCTTTCTTTCTCCCTTCCTTTTACTTTCCTTTCATTCTTCCAACCTCGTCGATAATCGTTTTGCATTGGTTTAGTAGTCGTCTTAAATTTTAATCATAATTTAGATAGAAATTTTGAGACGTTTTCCGCGCACTCAAACATAAAACAATCTTTCGTTTTTGCTGTTGCGTTTCATTTTTATACACATATATGTCATCCACATATTCGTTCCCTCCTGTCCGTTGGTTTGCGGTGGCGGAACTTTAAGCCATTTTCTGTTAGCGTTTCGCAATTTTACAAACACGCCCACCGCCCAACGTTACCTTTGGCGCGAGCTATTCCGAAGTGGTTTGTCTCTACTGCCAAAAGTAGATTATTATTTTATATTTGCTCGAAACCATAAAACAAAACAAAGAAGGTTTCATTTCTAGCCCATTTTTCGTCAGGTTCCGTGTGCTCCGAAACAATGTTTTTCCTTTTGCCACCGTGTTGCGTTTTTTTGGGGCTTTACCTCGGGCACCCATTTTTTCTCTCTCGTTTTCATTCTTGTTTTTTGTTTGTTTTAAAGATTACAGTGCAGTGCGGATATTTGCTCAATTTTTACTTTCCGTATTTTTTGTAGTTCTTCCCTTTGTTTTGCGTTCGATTTTTCCTCTTTTGGTGTGATTTATTTATACAATAAGATTGACTTAAGATTACGACTAATGGAAAAACCGAAAACGAAACGAAAGCATTATAAAAACTCTTCTACCTATAGCTTGTCCGTTTAAACCCGTTTCTTTTTTATTTTTTTGTTTTATACGTCTAAAACTTGTTCGCGCGTTTTGCGATTTACAGTGTTTTGCGATTTGCACAAACTAAACACAAAACAACGGAAGTCGTCTTTTGTACGTCACATTTATCCTTCCTTCCTTGCTAGCTGGCTAGTTCAGTAGTTTTCTTTTTTTTTGTTTAACCTCTACGTATGATTCCGACCGGGGGAGGTTCCGTGTTTTTTTTCTCCAAACGTTCCTTCTCTCTTCTTTCTCCCTCTTTTCTAGCTTCCCCCTGCTATCGCTTTTCTTGCATTCGGACTATAACGTGTCAATAATCTCGAGAAGGTGTGGCGCTTTGGCTATCAAAAATTTGCTTAATTTAATCGGTAAATACATATTTGTTTGGCGCAGCCAGCGCCAGCCCGAAAAAGGTCATGAAATCCGTTCGTCCATGTGTGTCTGTGTGAGTTCCGCTTTGGTATACCGTCCCGCCACAGGACATTCGGTGTTTTGGGAGGGGTTGTTTTTCTTTTTTCCTTTTGTTTGTTTTTTTTTTTCTGAATTGATTTTTGTTCTTCTCGTGTGTCGAATGCAATGAAAACTTTTTCTTCTGCTCTCTTCTTGTTGTTCCTCCAAACGTAGCATCCCTTCTCGTCCCTATCATTCCTGTCTGAGCTGGTAACGGATGTACTGACGACTTCCAGCCTAATGCCAGGCTTTGTCCGGTACGGATTGTTCTGGGAACCGTGACCATTTTGTTTTTTCTCTCTCATAAATTTCCGTTCGGGTGCCCATTATGTACACGCACTAGATACAAATGCCTAAAGTTTGTAAAATTTTGTTACCTTCTTTTTACAAGTTTTCCACATGCTAAAGAGAGTAGCCTAAATAGGGCGCTTTTTCTTTTTGAGTACGCTCTCGGAGATGTCGTGCACCTTTTCGTCTGACTGTATCTCGAGCTTGATTATGATTTAGATTTTGATGTATGCCTAGATAAATAGTACTAATTTAACGCTGCCCGGTAAGCAGCAAGAGGTCACAGAGGTCGTTCCACCGCGTAATGTACCGGAACCAGCCTGGAAGGATTTATGCCGGATTCGCTAGCATGTTGCGATGTTGAAGCATCCTTACACTAGTTCATTTCGATTCGTGCCTTGTTTGTTGCTGTTGTGAGTTTCCCGTTTGTTTTAAACATTATTTTAGTATTTCGCGCATTTTTTCCCATGCCTTGCGTATCTTGATGTTGACCAGATAATGTTCCCATTGTCTAAATCGCCCGTTGAAATTACTACCATTTTTTGTTTCGACCTTTGCTACACAGCACCGAGACGCCACGATCAAGCTGTCATTCGATCGAATGTCTCATGCTGTGCGAGCAAGATCTTAAGATCGAGAAATATTAATTTAACACGTATTTTTTATTAAAATGAAAAATCGAAAACATGCTAAACATTCCCAAAATCAGAGCCCTAAACATGTTTTCCTTCGCACTCTAGTTTCGAAACAGTTGTAACGTAAAGAAGTCTTTTGTTTCGTTGCTTATCCATTTTAGTTTTTGTTTTGGTTTTATCGGTTGATTTGACTGTTTTATTGCGTTTGGCCGAGCGTTTTGCCCGGTTTTCGGTCGGTGAATGTGATTTGGTTGCGCTTGGTTTTATTATTACTGTTATATTTCCAAAAATTTCCAAAAACATAACCGCTACGTCGGTTTATTTTTTCGTTTTGTTTTGCATGATGTTATTGCACTCCGTTTGCTGTTTTGTTCGGATTTGTTTTTCTTTTCCTACTTTGTTATTTGTAACATCCGGCGTTGATGTTGCTCGCACGATGATCGTTCTTGAAGGATGTTCGTATGAGGGTATTGTATTCGCTTCCGGTGTCCTATCGAAGGAAATTTCTTCCCTGCTCACATATCCTGAACCATGAAACTGAAAAGCGAAAATTAAAGGAAAAACCCGCCCACCCATCTACGGTGGTACGGTGGATGGAAATGAAATCAACACGATGTCGCGTGAACGAGATTACGAAATGTTGTGAAATGGTGGTTCGAAACGTATTTCTTCCGCTTCCTGGTTTTAATTGGTTTTGTTTTGTTTTGTTTTTTTGTTGTTCTTTATGATGACCGAAACAATTGCTGCTATCCATTCCGTGCATCTTACACTTAATCATTTACTACTTTCTCTCTCTCTCTCATCTCATCTCTCTCTTAATCTGTCAACGCCAAAGTGACTTAATGTGCGTTAGGAATATCCAAAATTGATTGAGCCGTTCCTGCCTGTTCTGTTGCTGCATATGCTACTCCCGAAAGCATCTCAAAGTTATGTCCGAAAGGTGTTCGCATCGATCCCAAAAAAGTATAGTGTTTTCGTACTCGTGCCAGTTGGTGTGCCAGTCGTCGTTACAGTGTGTGTATGTGTGTTTTTTTCAGTTGGTAAACCGTGGTACTATTGTTAACCAGTCTATTGTTGCTTTGGTTTGGGTAGGTCAAACGCTGGCCCCGGGGTGGCGTTCCGTTTGCCACTTGTACGCCAGCGCCTATATGGAGGTGCACAAAATTAACCGTTTGTTGCTATTGTTTGCTCTATTGTTTTGCCGATGGCAGCAGCGCCAGTGATGGAGTTCTGGCGCTGCCGCTGGTGTTGCTGCATCTACTTGGTGGAGTGTATTTACTTTCAACCCATCTATTTCTTGTGTTTGTCTTGATGCTGCTGCTCGTTTGCTGCGTTGTTAGTAGTGATGTAACTCGCCTGTCCCGGTGTGGTTTTGGACACCTGGCAGTCTGGCCAGCTTGCGTTCGCTTTGCTTGCACTGTGGAATTTCTGCTCGCATTGCTACATTATACCATTTATATATATTCATATCGTTCTGCATATTGCTAGTGATGTCATGATAGGGAGATCCTTTCGCGTAAAGAACCGAAATAATCGCTCACGTTTCTCCACACGAACTCGTTGTGGTACAGCTTGGTGCGGAACCGAGGATTCCGGGCGGGGAAACGCGTTTTGCGATCGAGAATTTTGTCCAAGTAGCCGATGAAAAAGGGAACAGTGTGCGCCGCTGTCTACTAACGCACAGGTAGTGGTAGTAAGCCATGTACTGCCTACTACACGGATGTTACTGCTGTTCGATTACCTGCCTTGCCTGTATATTGGTGAAAATTGAACTAAAAACCCGGGGAGTGTTGGGAACTCACCAACCCTTCCGGGCACGGTTCGGCTTCCTTCATTACGATGGACGGTGAAGAAAGCGAAAATATCAAGGGTTCCTCGCTTGAACACGCACCCAAGTCTTTCGAACCGGTCGTTCGAGTTCCCAACAAAAAACCCGCGGAAAAACGGAAACCTATCGTTCGGGGTGTTTCGCCCTTTCCCCCCGTGAGAAAACTCAGCATACTAGAGAACGTTCCAGTAGTGGTTGTGATTTGATGTTGTGTCTTAATTCAACAACGTAAACTGTTCAAACTGGAAACTCAAAGCGGAATAACCTGGAATAAGAGTGGTTGTGCAATTTTCGCACGTGAAGCGTGTCATTATTACCAAGTGTTTTGTTGGTTGGTTTGTTTTTTGTTTTGTTTGTTAAATATACTGTTGCCGTTCGATTTTTGCTGACACAGCTGCAGTAGTGGTAGTAGTAAGTAGTAGTAGTAGTAGTGGTGGCTGTAGTGATACCGCCGGTTCCAGCACACTGAAGCGCTGCAGCGGTCGTAGCTGTTGGGTTACAATTTAAGTTTTACCGCTCATTACTGTGTTGGTGTGTGAGTGTGCGTTTGTTTCTGTGTACGTGTGTGTGTGTGTTTTGCAATCGAAAAGTTTTGGCACAAATGTTTCGGTTTTGTTTCGCGTTTTGATGCACTCTCTGTTTTTGTCTTAGTGTCGCGCGTTCACTCTTAACGCCCTTCAAAAAATTGTTTGCCTTTTTGTTTGTCTGTTTTGTTCGTTTTGCTGCATTGTGTGTTTATGTTCCTGTGACCCATGCTGCTGCTGCTGACTACTATGTTTGCATGTTCTTATCGGTTTTTTGGAAGTTACTGTTGCTTGCTGCCGGTTTAAAAAAATCTCTTCGGTAGTTCTGTTTTATTTGTTCTCTCTCTCTTTCTTGATGGTATTTAAATATTTCCCTTTTGGCTGTTTCTGTGTGTCGCCATTTCAGTGTCTTTTGCCGCTTCCACTGTTAGTGTGAACTGTGAAGTATATTTTTCGCTTGCATTTTGTCTCGTTTTGTTAGTTAGGTACTTTATCCTATTTCAACATAAACATACATCTGTTGTTACCGCCGCCATCATTCACCAACATCCGCCAGGTCATCCTTCCAACTTCTTCTAGTTCCGTGGCGAGACTTTTCTTTAAAACATTGTACACATCATCAAATAGCCACGACCTGCACCGTATATCTCGCGGTGTGCATTTGTGCGGGGGAATAGCGATGACCGAGCGGGATGGCGAAAACGACGGCAGGTATTGGGTTGTCCGTGCCTGTTCCGGCTCCGGCTATTGTGCTGATTGTGGGGAATATTGATTACCCGGTAGTTAATGGAAACTGAAAACCGCGTAAATCGAACGCAAAGATCCGACAAATAAATGGCTGTGTTTAATGTATGTACATCTAACTCCACACTCGCTCAGTTCTGACTCCTGCCTGCCTGTTTATCGTGGGGGGTTGTTTTGGTTGGTGTGGAACTGTTCGAGTTCACTATTTTACAGAGTTGCTTTTTTTTTGGTTTTGGGTTGCTGGTTTGTCCTGTCCGAACGTGTTGACTATTGTTCACCTGTATATTGCATATTGGGATTTTTGTAGCTGCTGGGGAGCCCACTTTTTGTTAGGCGTACCTCCAACATCAGGTTCAGTTCTAACTGCTTCTGCTTCTGCTGTTTGTTGCTGCTGCTGGTGTGGATGGTTGCTTGTGTTTTGTTTTTCTTCGTTGGTGTGATTGTGTGCCGGTGCGGTTGTGTAGTTTGAGTGTGCTTGACCACATTCAATGTGTTAGAACTCGTTCGGAGTTGGAGAGTCAAATGAGATAAAATAAGGAAATTATTGAGAAACGCGCAACGAACACGACACCCGCCCGTGGATGTCGTCCGTGCGTCCGTACTGGTCTATTGTGCATGTTACAAAGTATAAGTGTTGTTTGCTATGTTGTGTTTTTGTGGGATTCACTCAACCCAGGCCCGGTGTTTGTAAAAGACCTAGGGATATTCTGCAGTGGTTGATGTTGTTTGCCTTCTCTGCTGTATCATTACACACTCGGAAGTGTTTTCTTTTATCTGTGCCCACTACTCTGGTGTGTGAGTGGGGCATGAAATCTCACAAAACATTCGACAAAAGACAACTTAACTATGTTGGCTACGGATCGCGAAATAACAGAACCCTGAATGAAGAATTCAACTCCCAAGAAGTACCGAAAGTATCCTGCTAGGTTTTGGTTCGATCGGGGGAGCTGTGTCCACTCCACATTCTTTCCTTCGCATTCTTCTTCACATCCTTGGTTGGGATAAGACAATTTTCCTTCGCGTTCGTTTCGCAACAGCGTTCTTCTTGCACCATTTTGTTGTTTCTTCGCCTGTGTGTTTGTACGTGTGTGAGTGTGTGTTTGTGTTCCTCCTCTTTGGGGGCCTGCAAGCGCCGAGACGCCATTGGAACTGTTTAGCCAATCAGTTTAGCTGCGAAAATTGTGCCAAAAGTTTACGTTGTTTCAACTTGGATCTTGCAATATTTGTTTTTATTAGTTGCTTTATTCGGTTGTTTTACGCTTCCAAAAGGGTGTAAATTGACAGACATAAATAAACAAGACAAAACTGATGATGAAAGGTGGTGGTTTTTTGTTTTAGGTGTTAAGGTTTAAACACCGGTTACTTCAAATAGGTTCCGTATAATCGATTTCGCTTTCTGGTGCTGCTTTTGCTTACTATTGGGGGAATTGTTGCTTGTGCATCTTGTGTTTGCTTTTTTCGAGGAAAGGTTGTGGTGGCCATTTCAAAAGTTGTGGTAAGTTCACATGTAGTAATGTTTTTTTTGTTCCGGTTTCTCTCTGCACATCATTAAAGGATTATACTATTGCACGCGTTTTGCTGCCACTGACCGGTCCGGTTTTTGTTCGCGAGGGTGATCGAACGCGATCGGCCATTGTTGAATCGCCGGAAACCGCACACAACCAGTGAGGGCACCAGGTGCCACCAAGAAACGCTCTGCCTCAATTGAAAATTATGGATATTCCAGATTCGGTTCAGTTGATGGTATTAGTATCATTTCAAGTTACTGCTGATGATCTTCGTATGTACTTCCATTCTTGTTTGCTGCTGCTGTTGTTTCTTTTTTTTCTGCTGTTAGTTAATTAGTGTTAAATTCATTTTGCATGTTGTCTTATGGTTGTTATTTGGATTGGTAAAATTACGTTGCGTATCTTTGCATTTTGCTGTCCTGCTTGTGTTGGTTTTTTCCGTTTTTTCTTGCTTGTTTGCTTGTTGAGAAATAATTTTTGAATACTTCTGATTATTTCGATACTATTTACTTGTGAGTTTGTGTTTATTTAATTTGTTTTTTTTTTCATTCATTATGTTTGTTTGCTTGTTTCGCATTTTTTTTGTTTTGTTTTGCTTGTTTGCTGCATTTAAATAGAGAATAAATACAATATGCTTGTGGTGTGTTTGTGTGATTAAAATTAGATTACAAAAAATAAGTTTATACCCCTCCATACCGACCGCAGACCGAGAACGGCGCAGCGGTTCGGCCGCTGGGCGGATGGATCCGCTCGTGTCTATGTGTGTGAGTGTGTGTGTTTGTGTGTATGTGTGTCTGTTTGTTGCAAATAGTAGGAATCATCAATTATCAGTCCAAGATGTTGTTCGATCAGTGCCCATCCGACACGGAAGTGCATCGACAACCGGTTTGCTCAATCCCCAAGCTTTATATATCTTTATGTGGGTGTGCCCGTCCGTGGGTGTCCGTTCTACCAGGCGAAGCGCAAGACAAATCCTTGCAGGAGCGTGCGAGAGTACGTTTCGAAATGGCTATCCGCCCAAACGTGTGATAAATTTTGAACTCTGTAGGCGCTCACGAGCAGCGCCAGACATTCGTCTAGACATTAAATTTAGTCCCGATCACTACGCCATTCGTTGGAAAGCTGACGCCCCCGGTGCGAGTGACATTCGGGAATCGAGGAATTTGTTTTATTTTGACGTTACTACTCCCGTGAAAACAACGCCATCGAGAAACGGTAGGAACCGTAGAACACACCCCATAATGCCGTTGCAGAGGGGAGGAATGGGGAGGATCGGCACCAACGCCTCGCCCCCTCTCACGATCCCCTTTTGCACCCTTTTTTCCCATTAAACAGTTCAGTACAATCACTTAAATCTACTAGAAAAAAATAGTTGATGACCCATTGCCGGCCCAGACCTGGCCGTGCGCCTCGAAGCTCACTGGATCGGTAGATGGAAGGGGTTTGTTTATGCATTTTGTTTGCCTCTTGTTTCAATACTCCTAGCTTCATCGTTCACTGGTGCTGTATTAGGTTTATCTGTTTTATAGTTAAATTGTGTTTTTTTTTCTCCTTCCTCTTTCACTTGCATCCTCTGGTTTCCCATTGCATTCCATGCTTCGTTTAGTTATGTAGGTTTGGCTGCTATCTTCTGGTTTGTTTTTGCTTTGAGTGCTTGCATTTGGTATATATTTCTTAGCGCGACTTGCGACAAATTGAAAAATGAGAAATCAATGTAAGAGAAACAAAAAGGAAAACGTTTTCCATTATTCCGATTGTTGCACTGCTGTTGTAAGGTTCTACAAACATTTGTCTTGTTTGGCAACAAAACGAGCTTACAACGCCTTCACCGTGTTCGTATGTGTTTGGAATTCCCAAACGGAACTGAAGTAGCAGCGGTAGCTCGCTTCAAACAGAAATCACGTTGTTAGCCTTACGCAGTCCAACGAATCGGAGGAAACATCTACACATTCGTGAAGCTGATTCTCTCTCTAAAGGGCTGTGGAATTGATCGCCAATTTTACTGGAGTTCAGTTACACCAAACCCTAGTACATTGTGGTAACTGACGTTTGTTTGCAAAAGTTCCGTAACTTAAGCATTTCCGAAATTTGGGAAATTAAAACAGTCGCCCCCTGTTTTAGCGCCTTTGCCGATGTCTTACCAATGGGGGAGGAATTGGAAACATATACAGTCAAACCATGCTAAATGGACATCGGTAGCATTGAGCACTCTAAGCGGTACGATCATAAAGTGTTGTATTAATGTATGGAAACATCAGCGACAATACCCAAGTAAGCAGCAGTTGTGGAACATGGTAGGAATGGTTTGCTGCTCTTCCAATCTCAGCCATCTGCTGTGTGTAATATGTGTGTGTGTGTGTGTGCTTGTATGTATGTAAGTCCCTCAGTAGAACAATCGTGTATTTGTGTATGTTGTTTTTTGTGTTACTGTGTAGTAGTAGTCGCCTTTGACACCTTTGCTTATATATGATTTTTTTTTTTGCTTCGTTATGTTGATAAGTTTTTGGAAATTTTTTTCTTCTTCTGCTAGGATGGATGCCTCTGCTTAATTGGTTTTTCTTTTGTTTTTTTTTGTTTGAGTTCTGTTACTTGTTTATTAGTAATGCATTTGCTTCTTCAATTCTGCAATGGGGGTTTTTTGCTTAATGTTAAAGAATATGTGTGTGAGAGCATTGTATTGTGTTTAGTGTTTGTTTGCTTTTCTTTTTTTATGTTCTTTTACAATATTTGTTAAAGTGTTGTTTCGCTTAAACCGTCGTTGCGAATGCTTGCCATTAACGGAACGAAAAGCATGACAGTAGTGGTCACCAAACGGTACAACACCACAGTGGGTGTTGTTTTTTTTTATAAATAAATGGTACCATCATTATATCATTCCCGAAACGTATCAACACAACAACAAATTCTGCACAAAACTCAAAACGATAATTTGGTAGATTTGTTTTCCCATTTCTCTTCTTCAGTGTTTGTTTCGCTCCTTAATACATTTCATTACGGTTTTGCTTGCATGTTAATGGGATTTTATATTTGTTTCAGTATTCCCCGTGTTTGTCATAGAGTATGGCCATCTCGAATTGATGCGTTTAGATGTATGCTTTTATGCTCAGTGTTTCTTGCCTCAGTTTACTACGTACTAGTGTGTTATTTTGTTTAATTTTTTCCTTTCTTCTCCGTCTCTTTGTTTCATATCCTTCTCTCTCTCTCTGTCTCATCCAGAACGAAATCTGAACCGCGAGCATACATGAGTTCATGTTCTGGGTTTCGGTTTCAGTTTTCATTGCTTTCCACGAAAATCGTTACATTGACGACAACTGTTTTCCATATGCGTGTGTGTTGTGTTATCGTTCGTTTTATTTTTTGGTTGATATTGGTTTGTTTTTTTTTTTTTGTTTAGATAGGCTAATCTTCTCGTGGTAGTAATCTTACCTTTATAAGTGTATTAATTGTTTTCATGTTTTTTTTTTGTAAATTTTCTCTTCCCTCTTTTTTCTTCTTCTGCTTTCTGCTTCTCTAAGCTTTTCCAGCTCCGTAACAGTGTAGGTTTTTATGATTTGCTTTGCTGCGTTTTTGCATGTTTTGTTTTGTTATATCATCATGTTCTGAATTATATATTATTAAACTTAAATTTAGTCCTCCTCCGTCTACCATGCCCTTACTATCCATAGCCGCGCCTGGTTTCTGTAGTTAGTTTTTTTTGTGTCGTTTTTGTTTTTATTGATTATTTGCTTGTTTCGCTACTTACTCATACACGAAAGAGTGGCATCACCGTGGCATCTCGCCTATCCTTCCTATCCGGTTCGAAACACGTTTTTGAGCTTTCCAAATAACTGTTATCTTCTGCTTGTTCTGTGGTTGTGCTTTGTTGAGGTTGCTGTTCGAAACAAAAAATATGGTTCCTGTAGTTCTATTGCATCTTGTTGTATTGGCTTTGCTGTTACTGTTACTGTCACTGTTCTGCTGCAACAGTATACTCTGTATTGTGGTGGTGGTTGTTGTTTTATTTTTCGTTGTTGTTGTTGCTGCTGTTGTTGTATTCCATTATACTTCTTATGACGGTAGAATAGAACAGAAAAAAAATTACACAAGATCGCGCCCGAGTAGCCGAGCACTTTGGTGGGGCGAGAAGTCTATTAAAGGGCCCGTTTATTCTTCCTCCTTTTCCGCTTTTCGTCGTATTCATTTGCTCCATCTTTGTCGCTTTTTTTTACTCATTTTTTACTCTCTTTTTTCGTATATAAAACTTATTAATTAGTTATCTTTTCCATTTTTTTTTGTAAAAATCAACATTATTACTTTATTATTCTTTTTGAAGGCACTTTAGATCGGACGTGGTGGCCCAAGTGTTACCTTTTTTGTGTTTGTTTTTGAATTGCCGGTTTGAAATGTGTTGTTGTTGTTTGTTTTGTTTGCTGTTTGTTGATGTTTTGGGCGCGCTAGCAAATTTCATATGTTGGTCTCGTGTGTTGTTCAACTGTTTTCAATTTTGTTCTGTTCGTTCGTTTCTCTTTCTTGTTTCCAAATGGTTGTGCATGTCTATTGGTATGTTTCGTTTCCTAGTGTTAGTATGTGTTTGTTTCAAGTTTGTTCGTTTGTTTTCGTTTTGTTTGTTTCCCTTTTCATTGTCGTGCCAAATTTGTTTGCCCAGATGGTGGTGAAGTATCTTAGCGCGCTCATTTTTTTTTGTCTTTGGTAGATGTTTGCAGCCATAACGTACCGTCGTTAGTATCGCCAAAAGATGTTTTATTTTTACGCCAGAAGGATGTAATTTCTGTTTGACGTTTGCTTTGCCATTTAATGGGTGGGAAACGGGTATGCTCATGCTTTCTGATACACGGTCTTGCGGTGCGGAACGATACCCATTCCCCGTAAAACCCAGTCGAAAACGGCATGCGATGGCGTCAGCAGACTGCAAAAAAGAAACTCAAATATCTAAATGTTCCATTTTTATTTCTGTTTTGAATGCCTTCATTTGCTATTGTAAGAACGGTTTTGGATTATGTCAGAGATTAAAAAACGTGGCTATTTCAGTTTTGAGAATGCTCGGCTACTCGACCGACGATCACAACTTAATCCCCTTTTTGTTGAGTTGCTTTTTTCCTTCCTGGTGTATGGTGTCTTTGTATGTGTGAGTGTTTGTGTTTGTGTGTGTGTGTGTGTGTGTGTGTGTGTGTGTGAGTGTTTGTGTTTGTGTGTGTGTGTGTGTGTGTGTGGGTTTATTTGAATTGCGATGTGGTGATTGGTAATGTTGCCTTCATATTGAAAATATGCGTCCAGAACAGTTATGAATTTGCTCGTTTTCGGCAGGTATCACACTGTGCGTTGCCGACAATGTTTTCCAGTGGAATTTTCATGCTTTTCCAAATATTTTCATTTCCAATTGGTCGGCAACGGAGCGAAAATTGTGGTTTTGGTGGACACGTCCGAAACACATTTTGTAGGATGGGAAATTTTTTCCCTTGGATGGGAGTTTTTGAATTTTCCCAATTTTCGAAACACTTTTACAAGGAAAAGCCATTCGCTACACAGTGTGATACAATTTGGTGGATGAAGATTCACAACTGGTTACCAATATACAAGTACCATTACATTGGAGAACCTGAACCACACTGATGGCCAAACAAGAAACATCCTAATGGTAGGTCCGAAAAATATCTCCATTATGCACCGTGGAAATGCATGAAAAATGATTTATTTTCATGAATTTTATATTTTAAATTTAAGTATCTTTTTGTTTTGTAATTTTGAATCATTTGAAGGTTCGATCCCTGCCGTTTGCAGGGTTATCCAATAAAATAATGCAGAGCCATCGAATCAGGAGCATTTGTGGAAGATTCACAATCCGTTGTATGTGGACATTCGTAATGTTTTCAAATATGAGTTCGCTCTGTGTTCCGAAGTCGAAATCAAAAAGGCTCCTACCGTACTAGTGTTGTACAAACTGAGGATTGTTGCTAACTAAGTACCGAGTACCGGGGGGGGTCGGCCATTTATCTTTTGTCATTCGAACTGCGATCGAGCAGATCCACGATCGTTGCTGGAGACGCAGATAAATAACCAAGACCCCCTTGTATTGCTATGTTTATGGGGTGTACGTGTATGATTGTGTGTGAGTGTGTGTTGTGCATCGATGTATGCGTGATTGTAGTTAAGTATCCTGTAAATCATAAATCTCAAATATTATTTCTCTTGTTGTTGTAGGGGTCACCGGCAGCACAGGGAATGGAAGGGGCGCCCCCCTTGAAGTGATCGTTTTCCTTTCCTTTCACAACCCTCCGCATCGCTAGTATGGGTCGGGTCGGTGTCCCCTGCTGCTGGGTGACCCCGCGGCTGCCTGTGTGTGGTAGTGGTAGTATTTAGTAGTTCCTGTTGTGGGTACATGCAATAACTAACCGAAAACCAGTTTCTCCGAAACGAAAGTCTACAAAAGAAAAACCTATATCCAACGCTCGCTGTACTTGCCGCCAACCTGTACCGCCCCCTGGTTACCGAACGGTGCAGGCGACACAGGCCGTCGGCTCGGTTTGCCGGAAATGGAACTGAAATCGATACACTTGGCATGTTGCGCCAGTTTTGGGTAATGATTGCCACCAACAATTCCTTGGTTTGGCAATGCTAATTTGTTCCGGTTTTGTTGAGTTTTTTTTTTGGGGTGTTGAAGATTTTGTCCTTTTGTTCAGCTCAGTTTTGTTTGATCTCCATGTTGTTTCGCTTTGTTTTGTTTTTTATTCTGCTATTTTTGCCCTTCTTTGGTGCTGCTTGTTGCTCACTAACGTTGGCCTAAAGTTTCTTTGTTTTTTTCTTTAAATAGTTTAGAAATAACCGCTACCATGACTGTTTAGTTTAAATTTTTACTTCTGGTTTTGGTAAAGTGGTTTTCTTGTCTCTTCCGCTTTTTCCTCTTCCTCTGCTGCTAATTACTAGTATTTGATTTATCTTACTTTGGGATTTACTTTTCATTATTAAGGAATAAAATTACAATGGTTTTTTGTTATTTTCTTTCAATTCGTTTCTCTCTCACCCTCCCTCTCGTTTTCACTTTCCCCCTTTCGCTCATTAATAGTCATGTGAAATTTTCTGCTTTCCATCTGCTCTGTCTCGCTTATGCTGCAGTGTGTGTGTGTGGGTGCACTCGTTTGATGCACCTCTTATCGCGAAGTTGTTTTCCCATTCCGTTTCCAGTCGTGCCCTTCGATGCACTAATTTTTCCATGTTGCACTGTTCCATTTTTTCGAAACTATTTCCGTCGAAAACATGTATGTGAGCATTTTCGGGCACGCGTGTTTCGGTGTGTGCGTTGTTGTTTGTTTGATACCTTTTCCAATAACTTTACACATTATGCTACACATCCCATTAAGATGTAAAGAAACTTAAAAGTACATTCGTCTTTGCTCCGTCTATCCGGCGGACTTTTCCCATCCCTAGCGAGCACGAATGAAATAAGGTTTGCGCACAATTGGCTTGCTTTCGAAAAGGTGTTTGCTTTAAAACCTGGGGGAGTTAAATAAAACTACGGCCCCTTCTATTGCACTTAGTAGCCAGGCGTAGTGCACGGAAAAACCCAAATAAAAAAACTCCTTCCAGATGATCGTTCCGGTGGATATCGGGTGCCAGATAGGTGCTGTCCTTCAGGCTTCTCCATAAAATTTCATGTTTTTTTTTTACATTATGCTGGGGGATTACTTTTTACCCATTCGCTGCTCTAATGTGAGTGTGAGATGTTTTCGTTCTCCCAAGTGTACAGTGTGTTTGTCGGTAGCTTCTTGCCTACCTTTGTGCCTGTAATCCATTCGAGCGCCCTTTGCGCTTTGATTTCTCAATAATTTCTCATTTTACTTAATGTGAATTGATAGCTTCCATGATGGAATGTTCAAATCTCGCTCTAAAATGGATGCGTGCAGCTGGGAAGAGAAGGACTGCAGCCCGAAACTAACAGGTGCTTTATGCTGTACAGCTCGTACCTCCGGCTATTACATTTCCATTAACGAAACTTTAGATATCTTCATTGCTTTTAGCATTCAATTTTTTAAGTCGATCTTTTGAAAACTGGAGCCAAACTTTAGATAGAAATTTCTTGTAATGTCTTCCAAACAAGAACTCATCACGCCCTGCGTTGTTGTGCTAGCTTTTTTGGAGAAAGAACGAAAGTATCACCATCTAATCGATTGCTTGTGCTATTCCCAGTTAACATGTCGCGTGATGAACGTGTTACATTTTTGGTTCTTGAAGCGATTGCAGCACGCGTTAGAAGAGATGCCGTGCGATGTGTTTTTCTCGTGTGTTTTCTACCATGTGACATAAGCCACTTATTGTTTCGTAGCATATTTGTACAAACCAATGTACTGGTAGCACGTTTACGTTGTGTTTCATTTTTGTTTTCATTAAGGTAATCAAAATATGAATCTTACTCACGCTTGAGACCTGAATTTGTTTCCCTTTTAGTGCTTCCCTTAATATAGAATTTCTTCTCGTTTTTTTTCCCGTTTCCGAACCGGCTTTTTGTTTACCTTCACTACTTACTGTTTCCTTTCCTTCTTCACCGCATTTCAGTTGCTTGTAGTTTATTGAATTTTCTGAGTTCCTAACCGCAATATTTCACATTTAAATTTTAGTTTTGTTTCCATTTGTTTTCTTCTTCTTTTTTGTATATAAGAAAATATAAGTTAAGGCAGATTTTGGTAAAATTACACACAATGTTTTTTTTTTGTTTCATATGCGCAGTGTTTCGCTTTGCGCCGTTGCGCTCGTCCTTGACTGTTTTTGCCCAAAAGTTCTATTTAAACTGTAGCACTTGCTCGTATGCTTTCGTTTGTTTCTTTTTTGTTTCAGTTTTGTTTCGTCACCCATGTTTTTTTCCTCGTTCGTTACCTTGTAGTGGTTTTTTGTTTTGCTTTGTTTTGCTTTTAGTTCGCCGCTACCGCCCATCTGCTTTTGGATGCTTGACGTTTTTTAAAATTGTTTCTTAATTACATTTCTTAAGATTTGTTTCACATTTTATTTTTTGTGTTAATTTTTTCTTTAAAGATAAGGCGCGAAGGTGCTTCAAATAAGCTTGTACTTTTTTTCGTGATATTTCTTTTTCTGCTTCTTCTAATATCTTTATTTAGACCGGAAATCCCAAAAAACATTGCCGAGAACGTACTTTCCTTTCGTTTTGCCGTCTTCTGCTGCCGCTTTGATCGTCTTACTCGCTGCTTGTGCCGCTTCCGCTTCAGCGTCGTGTCGTTTGATTTTCTATTGTTATTATTGTTTTGCTGCATTAAATTTTCTGTTTCGTTTTTTGTCCTAGAATACTCCTAAACAAGAGACCGGGAAGTTTTTGAAACGAAAGTTTAGCCCCTTCTGTGCCTACGCTTGGTCCACGGCACGCTTCCAGATAGTACCTGATGATTCGATGCTCAGACCAGACACAGACTCCTTATTTGTAATTGTTTACATAGACAGGATGTTAAGGAATACAAATTTCATGAGAAATTTAATTTCGGGTACGACTTGAAGTAAATAACTGCCAATTTCATTACACTTATATTTGGTAAAATTTATTTTTTAGAACTGTCTTTTTCCTTGCCCAACGAAATAACTCAATATTCCAAAGTTTTTATTTTTCCTTACAAAGGTCTAATAGGTCTAAATGGAATTTGAATAATACAAACGTTTGCTTGTTTTTCTGGTCTAGCATCGTCATCTGCAGAAGAAAAACATTTTGTTTTTCATCGCATATATCCGAAGCGTGCGAGATTGTATGTGTTTTGTTATTCCATCGTTGGCTATCGTTTCTGTAATTTTGAATTCGTTTTACTGTTTGGTAAAATTTTGTCTGAGCAAATCAACAATAATCAATGCTTTCCAACTGTTCGTTTTCCATAGAATTTTGACATTTTTTTGTTATGAATTTTGAGTATAATTTTGAACCGCTTGTAGCTTATTTATCCTTTCTTGCTCTTTTTTCTTCTCTCTGTTGGTTGTTGTTTTGATGTTGATGCTCACCCGCAAGGGTAAGCTTTGATATTTTTGTTTGTCTCTTGTAAGCACCTCACCTCAGATTTGGTTCACTATTTGTTTGTTGTTTTCGCTGCCATAGCTATTGTTGTTTGCATTTTGTTTTGCGAATTGTTACCAGTTACCGTATTCGTACTAGGTGTTATCGAACTGATTTGCCATGTTTACCTGGTTCATTCCTTTCGTTTTGCTGTCAAATTGTTTATTTCTTGTGTGTATTTGTGTGTAACAAACGAAAGTCTATCTAACCTCAAACTAAACGATTCTCCCACCAAACGTAAGACGAATGCAAATGTTTACTTGAAATGCCCGGTAAAGGTTTATAGATATATTCATAATATACACATTAATAGTTATAATGGTTTGTCCAAAGTATGGCCTAAAGTGTAGCGATTAGGATCGCACTTCTCTGTAGTTACGTTGTTTCTTTGGTTTTTTATGTGAATGTGGTTGGTAAAACAAGACGAACTGCGACAGGGCTAGGTGGGATGTTGTTCACTCCCAAGCCACCGTCCAACTAAATATCAAACCAATCAACCCATTTGAAAATTCCTATTTTCGCTAGAGTTGCTCATTTGCTGTTATTACGCTTTCTTTTTTATACGTATATTAGATTGTTCAATATGTCTATATTTTCTTGCGGTTTGTTTCTCATCTCCCTGATCTATTGATTCACTCGTTGCCCCATTTGCTGTTGCCCGTGCTGATGTTCACCATTACTTCAGTGAAATCATATGTTACCGATTCGCGTTGAAATGCACTGTTTAATGAATTTTGATTCCTGTTTCCCGGGGGGGTTTGTGTTATGTAACTAAAATGTATTCCTTTTTTGTTGTAGCTGCTTTCGTGCGCATTGATGACGAGTAGCTTTCACAGCACGCTCTTTTGATCGTTGAATTTCGAGCTGAAAGTTGCCAATTATTCAAACGTCTAGTAGAAAAGACTTTTCCAATTTATGTACCAGAATGCCCATATCCGATTTTTTGCTTTTTATATCGAATCTAGTTTTGCTTTTCCAATTGTTATTAGTGGGAAATTTTTAATCAATTAGTTACATTATTTTTACACATTTCCGATCAAACACATGAAAGAGGATTCCGATTAGTGTTACCGAATTTGTGATGTTTTCGTTTTTATTTTTATTTTAGTTTGAATAACGAAGCCTAAACGCGTAAAAGTATGCTAGCGTGCTGCAGAAGGAAATGCTAATCTCTCGCACGTTAAAGTTTCGAACGTTCCGTCCAATGGCATGCCCAAGCCAGTGTGTTGCGTAAATTTAGTCCCGTAAACTACTCTGCCGTCGAAAAGGATTTCAATTTGGTTTTTTTTTGTTGTAGTTGTTTACTATATACGTTCTCAAAATGTTGCCTCCAACGTATTGTTTGGATAGTTTTTCCTCTTTTTCTCCCGCATTAGTTTTTGTCTCCGTTTCTTCATCCTAATTGGTTTTTAAAAAATATTGTTCCATATAACTTCTTTACAACTTGCTCACGTTTTGGGTTACGCTGTTGCGCGACACGTGCCGTGCATCACCTGTGTCACTTGCCACATCTCGTTCGTTCGGCGTTGTATCGCCATTCGCCTTAAAAATATATCTTAATATGAGGTAGATTTTAGATTTCACGAAATGTTAGACGCAAACCGAAAAAACGCGATTCAAACTGTTTGTCGGTAAATGGGGGGGGAAAAAAACTCGCAAAAAACAAAGATCGCTTCTTTTAGCAATCGGTGCAACGCGATGTTGTAAAACGTATGTAAACACATGGATCGCCAATGAAACACGTCCTTCGGTTTCCGTTACACATTCACTGGTATAGGACCTGTTGTTTTGCTTTTTGCTCTAATATGCTCGCTTCTAAATCAGGCGGATGAATGAAAAAAGGAAATCATCCGTTGTTACGAGTCTTGCTGTCCCTAGCATTAGTAGTTCGCGTGCTCTTATTTGTCCTCTCCAAGACTATGATCGATTGTAGAGTCTTGTGCTGCTTTCTGTTGATTACTTGGTTACCATTTTGTTCGATACGAGATGATGTTGTGTGGTGTGTTGATGAGAAGCTATTTCTTTGTTTTCCTGTTTGCTTGTGTACGTGTGTGTATATTTGTGTCTGGTTGTGGGTAATTGGTTTGATAGCATGATCATTTGCTAGATCACGCACCTCATCTTCTCCATCTCGCCCAGGACAGCACGGTTGCTGTCTGGCTCTGTTCACCCTTCCCATGTCCGGCATTGAAAACGATTGTTTTGCTTTCCATCATTCAGATCGTGTGTTCATTGCGTTAACCAGCAGCCAGCACTAGCAGTGTTTTGCTGTTTGCTGTTCTTGCACTGGCCTCATAGCTGCTTCCCATTGGTTGTTTTCTTTACCACCCCTAGCGGTGTATTTCGTGCACAGGAAGGCGAAACGTGGACGGATCTGATACCCTTTTATTTTTGGTGTAGTTCGAGGTGCCCATCTCAAATGCCGTCTTCCATCCCGTGCTTCCGCCACTAGTACACCACTAGGAGCTTATATGCATTTTGCGTTTGTGTGTTTGTGTATATATATAATTATTGAAGTTTTAACGAGAATAGCCTACATCCATTCGATAGATTCCATACTGATAGTGGATGTGGTTGTGTGTGTGTGCGGTTAGCTTCTTCTTTGCTTGCATTTTGTTTTTGTACAACATATGTACGTTGCCTGTTTATACCGGTAGATTCAACGACTGCGAATTGCCTCCATTTTGTGCGTTTGTAGTTACGACGCGCGGGCCGACAGAAACATCACATCCTAGCAAGGCTCGATCGCTGCTACGGTACGGACAATACAACGGAAAATAGGAATAGTGTGAGGATTACAAGAATCAAGGGAGTTTGTTAGTTTGGGAGCACTAGTTCTATACACGGTCGAGGTACGCCCTCCCTCCTTCTGGTTCACACTCGACAACAGGTCGGATCTGTGACTATTGCTTGGTGAGTTCTAATGTATCTCTCTCTCTCTTTCTCTCCCCCTCTCTCTTTCTCCCTTTCTCTGTTGGAGATCCTTTGTTTATCTCCCCTGATGCGTCTAGTACGCTTATGGGGCTGCTAGCATTCTAGCTAACCCTGCAAGTTCTCATGTCCAGGTTTTGGGTTTCGTCGTCATAGTCCGGTATTTTCTTGGTGACTTCAGCGTGATCGAAGTTCGGTATGTTCATTTTCACAGCTACAACGATGATCATACGCATATTATTGGTTCGTTTTTGCCATGTGCTTTGTGTGTTACCCGTGTAACACCTTCATCTTCTTCTCCACGTGTTTCGCTTTCTGTACATTCTGTCGGCTGGTAGTCGATACTGCTTATTGATCATGCGGTATGAAGTAGTAGTAAACTAAAGCCTGTTGTTGCTGCTGTTGTACAAAATCATCCCTATTTTACCCTTAAAATCTTGCTTGTGTTTGTGTTTGTATGTTTGACGGAGACGGAACCGGGAACAGACGGCGGTTTGTTTCTGTTGGAGAGTGGTGCGGGAGGGTCTACTATGGTAGTAGTTTGGCCTATTTTCACATACTTCAAGTGACGATGTTGCTGCAGTGATGGCGGCGCGCTACGATCGTAGAACACGGTCCATCGCATTCATGAAACTCTCTCACTCGCTCGGTTTATTGTTGTTGGTTTGATCGGTGCGATGATCACACAGTGATGTATGGTGTGTGAGTGCATTAGGCAGTTGCCATCTGCGTGGTATTTACAACTATGGTACAATTGGTACTGCTGCCAGCAAGAGATCTCTCGCTCTCGCCAACTCGCTACCAGCAGTAGGAAATTACTTTAAAGTTCAGACCTTACATGGCTATGGCTATACAGATTGAAGGAATACAATTTCATGCTCGTTTCATTTTCTCCCACCCTTAGGTTTTTCCCCTCCATTCTCTCCCTTGGCTTACACATTGTGGGTTTTTGTTGTAAATGACAGTAGCCCTTTATCATACGTAGTTCTTGTTTTGCTTTCTCTCAACCCCGGACGCTGATGCTGACCGAAGAGGAAGAGAAAAAAAGCACATGTTTCCCAACTTTGACCAACGAATGGTCAATGAAATGCTAGAAATTGCCAATGGTAGCAGTGCACTACTAATTTACTTTTTGATTGGCTTTCACTGCTTCGCATACGCTCCGATTTACGCACAACGCACTTGTTTTTTTTTATTGTTTGCCTTCCTCTTATTCTTCTTTTTTTAAACACTATTGTAAACTGTCGCTCCCTCCAATTACGGTTCGCATTGTTTTTTTTGTTGCGTTTCTGGTAAAAATACTTATTGCGATCAAAAATAAGATTGTATTATGTTGTTTGTGAAAATTGTTACATTGGTAAAGTTCTCTGGCACTATTGTTGAAATTATTATTGATTCTTGCATTTTGCAATGTAGCTACCGGCGCGGGTACTCGCCCCGTGCGGTCCCTGCATGTTGTATCCTGTTGAATTCTGATGCGTGGTTGTGTTTTTTTTCTTCTTCTGTTCTTTCTTTTTGCATGATGGTGCATTGGAAGTAACTAGAAACGGAAGGTGTACAAAACAAAAAGGCAACACAAAACGCCTCGTTAAGTTTCGATGCCAAAAACCGGGTTTTTCATAGTTCCGGAAGAACAAGATGTTGTTGTAACTAAGCGTAGAATTTGTTCGTTTCATTGAGGATCATTGCTAGGCGTGCGGGAATAGGTGATGTTTTTCTAGCGAATTCGCCACAAGATGGAATTTGGACTTCATAACAAGTCACCAATATATTCAAGGATTTGTAGAGGTTTTTGAAGTCTATCGTCAATTTTTATTTCGAATAAGACATTAGACATACGTTAAGATTTAAAGATTTTTGTACAGAATGAGCCACAAGACAAAATTTGGCATCGAATAAGTCACCAATATGTTCAAGGATTCTTAGAATTACACATTGGACATACGTTTGGATTTTGGGTTTTGTAGAGAATGAGCCACAAGATTAAATTTGGCATCAAAAGAAGTTAACAAAATACTCAAGATTTTGTTTGTTTAATTGCTCAAGGATTTTGTTGTGTCTATAGCCAACTTTTATTACGAATTGGAGATTGAATATAGGTTTGGATATTTTATTTTTTGTTAGGAAAAATGTCACCAATAAGTTCAAGGATATTTTAGAATTTGTTGATGTCTATCGCCAATATTAATTGCGAATTAGAATTCAAACATACCGTAAGATCTGACTCTTTTTAGAGAAAAAAATCACTAGATGAAATTCCGCTTCATAAAAAGTCACCAATATATTTCAGGATTCGTAGAACTTACTATTTTTGTAGAGAATACGTTAAAAAAATAATTTGACATCAAATCATGTCACTAATATATTTCAGGGTTTTGTATGTCTAACAATTAACGATACTTTTTTGACAATAATACATTAGAAAGTACAATTTCGAAACCGCTCACTTGACCAGACGCCATAGCAATGATCTCACACGACCTGTTCCTAGGTGATCCGTATTCACGAATAACCTAGTACAGTTTGGTTTTTTTGGAATTTCGCCGAATATTAAATTTTATCGTACAATTTTGTTTTGCTTGCATATTTGTGATGATTTCCACATCACAGGAATTTCGTTACGTGGTCACGTCCAAAATCGGTTCATGTTCGATTTTCGTGCAGATTGTTGTCAGAATGCTGATCTCTCCGTTACGTACAAGCGAATAGGATATTACAAACGCTACACGTTTGTGGACACGTTTGCTGGTGCAGAGACAAGAAGGCTACACGCACGACCAGGCCACTTCCCGCTGGCGGAAAAAGGCACAAATCGATCGATGTTGTTGTTTGCTTGATTTGACACCGATGGCAAGTCCGATGGATGGTCGTCGACATCTCGCCAACCACTACTGCACGGTGTAGCGTTACTTCCGTAGCCATTTTCCATCCAACCCCCAGGAGTGTCAGATGTAAGTCGGGGTATCGGTGGAGATGGTTCGAGTACCGGTCTATTAGCAAATCGTTTACGGTCGGGAAGATGGCAATGCCCGACGTGACGTAAACTCGTATAAAGTTTGTGTATGGTTGTTGTGCGTCAGCAGCAGTACCGCGATTGTTCGCGTCCGCAGTACGATTCACCTGTTTACCTATAACTTTCTAAAATAAGGCAAAAGTTGCTGTTGAAAACTGTAACCAATAAAGTTGTTGCGATGAAAAAAGTGGTTCCATCTCACGGTGCGTCTACGCGACATCGCAACCAGCTGCCATTCGCGGGGTTCCCGGAGTTGCCCCACGGTCTCCCGGGGTTGCGGCAATGGAAGCGTGCTACGTTGCGAATACGCAACGCTGTTCGAAACGAAATGTTCATGGTACTTGGATTGTGTGTTTGTCTTATATCGATAACGACTTACATCTCTGTCCGTAATGTAATCAGTAATCCTAGATTTGTGTGTGTTGTTTCGGTAATATCACAAACATTTGTTTCCTCACCGCCCGGTGGCGGTGGTGCTCACATGGTTTTTGTTTTCTTGTTATCATTTCAAAAATCATAAGAAGATATCCCTGTGGTTTTACTGTGCACTGTGTCCGGTTGGGTACGCTCGTACGCGGGGCCCACTCACAACTCCGAATGCCTTTCGGAACGGTTTGAACACATGTTTGAAGCTCCCGGCCACGTTTCGCGACGGCACCGGCCACTGGCTGTCATGGCCGGCTATAAATCTGGACCAGCGCACAGATACTATTTCAACTGAACTGGTAAAATTCAAATAAGTCCGGTTTGTTGCATCTTTTTTGGTCCAAAGAAAGCATCGACCCGAGGCAGACTGGCCCCGGATGGATGTCCGTTTGGCTTTTGGCAATTGGCATTTACTCTATTGTTCTATTGTTTGTGTGTGTGTGTAAAATTATACTCTGTATAAATATATATGTATATATATCTATATGTATATCTATCTCTTTCTCTCACGATCGTTCAGCTTTGTTACGCACATTTTAACAGTACTTTGCGTTTCCTTGCGTTTGTGTATAAATAGTTTTCCCCTGTTGCGCTTCCGTGCCCATAATGTCTTGTTCCTCTGCAGTTTTCGCTTGCTATGATAATCTTACATTCCCTATCGACCCTCTCTCTCTCTCTCTCTTTCTCTCCCGCACTCTCTTTCCTACTATCTGTTTTCTATTCCTTTTCCGCATAGGTTTGTTGTGTGTTTACCCGCTGACACTGGTATATATTAAAAAACATGTTGTATATAAAATTTCAATATTAAACAGCGAATATTCGCAAAAATTTGTAAAAAAAGAAGAACAAGAATAGGTAAATCATACACCTTGCTAGTGTTTCGTGTCCAATTTGGCGACCGCGTTGCGCGTCTCATTTGAGCAAACATAAAAACAATAAAGAAGTTGCGCGACGTGCGTGCGTGCGTATTACTTTGTGTTTGTGTTTTGCTTTCTTCTCTCGATACGATGCGTTGGGAAACAATGGAGCCCGACAAAAAAGGGGTATGCTTCTTTGTCGACTGCGTTTAAATATTCTACTCACATCCGCCCTTTTGTTCTATTGATTTAGTTACGTTGCTAATACATATTACAGGTATGTATTATTAATAATAATAATATATATATATATAGTTTACCTTTTTTATGATATATATCTGATCACATTTTTAACAGTCTGCTGAGTGTTGTCTTTTCTTTGAGAATTGGATTTACGTGTTGTATCATTTTTTTGGCTTGTTTCAATTGGTTTTGCTTATTTTTTTGTGGGTTTTGGTTTAAGCTTCAATTTGTTGATTCGTCGTCAGTGTTCGCGCATATTTCTATTTTTTTCATTATATTGTGTTGCTTGCTTTTGGTTGCTGTTGTTCTTGCTGTTGTTGTTGCTGTTGTTGTTGTTGGTTTTGGAAAAGAAAAATGTTTAAAAATAAGGATGTTTAATGGTAAATTTACTGATTTCAATATATAAAACGACTATATGGTTTGTGTGTGTTCACTGTTCTGCTTCCATTTTCTGCTTCTTCTTCTTCATCTGGGTGGGGATGGGTGGAGAGTGGGGCCGGCCCTCTCTCGGCAAACAGGCAGAGAAGGGGGTTATGCTGTAATGTAACCCACCGTGGCACATGGCACCCGACTCCCCCTGCCCAAGCGGCCCACCGTTATTATTGTGCTCATCATTTATCGCTGCCATCGGGCCTACAGATGATGGTGGAGGTTGTGGGGTGGTTTTAGGTTATGTGAAGAATGTCACATTAGATGAACCTTTTGCTTAAATATTCCCCTCCCCCAAAATTAACACTCCCGATCGTACGTCGCACCTGCCCGGGACGGATGTGCACGGCGGTGCACACCCATCGCAGCGGCCATTTTGCTCTTGTAATAAGATTTGTATAAAAATATAAATATATCATCTTTGTTGCATTTATTACTATTGTTTGTTTTCTGGCTTTTACTGTTTTTTTTAAGTTGGTTGTTGTTGTTGTTGCGGTTTGTTTTGTATGTTATTGAGTTTTGGTTGGTTTTGGTTTTACTTTGATCGGTATCCGATTAAGTTCTGCTTTGTTTGCTGCTGCTTGTTTGATTCAATATTATTATTGTTTGTTTGTTTTGTTCTCTTTTAAAAAAGTGGTTTGTGTTGTACTTTAAATCATTCCGGTTTATTTCATTTACTTTAGCCTATTGAGTAAGTTTGAGTTTGTTCTGTTTTTGTTGTTTGCTATTTTTTGTTGCTGTGGTTCGAATTGTTTTTTTAGTTGCATTTCGTTCCTTTATTTGTTCTGAGGTGATATCGTCAATCTGCTTCAACACGGTGCTTTTGATTATGTCGTTTAGCTTAAATACCATTTAAAATTGTTCTGTTCTGTTGCATTATTTAACTATTGTACGGTTGCACTTATATCGGAACAGCCGAAGGTCGATAGTCCGTCCGATCGTGTCACTATATATACACATACAACATATCCCCGCTGCTAAGTTTCGGTTACTTATGATTAAAAAAGTCACTTCCGATCGGTCGGTCGGAGGCATGACCTCAGGCACTTCGACTGTTTTGAAGGGTTTCGATTTTTGGGTTTTGTTCTATTGTGTGTTGCTGCTATTGTTGGTACTATGGTCGGGAGGTGGTTTGGGTGGGGGGGAAGGAACTGAGGGAGCAGGTATGGTGGAAGGTTGCTCGTGTGTTGCTGAACAAGAGATTGACAATATCACCCCAAGGGTTTATGGTTGCGGGCACGCTGTTCGCGCGCCTTGTATGTACGGGGGGATTTTTCTTTTATTTCTGTTGTGGTAGTGACTATTGCAAATGAAATGGAAAATAGAGATTCGTTCATCATTCTATGTGGGTTGCTTTAATTACTGTTTTTGTTGTTGTTGTTGTTGCGTTCATTATTGTTGGACACCCAACGGACACCTCGCGTGGCCAAACACGATCTTGAGCGTCGGCCTGGACAGATCGCGTGAATCAGTCGATTCGTAAGCTGGCGGTACGCGAAATCACACCGATCCATCCCTTGATCGAGGTGCCCGGGGCTAGACGAACCAGATCTTTGGTGGCGTTCGTCTTGTCCTACTGTTGCGTTTGAGTGAAAAATTATGAGAAATAAAATTGCTTCGATTTCGCTATTCAGCTGGTGGTGATGTGGTTGTCTTTGCTGATGTGATTTATCTGTTTATTATATTAGTTGAAAAAATGGCACGTTGGGGGCGCACGGGAAAGCGGCACGCAGGCACGTCGCCCGGGGCTTTGCTTTCCCGGTGGCCGGGACGTGCTTTGCCGGTTTCTATTGTAAACTAAAAACTGTGCAATATATTACCATCCAGTGGCTGCAGCTGAGGGATGCTGCGAGATGAATGAGAATATATTTTTTACTATTGCAAAAATAGAAGTGAAAATTCTTCTGTGAATTCTGTTTTAGTTTGCGTTATTTGTTGTTGTTGTTGTTGTTATTATTTTTTCTCTTTTCCAGATGTTTTCAGCGTCTTTCCTGACCGGTGATGGTGGTATACTTCATTCCTTACGTGATTAGATATTTTATTTAATAAGCCTTCCAGATGGTTAGCTTCTCTCAGCGATGGTTGTTCGCCTTCCGGTATGCAGTGTTACTGCACACATCAACAAATTTTGAATTTTGCTTGCTTTGGTTGGTTTTTCATTTTTAGGTTGTTTGTTTTGTTCTTGTTTTTGTTTTTCTTCAATTCGTTTGCTTCACGAACTAGCCTGGCGCAGCTAAATCGTATCGTAGATGTTTCTTTTTCGGGTTAAAGTTTTGTTTTTCATTTTTGTTTACGGTTTAAAGAGCAATTTTGTTCTTATGTTTGTTTTGCTTTCATTTCAAACTGTGTGACAATTAGCAGAGAATGCAAAACATTCCCTATCGTTTTTGTTTTGTCCCAGTTGTTGGTTGCTTTTAATTTTGATCATAAAATTGGATTACGGTAATCAATGGTGTTTGGTTGTAGTTTTTGTTCTGTTCTTTCAGTTTTCATTATTTGCTTCTTTATGCTTCAACATAGGATGGTTACTCAATTGGAAATGATAACGTGACTGTTTTGTTTTGGTTCAAAGATGAAAAATCATTCCAGTATATTTTATATGTTTTGTTTCCCTGAGCAGATTTGTGACACTGATGCTGAAAAGGTTATTAAAATAAAATTTAAAACAGTATGCAAATTAAACATTATTTAATACAAAAATTAAGTTTTATAATGAAAAATTTAAACAAACTAAATTAAGTCATTTTAAATATTATTAAAACAGTTAAAACATATTAAAATTTTAAGGAAAACAAATGAAATGGACAATAAAATTGTTAAACAGTTCAAATAAACAGTAGACAAGCACTAATAGATGTAAAAAAACCAAAGCATAAAATCAATATCATAAATCTGCTCAGCAATCTGTATAAAACGTCTATTGCTGTTTGTTTTCTGCTTTTTCTTTTTGGACGATGTGTCTTGAAACGGACCAATCAACATAATCGCGGCCAATTGGAGTTTGAATGTAAATGAAAGACATTACATTTTAATGCACCAAAAATCGTGACTAATGCGTTATTGGTTCAGTTATAGCGTAAAAACTGCTACAAAACTGCTGTTTCTTTTTTTCATTTATGCTTCCGTTATAAAGAAACAAAGATCCGGTTTATCCTGTTTGATAACTGAACAGAAATAGGTTCTCCAATGATGTGGTTGGTTATCGCTTTGTTTTTTTTTTGGTTTTGTTTTGAAATTTCCATGTTACTAATGCTAGTATTCAACAGTTTCGGTTGTGCTGCTGTTGTGTTCTCATTTTACTGTTACTTGTGATCAGATCGTTCTAGCCAGACTGTTTCAAAAGTGATACATTATAAGCCAAAGTTCGTTTTGTTTGTTTGTTGCTAAAATTGAATCTTTAATGCTCGCTCTCGTACGAATGGGAAACTGTTCCCGCCCGTCGTATCATTGGTGTTTTAAATGATGGGAACGATCGGTACAGTGAACCATTATCGAGGCTTCATGATGGTAACTACTAGCTCCGAAGCTCACCGTTACCGATCGTTGCGAGCAATTACTTATTAGCTTCATTTGCCTCTATCTGCCCGTAAAGTAGCGCCTGGTGACGATGATGGTAACTGTCTCCGCTACACAGTTAGATAGATGCTTCATTTGGATTGTTATTTTTGTGATCAGATTTTGTATTGGTTTGTTGTTCATTTTAGGAGTTTTTTTCCTTTACTTTGGTATAAATGTTTCATGTTGTCAAATGTTTCTTTTTTTTTTGGTTGCATGTTTTGTAGTATGTTTTAAAATTTATTTTAATATTAGCATGCGAGTTTGTGTTAGTTTGTTTCGGTGTATATAAAGTAGCTAACACGCCAAATGGCACCGATAGTTGACCGAAAGGCTTACTGACGGTAGCAGCCGGTGAAATGCAGCGAACTTGCACAGTACACTACCCAAAAGCCAGCCGATCTTGCAAACGCGCTCCGGAGCAGGAGACGTGTGCGTGTGTAGTGCAAGAATTTTTTTTGGGTTGTTTTTATGTGTTTTTTTGTTGCTCCAATTTCACGCACATTCTGGCGTCTCAAACTCACCCAGCTTTATTGACGGGTGCACCCGTGAGTGCCTCCGAAAATCGGTGGGTTAGAGTTTTGTGTAGAATCACTCCGGAGCAGCTCGCCGGTTTGGTCGCCGTGTGCACGTTGTGACGGTTCACCGTTCTTCGAGCCAACCATTGGTGATGCGTGTGAAAATTGGTTTCGAGTTTATTACAATTGAAATGATTAATTTGCATGATTTAAATATAATCAAACAGCAGTTTTCTTTTTTGTTTGCTTTTTGTTAGTTTGAAATTGGAATCATAGTAAAAGGTCTCTAATCGTTAATTTATTGCCTCTTCACTTAACTTTCCGAATTTGTTTTAAATTAAATTTAAAATTTTCATACTCTTTTTATTTTTAATTATTCTTTTAGTGATAAACAATAGCCAAAATCTGCAATGACATTAAATGAACCGAACGAATGAAACAATTAAACAATAAAGCTGATCAATTTCGAACTGATTTTTGCTTGCAATTTAGTGTTCTGCTTGTTAAGCCCTATAGCAATGCGCGTGCCACACATTGGTCACACATTGCTAAATTTATACAGATTTATTTCCCGTCCTTGTCCTGCGCATCGTTTTATAATTTATACTGTACTTTAAACTATAGCTCAAACAGGGAATCTTGTGATTTCCTCGAATTACGATGAAAGTAAGGAATCCGTGTTTCATTCAAAAATTTCGTGTTCTGCCTCTCCCTACAAAGGGGAAGCAAAAAATTTCCCGGAAAGTGTTACACTTCTGGAAAGTGACTTTCACATACTAAAGAAAAAGAAAAACATTACAAAAAATATCGCTCCAAATTGGAAAGCAAATGCTTATTCTCTTATTCCACAATATGAACATCAGGGATAAGAATTAAATCTTGTGGTTTTGATTTCCAGTGCTTAGTTCAACCTTTCGTTGCTCTAATATATTCATTTGAAAGTTTTGTTCACGAAGTTTGTCCAGTGTTTTAGTTTATTTTCCGATTTGGGGGTTGGTACGTTGTTCGTTTTTCACTCTCTCTCTCTCTCTCTCTCTCTCCCTTCCCAACCCTCAATTCGTTTCGTTTTCGCTTCATTTTGCTTTTGCTTGCGTTAAATTTGATAGTTTGTCTCTTTCATTACGCATTTGATTCGCAATCATCAAACTGCTATGTGATGTAAATTGTTGGATTTTCATTTCATGTTTTCACTTCGTAAAAGAAAAATTTCTCTTGCTTGTTTTCCCACCTTTCCGTGCCTGTATTTGGTGGTGATTAGGCACTCTCTCTCTCCTTATTTCCGCCCGTTTAGATGTTTTGTTTACGGGCAAATGGTGGGAAAATGCAAGATTTTTTTTTATTGTTTGTTAATAACCGGTTTTCCACCTTCGTTCTTCTTCACCTTTGCGATAAAAACAATAAAGTGAGCTGTGGGTGCCCCAACTCTATTGAAAGGAGTTGGAACTACAGCCCGTACGAAACGAACATATAAATAATCGTAGAAGAATCGTCACTGTCGTGCTGAATTCCTCCTATTGCGCGAGCTGAGAGTTTCATGAAACGGTCGATGGGGTTCTTCGAGGTTTTCTGCAATCGCAGCGCGTATTATTATAGTTCTACCTTCATCACCCGGCTGCAGTATGGCGGTGACTGCATTTTACGGATAATTAGTTTGTTGTTGCTGGTTTGTTGGTTTTGTGTTGTATTATTTGTTTGTTTGTTTGTTTTTTTTTACAAAGAATTGGCAATATGGGGGAGTATATCAGGTTCCGGTTTCGATCTCATGGTCAAGCGGCTTTATACAACATTCATGAATCTTATTTGCATTAAATTTAAATTACGGTTAATGATTATATATCCTGTATATGACTGAACCGCACACACATACACACTTGATTGATGATCTCTTCGGCGGGGTGTTTTCCACCGCTCGAACGACGCTGTAAAATCAGTTGTTCTCTCACTCTCTCTCTCTCTGTACGTCTCTCTTCATCCCTCTCGTTCTCCCTCTTTACAGCTAAGTATATGAAAACTATCGAATGGTTGTAAACACTATTCCCTGAGTATGTTGCATTGCTATACCCTTGTGTCAATCTGTCCCAATTGACTAGTCTATTTCCGGTTGTGCTAATCGTTTGATTCTGTTGTGGCAAAAGTTCTATCAATTTACTGTTGATGTATCCTGGCATCGTGGAGGACAATGCTGTCTCGTTACTATTACCAATTAACTGCCGAATGGAGAGTTTCGCACCCCTCGCATTCGTGGTCTGCTGCTATTGTTTTGCATATTGTTGCTGTTGTTGCATATCCTGTATATTGTATCCTGTTTGTTGTAGCTAATTCCCGATCTTAATGCTATGTCAACCGAGCACGTTGCGCACGCGTCTCATTCATCTGAATATATTTATATGCCGAAACATGTGTCTAAAAGGTTGCGTTAAAGCGTTGCCTTATTACTCTCTCAAAACTCTCAGTCCTTCCGTTACTAAAAACTCGCTTAAATTGACGCCAAAACGTGAACGCAAAAAAAAATGAATATTGGCCCGAAATTAATTGTTGCCCAACAGTTTTTCGCTTCCACGAATTCTCCTCTCTGCTTTTGTGGTTTAGTGATGATGTAGTGTAACATTAGTGCGTTTTTTCTGTTTTGGGGTGAAGCTTTTTCCCCAAATCGACAGGTGAAAAACAACGTTCTTACGTTTCAGACTTTACGATTGCCATCGTTGTTAGGTTTCTGACGCTTGCTGTAAACTGTATTGCATTTAATTTTAATGATTTGTTTTAAATTTAGTTTTCCACTTCCTGGGAGATAATTAAGGAGAGAAGATTAATGTACAATTTTGCAAATGATCTTAAACGGAGCATAGAAACATTGATTGGTTTTCATTTGTAAACAAAGGATGTCGTTGAATTAGACTTACACGTATTGAAAAAAGCGTTCGAGTTTCGATTTCAGTGAGTAAAAACGTTTGCTGGGTTCAGAATACACAAATGAAACCCCAAACAGAAGACTTGTAACTTTAGCCATTCTATTGCAAACTTTCGTATGATTCATTGATAAATTCTCCGCGATTGTCTGGACTTAAAAACAAACGTAAGCCCCAATAATGTTCTGACCTCAAGTTCTATGCACGCTTGGAGGACTTTTTTCCTTTTTGAGATTCCATACAATTTTGTTCAATAATCTACGGGTGGTCATAAATGTTAAATGATGCGAAAAATCTTTGTTTGCATTAACTCATACAAACATCAATTAAATGTTTTAAGCAAATATACATCATTTCATAATTGATTCTGCGGCAAAATCGAAATGATATGTCATTATTCAACGCTGTCGATGTAGTTTTCTTGTCCAAATTACCTCACCATTTTTTTTGTTTTTAAATCGAATGTTTAGCTAAATGGTAAGAAATGTAATTTGGATGTTTTTTTTTTGTGAAATAGTATACGCTACTAAAATGATTGCTTAAGCCAATTTCATGCACTATCCAAACTTACCGAAACTTTTCTTACATATCTAACTGCCATATCCTGCTGTTCGAAGCAAAAAGGGAGGGGTTTTTCGAATCGAAACGAGAAAGAATTTTGTTACTCGATTTTATGCACCGCAGAAAATCTTCAACATAAATATCTCTTCATTCCGGTTACGCACCTCTTGCACTGAGTTCGACCCCAAACTAGATTTTAAATGGGGATAAGTAAAAAAATCTACACAATTTGCATAATTAGAACCACGTACAAAGGTTGAAAAGTGAAACTATTTACATAAAAGACTACCGACTCTCTGGTTGTGTTATCGGATTATCGAGAATTTTTGTTTCCCGTGCACCCTTAGACATTAGTACCAAGGGTTGTTCATTCCCCACGCCGATGGAGTCTCTTCTTTCGGTTAAACCGCTTCCTGAAGAGTTCTACCACGCTTTCCGATTGTAGTGAGCTGTTGTTATCTTTCCAACAGCAGCAACAGACGTACACTTGACGCGATGCAGCGAACAAACGTTTCGCTCAATGGTAAAAGCACAGACTGACAACGACTACCCGCGATGAAACCGCGCTTCTATTGGCGGCCATTTTGTTCGCAACTGGATGCACTCAGCAGAAAGGAAATCGGGCGCACACGTTTGACCTTACTGTCGAATAGCACCCGCGCTTAGAAGTTCTTTTCGCCTTCTCTTCCCAAGCGCAAGATTTGCATTTGAACAGGAAAGCGTTGCGCCATCTTTTATTTGGTTCTTATCGAACCTTTGGAGTCAAACAGTGAGAAGGAATCCATCTCCATCTGCAGGAGAGTGTCACAACTTCGATTACGAAGCGACCGGAATCAAACGCACACACCGGCCCGCGCCCGAAGTTTGCCGATGGTCAGGCACGAGCGTCAGCTACAGAGTGGCGTTGTAGACGGGCTAAGCCCAGTGCTGTGTGAAGCCCGTGATGAAAATCGCGCAAAATCACAGACTCCAACAGGCGGGCAATTCCTGGCCGGCGTTCCGACACTACCCGCCCATCCATATCCGACCATGCGGAAACAAAGATGGCGGACTGGTTGAAAACTGATTGCCAGGAACGGTCTGCATGTCCGATTTCTTATCCCCTTTGGAAAGAAATAGTCAAGTAGGGGTAGGTTGGTTTTTGAATAGTTTCCGAAAACAGGCGCCAGAAATGCTTTCCTGCTTGGGCTTGGGAATGATCGTGTACGTCTCCACGGAAGATGTCGTTAGTGTGCTTTTGACCAGTCTTTTTTTGGAGCGCAAACGAATATCTCGGTTCGGTGAGTCACCCAGTGTACGCTGGGATCTGGTCGGGGGCGATAGCAGCTACATACAGAACCTTGCCCGCGGTACAGCGACCAACTAGAGCTGCCATGTGCGGCAGTTCCCTTCACTCATGCCGGACGTGATTTGGGTTATTTAGTTTGCTGTTTGTCGGCTGGTTGAAGTATAGAATTGAAAAAGTTTGTTTACTGAGTTATCTGGCTATTGTTTTGGTTGTTACACTATGTTGGGTTCTGTTGCTTGGCGCCTGTAACTCTCACACACACACACACACTGATTAATATGGAATTGATTAAGTTTACTGCACGGTGCTGCAGCACAAGTAAAACACATGCACTGTACCTATAGCTCTACCATTTAATTATGTCGCTTGCCGCGTTCTATTACTGCTTTTTTACGTTTAATGTGTGTTTGCTGTTTGCTGTTTGTTGTTTGGTTTGTTTTGCTTTTCTGTTTGTGAATGTGTTGATGCTGTGTAGCGGTAAGATACTGTGGTGTGGAAATCCTTACTTACAAACTAAGTGTATGCTGTCTATCCATTTATTATTGTTTACTATTTAATGTTCTTGCTTCGTCCACGCTCCGTCGTTGGTCACGCCGGCATGAGCGAAGCGCTGTGCCACCGGGTTCAGGAAGGGGCGTAAACGTTGTTCCAAGCCCGCACACCGGCAACGGTGGCACTTAAAAACCCGTCAGCGCACGGCGCATTACCCTTCTCGATAATCCGCCCAACAGATTCACCCTCGTTTAAAAACACGTCTGCTAAAGACTTTTAAAGATTTTCAACAAAAAAACATAAACCACACCGTCCGGTCGAAACCGAACAGCGACGGTTTTAAAAACGATAAGCACAAAACAAATACTCCGTAACAGTGTACTCTCTTGGTTTAAGTTAAGTTGGCCGAAAAGTGTTTGTCGTATCATAGCTACCCATCCACCATATTATATCATAAATGCCTAAAAGAATGCCGAAACGTCGTTTGTTTCCGTGGGCCGAAAAGTTAATTTGATTTACTTCCTTGCTTTCAACAATTATTCCCTTAACTAGAGCAATCCCTAGATCGTCTAGGGCTGCACACGGAGTCATCACCATCCGGACCAATCGAGGGTTGGAGCTTAACGTGAAGGCGAAACCCAGAACTCACCCACCCTTGAGGTGGTTCAATCGCCAATCAACGCTGCCGAATGCCACTCTCACAGGATGGGATGACTTTAAATGATTAATATCACAATTTCAGTTACTTTCGTCGTTTTTTTGAATAATTTTGGAAGGCATGATATAAATAGGATAATTTTCCTCGATTCCTTTTTTTGTCTCTACCACCGCACGTCCATTCGTAATTTTGATTTATAGTATCTTCAAACAAATCAATCATTAAATAAACAATGTTTAAAGTTTTTTTTCTTTTAAAATTAAAGCATTCAAAAGAATAAGTGTTCAATTTTGTTTCGGAAATAAAATGAAAATCAACAAATACGCACACGCACAGAAAATTAATCAATCACTACAGTACACAAGAGGTAGATAGAGGAGACGATAATGCGAATTTTGAGGACAATAATTTTAATAGATTTGGAAATAGTAATATTTTTCTTTATTTTTTTGTTTTCGTTTTTCGTTTGTACATTGCTCGCCGCTTGCAAACCATTCAGCTGCCCGGTAGCTTTGCAACCACTCGCGCATCCTGGCCTGGTTTGGAAGTGGCGTACTCATTTATAAAGCCAATTATAGGTAATAATGATTCATCTTTCAATCGGTTCAATACTAGATAGGGACGAAAAAAATTATATTTCTCTTAAGCTAACTCATTGCTACCGTTATAGCAGCAGGTCTCTTCTTCGTCTTCGTACCAGCCAGCAAAAACCAATGGTATAATATTTGTTTTAGCTTTTTGTTTTCCTTTGTTTGCGTTCAAATTTCGAATTTCGCACGGTTTTTGTTTTCGTTTTTGTTCAAAGATCTGCATGTAGATCTCAATGCTGGGTAACGACTAGGAAACTCACCGTTAACTTATCAGGAAGCCGTAAAAATACAATCTTTTCATCGTCTTTTTCCGGTCAAGCCATAGTTGAAAACAAATAAAGAGAATATTTTTCTTTAAATAGTGCTCCTAAATGCTAAATGAAAAGCAAACGCCACCAGAGTCTATACATCTCCAGTGTGCGAGTTTTGCTTTAAGTTAGAAATAAGCTTTGGTTTTTTGTTTTCTTTTCGCAAAACGTATGTCAGTTTTGTGTGCTTCGTGTGATTGGAGCATTCCTTCTCTTTGTGCAGGTCACATGTTTCCCGTTCCGGTGCTGTAAAACAGATTGGCTGGATTATGTGTTTTACTTCCTTTCCACAGTGCGCTAGAGTGTCGCAGCTTGGTTAAGATTCTATTGCAATGCTTTTTTGTCAATGTAATTGATCTAATATGTTTGTGGTACATACGTGATGCCTAAATCTCAACGCCAATCTTTGCTTTACACAAACACACCGAAGCGGTAATGTATAACGTACGCACAGAAGGAATCGTCACCCAAATCAACGATCAATCACCCAAAAGCGAAACAATGATACTAAACAACATAACTCCGTCTCGATCCCGCCAAGCTAGAAAATGTTTCCAATATTACGTCAGAAAGAATAACCACCCGTTTTACAATGATCGAAACAATAATTTTGCATTCGAATTACGATCAACGTATACAATCCTCCAATCGTGACCACCGTGTGACCCGCTCCTTGCACTCTCTGTTTATCTACTCGAAGCAACACGGATCAGGGCGCTTGATGTACACTCCGTTTCCCATCTACCCAAAGTCGCCTTTTTTCCCGTCTTTCAAATTTCATTTTCTTTCTATCGATTAATTTTTTCTCTCTCTTTTTTGCCTAAAGTGCCGAAACAACGCCAAAACAATAAACGAAACTTACGCTTTCTCGACCACGCCTGCCAGAAGTAACAAATTTTGCCTCTAATTTCGATCACCAGCCACATTCGCGCACCCAAAGCACCACGTGTGGATCACACACGTGGACAGGGACAGGGACACCGAAATGGGCTGGTGAGTTTAGCCTAAAAATATTCAAAAACCTGTCATACGACAACCATCACGCCGGAACGATTGAAAAATGATACACAACAGAAAACACTTTCGCTACCTAAACACGATCAAACGCCAGTTGATGTTAATTTGGAATTTGGATAATTTTCGTTTAAATATTAGAACCCTTTTGCACAGTAAACATAATTTATTTTCAACGCCCCATAATGCCGGATGTGGGGATGATGCGGGGAGGGCGAAAGGCCCAAAGAAATAATAGTAATAAATAAACATATTTACATTTGCCCAAAACGAAATGAACAAAAACAACGTGAAGTGTTGAACGCCTCAGTCGTCTGATTCCGTTGCTTCGAGTGATCTGATGCCCAAGGACTAATCTTGGAGATCGCGAGATCCGTCTAACCTCACCTTCTTCATACACTTTCTAACGAATGTCTAAACCTAGCGATAGAACTAATATCTAGCTATACAGAAATAAAGAACCATGAAAACAGCTTCACGGTTAAGGTTTGGGGGGAGTCGAAGCGGTCAAGGACGGGAGATCGTCTCTTCCGCCCATTAAAACCACCTGACCGGGGGTCGAAGACATCCTTCCGAAACTTGGGGAAACTATGCTCGGTAAGCAAAATACCACAAATGTACAGATATAATTTAGACGCCGATTCGTAAATTAGACACTTTTTCCTCGACGATGCGCAATACAGTTTACATCAGTGTTGTTCATGATCAGAAACGCCGCACTCCTCTGACGGAACGCATTTCTTCCATTTTTGTTTGTTTGGCAGCTTCTTTCCTGAACACTTTTCCTTTCATTCTTATCATGTTCTCCCGATAAGCCATCATGTGGCGCCTGGGGGTTTTTTGTTTTGCCCCCCCAAGAGGCGTGAGCACCCGCAAGATAGTGCGCTCTGTTTAATTTGCTTCTTATTCTTTTGTTTCCTTAAATATACTAAAAATTGGTAAATTTTGAGGTTTGCCGTGTAGGTGTCTTGCTTTTTGTTTTCGATTTTTTGTTGTTCCATCTAAATACTAGTTTGCCTTTTTTGTTTTTTGAACGCCGCGATAATCATGTCGAAAAATACCACATGGAGGTGAAGAAGGCGCATCAATATCTGCCACACTCTTCCGAAGCATTTGCACCGCGTTGCGTGTTGCTTCTACATCTGTCTCGCAAGTGTCAGCCGCTGCACTCTTGGATTGTGATAAATTTGAAGGCCTTTCCCGCGTACCATATCAGGTGCGCCACACGCATAAAAGGGTGCGCACTTGTGGGTAACAAAATGGTACCACAAGCATCACGCGCGCGTAAGATGGCGATCGTGGTGCGCGCTTGCTTCGTGGGAAAAGCGCACTACATATTATAGGAACCACAAATGTTTGCTTTGTTTTCACTGCTTTTGCATTATTTGTTTCTGTTTGCCATTCGTTTTGGTAAGTTGTAACGCATTGAAAAATTTCCCGTTTCCTTGTATCAGCCTTCGCTTCGTGTTTTTTTTTCGCTTTAGGGAGTTTTGTTTTTTGTTTCTCTGGTTTTGTTAAATAATATAGTCTCTGTTTCCGTTTTGTTTCTTGTGTTTTGTTTCCTCCCTTCTTGCTCACTCGTATTTTGTATGTTTTACACCTTACTCCTCTTCTTCTTCTTCTTGTTTCCCTTCCCCGTACTCATATTTCATAAATTTGTTTTAAGATAACAATTTTGTATAATTTACTTTAATTTTAATAATAAAATTACTCTCTGTTATTTTTTGTTTGTTTTCGTTTCCGTGCACTCCATCGGTGCATCTCATATATTACTTACTCTTTTGTTTCTTTGTCTTTTTTGTCCCTTTTTCCTATTATTGATTCGGTGTCCTTACTTCAGTAACGAGCCATTTTGGCTGGGGGGGCTTTTGTCTGGCTTTTCTTTTTTGGTATTAACGTTTTTGTTTGTTTGTTGCTTTAGCTTAGTTTTGTTTTGTTTTGTTGGTTGACACGCTCTAGCTCTCCAGCTTTGTTTTTTTTTGCTTTTGCTTTTGCATTTGTTTGCGTAATTAGTAACGTGTTCGCTTAACTTACTCCAGCTGCTCGAGGAAGTTCGGAGATTTGAAATACTCCGGCACAGGATCATCCATTCGGGAGATGATTTTGTAAATTGATTTTTTCCACGACTGCTCGGTGTCTTTGCCGCCCTGAATCGCGCGGAAGAATTCACGCAGCGTCTGCTCAACAACGTATCGGAAATTTTGGGGCACCTAAAGCAAATACAATGTGTTCATAATTTGGTTTTTTTTTGTAGCGTTGGGGATTATGCCAATTGTTTGTACGGTAATACAAAAAACGTTTCGATCATTTAGAGGAAAGGATCGAACAAAACGTAATTCAAACCGTGCTTACCTCGATGTGATTGTTCCGATTGTAGTGTAGGTTGAGGACGCGGTAAATCTCGCTGTCATTGCTTACATGGATGTCGTCCGCATTCTTCATGCCCTCGCTTACCGCCTGTCTGGCGTACTTCTCCATTTGAATATAGTAGAATTCCCTGCACAAGACCAAAAACAAAAAATCGTTAGTGAACGCCAACAAATCAAATGAATGAGTGTTAGTTTAATAAAAAAAAGATAATTATTTAGGGGTGTTTATTGCTTTCCTACAAATTCCTTTGATGATGCTGCGTAAAAAGATAATAATGTACAAATGTGTGTGTTTTCCGCCTTCATCCACCTGTCCTACTACACGTTGCCCCAGTAATATAGACAGTCTGTTCAATTGGCCAATCTCGAGTGCAGCCCGAGAGCACTGGCACGTCCTGAAGCGCCAGCAACTTGTCAACGCGCTTTCAAACACCTAAAGTGGCAACCGTGGGCATAAATGCTCGCTAGAAGTGCACTTGAGTAGCGTTCACCGGAAGCCCGAAGGTCCTACGGAAGGTGTTTGCCATACCGGCCCGAAAGACCGTACAGCTGTAGTACATTCGCACAAACTAGACAGCTTTTTTCCCCAGCTGCATGTTGGTGTTGTTGCTTGCCGTACCATTTTGCAAGGCGTCAAAACAAGATACTTTCCCATTCGTCCGCCCACCGCTCTCCATTAACTCGCATGCAAATATTTTGCTTTTCACGCTCCGCCTCAACGCCTCGACCCATGACGTGCATAAGCAGGGTGCACTGTACACAACCGTCATGACTCCGTCTCGGGTAAGACGGGTCTCTATGCAAATACGAACCCTCACAATACACACACACTCACGTCCATGCAACAACACCAGCCTTGGTGGTCCTTCAGGCACCGAACCATTCCCGCGGCAAAACGAACCACGGCTACGAAAGGATGCTCATGTGTAGTGTTGTAATTTACCGTAAAATGCCGCACTCTTCATCATTGTTGATAGGTGCCAGCATGCGAAATGTGTGCAACCGTATGACAATGACAATGAAAATTAGCTCATTTTTTTTAGGAACTCCTCACATGGCACAAGAGCGATATCAAGTCTCGCAAAACAAAACGCGAACGATTCGTTAATCATAGATCCCAAATCAGCCCCAATCATCAGGGCTATTAGAACGCTTCTTGCAAATCAACAACGGGTGGCACAATGCATCGATCATTGTACTGCATACCACGTGCCACATTCGGATGAGTTCCGTGTTTTGTTATATCTGTCGTTAGAACAACAGCATAAAAAGACTCCGGGTGTAAAAGCGCATCCCAACAATGTCCTTTGGTTGTTGGGTACTGCCACTAAACCACCCACATAAGTCACGCTAAGGACACATGCACCGCACACATTGTGCCGCCGACGGGTTGACTGAAGACAGTGAAATTAAGCAGAGCCTCTTGCATTATCATCTCGCAGTGTATCAACACCACCACGGTATAATAATCGCAATCGTTCACTCTAGCCACGATGGATGATGCTTTGTTTTGCCGCTTATCCACTTCACATTATGTGCCGTAATGTCGTACCTAGCGTTCCGTTGTTGTGGGTGCTTTGGTTGGTGGGTGGTATGGTTTTCTTTTTTTTCTTCACACTCCCACACCCCATTGAAGGACGTCCCGGGTGGAATGTTGCGAGAACGGTTAACAAAACGGAACTGGCTCGCTCGATCTGGGCGCATAATGTTTGTGTATATGCATTCGTGCAGATTGCGAGTACGTGAATTAATAACGCCGGTAACAGAACATGAAGAAAAACTCAGACCAGATTCATCTCAAACTCGGGATAACGTGGCGGAAATGTGACATTTACACTAGCGAATAACGCACACGAAAATTACTGGAAAGTGGCATGAATGGTTGAGATTTCGTCTAGGTCAGTGGTTGGTAGAATAATCCTCGCGAGTCGCAAGTAGCTCTTTGTCGGAAATTAGCCACAAATTTCATCCAAGTTTGAACCAATTTGCTGATAATGAGTAAAAAAGGAAAAAAGCTACAAGTAATTTATAATTCCTTGATACTTTATGAACTTGAATAAAGTAAATGCATCAAATGACGAATCCGTCAAGATCATCGCAAACCATTGAAGCTCCTTAAGTCATCCAGTCATTCAAATTGCCTTCTTTCAGAATTGACGGAATCTCCATGAAGGTGATTTTTCTTCTAAAGAGTTCGCAGATTGGTATCGCCTCTCCATGCTACGCCAAGCCTTCTTCTCAGATTATGGCCCAAAATAGCTTTGAGATACTGGTAAACGGCTCCAACTTTTCTTCCGTTTGGAGTATAGAAATTTTCAAAATACCCAAATCAAATACTAAATTGGAGAACTTTTTTAAATATAATGTCCAATATAATCTCAATTGCTCTTCCAACTCTTCAATCCAGATGTATTTTTATGATATTTCGATCTTAGCTCCAAGAAGTTTGCCAACCACTGGTCTAAGTTAGCTCTTCCCTGTGGTAAGCCATCAAAAATTCATCCCACAACTCCCATTACTACCGTGGGCAAATTTACATCCGCACTAGTGCCATTGGGTCGACTCACTGTACCGGCCCAGCAAGTTGGCATACTCGAGAGAACCTCGCCCATTACCATGCAACCTGCCAACTGCAACGTAACTCGTCCAGACCAGCCATCGCGAATGTTACATACGATGATAACGGTGCCACACCATCGCCACGCCAAGAATAATCATTATCGTGCCATCCTCGGGCCGTAAGAATATGCAAAGCGGCCACATAGTGCATAGAAAATGGCGAACGGCGAAGGGTGGCGGAAAAACTCAGCAAGAGTGGCCAAACAGACCATTTACAAAGCGGGCGGATACGGTAGGCCAGGAACGCTTTGTTTATACATCTTCTTTGCTCAATTTCCCTCGGCGCGAGCGATTAACTCCACTAGCGGCGAAAGAAAATTAAGCCATTTTGTCCACAATGTTTGCCGTTGTGCTTAGTACCTGAATTAATAGGAATAATTAATTGCACGTTCATTTTGACATTTTTCAACAGGCGGACGTCCACGTGTGTGTGATGGTAGCACGGTGGAATGGTTTGAGATTTTAAAATTTCAAAAAACCAAACGTTAACTTAACTGACTTTTCTACTTTCGGTACAATACCCGTATGCATGACAAGATCTGGTGGTTTTCTCACGTTATTTCTTGCGTGTCCCCTTGGTAGAAGACGCAACGTAAGAAATCGTTCAACTCCCCACGTGAGTCTTGCGTTAGCTTTAATACACAGCCCGTAGAGCACAGTTCCAACGGTCAAAATCAGCGAAGCGCTAATTTTTCCGTTTACCAAAACCATGCGCTTGAAGGAAGCGTGTATTTTTTCTTTCTTTTTGTTGTTTCTTTCTTCTCCTTTCTACTTTTTCCCACTGCACGAAACATATGCAACCACCGAAACAAACAAAATGTTTGGAAAAAAAAGGAACCCGAACCCCGGTGGTACTGGTGGTAGATGGGAAATAATCAACCCTACACATTTCCTACTTCTCACCGAAAATCGATCGTTAGCACGGTGGAAAAATTAAAAGCCATCAACGGTGGAACGCTTTCCTTCCACGAGGGTAAGACGGTAAAGTGTTCTAAGAAGACGGGAAAGAAAAAGACAAGAACACAACAAAGACGAATAACGATCATTTCCCCCTTTTTTTTGCATGGTACGCATTCCAACGGTGAAAAATTCGAAACAATATCGCACACCGGTACCGGCAATGTGTGGCACACGGTCACAGGGAAATATTTAAATGCCCTTATAATTCTACTCTCATTCCTGATCAACCTCCGGGGAGGGTAAGAAGTTTCACCTTTTTTTTCTGTGCTGGACGTACGTTACGAACGACTCCTAACGTGACTTGCTGATGATAATTGCCGGTTGGTAGAAGCAGGCGACAAACCCACCGAGAAACCCTTGGGCAAGAACGTGAGACCCGAAGAGAAGGGAAGAAATGGTATTGTCCGTTTGGTTGTAAACTTCCGGAGCAAAAATCTAAAAACCCAAAAGGGGGAAATAAAGAAGATCAGTAAGGCACCTCCAAGACGTCTTGCGTGCGTGCGCACACGTCTTAGGGACGGCCCTTAAGGAAGATCTTTAAGATGCAAGCTGCTTCGAGTCGAAATCCTTGGAAGGTAGGGAACGCTTGTCGCTTTATTTTCGCTTCAAACAAGAACCCGATGGGATCGAGGTATACGGATCGTTCGGTTTCTTTCTGCCTTTCGGGCTTATGTGCTTACGCTTTCGGTATGAGTGACTCGGTAGGCCTGGTGCAGATGCAGTTCGGATTCCCGCCAAAAGCCACCAATGCCATACGGCACGCTAAGCTAGGGTAACACCACATCACCAGGTAACAACAAATGGCAAACGAGAGCGTTCAGTGCAAATCTCGATGCGATTATCCTTAAAAGCGATTTTGCTCATAATTTTAATGATCATGCTTAATGTTTTTGCAAAGTGTACCTGTACCGATGATCTGGCACAGAACACAGTACCATGCAAGGTGCCTCTATGGGTTGGGAAATTGTAGAAATATCAACAGAGTTTTTATCAATAAACTAAAAACTCGAGAAAAGTAAATCCGTTCCTGATTGTGAGCATCCGGCAATAACTCCCATTGCAACCAGTGATTACTCAACAATTTGCTGATGTCTTAGCGTTAGCACCAATCGTAAGTTTTTGTTTTCTTTTGCTACTCAAACATTTTTTCCAGTCTGAAGAAGCACAAATTCTTACCACTTTGACAGCGATATGCCTCGTTTTCGTACCTGTCCGACAACTTCGCCCAACCAGGAACGCTTTACATTTGCTTTGCTTTGTCTCCCTTCCTAATTAGCAAAATTACATTAATTAAGCAATTTTTAATTAGACTCCTTCGTTTGGCGTTTTGTTCTTCCTTTGCATCTTTTGCCATGGAGTCCGGTGGAGGCTCCACCTTGCACGAACGTTCTACAAAAAAGCGAGCACAGCTACTCGTGGCCACCGTTCGTTCGCATCAAGTGCTCCGTTATGTCGCTGTATTTTGCACAGTGGCACGACAACACCGTACACCGTCTTCTGCTACTCACTGTTCTCGTGCATCAGTTGCTTCTCGAGCGCCGTGAAGAACCACGGGCTTTTCCGTTCCGGTAAGACGACCGGCCAAAGCCACCCAAAGCCGGTGGGCGCTCTGTTTTATCCTTTCGGGCGGGAAGTTTGCTGTGTATTCAGGTTCCTCCACGGCCGCTGCCAGCTGGAGCATAAAGCACGTCGCAATAGAGTGGAGAATCTTTCCACCAGTTGGCAGTTTTGTTCTTCCTGTTTGATCCTGTTTATTTCAAACTCAGATCTTTTGACTTATGCCGGCTCTTGTCCAAGTGGTTCCATGGAAAAATGCTTCTCTCATCGTTCGGTTAATGTTGTTCGTATAAAAACAAACTTTTTCCATAATATATTTTATATACTTTTATCAAACTTGTATGAAAATGTTTCTAATATAACTTCAAATAGTAACAAGCGGAATTTGAATTGAGCTTCGATCGTTTTTGCATTCGATAGACTAGGCCTATAGCAAATGATATCCCCAAACCGATTTAGTGCGCTTGCAGTCTTTCATGTGCTTAGATTGCATACAACTCACGCCTGTACATGATATAAAGATCATACAATGGGGGGTAAAAACATGATTGAAGTGTGAGTTTGGGTGGCATTTTCCATCCCCAACCGTTCGTACAAAATAGCCTGTGTTAGTTGATCTATTCTATTTATTTCTCTCTGCACATAGGATAAACTACTTCCGCTCTTCGTCACACACCAAATCAACCGAACCTACTGGACTGGCACCGAAAAATGTCCTCCACCAACAGGGATCATCAGGGGGCCCGGAAAATGGTTCCACACACGCACCGTCAAACGAAAGTCCCAAAATGCAATAACACGCTGCAACGGCATTCGCATGAGGTGTGTGTGTGTGTCGACGCATTCGTGCGCATCTGCGTGTCATGGTGCTCCCGTGAGTCTGCAAAATAGCGCTGACCACCGGATGTATCGCATTTTATGTACGTGCGCTCACAAATCATTCGCCCAATTTTGAATCTCCCCATCACCTAGCACACAAACAACGACCTCACAGAATGCACCCAGTGGGTGCCCATCCTGGGTTTCATTGGACCATATTTTGGGGAGGCTTTTGCACATCGATTCGACATCGGAGCACATGGATGTGGCGAAAGGGTCCGCTTGCAATTCTAATGCATTGCACAAAGTGCATCTATCGGACGCACTGGGCACGGCTTTGCCTAAAAACTACCACACATACGAATTTTGCACATCTACTCCCCAAAAAAAAAAAAAACTCAGGAGCAGAATATACACATCAACTACGGGTGTGAGTGTTATGTGCATTCGGTGCGATGCACACTACACCATTATCTAGCCACTTTTTTGGTGATCCTGTACGCTTGAGGGCTCTGTAGGGCTTAGGGAGCTGGATGTACATAAGCGGGGATGAGAGCGGGATGGAGATTTTGATAGAGTTTATGTGTGTTGGAAATGCAAGCAAATGCATTTGCTTATGCACACGCAATTTTGCTACAAGCATTCCCTTGCGTCGGACAACCCTACTGTGCTACCCACTGTGCTGTTGAAGTCCGCGTGACAAAGCAGACATAACAACAAATGCTATTAATTCTAACCGAATATGGACGCAATTTATTCTCGAACGTAGACACACGCATGGTCTGGGGGAGTCACGTAGCAGCGCCACCCTTATCAGACTCTTTCCCAGACTAAGCACGCATTATTAGAAGCTGTGTTTTGGGGATGAATAGTTTCGACCACCGATTAAATCGGTTTTTAGATATTTGAACGTTTTATCCCTTTTTTGGTTGAAATTGAGGAATTTAGTACATAAAACGTTGTTCACAGAACTACAAACTTTTACCAAATGTGTTACCTAACATAAGCGATTAAAGAAAAATGCAAAAGAAAGCAAGCTGCGTGATAGAGTTGATCTGTGAAGTGTGAGTTGTATGAAAATTCCAAAAATAAAGTACAATTGTCTTTAGCATCGCGATCATCACAAAATCGGTACGATGGGAAGTGCACAGAACACAACCACCCTACACGCTAATTCGTTCCTCAGTTGAAGCTAGTAGTTAGTACTAGAATCCCACAATGCGTTCGCTATATAAGCACCCGTAAAACATAGGTGTACAGCCATGAAGCCATATTAGTTTTTGATGATCGATTTTCGCGAAACCGTCCCTGCAGCTTACCCAATCTAATGGATTCGACGACTGCACCGATGCCTACTCCCCCCAGTCTAGCCAACAGTAATACATGATCCCACTGCATCGATTGATAGTATATCCGAATAATTTATGGCCCGAAACCGAGCTCAGCTTTGGACAGAGCTAAAGCTAAAAACCCCATTCCCGGAACTCCACATCCTCACAACCGACAGCGCGCTTATTCATGTGGAAGTTCCACAGTCCAACGGTGCCCTTTGAAAGCTATCCCACTCATGCGTCCATGCTCCACCCAAAAAAACGAGCCGTCGGTCCGCCATGGAATGAACGCTTTGGGGACAGAATTGCGGTACAACACTAAGTAAATTTGCATTCGATCAATTACTGTACGGAAACAATGATTTTGCTTCCTTGCGACCCTAACGCAAAAGCGGTTCCCTGATTGTACCAACTCGGACAATCGCAAATAGTATGATCAGTTCTGTTTGGTTTGTGGGATATATTGTTTGGATTTTAAGTTTTTTCCCCCCCAATGGCTGACACAAAGAATGTTTGGAAAGTGCAAAACCGAATGAGAGTTTGCGGTGCGAGATGGGTTTCAAGAGATAAAGATGCCATTTTGTCATCTTCCTCTAGGAAAACCTGGCGGTTGATGTCATTTTGGAGGCGGTACGTTTAATAATAATTAATTTTTGAATAATAAATTAACCCTCTTTGCGGCATTCCAATGGATTCTGTTTCGCCACTTCACGTACAACCCGGCCATCCTTCCTACTGCCGGAAGAACGTATCCCAACAGAACCCAACCCATTTCCGGTGCTGTTTCAGCTCACGTGCGCACAATTAGTTTTGAGCCACGCGAAAGGGGTCCGTGTGTCTCCCGTTCGGAACGATCCTCTAGAGGGCGCAATAGCAACATATACATGAAAAAAACATTGGATGGTTTAGCACTTACCTGAAATTGGAGAACCACTTGACCAGTTGGGCGGTGTTATTCTTGTTGAACTTGATGTCCGGGAAGTACATCTTCAGCACGGCTGAGCTTGGGTACCGTACCCAGAAGAACATCAGCTTCGCCTTGCGCAGGTGCATCGGCGTCAGGGTTGACGAGTTCACCGGAGTTAAGGATTGGTTACTGGGGTTTTGTTTTGAAATTGGTGCATTGATTGTTCATTAATTACAAGACTTTTTTGTCATACCTCCAGAGCTACACTGAACTATCAATTGTGAAAGGTCTGCACCTATACAAGCACAAGAAGGGAGAGGGGAGGTTTGTGCGAATCAGAATTCGATATCTTGATATCGCTACTCGCTGCTCAGGTAACGGAAACTATACAAGTGTACAGTGGCAACCCGTTCCGAAGAATGCCACACACGCTAGGGATTAGGAAATAAGGAAAGAAAATCCGCCTCCACGATGGCGTAAATCTGATTAAGACACGTCGTTTTCCCTTTTCCCAATCAATCTGTCCGCTACTTGTCTATCGTTGCAAATCTTTTAATGTATTTAAACTATGTCTATGGGACGTGTGTTTGTGGGGATGAGACGGTAAGGTTGGCAGAAATAGGATTTAGGGAACCAGAATTCAAAAGTGTGCTTGTGCTATTACATCACATACGAGCTGAGTGGCCACAATGGGAGACCTTTCACAATGGATCAGTAGCGTAGATGGTCGTTTTATAGGGAGTTCGAATATTCTTACGCTGCAATAGAAGGGTCAAAAAGTTGTAGCTTTGAAAAGGATATAGTAGGCTCCATTCCGTTGAAGGAAATATCAGCGGAGGTGCAGTCCGAGTTGCGATCGTTGACATCCATCGACGCTCTGATATGTCCGTAGTCCGGTGAGTTGCCGTGATGGGCTGCCAGCAGGGCCGGATGCAGCATCGTTGGCGGGTGGGGTAGGGGCGGGGAATCTCGCGGGTCCAGCATGCCATTGATGCCGGGCGGGCTCGACGACACCTTCATGTGATGGAACTGCGACGGCTGTGGACCGTGCGGGCCACCGTGCGGACCGTGCGGATTGAAGAAGGGGCTGTAGGGCGAAAAGACTTGCGACTCGTGCAGCGATGGGTTCGGAATCGCAACCGAGGTAGGCAGTGAGACGGGCAGCATCGACGAGGCGGCACCATGGAACGATGACCTCGGCGATTTGCAATCCGTCGGGGTTGTCGGACCGGTCGGTTGACCGGCACCGGCCGACTGGTTGCTAAACTGGGAAGGCTGCGTTTGCTGCTGTTGCTGCTGCTGGGCTGGGTTCGCTTGCTGCGCTGCGGCTTGAGATTGGGACTGCTGTTGCTGTTGCCCGCTCAAGTTGTTATTGTTTTTATTGCAGCTGTTGTTGTTGTTGTTGCTGTTGCTGTTGCTCCCCAGACCGTTCCCATGACAGTTGTTAGCGCCACCCAGCGGAAGCTGCTGCTGCTGCTGTTGCGATTGCTGCTGTTGCTGCGACTGCGATTGCTGCTGCGCTGGCGTCTGCTGCTGCTGCTGCTGCTGTTGTTGAGATTGTTGTGAATCAACTTGCACCTGATTCGAGGACGGAATAATGCCATCCTGAGCAAGAATTCTACTCACTGTTCGTGGTGTAATGCGCGTGTCGGTCACCTTATGCCGCTTCTTTTTCGGCGTCACCACGAGGCTGAGCGCCTCGTTCTGCTCGGGATTGTGTTCGCGGGGTTCCGGTGGTGGGAGACAGAACGGATTCACCTGGCTGGGGGTCCCGAGGGCCTGGTTCATCGAGTTGTAGAGTGCCGCCGCCGCTACCGGATTGATGTTCTGTGGCGTTTTCGATGTTTGGAACATAGCTGTAGAAGGAGAAGGACGTACATGAGGAGGCATACCGATCGAGTTCATACTGGCCGCCGCAGCTGCAAGCTGTTGCTGCTGCTGCTGCTGTTGCTGTTGCTGGCCACCCTTGGGATCGTGTGTCGATCCGGGAGTCGGTACGTGCATGGCGGGCATCGGTGGCATCGCGGGAAAGGAACTCCCGTTTAGCCGTGGTCCGGCACAACCGTTAACGTTCGCTAACGGTGGCTGTTGCTGGACGCAGTTACCGTTACCGGTGGGTGCAGACATACCCACCACGCTTGGGGCCATCGGTAGGGGTGCGTTGTTAAGACTAGGTGTACTTAGCATAGGTGCATTACCTGATTGACTGGCGCCCATACTACCGCTCCGGTCGGGCTGGCTAATCTTGGTGCGCGGTGACTTACGGTCTAGCAGCTGCGAAGCCATCAGCAGATCCTTGTTCAGCTGTTCCGCCGCAGCAGCCGCTGCCTCCGACTGTTTGCCTAGAAATCGTCGCTGATGTACGAACCTCGTGACGATCGAATCGACCAGATTCGACAGCGATGCCGTGATCTCCGTCTTCAGCACGTCCGCAAGACCCTCCAGATCCGTACCGGACATCGGCCCGACAGAGGTGGCGTTCGAGCGCATCATGTTCAAGCGGTTCGTCAAATCGGACGGAATGGACGATCCCTTCGGCATTGAAGGGATGTGGCCACCCATCGATGTCGATGCCACATGATTTGCCGTCTGCGGCACTGTTTGCATGGGGACGTGTGTCGGCGAGAGTTGTTGCGATTGCACAGGTGGATGTTGTTGCTGTTGCTGCTGCTGGGATGCCGGATGCGGCGGTAGCTGAGCATTCGCTGGCATGGGCTGCACTAAACCACAGGGTTGCTGTGAGGGCTGCGGATGCGTCGGCGAATGTTGCTGGTGCTGAGTCTGTGGATGTTGAACGGGCGATTGTAACAGTGCCTGGGAAGTTTGATTTTGTGCTTGAGGTTGCTGCTGGTGCGGCATAGTTACCTGTGATGCGTTACTGCCATTGTTCCGATCTGGTAAATGAGCTGGATGTTGTTGCTGCTGCTGTGGTTGCGGCATTATCTGGGATTGCTGTTGTTGAAGCGATTGCTGCTGCTGCTGCTGCTGCTGGAGCAACTGTTGGTTAGAAGCTTGCAGATTCCGCTCCACCTGTTCCGCTTTCACTAGCCGGGCTTCCTGCTCGAGGAACAGCTTCTGGTACATGGCAGCCGCGTTACTCATCTGCTGGCTGTGCTGTGGCGCTTGCTGCTGACCGATGGGTTCGTGCGGCATAGCTGCAGCCGCCACTGCCGCTTGTTGCATGTGCTGCAGGAACGGATGCGTGCCATTGAAGCCACCCGTCTGCAGTGGATGCGTCGTGGGCAGTGCGTTGTGCAGCTTGGCCGACATCATCTTGCTCATCATCTGGAGCATGCTGGAGGCATCGGCTGCCGCTGCCGCTGCTGCTGCTGCGGCCGCTGCATTCGACTGTCCCTTCGCGCCGGCGACATCCTTGACCGGTGTCGAAGCCGATATGTGAGGCTTTTCGGGCGATAGGTCCGGCCCGCTCACGTCATCCTCCATGATGTCGCTCGAGGAACTGTCGTCTACTACCTCCTGCGTGGTATCCGACTGTTGCTCCATGCGCGAGCACAATTGCACATACTTCTGCTGCATCTCGGCCAGCTGTTCCTGCATCGAGCGTAGCTGCGACTTAAGTACGTCCTTTTCCACCCGCTTCTGATGAATGTGTGGAGTCGTTACCGTTTCCACGAGATCATCATCATCGTCCGTGGTTGTCGGATCGGTCACGGGCGTGTTGGAGGTATTGTTCGCGGCGGCTGCTGCTGCTGCGGCCGCTGCACTACTGCTCAGCATGAAGTTCTGCAGCGTGAGACCCAAGTTCAAACCAGCCGCTGCCGCAGCCGCATACCGTTCGGCCGCACTGTTATCATGCTGTTGCGGATGGTACAGCTTACGCTTTTTGCAACCATTCACCTGCGGTTGGGAGAGAATCGCAGGACTGGAACGCATCGACGACACGATGTTTTCCACCCGGGCACGCTTCATATTGAGTGCTTCCGGTTCCGCACGACTCGCCACAATACCACTCCCCGGTGTTGGCGTTCGCTCGTCCCGATCCTTATCATCCAGACAGCAATCGTCCAGATCCATCATCTCCTGCTTCGCAATGAGACCTCCGGTACTGCCAGCACCGGTTGAAGATGCCGGCGACGGGACGGTTTCGTCCACTTCGTCCGGTAGCGACGCTACCAGCTCGTCGATCACATCACTCTTCTCCTGCTTGGGATTGATCGTATCCACCACACCGGAACTGGCACCGTTCGCTAGTCGGCAAACGTCCGCGGACGTTCCCAGCAAATCATCACATTTCGTACTATCACTAGCGCCGTGGGTCGCTTTCGCATTTTGATTATTGCCGTTTGCCGCCCGGTGCTTGGCGGACGTACCACCCGTACCACTGGCACCCTTCGCGTTGGTGGCAGTGCACCCACCCACCTCACTCGTATCACTCAGCTCGCACCCGTTCACGATGGCGCCGAGACTGTTCTCACTAATTTTGCTCACGTCGAAGATCGCGTTGCTGTGGTTGTTGTTCTTGCTACCGATCACATTGTTGTTGTCCGGCGATATGCGACCGCCGGACCCGTGCTGGCCACTCTGGTTGCTCTGGATCGTCGCGCGCAGCTCGTGATCGAGAGCCATCAGGTCCTTCTTGCCCTGCAAGATATTGCGCAACATGTGGTGCGCCAGCTCGCTCGTGGCTGGTGGTGTTGTAGAGTCACCGTCAAGGTCTATAACACCACCGAGCCCATTACTGCACGAACCGTCCACTGCACTGTTGTTGTTGTTGTTGTTGTTGCTGCTGCTGCTGGTGGTGGCCGCGTTCCTACTGCCGGACTTGGCCCCACTCGTTGTGTTGCCACCGTCGCCGCCACCGCCGCCACCATTATTCTCACCATTGGTATTCGCAAGAGCATTGCTGCTGTTGCTGCTGTTGCTGCTGCTGCTGCTGCTAGTGCTGCTGCTGCTGCTACTACTGCTCGTACTACTCGAGCTGCTGCTGCGCCGGTTCGAACCCATCGTCACATCCGACACCGACACGGTTGCACTACTGTTCTTGCCGTTCTTAGCACTCTTCGCACTGTCGCTAGTGCTGCTGTTGTTGGTTGGGTTGTTGCTGCCGGTATTATTACTGGCGCTCGTATTATTATTGTTCGTGTTGGTATTGTTGTTGTTCAGATTCGTCACACTTTCGAACCCGAGCTTGGCGGTATTCGCAACACCACCACTTGCACCGTTCACACCACTGTCCGCCGTAAGTCCGCAATCGCCACTACTTACGCCGTTGTTGAGACTGCCGGCCACACTGCTGATACTGGCCGCGGCAGCCTCGATCGCCGATAGCATGCTAATCGTATCCGGATCGGTAGCGTCCTGGGCCTGCTTCACTTGTCTGCCGAGCAGTTCGTTAAGCATCTTGCTGGCGGCCGCCGGTCCGTAACCGCCGGGACCGAATAGTCCGCTGAAATGTTGCTGCTGCGCCTGGCTAAAAATAGCCCCGTATAGACCACTGCTCATGAAGGACGGCCGCGAACTGAAGCTGGGTATCGAGGAGTAGCTGTTTCTTGGCTCGCCCGCGTCTACGCGCTGTCTGCTACGCTTGCTGTTGCTGTTACTCCCGTTGCTGCTGCTGTTGCTGTTGCTGCCGTTACTGCTGATCGTCACTGTGTTGGTAGGGTTGTTCTTTAGCAACTTATCGACGTACAAACCGAAAGAATCAGAGTCTTCCTCCGATGACATCATAAGCAGGGAGCCTGCAGTTCACGAACACGACGGCGACGACAACGACGACAACGACAGCGGTGGCGACGATGACGACGACGACGGAAACGACGAGCACGAGGGCAGCGGTGGCAACGACGACGGAGACGACGAAGATGGCCTCCCCTGAAAAATAGACCGCTTTCCAGCAGGTGGGGGAAATGTTCCCCGCCCCGATGCCAGCGTCGTCACGCACACTACAAACGGTTCGTGTCACTGCAAGCGCGTGGTCTTTTTTCTCCGCACGGCGATCCCAAAGCGGTGTCTTTTTCGTACAGCTGCACGAGCAGCCCCCTCCAATTTCCGAACGGTCGCTTAACCCGGCCTTAGCTTTCCCCTTCCATGGCATGGACCTGCAGCATAACGCGAAGCATAATGCGAAACACGAACGAAAGAAAAACGAGAAAACAGAGAAACCGAAGCAGGGAAAAATACGAACGAACGAAAGAAACGAGAAAAACGGAGAGTTAGTTATGTTATTTTATGCTGTTATGCTGCTACACAGCAGCGGACGGAGATTACGCTTCTATTTCACGCGTGCACGGAATGTGCACTACTGCATAAGTACGCCACCACGCGAGAAGCACACGAACGCTACCCGCTTCGAAGGATCAATCAAGATTTCAAGGATTCGCGGAATTATTGGACTAATTTCCCAACATTTCGATCATGTGCGATGCATTTTTTGGACAGTTTTTTGCTTCCGAATGCCTTTTAAAATTAATGTAAAAATGTAACAGAAAGGAGTTCAGAGTTTGATTCTGTCCAGCAGATTGAACGTTAACATGTTGGAAGATGTTATGGCGCTAGGGAAGGTGAGAGTGGCAATGTTTTGTTTGCTATTTCTCTCACCCTTAAATTCGTCCCTCGACGGACCAGATGGAGATGCAGAAGGGCCCGGAATCGACCGACCGATCGAAGACTTGTGCGTCCCTTCCTTTTCACTGCAGGGAAATAAATTACCACGATGCACACCTGGAACCTTGCCATACCCAACACAAACACACACACAAACGTATCTATACGCATTCAACGCGAAAGCGTTTTGAATGTGCCCCGATGTCCTGTGGCTGCTTGTTCAAGCCAACTGCAATGACGCCTCATTCTTGGAGGTTTTTCTCCATTCACTACGAGGTTTTGTTTCCCTTCCGTTCAGAGTCAGCTGTTTGTTGTGGATGGATGCTGCAGTGCCGGCGCCTTCTAATTACGCTCCAATGGTTGACATATAAATATCAATTTAACAGCGAGTGAGGGGTAGTCTCACGAGGAGCAACTTAATTACTTACGCGCTTCGACTTGGGGTACGGTGACACAGAAACTCTCGCATTAGTGATCGAATGCTCAAAGCCGCTTGTGTGCATCTGCTGTCCCACTACTCTCACAACGCCCCAAACAGATAAACGAAGAATGTTTATACTGCCTCCCCTGTCTCCCGTTGGACCAATATTCACACTCCCCCTAGTACCGAAACTCATCAAAACATTCGTAAATTGGATAATAAAATGTGTCTTTCGCTCTTGATCTTCGTGACAAGTTGGTTGGGCGTCTTGTTGCACCCGGGAGCCGCGCATTTGCGTACGGGTACGAGAAAAACGTGCCCGGGGGGTTTGATAATCTCGTCTTGACGGTTCTGGACTGTATCAAACGGTATTCTTGGCGGTTAACGAGATTGACGCCTAATGATATCATCACCAGCACCAGCCCTGGCTGGATACCACCTCTCCAAGACGCTCGTCAACTCTGTTCGACTTTCCAGGGAGGGAGGTGAGTAATTGCCAATTGCTTTGAAGACGATTCGAGTGGACAACTTTTTTATTAGTGAGGTCACTTTGTGAGTGAGTGCGCCCGTTCCCGGGTGTTGTGTCCGCATCGAGTAGTAGCATTGTTTGAGTAATTGTACTGATGAGTTTGCACATACGCAGACCGTAAAAGTTAATCGAAAGATGAGCTCTCAGCATATCCAACAGTGGGAATATAGCAACGCCGTGAAAAGGTGTCCAAACGACGACGGTTGAAAAATAGTCGTTACAGCCGTGATAACTTGCGGTTCAAAGAAGAAAGTTAAAAGGCTTGTCCTAAAACGACCGTTATTTTCGACGCGCTTGGCTGAGCGGCGGAGCAATGCCCGTGCAGTAGACGTAGCGGCTGTCACATTATGAAAGGTGCATTATCGGCTATGAACCAAACAAGAAGCATTTTCTTAAAGACGTTAGAAGGGTCGACAACGTCTTCGGTGAGCTCGCTATGCTCCGCTTCACACGCACAAACCGGAGTTAAATCGCATTCCCCTACCGGTACCTGTGCCGGGATAGCCACCGTACCTGGGTAACGCATTCGCATATGGCACTTCGAAGGGGTGTACATGCCGAAGGAGTTGTAGGAACGGAAATAGAATAATTGCAGCTTGTTCCATATGGCTGTACGTGGCGCACACGCGAGGTGCGGTCCGAAATTGTTGTCCTCGTTTCCGATCGTTATCGTGCATTCCGTGAGCTACAGCAACTGTACTGAAGAGGGTGTCGTCTTCGCCCAAAATGTCAACGGTTACAAGTTTTTTCACGCATCGAAATTCACCAACTGCCAACAACAGTGGAGGATTAGACCGCTTGGAGCATGTGGGGGCCCTATTACAGGAATTGAGAACAGTAGACATTGAATCTCTACGATATTCGGGGACCCCAAATGAAGAAAATGTAGAGATAAGAAAGGTTCCTCAAAATCCAGCGAAATCTGAACTGAAGATTCGGAGTGCTCAAATACTTCAGTGATTTCTGGTCTAACTCAGAGACCTTACTCAGTCGGTGTAGATTTTCCTGACTCAGCACAGTGGCACAATCAAGAATTGCAATCATATTTCAGCGGTTTCGACCGCTTCCTTTCAGCTCGGGATGCCTTACGAAAAGTAGCGATTGTTTGTATCTTTTATTTATTTTCCCATATTTCATTCCGAACCAGCCCCAGAACTGAATGTGTTTGGTAAGCAGTCAAACGTAAAATAAAATGTGCGTTGGACGACACCAAACGTTAGCGTGGAGACGAACTTGAGACCACTGCGAAAGTTCTACCGCACACTCCCATCAGCACTTGTGCGTCTTCCCTTTTTTTGGGAGGGGAATCCTTCCGTAAGGGCACAATGGTCACCCTGAGCGTTCCAAAGCGAACCTCCCCAAAAGAGTCGGTAGTTCATTCGCCGATGGCAAACGATATCTTCCGATCGGTACCGGGGCATTCGGGATGCTTGTTGTGGTTGAAGATGTTACCGGGTTTTGTAAACGACTCTCGGTTAAAGTGTGTCTTGCCCTTTACTTCAGCTCCCATTTGCTCCATTCGAATGCGAAGCATTGGCGACGGTGTGTAATATGATGATCCACTCCGGAAGTGCTGATTATTATTAATTCTCCCACAAGACGATGACGGAACGCAACCAAAGCAGGGCGAGCGTATCGAGGAGACACTTTCGCCCAAAAACCACAAACGAGGTGGAGGACATGCCCGCGCGTACGATACCGTGCGAAAGGAAGTATCATGCCTGAGAACTGTCTCCTTCCGTTCGGAAGAAGCGTACCGATAGTGTGCGAATTTATCAGGGATTGTTGTGTCTCCGAATGTGCGTTTCGTTTGTCTTTCCTTTGGGGTCTTACACTCGTTGGGAACTGTATAAGAATTTGCCTAAGTTCGCCCCTTTTTCTTGTTGAATCTTTTTTCGTTTAAATAACTCACGTTTCGTCGGAATATTATGCTGGTTGGACAAGTGCAGTACGGTACATCTTATGCAATTAGGGACATAACATACTTGTTTTGTCGCTTCCTTGCTAAACAAGACACCAACAAAAAAGCCAACTGTACGCGTATAGCGAGCAATGATTTTCATGGTCGTTACTGCAAACAATTATCAATTAGAGCTAATTAAATTCCGGCGGACCGGGATTTGTTTTGGCAGCGAAGGCCGCCGACGGTGACATTTACTGGACTTCTTGTACATGCCTATTTGGACCCTTTGCCTCGTTTTGTTCCATGCAAGTGCACTTACTGCTTGCCATGCGTCGGGATTTTGTGCTGGTCCACTGTCAGTACAAATCTTCAAGTTCAATTAGCTTCAATTGGAAGGAAACATGACAGATTTTGGGTTTCCTTGTTTGTTGTGCGGGGGTTTTTTATGTCATCCTTGCTTCGCTTTTAGTCCACTTCCTTCCATTCACACTGCCAATTGGAGAAGAGTTGTTGCTTTTTTATTACTCTTAATATGTGTTGTACCGCATGTACTGAGCTTCATGTTTATATCGACATCTTTCAAGGTTCGTAAGTCACATCAGTAAAATTTCTTTCCAGAAGAAACATGTCCTCAAAATCCCTCAAATTTCCATTAATAATCATCTGAGTACCACACGAGGTCTAGAATAAATAAAAATGCAAGCATGCGGATTCCACACAAATTCTAAGGATGGATTACTTTAACCCCTTTTTCGTTTCACTTCCAAGCCTTCGTTAAGATCGATTTTTTAAATAAAAACGCAGAAAAAAACCCATCCTTCAATTTCCTTCAAAATCAACCACACGGAAACGACTCCACGGGTGAAGGTTTACCATTACAAGCGCATCTCCCGTACTTGATTGGTACACGGATGTCTTGCAACGGCGTGCAATCGTCTTTCGGTTGGAGGTTAAGGATTTTCAATGCATCAAACACACAACCCACTGTCGATGGTTGGGTGTGGACGAGGGTGCTGCATACAATGAAGATGCAGTGTGCGCCCACAGGGGGACGGATATGCGAATACGACGCAGCAGCATTCGTCAGTAAATGAGACGCATAGCGAAAGGATTGCAAAAGGCGGACTACCGTACATCCAGCCCTATCGGGAGGGAACTTTGATCGACTCTGTGACTTACTGGGAGAGTTGAGAGGACTGCGGTGGCCGAGAGATTCGCAACGACGTTTCCCCTTTTGTATTATGGCGCTGTAGCCAAGGAGCGTGGCAAAGAAGGCAGAAGAATGAAGACGAAAAAAAAAGAAAACCTCGGTACGGAAATCATCCAAAGATTGCACATTGCGAGAGAAGCGAGTAATTAAAACTCATAAGTTCATTCTGCACGGTTTATTCATCACATCATCGTACTCGGTATTTATCGTTTCCCGGTTCCCGGTCGTCCTCGGTCGGCTCTGAGCCAGTCAAGTCAGGCGCGCGCGTTGTTTGTCCTTGCTGTCGGGCGCTATCTTCGTCTGCTTTCGTCTCGTAATCTCTACTTAGTCGGTTTGTGCCGACTGTTGAATGTGTGTTGCCACCACTCGCTCCGGATATAAATGCACCTTTGGAGCACCGAACCGGTGCTAGGCAAGGAAGGATATCTCATGCGCTCACCGACTGACTGCTCCCATTACGGAGAAACGATATCTTGCCCCGGTGTACGATGTACGGATGCTAGGAGCCGACGTAAGAAATGCAACCGTTTGCAGAAAGCAAGAAAAGCCCGAAGGAAATTATTGCATCGCCTGGATGGTACACTGGCAGTGGCGCACAACTCCCCCAGACACCAGCCACAGCAGAACGCAGCGCAAGAGTGCAATAGCAATAATACGGAATGCGCCATCGTCACACCACCCAGTTTCAAACCACCCCCTGCCACCCACGTTCCCTGAGGCCTTCTTAGCGGTGATGGTGGTTTGAAGTGGCAACAGTGCAAGAAACGTGGCCAAACCGAGATGGTAAATATGCACAAGTTCTTCTAGCTCTATTTGAGTTGAATCTTTGCGGCACTGGTTATCAACATTTCAGCACACGTCTCAACCAACCAAGCCATTAATATGGTCGCCACCCCTTTTGTCACCTCCTCCCGAACAATCCCTCCCCCCCTTATCGTGTTCCTTTTCATCCACCAAAAGGAGACGGAATCCCTAAGCCATTCATATGAGGTTTCTTATGCAACCGAAGCAAATAGCTCGTATCCTCGGACATCAGCACCGTTTCCGTCGAGTAGCGGGGTTTTTTTTCGCATGTATTTACACACCATGGAAGGAATCCATGAAAAGCGGATTTTCTTTCCTACCGCCCGGTTTCGGTTTTCGGGAGCATCTTTTGCGCCATTTTTCTACACAACCCAGGCCATGTGTGAGGAAATTGTGGGGGGTTGTATATGTGAGTGGTGCTTCTTGTGGCCACCGTCTTGTGTCACCACCGTAACAATGATTATGACGATGAACTTTGTTAATGTGTTCGTGTTTACGTTCATTACAACCTTATTTACATTCGGCTGGAAGCAGGACAAAGCACCGCCAAGAGCGGACGGGTAAATTGTAACAGTTTTTCCCATTAAATGTCTGCTAAAAATACATTTGCAGGAAATGGAACCATCCCCAGTAGAGTTTGCTGTTGATTTGCACTTATTACTCCACGGTGGAGTACCTCTAAAATGTATCAATTTTGTTGTGTGCTATTGGAGTTATTAAAAAAAATAATTTAAACGATTACAAGCCGAGGTGGATTTTTTCAAAAGTTTACTCTACTCATTCGCTTTAATTTTTTGAAGGAAGACGAGAATCGAAAGCGAACCTGAAAACATGTTTCAGATGCACTGGTTTGCATTTTTACGCTACCGAATCATCGCCATCCTCTGGTTCGTAATAGATGCAGCAGAAAATTTGCAAATGCCATCTCAGCCATGCAAAATCGTCACATCGGAAATCGTGCCTAGGCGACTTACCGCTCAGTACAAAAACCCCATCGTAATGATTCCACCGATTTCGAATTCGCTCCACAGTTTTGGAAGTGCATTTCGCGATTTGCTTCTTTTTTGGGTTGGGAATGCTTTTTCTTTTACATTTCAGTCAGTTATATCTACAACACTACAGCTTGGAAAGCGATGGGGAAAAAAATCTGCTCCTATAGATTCGGGACAGCGACACAGAATCGAAGGAGTGCAAAAATGAAAATGCATATTTCACCCACTAGTCCTCTCATCCTGCCCCGAAGTTTCGTTGGTCAGGAATTGAGGAAAAAAAGGTTTTTCTTCTAGCCGTTGTTTATTACGCTTTTTGGAGTACAGAATTTTTATATAAATGTTTATATATATACATACTACACCTTCCACCGCCGCCACCGAACGACATTTGCATTATTAAAGAGTGTCGCGGTCATGTCACGGGATCTCTCGGCCTGTCACATCCGGTCACTGTTACCAAGCGTTGGGCGCCGCTGTTTTATTTTCCCCGTTGCAACACCGTGATGGCTGCTGCATGCTTGGTGTATCCCGAACTGTCCAAGAATCCGTCCCAGTGCTGCTGCACACGGCCACGGCGATAACAATGCAAAAGCGACACTGCAGTGTGAGTGTTGAAGTGGCAACCGGACGATGCAAACGTCAGTGGGATGTAGATTGCCTTTGGCTAGTGTAAAAGGGAAAATATGGCGCTGGCTATGGCCGTTTACGACATCGGACTGGTGGATGCGACCGGTCGCAGATAAATGCCATTGTCTTGTGTAATTATTTCCTTAACGTGGCACCACACAGTTTGGTAGGCGTTAATCGTATTTGAAATAATGTTGTCGTCTCTCCACACGAGAAAATCATGGCACATTCCAATCAATAGAGCTCCTCGTATCAACTCACCATTCTTGAACTAATGAGATGGTAGATAATGAAAATGCATATTTTATTACCAAATCGGGCACCACAGCCCACCTTCACACAAGAGTGCCCTCAAGACACAGCTCTCGTGCGACCATGATTTATTTCAATTCTTTTTCCTCATCTCACACACACACACAAAGAGGTCGTAAAAAATATTGATTTTTGCTCTACTCCTGCACTTCCTTTCCAAACGGGAAGGGATTTGTTTCAAGTTGTTGCAGGAGTTGATGAAAATTCAACCCGTTCGCCTGGTGGAAAATCATGTTTCTCCTTTCCGCATTTGTTGCTGCACGGTGGTGGTTGGCAAAGAAAAAGAGTTGGATCAACCTATATTGAGGAAAACGACCCGTCTTTTGCGGCGAATTTCCCGAGAGGAGCAAAACTCCACCGGCGGAGTTTCCTTTCCTTTAGCCAAACAAAGACAATTTTTGTGGCAAAGTGTGGCGGGCAAAAATGGGCAAAAAAAAAATGAAATGAAAAAGAAGGAAAACCTTAAAACACGGCTCGGGAAGAGTTCTGCTGCACGGCACGCACCAGCAATGGGCGACGAGTACCCGTGGTACGTATGCAAAAGCTGCTGTAGCTACAGCAGTGTGGAGAAAATTAATACAAAGCCCGGAACAGATTCTCCCTCCGTGCAGCCAAAAGCGAGGGTCCAACGTTACCCCTTTATTTCACATTTTCGCTGATGACTTCTGAAGATGAAACGCATGAAAACATAAAATTTGCCAAGCCCGTACGAGCGCGTCCGGTGTGTGCGTTTTTTCCTTTCTTGTTTTGGTGGGAGGATCCTGGCCGTCTTTGTCTCACCGAAATCCTGTCGAGGTTTTGTCTAAGACCGTTGCGAAGCATTCGCCCTCAGATAGTCATCCCCTCAGCAGCGCAGCTATTGAGTGAGACATCTCACCAGTGCTGAGGGACGCAGAACTCTTCGGAGTATCCACACGAGGGGTATTTGCATGTGGTCTTAGTCGGCAAATTATGCAATCCCTTCAGGGGTTTGTGAGCCCGGCACTCTAGACGGGACGCAATACGTCTAACATCGGGATTTTCTTCTCACATTGCGCACAAGAAATGATTTGTCACGCACCGGCACCGGCTTGAACAGAACAGAAGTGTGTGTGTGTGTGTGGGTTTCCACAAGTGCATCATGGCAGCAAGTGAAGAGCGGTACGATAGCCTTATGCATCTTTGTGCATAACATCCTTGAGAGCGTATTTAATGAGTTTGCTCCTTGCGTGTGTACAGTGGCGTACTTTGAGTGTTCCATCCAAGCAATGAAGTAGGGATTTTCCTCAAACTTTATCCTCCCGAAAAAAAACACACACATATAGACCCTGTTTTTTTTGGGGGGATCTATTTCCACGTGCTATCATGTAAAATATCCCTCCCAAAACCAAAAAACAAAAAAAAAGGAGCTGACGTCTTAAACTAAGCGGCTAAACTTTTCATATGCAATACATTATTGCACCGTTGAGTCAACACACATACACGGCGAATTAGCAACATAATGCACATTTGATAGTACTCTGCAGCGAGTTTTTAATTTCCATCCTGGCATGCCGGCACGGTCGGCCACACCGATCGGGGGCACTCGCAAAAAGTGCATCGTCTGAAAAGGTGGATGCATCATGCAGTTTTCGCAGCTGTTTGTGGGTTTGTTTGATTTCGGCCCGTTTTTTTTTATGCGTTGTTGTGTTTCATTTTTCGTTTCACTAAAAAACAACTCTACTTTGAGCGGCGGTGCATATCTTGCCAGCCACGAGGATGATGGTTTGTTTTTCAGTTTATTTTTATTTCGTTCGTTGAATAACGATTAAAATTTCGTCTAGCCAACTGACGTCGATGCATCGTTACAGTTTGCCGCTGCTGTAGCGGGTTGCAGCTCAACCGAAAGCAAAGAGCTACTTTCGAGCAGTGCAACTCTCCGTTTGTGTGTGTGTGATTTATTTTTTCTCTACTGCCCCTTTTGCCACCCAACCCTTGGATCGATCACGGGAGGCCTAGCTACATGCACAAGCGTTCTAAAATGAGTAAAAGTTATAGAAAGGTGCAGTTTCGTTTTCATTTGCAAAAATATAAAAATCACATATTAAGCAATAATGCAAGGGAGTGCATCGGGGTGTGCAGCGAATGCAGCTGGGTGGTGCGGGCAGATAAGGACCATTATTTGATTCTTCCAGTCAGTCGTGCCAGTCACCCAGGGGAAAAGGAAGCAACAAAAAATTAAGGAACCATCAAATTCAGGGCTGCTGCTACGGTGGAGAAACCAGACGGGAAGGATGCCATTTTCCACTATGCAGCTCACAGATAGTAGATCCGTTTGTCTATGCACCGTGTGCATTGCTAGCTGCACTTTTCTGGGCGTAGTATTTTCGAGACCCAAAAAAAATTCTGACAAAAACGCAAGCAAAACAAAATACGTTTGCAGAATGAAAAGGAAGACTATTGGAGTTTTGGGTTTTTTTGAGGTGTGATTAAGGAAGGAAATGAGTTGCCGTTGGTGCATTTTTTGTATGGACGAAAGACTCGGCTTTTCCCTACCTTACTTCACGGATGTTCTGATGCAGAACGGATTCTCCAATGGCTCTTCATAACGCGAGAAAGAATACTTTAGACGTTACTTTAAATTTCCTTCTTAAAGACAGTGAGGTGATGCGGCAAAAAAGAAAACTCACCAAGGAATGGGTTTCCGTTCCGATGAGTCATTCGTTGGTAGCGTAAGTACCGCGTGTGCGCTAGTGTGTCTAATTCGCGGACAGATATGACCGAATGTGGATTTAATCAACCGAACCGCTCCCAAGGAACGCATTACACTCAAAAAAAAAAAAGATCCCCAGTTGGTGTGAACAACCGCCGTTTCGCATGAGTCATGCAACGCAGCAGTAGAACGATTAATTAATTTGCATCTTGATGCATTCCGGTCACACTTTGGCTCGGGCAGTGTCCCACAGGCCGTTTCTTGATTAACGAAACCGTATCATAAACATATGAGCCGCTCCACTTGGCGCAAAACTCGGAAACGCAGCTGAATGAGTCGCCAAGTTTAATTGAAGTATAGTACGCAGCAGCTCACACGATACGGATCTTATGGGAATGGAGATAAAGGCGTGGGACCGGTCAAAGGAAAGGATTCAAATTTCTCACCCGATGCTCTTCCGGGAGCCGGAAATGGCGTTGCTTCTGGGTGGGGCAAACAGGGAACGTCACAGTGCAGGAGATACCGGGCAAATCTGTAGCATGCGAAAGAATCATTCCAAAAAGGGCGCAACCCTAGTGGGTGATGCTTGCGGCCAATTGCACCATGTGCGAGGTGGGATTGCAGCTTACATGTACACATGCTCCCTTTGCGGTTGGTGAGAGTTCCAACAATTGAACGCGTACGTACCCGCGACGGTTCGGACGATGGACAAGCTGGTTGTAAGCAAACGACCAATTGACGGATTAGTTGAGCGTGGAAGAATGTGTAAGCTCTTTACGTATCTGTGTGTTATCTGTCCAGTTTCCCGCGCATATTGAGTACGCCTGGAGCAATTCCATCAATTGCTTGTTCCGCTTCGAGTTTCCCCGTGCAATTGCGGGAAGGAGAAACTCTGGCATTACCCACTCAGGAAGTTGAAGAAGACGAAGGCCACAATCGAACATATTTTCTGAATATTCTGTACCGCGGATGTCGAAGAATACATCGGAGGGGTTACAAAGGTATGCTACTCATATGGCGTAGTGCGAGTTGAGTCCGGTCCGGAAGACGAATTATTGAAAAATTGAGCAATATTCATCGTGACGGGATTACATATGTGTTTTAGACATCATTATCCGTTCCAGGGGGAGCAGACATCACCGACACTGGCGAAGAAGAAACAATTAATGCTCGTAAAAGCGAAGGTTCGTGGATCATTAAAACGGACCTGAGCGACCGTTTACGATGCAGCATATCATCTTAAAGGAAAAATTGATTACAAAGGACGCACTCGACACACTCGATCGGTCATCGAAATATGCATAACATATTTCCATCGTGCGCTTTCTTGACGTTCATTGACGGATACCAAGGATACGGTTCAGTGGATAAATGAATGAAGTTCACGAGTGTCCGTTTCACGTCACTGCTGATGAGTTGTGCTCCGGAGACGTTGATCTGAACAAAACAAATAGAAACGTACGCACATTTGTTTGATGAGTCTTAACCTTAACATGGGTCATCGTATTTGAGTGCTGGGCGATACCGAGGAATTCGACACACAGCCCAGTCGGTTCGGATCGGGGGCGTCTAGCAGATCTCTTTATCGATACCACATGGCTTCTAGCATAATGCTGTGTATAGCCTCTAGCCTCCATTATCTTACATGCTTTCTCGAGAACAGTCATCGTGAGAGATACAGCCAGAAGAGCAAAAGAAACATTGCTATTGACGTTCAAGCAGAAAAGAAGGGGCGTTTTAGGCAGAGAATATCTTCCCACCAGACCAGATCCGATTACTAATACGTTCGACTATGTGTCATCTGGTTATACAAAAATGAAATAAAAAGTAAATCAGAAGCTTTGGATGAATGTCAGTAGAGGACCAAGGTTCTTGGAAAGCAAGTTGAGGATCCGTAGACGTCAGTATCAGTAGACGTACCACATAGACCAGATTTTACAATCGCAGTGTATCAGGTAGCAGATGCAAACCTTCAAGATGTAATTGAGTGTCGATATGTTTCGAATAATGATATTATAAACTAAAGACTTGAGACAAGCGATAGGAAATTGAGGATATTAGTACAGTACATTATGCGACTCCCCTCAGTTCATGGGGCCGCCTAGTCTACGAATTCCACTCTACCACTCTTCAAAAGCATCCTTTTGTCTAGAAAATAAATGTTACAAATTCCAAGGAACAGTACTGTGTGATGTAAGGAAATATTGAAACATCCTCAACATTCCGCTGAATAATGTTACCCCCGGTCGATGCTGATCAAAGCATCAGGCTTGGTAAAAAATAAAAATACATTGCAGTAAAAGTTACCGCTGCGAATGCTTCAGAACTGCTTCAGTAACTGCCTACGGAACAGCATCTGTTCGCCGGCGCATGTGGTGGCTTTTGAAGAGTTTGCTCGCATGGCGAAATTCATAAAGCGTTGCGCTACGATGAGCTGTAAAAGGGTAAGTGCATAACTGTATAGCTTCGTTGATAGAATATCAATCTAATAGAAACGTTTTAAGCTTGGTGTATCGAGAATAAATAGAAATTTTCAAGCTGTAAAATAAATTAACTATTTATGAAAATTTGACATGGAAATAATTATTTTCAAAACTACATTTATCCCCTTTGGAAATATTAATTAAATGCCCCAAGTGAGTCTGTTCTTTATTGCGTAAAGAAAAACTAATTTAACCGATTGTTTAAAACTTTCCAGTGCTTCCACCATAACGCAACCAATCCCATCCTAACAAAGACCGTACGCCTACGAATGGATTGTGTAGGGATTTTGTACTATTCACAGCCGCCCATCTTCTATGCGCATGTTTACCTTACTAGCGCCAAAGCGCTGGGTGTTCCGTTTGCCCAGTGCAATGTGCGATCGAATCGTCCCGTAGCAACGAGAAAGACGTCGCAGTGGGGTTTGTCCGGAGGCATGGTATGCGATGGGGTACAATTTCGTACTAAAAACTTGATAAAGCCTTCCAGGCATTAATCCTATTTTCTGCTGCTCGACCATGCGTGCGTATGCCCGCTCGAATCCACCGAAATCTCAAAGCCTTTCCGTCTGGGCAGTGAAACATAAATGCAATCGAATGCACTCGTATGCAGTCGCTGCACAAACCCCCGGCACACATACGGCCACGGTACGCACGTACGCAACGTCGAACGGTATCGAACAAGCCCACGTACAGCCCCGTACGCACACAGATGCGTAGAGCCCACCCCGGAGTGGGGAGTGTGGGAACTCCATCAGAAGTGCATGTGCATGTGGTACATAGCATATATCAAATGGCATCTGACAAGGCTCGCGGTCCCTATCGTGCACCGTCGCACTTTCGCTCACTCCCCGCAGGACAAATTTCTCGATGCTCCCCCCTGTCACGAGCTCAGAGATTGGATCGATACCCTTTTTTGCCAGGAACTGGACATCAATTGGAGCAAAGCGCCAGTACGCGCCTCTTCCGAAACTTCCGCACCCGTCAGGTGCAACGGCATGGGGACGTCATTTGCTAAGTTTGAACCAGTGCTCCCGTCTATGGTGCGTTTGTCCATCTTTTCGTGCTTCCGTTCCAACGACGTGTGTATGTGTGTGTGTGTGTTTGTGTGTTTGTGCGCGCCCTTCGCGCCCTCTAATGATCCTCCCCAGCACCTACAGCGTGCGGGTATTCGCGAGGGTTCGTTTGTTCGTACGTTTCATTTGTCCAGTTTTGTATGCCTAGCGCGTTTCCGTCGCTACATCGCATCTCCGACCCACACCGCGGAAAATACCCACTCTCGCCCACCTCAAACGCACCCTCATTCGTGACCTCGTTCCACGTCTGGTCAAACATAACAAAAACCCTGATCCAGGAGGGGTTTTGGTTTTGTTACCGACGACGTTGTCGGCGGTACATTCGATGGACCAAAGCTTATGTATCAGCAGCGAAGCGAGAGCATCCAAACGATGGTGGATGCTCCGGCCAAATGCATCCACCATCGTTAGCGTGTGTCTGTTCGCATGCGTTTGGCTGTTGTTGTTTTTTTTTCGCCGGCTTTCTTCGAAGCCCTCCACATGGCAGGATATTCGTCAGGACAACGATATTCACCAGCAGGCTGTTGAGATGCAGCAAGGGGACTCCACACCGGACGCCCCTGACTCACAGAGTTCATCCCTCATCACATCCGGTGCATTCGTTTGGATGTGTGTACTGGAAGCGGGAATATTGGAGTTGGAATTGTGGGGTAGTCCAGCTACACAGCACCATCAGATGTGGAGTTTTGGTGATGATTAATGCGCTTTTGCAAGCAAAACGCATTGGCAATAATACTGAGTTGATCTCGATTTTCCTGGAGCCTGAGGTTTTGTATTTTTCCGTTCCTATCTTTCTAGCATATTTCGCTCCCAATGGAAAGCCCACTCCATTTGGTCTCCCGTTTGCCGTTTGGAGTTGTGGAATGAAGTGGTACATTGTGTCCGTTGTGTTTCGTAGTCTTCCGTGACGATTATATTAATTTTATTGTACATCATTGTCTGCTGATATGTTCTTGAAGGTTGGAAAATTTAGAAGCAGATAAATTCAGAATAATCAACGAATTTCGGATACAAAAAAAAGATCAAAAAATTACTTTTTTAAATTTCCCTTAATCGATGGTACTCTACAATCATAAAAAGAAAATTTGAGATAAATGAATGCCTCTATCTGTGTTTCATCTGCTCTAGCTTTCGGGTTTTCTTATCAATAGCTACGATGCAACCGTACCGTTGCATAGCTGCAGCGTTGCGATGAAACTGCATTCGCTTATATAAACCATTCCCGCCCAGCACGCCACCCAACTCCCCCACTAAATTCTACCCCAGCCGGGAAACACTTTTTGGGCAGCAGCATTTGAAGTAAATAAAGTTTTGAAATGCAATTTTTAGCCTCCACCATCTCTCTCTGGCACACACACACGCGCGCGCGCTCGATTCGCGAATTTGCATAAAACCGTACACACATCGTTCGTTCGACGGGTTTTTGTTCGCGAAAATTCCCTGGTCATAGTGCGCCTCACGGCCCAGGCACTCGCATTCATTTGAATGCACTTTTTGTACGCAGGACACGTTTGTGGGGCAGCGCGAAGTAGTGGGGTGGGTGGGAGTGGTGGTATGGTGTTTGGACACTCGCATTGGTCAGTGCTGTCCAGTACACAGTGTACACCCCCTTTCTATCCGGGCTCTATGCACTTTTTCCCGCAGGTTTCCGAAAATATCGCGGGTTAGTAAATGGACGTTGCCTAGATGCACTTCTTCACGCTCCATGATCCGCCATTTCCCCCCCACCTGGCACGGTCAGGTTGGGTGAGTTCTGGGGGATTTGTTTTTTTTTGTTCCGCTTCTCGACCGTTGTGCGATGCTGTGCGCGAAAGGTGAAGGCAGCGAAATGAAGCAGCCAAAAGCTCGTTAGTCTTGTGTTTCGTTGTGTTTGTGTGTGTGTTTGAAGGGGGGGAAAATGTCAGGGAAGATGGGAAGGGGGTCAGTTTTTTCCTCCTTTCGAGGTTGATGCGCTATGCAATCGGTTGCAGTTGAAGCTACAGCTGCAATAGCCGCGACTTCACTGAGCGACAGCGTGTCAATCTTGTCAACGTTCCAGGCAAATAGGTAACGGATGCGGATGAAGCATAAAAGGCACCCCAATCCCCCAAACCCCTCCCCCTCACACTCCCATCGGGTGTGTCATCGAATGACCGTGGGTTAGTGCAATGTTTCCGCCTGTCGGTTCGGTTATCGATCCTAGCGGCGGAAGGATTGTGCCAGCCATTGAGAAAAGGCCCAATAGGCGAAATGGGAAAATCTTTCGGGATATTCTGTGCCGGGGTTGGGCACTAATTCCGAGCATGATTCAATTTATATGCACATAAGCCATGCACCGCGAACGGAAAGGCCCGTTCTTCCCAGGGGCTTACGGGCCACCCATAACTTCCGCCCATCGGCTAGCCTAAGCCGTCCACCAGCACGGTCGAAACATATGTACTTCGAACGTGAAACGGAAGGGCCCCAGCAAAAGCCTAAACAACAAACCACAAATGATTCCAGCGCCCGGGGATCCCACGTTTCGCTCGGATATCGATCGATGGCGTCCATTTTGGGCAAAGAATTGGTGCATCCTGTTTTTTCTTCTTGTTGGAGCTCTTTCGCGCTATCGTTAATGTCTCGCTCTGCACCGCAGACACCTTTGGAAGGCGATAATTCGCGAGCCCTTGCTTCCTTCGGCTAGCGGATGAACGACATTTAATTTGGTTGATTAATTACTTCATTACTTTGGCCTGCCTGTACGGCAAAGTAAACTTGCTTTGAAGGTGTGATTTTTTTCCATACACTCACACCAAATTTTAAAAGGAAGTTAACTGTGACCGCGTGGTGCAGTCGGTGCATTTTTCTTCCGTTGTCTGGTACGGTGCATTAGATTGCTCACTGAGCTGCGAATATTGTGCATTCGACCTAGGCTCGGAGTCTTAAAAACGGCTATTACTACGGAAGAGTTACTTTGAACGTGTTCGTAATGTGAAGTTAATCGGTTGGCATTTTTATTATTTGTTTTTTGGATATTTAGAAGACCTACTCAGTAAGTATTATAACTGAAATATTTAAATGTATGGTTTTTTTTTCTTCATACCTTATGCTTTACAGTTAAATAATTATGAAAACAAAATCTTTTAATTGAGAGATATTTTTAATGAAATACCACGACTTCGACTAATTATCCAAACTCTGAATGCAGTATAATGTTTATATGATGGACCGAGGTCAATGTGCACTGGACCAAACCTTCACCAGGACACTGTAAAACCAACAATACCACCCTCATTGTATGCGGATATCTTCACCCAAGTCAAGTCAATAAGCATGCACTTCGGTGCCATTGCGAATGAAGCTACTCAAGCAGCATCAAACAACACGGACTATTGAGAAGAGTGGGCAGTACTCTTATACTTTTTTCTACTGCAAAACCCTGGCCAGCCGTACTGCCACCACAAGGGAAACGCGAAGGTGGAGTGGGCTGGATGGGAGAAGGGAAAATAAAAAAAAAACTTTCCTCTTTGTTTTACAATTAGAACCATCGAGAGGAAGAGGGTACACAGTTGGAACGACTCGTAGCTCAATGTTGTCAAAGTTTCATCTTTGATTTCGATTCGACGTTCGGAGCAACTCATTACGTGCGTTGGATGGATGTAAAGGCAGCATCTAATAGCAAGAGCCCCAATCTTCCCATTACCCTCAGCAGCATTACCCTTTTGGATGTTGGAAAAATGCGATGCTACTCAAGAGAATCAATTGCCAGCAGCAAAAATGCTATTCCTGCCCATCTTAGCTGTTCCGGTGCTTCTTTGAAAACCCCGGACGCAGCACATGCGATGGCCACCACTCGGCACTTTGTGTACGCCCCAATGCCACCGGGACGGAACGTGCAGAAAGATACGTACATCTACTAAGAGGGCAGGCGAACCATGCGAATAGAAAATGGCACCTACCATTTGCAAATAGACGGCTTCTTCTGTGCGTGTGTGTGCATTTTTCGTTCTTGCAATGATAAGATACTAATGGTGCAGTTCTTGATTCCACTGCCTAAGGATACGGAAAAGGCTTTAGCCAGTTGGTGAAGAACATACTAACGAAGTCCTTCTATTCATTTTTAGAAATAATGGAAGCTAGACATATGGAAGACTCAGTTCGGTGGGCACTCCATTCCACTCCGGGGAAGAAGAGTTACCATGCCAAACAACAACAACAACAACAAAAATCTCCGTACATCTTTACGCATCATTGCATGCAGCCTGGATGGATTTCTCGATCCGAGAAAGATACATTCATATATATGTGCAGCTCCAAAGAAACCTTACGCACCAATGGTGAAGCTTCCAAGGTACGATGGGAAATGTAAATTTGCACTACATGATGGAACTTACTACCATTCTCCACTACCCATCCGCAATGCCCAAGCATTAGCAAAAACTACAAATGACTAGAAAATGGAACAGTTCACGTTGATGTTCTTGAGGGCGTTGTGGCTTCGTGTATACCCACCGCCACTCCAGCTCATCCTTATCAAAACGAGAAGATGCAGGTGGAAATGTAAATACAACGCGAAAAACCCAAACGATAATGGTGCCCAAGCTGGAGAAATCCCCAAGACATTCGGTGGCCGTTGGGATGGTGGATGCAGGAGGGCACACGGAATAAGATCTAGCGCTCGAACATGATTGCAAAGTCGTCTGCCACAAATGCTGGTCTGCTTCGGGAAAAAGTAGGTTTCGCAAAACAACCATAGAAGACGGTATATACACACACACAGGAAAAAAAAACAAAACCTACGGGTACTTATTAGTCAGTCCGGACTGTTTCGCCTTCTTCGTTTGCGCTCTGTGGCTTGTGGTATTTGGGTTCACCACGCATTCTTGGTTTGCGATGTGGGATGACTTTTCGCTTTTCTGCAATGGCCGCACGACGTACCGAATGTTGCTGTCGATGCCATCTGCGTTGTGTCGAATGCGGGAATGTTAAAAGCACTAGCAAATGGAACATTTGTTCGATTTTACACCAAAGTGTGAATGGTTTTGCTCTTGAATCATAATCAAGCAAGCACCAGAGATGGTTCGACAATCAATGGCTATTGAGTCGTATTGATGGGTCGCATGATGCACGACGGTCGGGTTTTGCAAGTCCATCGTCAAAAGAAAGAACGACACAAAAGTAGGACATATCGCATAACAAAGGAACTGCAATCCTTCTTGCCACGTCACAGGTACAAAAGGATTGGCCCGGTGTTTTCAAGCGTTCGGACCGGTAAAGGATTATCATAACACACTTATACCCCCGGATCGCATCTTTTCCTTCCCTTTTGGCTCCTGTTTTTCGTCCCTAACCTCAACACTGGTGCTAGATATCTTTAGCTAATCGATTGGCCCGCTGAAACACCAAAGACTTCGGACATTGCAGTCTCGGTGAAGGATAACCAGACCTTCACGGGGTCTTTGTTGGTGTAAATGTTTACTCATTTGCACCGCATGCACTTTCAACGCGAACTGGTTCACGATCTCACACATTAATCATCCTGCTAGGTCTCTCGAATCTTTCTCTAACAAGAGCTGGAAGAGTGTTGCCATCTGGCCAAGATTTGCAGTGATGTATCGCGTGACCTGGCGCACATTGATTTTGGATGTTGTTTTACACCATTGAAAAGTATCGCGTTTCATTCGGTACTTCAAGACCGGCCAACGTCCACCTTCGTCATACGTCCAGTGTGGAACTTTCATGCCTGATATGGTTTGCGGTTGACTTGCCGCAGAACATAAATTAAGTTGCTATTTTTGGGCTATTTTCAAATTTCCTCAAAGCTCAACAAAAAATCCCCCAACATGTGTTTCTTGGAGATACAAAAGTTCTTGCACGAACTTACCTCATCCGGAGGTTTAGAATCTTCTCTACAGTAAGAACGGTTGTGGATGAATAAACACACCAAAAATATGCCGATCACGTAAAAAACGCATTAGGCGAAATTTTCTGTATCACCCATTAACGTTTCTTCCGGTTCCGGGCGTAAAAACCCCCTGTAGCTCATTGCACCCCGACATCTGAAGCGTGCCGTTCCACAGTTGCGAGTGTGCCTCATGGTGCGGTATGCCATCGTACCGCAGCAGCATGCGGTAAGCGATAGGGCAGTAAGGGTAAGGGTTTGGTAAAAGAACCAGGTGTCTTTGCCCTCCTCAACGATGCATCCGCGACGCTACCACTGCTAAAAGTCAATTGGCATAGGGCTGCTGAATCATGTTTACCATCCAAAACACGCGATCCTTAGGGTGCATGACTGCCACTAGAAGATCAACTAAATACCTTCCAATATCTGTGCGTGTAGTTTGATAGAAAGAAATAATATCCTAATTCACATTCGTCCGTACTCTATCGGAGAAGGTTTCGGGATATGTGTATCCCACACCGGAGGGATCTGCGAACGCCTTCTGTCATGCGTTGATCGACGGTTTATGGAACAGCTTGCCGCTGCAAACGATCCGAAGATGCGTGGCGAAGGATGGAACAGAAAAAAAAGTGCAACTATCATGGACACCATTCTTAAGGAAATCCAATTCCTTGCGGATGCGGGCGTGCGCTAATGAATGAGGCGCCCCAACAACAAGAAAAAAGGCGAAGGCAAGAGAGACTCGTGCCAGCGAAACGTGATTAGGGATTTCAATAAAGCGTAGCAATAAATCGGACCGATCCGGCTGCCAGATCAGTGACATGCTATCCTGCTGGTAGGATGCTATGCATTTGTTAGTCTTCTACCATGTTGCACCGGTTGCATTGTCTTGTCTGTCCGTACCGAGTTCGATGTTCGGAAATGTGCCATAGAAAATGGTAATCATTGAGACACCGGTGCGTTGATTCGGTGGAAAATTAGGTGCAAGTTTTCTAAATGCTTTTACACACACTCCAAAGGCACCCTGCGTAAGAATCCGTTGAAATGGTACGGTTCGATGAGCGTCGATTTCACACCTTGCCCTCGAGGCGGAACGTTTGCAGTAATGACATTCAATTATAATTCAATTTGCCATGAAACGATTCCTGCAGCGGTGGCACTTCCTGGTTGGTACAAGGAAGAATGTCTTCCCCGGTGAGTTCATTTTCTAATTGCTCCACCCTGCTGGGCTTTGCCTTTTGTGGCGCGCTGATACGACTCACAGCGGTTACCGTCCGTTTCGGTAAAGAGACCAAGAAAACCGAGTAAGATATCCTTACCACCTTCCAGCGTTCTGAGAAGCGAACGTTGAGCAGAAGCAAAACGGTTGGTGAGCAAAAAAACGTCACCACCGGAAGGACATGCACACGAAACTTGAAGATATCCTTCCAAAGACCACGGTACACGAGAACCAGAAGCAGCATAAACAAAAGCCACCAGGAACAAGGTGACAATATGCCCGGTGCATTATAGCCTCGAACCAGAACGAACGGAGCACGAATAACAAAACAAAAAAACACTCTCAAGGAACCAGGAAGATGTGTTTCTTCTTGTCTTCCACTGTGCTAATGAATGAAGGACATGATGGGGGCACTGTGTAGACAAATAAATATGAAAGTTGCTCAGGAAAGCTTCCGGAAATGTGTGCCGGAAGTGTAGTTCCTTCAACAACAAAAAAGTTTTAAGATAGACGGCACTTTAGCCGCTACACATATTAAACAACTTTTTTGAGAGATTGTTTGATGTGACAAAAAAAAAATGCTCGAGACTTCAAATGTATCTTGTTTTCTAACACTAAAATAAAGATTTCGCAGTTGAGTAAATGGCAAGACCCTTGACAAAGCATATCTTTAAAAAAAAGCCACTCATCCACAGACTTTAATTCGACCCAAAACTCTATCGAAAGCCATCTGGCTCGCCCGTGCCATACCGGCACAAGGTGATGATGTGGCTCATCGTACCCTGTGCGAAGGGAAGAAACGGGAACAAACACAAACGCTACACCCTTCTCACCGGTTGCGTTAGAGTTAAACGACCTCCGGTTCATGCCGTCGATAATCATCTTCCACCAACACACCAACCATATGGTATGTCGGTTAAGGATGTTTGGTGATCCTGCAGGCAGGATACAGCTTACGAAGGTAAACCTCGAACGACAAGAAAGAATTCTTATAAGAATTTCCCCACCCAGCAAGACCGCCTTTTCGGCACGGAACGCCTTCCGTGACGTAAGCGTTTAAAGCGCCGTAGACGACACGTGCTCGGTTCGGTTTTCTCGAGGTTTCTTTCGCTTACGAACACAACCGTAAGACGTCACCCTTGTTGCGGTAGGTTGCGTGAAAAGAACAGGGGAAGAAATCGACCGTCCGGAACCGTGTCTGGGGAGTAGTGGAAGAAAATTGTGTGAGTTCTCCGTGCCTTGCTAGGGGAAGTGGACCGAATTTCCTCAAGACATCGGGTTTCTTTTGTTGTGTACGTTGCGCGAGCATGAAGTCACTCAAGCTTTCTCAGAACGGCTAGAGACTTCAACGAGTGCAGAGCAGTCTTCAGTGGAAAGCGCTGCGTGGACCTCGCCATCCAATGATCCGTCCGTCAGTTGGTCCGACTAAGTAAGCAATTTATTGTAGCAGCTGTCGGGTCGTATCAGGCATTCTCAAATTGTCGGTTTTCGTAGCTGACGTGTACGCTCATCGTGATCGAAAGTCAGCGATGCGGCGAATGTGCGGTGTGCCATATGAGCCAGAGGACCGGCCGTTATATCCTGCACCCTTCGGTAAGTCGTCTGGAAGTGCGGCTGTGCCGGCCCTCGCCCATAATACGCTTGGAACCAGTTCTTTTTCCAGCTACCAGGATCTGCAGGACCTTCACGCATCAAGCCACACTCGATGTCGGTTCTTGCGCAGAGCGTCAGCTTTTCTCCAACAGCAGCGAGACCTTGAACTTTTGAGCCCTGGTTCCGGAGTGGGAAGGGTGTCCTAGCCGAGCTAGCCGCGCATAAATGTGCAAGCGGGAAGAACTCACCCCTGACGCACTGCTGCAAACGAACCCCCGACAACGATCTTTACCGTTTGTTGGTTGACAAAAGAAAAAGGACCCCGCGTCAATCGGACCTCCTGATGAGGCACACAGAAGGGAGAGACGCGAACGAGATGGTATGTGTGGACGTTGCCTTCCAAGCGCGCTGTGTACACTTCAGGGGTTCGATCGCACAGCGCTTGGCGCAAAAGGTGAGCGACTGAAGGGGACACATCACATCGAGTCCTTCCGTCCCCTTGCGCTTGTGTAAGTGCGGTTTTGTTGCTTCAACCAACGACGACAAGCAACAGACGCGCGATCGAGTTCTGCAGCTGCATCTATGACGTAAAGGAGTGCCGTTTTCGAGAAGGGGAAGACACCGTACCACCGATCTCACCCCGTGGATCAAATCCGAAGGGTCGAAGGACTGCCAGCAGAAAAACCTATGCCTCAACATCAATTGCTATTGTGTTTTGGGTTCTTCTTTCTGTTTTTCCGCTTTCGCTTCTTTTCACTGTGGACGGAGATTCGTGGTGGTGGAAAGGTGAGCGAATGCGGGATAGCAAAGAATGTTTGTAAAGGTGCCACTCCGCTTGGGATGTGATTGGGAAGGACTCAAATTTAAGGTACTGAGCCAGCGCGCGGAATCATCGCTTCCCTTCATGACGGGATTTTGTGGAAATTGGAAGGTATCGCGTTTGTTTCGCTATCGCAGTGCAAGAACACGATGGTTTGTGTAGTCGGGAAAGCAGAAGGGATCATGGTATTCGGTCGCGAAAAAACACATCTGCCCATCCAGCGAAACTACATCGTCTGGAAGGATTGTAAAGAGGAATTATCACCATTAACCAAGAAGGGATAACGGTCGGTTGAGGATTTGAATACCTTTCATTCAGACAACATAACAAGGATTTGCAATGGGAAAAAGAAATTCAAGTAAATTGCAAGGACTAAATAATGTTTGAATTACTTTGGCTTATTATATATTTTCCCTAAATTTAATTTGGAGCGAAAGACTATTTGTTATTGATTTAAACACCAAGACAAAGGAATTGATATTCTTAAATGTTTATCAATGCCTTAACGTGCCTCAAAGTAAACAAGTGCTATTAAAAAGATCTAAACTCATTAGAAGCTCTTAGAAATTTGAAGAAATTGGTTCAATTGCAGAACAGTGTAAAATAGAAATTCTCTTGGTAATTCAATAATGTATTGCTTTAACTCTGTTCCAACTCAACAATTTAATCCTTGAAGTATTTTAATGTGCTTTTTTCTAAAATTATTTAGTACGAAATTTTCTTTAGGAAAATATAGAGCTGTGAAAATTAAAAATATTGACGTACAATTTTTGTTTTACTTATTTTCGATTTAAGAAAATTATGTTGAATCTAGGAAAAAGATGAATATCCACAATTTATTACGACAATCTCGGAAGAACCGTTTCCTTTTGAAAAAAGTCATCCAAATTTGCATCAAAACATTGATAGACTCATTTTAAGATATAAAAAAGCAAAACGTACGCCAGACGATGCAGCTGTTGTTTGATTGCTGCCCGTGCTATCATTGTGGAACGCAACGAACCCTTCAAGTGGTATTAAAATAAAGTTCCGTAGTAAAGGGCGACAACATTTGGGCATTGCGTTTGCTTCGTCATGTTACAAATGTGCTACAGATACACATTTCGCGTGCGCGTGTGTGTTGAGGAACTCGGCAAGCGGAACACGGTGCACGGGCGCGTGCCCATACGAATGAAGAAGAGACCCCTGTCGGTGCTGGGGTTTTGCTGTAAATGTGGGTTCTTATCGCCGGGTTTTACGACGCTTCAAACTTACGTTCATCATCACCACGCCCGTAGAGGGGGAGCGGAAAGGGAACGCCTGCGGAAAGGTAAACTTGCGTTGCCGTTTGTTGGATGGTTCGTTTCTTCTTGATTGTGATGTTACCTCACCTGGAAAATCGGGAAACTGGTAGCGTGGACGCGTGGCAGGCACGCGTCACCAACAGCGATGCGCTTCAAAAGACAAGCGTTCAAGTTAAGCCCCTTTGCCTTCGGTCTTGTTGGGCATTTGTATGATATTTCTCGCGGCAGAAAGTCGATCGTTTGTTAAATTTATGTTATTTCCAACAAATCGTTTTAAGGTAACTATTTCAAGAATAGTGCGATAATTAGCATAATAAAAGTGCATTATCTTAGGAATAACGTTGGAATTCTTTTAATTGCTTTATACTGGTGACACATCTTGAGTGCTTCGGTGGAATGATGGCTGCGGCGCTAGTCTTCACCTGGCAGAACCAGAGTTCAATTCCCATCCGGATCGATGTGTTTCACGCAGAACTTATTTTTCCTCATAAGGATAAATACAAGTAATTGAAGCCCGAAATGACAGACCTACTAAGACCTCCCAAGTTTGTAATGCCAAAGAAGACGTGACACATATATTAAAACAAGCAAAAAGTCCCACGTGCACTGTTCAAAACTTTATCATCCTTCTCCCACAATTTCCGGCCCACGATTCGAAGGATTATCTTTACAAATTCCAAAAGAAAAAGCTCTTCTTGTTTGTGAGAAAGGATAGCAGCACAGTATTTGCTTAGAATGCTACAGGACAATAGTAATTGTTCCGCTTCGAGCACCTTGAGAAAAATTGCAACAATGGTGGAACGATCTGAAGCGAAGAAATGAAAAACCTTCATGCATCGGTCCCTTTCAAGCTTTCGCTTTGTCAGCACGAGAAAGGGTGTAAAAATGGTCCATGTGTCAATTGAAGATTTTTGACCCACGTCACCGCGAGACTCTAATGCGCCCATATGTGCATTGATTTTATTTCTCCCCCAGCAATCACGGATGAGCGAAAAAAAGTAAATCGTTAATAAAAACTTCAAGAATAAATCTATCGAGCAGTGCAGAGGCAAGAATCAGCGTCGAGAATAGCAGGGATAGAATGTAAAGGATGGAACTGCCAGAAAACTTATAGGCAGGTACGGGTAGGTAGGATTGTTTCGTACCGCAGTCCGGTTTTGTGGTTGTGTGAAGAAAATGAAGGTAAAAGTTTTGGGAAATAATTTTTGCAACCGTTCTGGCAAACGGAAGCACGGACAACAACAGTGTCCTGGCCGGAGACCGACGTCCTGTAAGGGTTTTGGGAGCAAGTGAACGAGTTTGAAGATTGCAATGGAAGACGAAATAATACTACTTAGATGAACAAAATTTTCCAGCTACTTTGCCAACTCTTTTCAACGTTCGTCTACAGCTGCAAATGGAAGAACTTTATCGGTTTTGATTTTCGGGAAAATGTTATTCATATTTCTTCATTTCCTTTTTTGTTTTTTGTTTGTTTCAGTACTTCGGAACGGATGTCCCAAAAATGTTCATTTCGGTTGATGAAAAGACGGCCCTCGATTTTTGTGAAGTTTTCGGCTACGATTATTATGCTGGTCGGTCAGCTAAGATGCTGGTAGTGCCATTGTTTACTGGCGAATTCTTCCCAGACCAGACCGCACCATCTTGGACCAAGCGATCGATCATCGGCGGGGCACGGCTGAAAGATGACATCAAGCAAAACTGAATCTCAAAACCAAAACCACAACGACCACGGAGGACGGTTTAATTACCATGAAGCTCGCAGCTAAACAATGTCAATAAGTTTGCACCCTTCGGAGAGAACAACTCGCTTCTTTAATGTTTTCTTTTGTCTCTTCGCTTCAACACCCCCGGGACACAACCAGATGCAACGCGAAAAAGATGCTTCTACACGAAGAAATTAATCCACTTTTACGCTCTTGAGACGCGCCCGACAAGCAGCAGAAGATTGGTTGCGTTACGAAAGAAAAGCACTTTAGCGGAGCGTGAAATCGTCTGTTGAATAGCACCCGTCCCATGCTCACGGCAGATAAAAGAGACCTGTCGTCGTTTTTCAAGGAAAAATCTTCCTTGGTGGTGCATTGGTGGGGGTTGAATGTTTCTTCCAGGCGAGAAGATTTCTCTGCTCGTTGGAAAACAAATAGAACCCTAATTGTACTTATCCTTCGCCGAGGGAAGGCAAGAACTTTTGAAGATGTCTTAAGCGTTTCGCTCACACAAAAGGGACAACTGAAGGTTCGTAACCTTGCCATTAAACTAAAGGAATAAGTCGATTCTATGCTCGGTTGCGTGTAAGGAAGTAAGTTTGCGGTAAACCTCTTCCAAACAAAAGGCATCGAGGGTTGAGGTTAGGTGTTAATTAGGAAAACTCCTGAGGAAATTGTTATTCTGAAGGATGTTCTAACTGCCACATTTCGACACTCCAGTGAAGGAGTGTTCACCCAAAAAAAAAATCTGTTCAGATCGATTAAATGAGCAATTGATAGCCGAAAAGATTAATTCGCCCATCATCTTCGCCCTACAAGATGAGATGCCTTATAGAACGAATCTCATCGTTCCAGCTAGGGGCGAGGTTTAAGAAAACAGAACTAAAGAAGATTATTATTATTTGAACGTCAAACAACTCTCGCAACGACAGCAGAATTAGGGTCGTTTTGTTTGCCCGTTCATATCTTGTCGTGCTGCTACATCACTTTTGGATTTTTCCGTATCCTTAGGGGGTTGGTTTGAGTCTCCTTCCCACCCTGTTTGCGTACGTCTTAAGAAAGGAATACAGCGCGCAACAAGTTCGAAACAGTTTGCCCTCTTCTTGACATACACACAACAAGTCCACCAAGAGGTTTCGGGCCGGGGTGGTGCCAAAGACTATTGACACTCTCAATGGTAATGAGCTCTGCCACCCTTTTGTGATTGTGTTCGTGGGAAAATTCCGGAAGTAGTTGATATCCGGTTCGTATATCCGGTGTTTGCGTGATTTGTCGTAATGCACCTGCGAGTGCGAGTAAACAGAAAAAGAAAATCACGTGGGAGTGTTCTTTCACGGTTTGGTGATCACCCCACACGCCTAGCTCTCTCCTGTGTTCGCTTGCTGAGCAAGTTGGCAACGACGATGGCAAATTTAAATATTTCCGTAAATTATTCATGAAGCCGCACTATGGAGTGAGCATGTGTGTGGGAAAATCGAAAACCGTGGCAGGGAAGGTGACAACAACCACACAAAAAAAAAGAAAGCCGTCTGATCATACATGGTCCCAATGGAAGAGTTCATGAAACATGAAAGCAACCCTTTCGGGGGTGACTTGGGTCTTTTTCTTGTGCCAATCAAGCATGAAAGTGGCTTTTGCTTGGGCTGAAAAGGAAGATGTTCTATTGATTGGCTTTGGCAGTGTTCAGCCGGGCTAAAATCCCTTCCAACTTGCGCCACATGTAGGAAAAATTCAATCAATTAAAGTTTGTCGCAAAACTTTCACATTGGTCCCGTATCAAAAACATTCCACCCACCGACACATGCGGGGGAAGTTGTTGGGAAGTCACTCGTATTGTCTTGGGCAGCATGTCTCATCAACGCGATGCTTGTTTTGGGAAGGAACCAAAGCGATACATCCTTCCACTATGCTGCCATCCGTTTCCATCAGGTATTGTGTGGTGACCCTGTCCAGAGATACGGAGGGCCAAATTTTTAATTATCTTCCCATAGAACGAAATTGATTAATGACGATAAGAATTTCCTTCCGTGCGGAATTGTCGGGGTGGAGGTGAACTTTGTTGGTTGTTCACGAGGAACAAAAGGATACAAAGTGTACACGCGAAACACGGCTAACACGTCGACGAAGGGAGTCATCGCCTGTAGCCGCAAGGACGGGAATTGCAGGAAACAGTAAGTCACAAGAAATCATGGGAAATTCCTTCACTTCGAATGTGCACACACCCTTTCGTTGGGGTGGGCGTTCCGCTCTGGTAAATATCCTGTGAATTGGGGGAGGACTCTGGTCGTATCCTGCCAGTAGTGTAACTTTTCATGTGAAGAATAGGAATGATGGAAAATATTGGGGAGATATAAACTGACAACTAGAAAACATCCGTGCAGAGGAATGGAATTTTTAAAGTTTGTGGAAATTTTAAACATAGATAATCTTCAATTATAGTAACAAAAAATCTCCTAATGCTTACACCAAGCCTAATGTATAGAGGACAGTGCATAGAATTATTCAAACATCTCCTCCAACCCGCGTCCAGTACACCCTGGAACACTTATCTAATTTATACAATCCGAGCGGAACTTTACGCTTCCGGTGGAGGAGAAATAATTGAAGCTATTCCGCAAGTCAATCTCGAGCTATCTAGCTCACCCAGCTTCAGCACTTAGACAACAAACCGGCTTCGGTTCCAACCTCCCCAGTGGACATTGGCGGATCACGTGGCGCACCCATAGCGTCGTTCGCTTCGATAGTGGGGATGGGGAGTAGTTTTTTTTTCTACAAGTAATTACCATTTGAAACATCCATCAACAGAAACATCCTCCTCCGGTACAGAGCAAGCCTCCACACCTCACCAATGCTCCAAAGCCCTCCTGGCCAAGGCAAACCTTGATGAATCAATGATCGCCGTTGAAGGGGTAAAAATGCACCGTAGTGCTCGGGTGGATGCTTCCAGAACTCGGCCAGGTCATTCGGACACTTGCTGCACCCTTCCCACCACTCCCACCCACTAGGCCCTCGTAGAGATCTCGGAGTTCGATAGAGTACACGCTCTCTTATTAGTTACGCGTCCACTACCACCACCACCAGACCCCTGAGCTGTCCACCGTATAGTCGTTCCGTTTCGCGGACTGCGCGACGATCGGGGCCAAATCTCTAGAATCATATCGCATCATGCAATACTTCCTCACATCCGGTGTTTTGTGTAACATCGGAACGCGTCGTCACAACCCCTCGGGGTTTATTGTTCGGTGAGATCCGACGGATATACACAAGAACGATGAAGCACGGAGAAGCAAAACCATTGTGTCCGGGTGATTCGGTGTCCGAAGCGAAAAGCTCCAAGGGTGGAAAAACATGTCAACTCCCGCTCTCCCCCACCTGCAGGCCAGCGAAACCTGTGAAGCGAAATCGCGCGGTACTTCCGATTCTCGCTCGGTCGGTGCTTCGCATCGTTGATCGCTACGAATCAACGCGCATATTATTCTAGTTCTCCCACTTGACTTACTGTGGCGAACAAACCCATCTCACCCTGTCTGTTTTTTTTTTGTGTATTTTGGGGACGGTGGGAGGGTTCCAGGTTTATTTGCCTACTGATTGGCCCACCCAGCCGCGTATGCTGATGTGATGTGTTGTCGCCAAACCCTCTCAAGCTGCACGGGACGGCGAAAAGGCGTCGATCCCTTCGAGCACACGGCATCGTTACGGACCCGAGCAACCCCCAACACTCATGCACTTGTGCACATTGTGAAAAGTGCGCAATCAAATCGCGTACCACCTAAACACGATGGTACGCGACACCGGACACGAAGCGGGTTATTTTGCTAGGTTACTTTACTTACTGTCCCATCTAGCTTAATAACCATTTTCGTACGCGTTCCGGTGAATTGATGGGAAGGATAGGCGCGGAAAATGGTGAGGAAAGGTGCAGAAAAATAACATCATTTGATTGTCATCGGTCACCCTGAAGTCCGTACGGAACCCCTGCCACAGTGTTCCCAATTTCTTCCGCTTCACCTAACGCGGATGGAACCTCTCCCTCTCCTACTATCGCGGTTTGGTTCCGGCCGGGAGAGCTTCCGAGGAGTCATGATCTTTCGACAGTAGTTCCGGTCAATTTTTACTTTCCCCTTTGGCTAACTACTTTGCATTTGCTTTCAAAAACGTTGTGCTCGTATGTATCTGTAGGTTGGACGGAATAAATAACTTCACCCAATGCAGCACGCACCCCGTGGGGGAGCGTTTTGCGCCGTGGGTGAGGTTTGTGTTTTTTTTTAGAACGAAGTGGAATTTGTTCCGTTTGAGAATTGTACTTTTCATGCTTTTTGTTATATTGTGCCAACTGGTGCCTCAGCCTCGCTCCCCACGTTCCGACACCAATATCTCGAGCATCGCGCGTCCATCGACATTTCGACATGAGGTTTCCCTTCTGCTTTGAAGTTTTCCTTTTCTCCCCCCCCCAGCACTGTGTCCGGGGCAGGTGTGGTTTGTTGGATGGAATGAGGGCGCATCGCCATGCTCGGAAGTTCGGAAATTGCAATCGGAAGTAAATTATGGCTTTTAGAGTTCTTTTCATTTCCCGTCACGGATTTCAAGCTGCACGGGAAGTCGTCAGTGGACATTATGGTTTTTTTAAGGTTTGCTTCCCTTATTCCCAACGACACTCGATAATGAGTAGCTGAAGACGTGAGGGACACTCATAAAAACCCAAAGTTAAACGGATAACAACCAGCTTCATAACCGGTCATTGATTTAGTCAAAAACTTTCTTCGTCAATAATTTATTTTGAACGGAAAACTTTTTTTAAAGTGGTGAACATTTTGTTTAGAGTAGTTTAAAATAAGGATTTCTGGAACATAAGTTTACAAGAGTTTATATACCCTCCTCAAGCGAGCTTAATTTACTGTAATTAACACCCCACGAATAGCCACAAATAAGAATTCTAAAAAAATAGATAGCTCACTACTCTGCTACTGTGACACTCACTTTCCACAGGATCGTCACTCATCCTTTTTACTAGTGTCCTGTTTCTTTTTTTACGCATTTCACAAACAAAAGCCAAACAGAGCTGGTAGTGAAACAGTCGCGGGTAATAAGCTTCCCTTTTCCCTACTCCGGGGACGTTCTTCACTTGCCTTAGAACGATGCAATTCTAACGCTGAACTTGAATGCAACTTGCCATGTGTTTTCATGTGGCACCACATCTCCACCTATTACCACCCGGGAAACACTGGATGGACAAACACAATGACCAAACGGAGAAAAGCGGCATTGTTTTATTGTTGGTTTTGCGCAATGTGCAGCATGGTGTTGGGTTTGAGATTTTTACAATTTTCCAAAGAGTGTACAGCGTTGGGGATTTCTGCATCCGCCAGGTCCAACGCAGTACCAACCCTCCGGAGCTCAATTTCCGATTGTTATCGTATTGATATGCACCCATATTCTGAAAGGTGCAGCACAAAAGAGACCAAATGGATAAGAAGTATCGAGTGAAGGTCGTGCACGAGGATCGGGTTCGGAAGGAAGCGAACCGATGGGGTTCTATTCTGATGATTGCAATCGTACTCACCGCACAGGTTCGCTTTGCCTCCGACCAAGTCCCTCATCAATATGGTCAGGCTGATAGATTTGGAAGTAATGAAGAAAATATGCTAATGGAAAAGAGGGTTGGGTGGAGGAGCAGAGTCGTGTGGTGAAGTTGCTTCTTCCAGTGAACTTTGCATGCACATTGTGTGGTGTGGTCAAAAAACATCAAGGAGTTGGAGCTGAATGCCATTTTTATTTCCAACTCGCTCGCCTACAGTTGCAGTTGGATTGATTCGAAAAGGCTATTTCTGCAACATCCATTTCGTAATCATTTGCTGTGGTTCTGAGTCGTATGATTAGAAAAGTTCTGGATTAGTTTCTTAGCCCCTTTTCTACACTCTGATTGCAGCTCGAGAAGCTGGTCGTTTGAAAAATGGTCAAAGGGTATACATTAATGATGGTCAATCAGGGATGAGAGGATGAGCTCGGGAGGTTACTCAGGCTGTTCAGGTTCTTTTACGAGGTAAACAAGCAGAGGGTAGTCAATTCTTGGTTATTGATTACGAATTAGTTCGTAGTCCGCATGACATCCGCATGTATTTCCGTATGTCCTTGTATGGTTTGAAAGAAAGCCCGGAAACACCTCCCCATCACAAAAACAACCCAACTGATTATGCTTTTCCGCCACTCACACGAAAAGAAATGAAACGAAAGGAAACGGCTCTAAATTCTTGCCATGTCGTGAGCACTATTTAAAGACCCATTTCCGGTTATGGTTTCCGCGTCTCGTCAGTGTCAAATTTCGGAAGACGTATCGTGAGTATTGAGTTGACTGAAGCATTTAATCAGAACCACGGAAGCGGACTTCGGTGCATGTCGAGACCATTTCCGCGCACGGAAACACGAAACCCTTACGGACGGAGACCCCACAAAACATTCCAAGATATACGTATCAATCAAACCGTGCCAAAGGAGAGGCAACCTCCCCAACTACTAACTGACTGCTTCAGTAATCGGTTCGTGACGGAAGGTGAAATTACGACGCCTTTTCTCGCCTGTCAGGTGTTGTGTGTCAAGACTGTCTTATTTCTTAGAGTTGCGCCTACGAATCGTACATAAAAGACAATGTATAAGGTAATACATTATGGATTTATGCTAAAATGAGCAACATTATATCCACAAATTGAGGTTAACATAAAATAAAAAACTATAGACATCGACCTCCAGCGAGAATATTAGGGGGAAACGAAGAATTCCTCATTATTAACTAGAAAAAATTGGTCCCACTGTTTGTTGATTTCTATTCACTGCGAAAAAAAGGTTTCCCTCCGTTACACAACCGATTGAGAAATCGTAGTTCATTGTTAGTGTCAGGCCATCGTCCCAACAATGAGCGCATCTCCAACGTCCGGAGTATGGGATGGGCTGAGATCTTCGTGGAGGCGCACTGTATTTGTTGTAGTGGTCTTCCCCTTAGCTAGTGCTACTCGGTTTTAGGGTGTCGTTTGTCGGTGACTAGAATAGTACCACAATCGCTCCCCCCACCAGCGCATTGTGATTTGTCTGTGCTGCCAAGCGAGTCACATTCCACCACTAGCGAAACCTTTCCGTGCAACGTGTGATTCGCTGAAAAATCGCTGTTTCGACGCATGAACGATCGCATCGTTTTTGTTCATCTTTTCCACCCCGTTACACCCTGCTGACCATGGTCGTTGGACTAACGCCATATTGATACTCGAGCAGAAGAAAAACCATTCGCCAAAAAGCGCGGATGAAGAGAAAATGCAATCGCCCGAAGGCAATATCCCGACTGGGATGATATTACGTCTTTACTAAAACTATGTCTACACACTTTCCTGTGCCACGATATGCAGGATTCTTTCACCCAGCCGATCAATCAATGCCGTCGTCCACATTTATGCTGGATGAACTGTTGCACAAGGAACCTCCTTTCGATAGTTCGCTTGATCCATGATGTGCACTATTATGAAGTACTTTCATCAAAGTTTCGTGCCTACCGTGGGCACTCATGTACGAAATGACGAAACTGAAAGCATCGACACGGAGATGCATTCACTTCCTGCAGCAAATTGGTGTTGAATCCTTTATGGCAAGAACGAATGATGGTGGAGTCGCACGGTGAGTTCGCCTCCGCGGAAAGGACCGACCCCGAACCCGAACATCAAATGGTGCAGTTTCATGCATTCGTTTTTTGTTTCGTGTTCCTCCCGAGAACTCGTGAAGTTTTGAGTCGATTTATTGATCCCGAGGCTGGTCGTTTAATGTGCTGCAAAGCGAGGATGGATTAATGAGAAATTTTCCGAAAAATCAATTGCTATGGTTAATCAATAGCGGATTTGTGCAAGCCGCTAGAGAGTCCCTCTATGTGATTTTTGTTTTTGCTTTGAAGGAAACCTTCGAAGACAAGCGATGCAATTAGTGCTGCATGTTATGGTAGAACAGGTGAAAAACTTCAAAATAAGTTATCGGACAAAAAAACAAGCCTTGGAGAAGTGAAGTTGTTAGTAATTTAACAAAACTTGTCTTTAAATGATGATAGCTCTGGCAAAAGGGCGAAGTTTTGTTATGGTAGAAAGAAAGCCTACCAACAACATATAGAAATTAGATGCAATGTCTAGCACACATGCTTTGAAACCCCTAACATAGCTCGTGGTATCGTTGCACGGTAGAAGAAAGAAAATTTAATTTACCAATTTGCGAAGAAAACACCACGAACCTGCTGGGAAGCATTTCTTTGCCATTCCCCTTGTCGAGTTTTCGAGTCTTGGACGAATTACAATAGGGAAACAATCAGCTGCAATCAGTGAAATTATCGATGCAACTTCAAAACTACCTATGCAACGTAACTGCACAGAAAATACCGTGAAGTTTTCCTCCCGAACTATGTTACCGAAAGGGGGTAGTTGTTGTGTATGATAAAGTGAGGAATGGGTGGTAACAATCTGGCCACTGTTTTCTTCTTATCGACCGATTTCATATCACACATAACCTGTCATCGCATGTTGGGCACATAAAGTGCAATGCTGTTTAGGAATTGTTTTATTTTCATTTCGATTTTCGTTGAATGCTTGTGGACTAGTACCTGCCAGCGCCCGCGGGTGGCATCCACCTCCAAAAGTCCAAAGTGTGCCGCATTCGCGTGCAGAAACGATTATCGAAGCCGGGTGAAATGCTTCGGAAGGGAAAATACGATAACATAGTGGTTTATAATTTATTTCTTGTCATCGACTGCGCATCACATGCATCACAGCAGTATTATTGGCAAAGGCTACGCGGCCCGTGTGCGGTGTTGGAGCACACGGCCAAGCGTTGGAAGTGTGGAGTGATTGGTTGCAAGGATAGAGTGAAAGGTTGGTGCCGTCAGCATATTCCGCTTGTCTCCTCGAGAAAGTGTCGACGGGAGAGTGTGTTTTGGGGTGGGTTGGGTGTTTTTTTTTTCCACGGTGTGTATGTTTTTGGGGGTTTTTCTTGCCTATTTTCCGTTGCCTGATATCTTCGCAGCCCATATGGTTATCGGGCCGAACGTGTGGGTAGCCGAGTGTTACGGTATCAAACCAAACTTCAAACAGTCGTAGCAGGTGACCCGACGAATAATGCCGCCATGTGGTGTGGTACCTGCTCGACATACATATAGATTTTGTCCTTGTTTTTTGCTGTTGTTCCTTTCAGAAAAAAACCCCCAGAAGGTGAACATAACCTCGATGAACTCCCGGGTGCACCACCGTTGCTTATTTAAGATGATGGCAACTGAGTGCGATGCGCACTCTTCACTGTCACACTACTAACCGGAGTGCATCTTCCCTAACGAACTGAACAACCCACCCCATCTCCTATGACAATTTCATCAATCGAGAATGTCACAACAACCGGGTAATGCATCTCCATTGTTTCATTGCGTCAGATACCCTTTATAACGGAATCAGACGAACGAGAAGGGCATCGAAATTGTTTTTTTATTCCCTCTACTTCTGGTAGCATTCGTGGCATTCCGGCAGCAAAAACTATTAAATGAACAAACGAGAGGGAGAGAGAATCAAACACTCACCTGACATCAGTGGTAGTGATCGGCCTGGTGTCGAATATCGGTAATATTTTGTGGAAGTATCTGCAAGAATCATAAAACTCATTAGTTAAGGTGGCAAAAACATGGTGCGAAGGTTTGGTTTTTCATCATCAATTAAAACAATAAAGATAAAATCAAAAACACAAGGAAAAACAAACGAGATGGATTTAGTGACAGTAAGGAACGGAAATGAACAAAATTCACAAAAATAACGCCAAATTTCCGATTCTCCGAATTATTCCGATCTTGCCCGATCTTTGAGATGGAAGGGTGGCAGCGCACTCTACCGGCGAGTAGAAGTAACAAAGCGGGCGCCCTCTGTTGGATGGTTGTCGAACACATCGGGAGAAGAATGAAAAATTAGATTGAGCGCGTTTTTTTCAAGAGCACACACGCTACAAAGAAGGAGGGGCGAACGTGCGTGTGTGAAATAGAGATGAGCGCTGCGAAACCGGCTCCAAGAACGATTCCGGAGCCGCTTCCGAACGAACGCTCCGGTCCGGTTTCCCATCACTAGCATGAAAGCTGCCCGATCAGCTCGGCACGGTGCTGTACAAAAAGGAGGCTACACTTTAATTTTATTCGCGTACAGTAATGGATGAGAATTTAGTTTTCAAGCTGTAGAATTTGGTTTTTAGATTTTTTCTTCGTGTATTTCGTGTAGTTTAAGCTCTTCTTCAGAAAGTTTGAAAAACACAAACAATAACAAAAACTGCACTTAAATAAAATCCCAGCCAATCCGCAATAAGGAAAAAGGTAAAATGAAAACATATTTGATGGCGTTTAATAAATTCGTTTAGCATTGTTTTTTTTTTGTTTTTCTTGAATGATACATCACCATATGGAAACCGTTCGCACTAATTAAATACTGTTTCTTCTCTTCGGTTTGCATATTGCCTGCTTTGTCGCTGAGGGTATGCATTTTTATCACAGTTTCGTTTCTTCTTGCATGTTTCTTCTTCTTTTCTTCTTTTTTCTTCTTCGTGCGTTTGGTTTCAATATTACTTCTTCTTCTTCTTTTTCTTCTGCTTTTTGCATTGCCGATGAACCCATCACCCTTCCCCTCCCCTTTGAAGGCTGATGCCAACGATGCGCGATTCCGGTTGACTGCTTTGCTTTGACGCGTGGTATGAGACGAAGACGTCACAGACCCGGCCCGCGGAACACGATTTTCACGAGGGTTCCCCGCAAACGGAAGCTGGTGGACAAGGTATCCGCTAGTAACCGTAGCAAAAGGACACACTTCAGTTGTCCACCATGTGGCCAACTGCTGACAGCCATCGAAGATTTTAAGGTACAAACGAAACGCGTTGATGGGGAACAAATTCCATGAGTTCCCTTAGCTCTAAGTGAACATTTTCCCTCAAAGACCTTCACCGGTCTCGGGACCGGGTGGCAAAAGCTTTCGGTTCGTCCACCGGCCACGAGTGGGGAAAGTGTGTCGTGGATTAAAAGCAGCAAAGCTCTTAATGTTGTAAAAATGTTGTTCGACGCTCCACAAACGATGAGACTGAAAGACCGTATTCTAGCTCACTCTGTCAGTGTCATCGGTGAAGGGCCTTCGATGTCCAGCCAGCCAAAAACTAATCGCACCAGGACCCCACCCGCTGTTGTTTCCCACCGTAACACCCACTGCAACAAAAAAAAACCCGGGCGGACTAGGATGTGGTATGAGATCACCTGTAAAACTGTGAGACTTTGCACACGTACCGGTGGTGGTAAAAGGACTTTTTCACGCTCACTTGCACTGCACAGTCACTGGCTGTCCTTGCACCGCTTGGAACTGGCATGGATTCACACTTGCAACACTTTCCACACTCACACAGACACTGTGTTATGCGCTTTACGCTTTTTACACCAAATTTTCACCTTCACGTGCACTCTCAACTTTCACGCACTGCACTGCAATATCCTTAGTAGCTCGTATTGCTCCAACACAACGTAGCCTACTATTAGCGGCGAAAGATTGTTCGTCCCTTCGCTCCACACACTCGCGCACACACATGCACACACTCGACTTATAAGATGTATTGGAATGGTTTGTTCATCCTTTCACTTCAACATCGGTTAGTTGGTCACTTCCAACGGAGTTCTCATCGCGTTTCAGCACTTAATTTGCAAAACGCCTCCCCAAAACCTTTGCATCACTCGCGTACCATTAATGTTTGTGGTTTTTGTTTTCCGCGTGTAATCTTTCGTCGGCGCATTGTTACTGACTCTTGTGTTATATTGCTCCACGCTCTCTGTTCTCCCTAACAGCTTCACACAATTCGTGACTCCACACTCATGCTCTACACACTTTTCAAAGAAAACTTCACTTGTCTCGTGAGGTGATCCTCCTCATAAAAGGGGAACACCGTTCGTTTGGTTTGAATTTGAATTTCACACTTTTTACTTTGCATCAGCACCTCTTGCCTGTTCGCTTATCCACTCAGACTGTTTTTTTCTTCTTCTTCGCTTGATTTAGATTTTATCTACGCGTACACGTGTATGTTCAGCTTATCCCACATTAGCCGTTGTCACAGTTACGGTTGACTTTTCACTTCTTAACCATACTAATCGGTGGTGGTGGTGTTTTGTTGTTGTTGTTGTTGTTGGCCAGGAACTTCACGGGGGGGTGAGGTCGTGCTGTTGTTGGGTTCTGTAACCCCGTTCACAACTCCCCCGCGAATGGGCCCGATGGCTTTTTGCAGTAGTAAAAAATTGCCCGAGTAGGCGCAACTACTCGCAAACGAAAAACTCGTTCTTGGGGGGAGACACCAAAACGGAAAAAAGAACACACACGCCACACTGCATCCACTACCGCGGCACGCCGTTGTACAGCCGGTGTGACGTGTGGGGGAATAACATGATTCAGGTTTTGTTTTTGTTTTGTTTTGCTTTGTTTGCGTGATCACATCCAAAAACACAACGATCGCGTTACGAAACCAATCGCGGTACAATGCCGATCGAACATCCCCGATTTGGGTGCGGACAGGTGAGATCCTTTGCTCACTGGTTGAGTTCTTGTGGATCTGCCGCCCGTTTGTCATACGATCGTCACGCGTAACCTAATCAATCGTCATTATCACATTCCACCGTTTGTTGGTGCTGCGGCGAATGCTTCTTCCGGCGTCGTTTGTTACTAACGTTAGCGGTAAGAATAATTTCACATAATTTTTCACTCACGGGCACACGTGTACGCTGGTGCACGTTGATTCGCAACCTTTGAACGCTATTTGAACGCTTGCACTGCCGCTTCCAATCGCTATAAACCAAGCCGAACGCCGGCATGTTGCTGTTGATGATGCGAGACTCCGATCGGTGCGCTGCCGTCCACCGGACATACTTTGCCGTGTGGATACCGATGGCGTTTGGCTGTGATCTTCTAACCTTCACGACCGTATCTCACCACCATGATGCCTGACGTTGGACACACTTGGTCGTTTAATGTTAGTTTGGTTTTTTGGGTTTGTTCTACTCCCCAAAGAAAAATGTCCCCACCGCTTGCGGGAGACCCAGATGAGTTGTGCCAGTTCCGTTTAAGGCGTTACGCTTTTTTTTATCTCAGAACGCCTCCAAACGGTCTTACTACGTTATGCATATATGATGGAGGGGGTGTTGATATTTATATTGAGCCTTTATACAATATTCTTATTACAAGAGGTCCGCTTCTTCCGCTTTCTTAGAGAACACTTCACACACACTGTTTATATAGTCGTTTTATATTATTGTTTAGTGACCGGTGCGTTTACTGATACGCACCAGACAAACGAAAGAGTTCGAACGTAAATGCATTGATAAGTGATGTATGTATTAGGTTTAAAACCAAGAACAACTGTTTCCTTAACGTCGCTACACTGACTCGACGTTGGCGCGACCACCATCCGGACCGACACTGATGTTGCCGTGCTGCGGTCGGTCGATGATCGGCGTGTCCGTTCCGCTGATGATGGTGATGTAGTTTCGGAACATTATTCGCCCGTAGCTAAGGATGCTACCAGACGAACCGTTTTTTGTTTCTTCTTTTGCAACACGCAGAAGGTTTCTTCTGCTTTCTCACTGATACAACACGGCTGACGATGCTGTGCTGCTGATGCTCACTCACTATCACACGCACACACACACACACTGGTTGTTGTTGTTTGTTTTTCGAGTGGTAAAATCCAATTCAACTATTGCTGCTGTTAACGCTCGGTGTTCGTTTCAAGGATGTCTCCGATCGTCCTTGATGCGCTTTGATGTTGTAGATTTGTGTGTGTTTGTTTGTAATATTTCTTTTTCCTTTTTTGCAAGCTTCGTTTTTCTTCTCCCGAGTACTGAGTGTAGATTGAGCTGAGTTTCGATTTCTGCTATGCTGTTATTATTTTTGTGCTATTTCTGTTGTATTTGCGCGCGCTTTTCTCTTCTTCGCTTTTGCACTTGTGTAAACACTGTTTCGTTTTGGGTTTTGGCTTCTTTTTTCACATTTATTATTTGTGACACTATTGGTTTTTTTTCTTCTGTTTTTGCTATTGCTGCTCCTTCGATCCTGGTACTGCCTGGTTGTCGAAAGGATGGTAATGGGAATTTTTGAAGATGTTGTTAAACTTTTGTGTTTTTTTTATCAAATTTTTGTTTTCCTTAAACTTCGTTTTAGATTTTTTTTTCTCTTTTAAATCCGATTTAAATGTTGCTTTCTTTTAAATTTTCTACACGGATTCCTTCCCGGGGGTGCTTCTTGCACCGGTCCGAACCGTAAGAGAGCCGAGTTAGATGTGGTGCTAGCGTTTCTGAGACCAACTGATAATATGAGGTGTAAAGTGTCCGACAGCTCTACAGATGCTACACCACTCGGCCGAAAACTCCTTAGAGCCGGATGCCTACACCTATCTCACTCGCACAAAACTAACTCCTTTCGCCCTCGAGCCGGTCCACAGAAGCTGCAGCTAATGCTCGAGCTTCTCTTTCTCGAAGACAACGACACCACGACAAACGATCCCGACGACGACGACGACAACCGAAGGCAAAAAAGTAAAGCTCGGAGGATGGTTCCGAAGACTTTGCGTCCACCTTCGATAATCGCCCGCACGCCGTCCGCCGTAGTCTTGGTGGCCTCAGGAATAGAGCAATCCGAGCACGAGCCCAACCACCCTACCACCCTAACAACACCCTCACACACTATCACCGGCCCCCAGTCCCAGGATCGTGCTATCCCAGTTCTTCCTACTTCACGTCGTCAAAAGATTCTTCACAGAAATCCTTGGATGGGTGGGTGGACACCACCGGCGGAGAACACTCCGATGCTCGGTCGGTATGGAAGCGGATTGCACACTGAGCGATGTCTTCGTCTTGTTGCCGAACTTCTCCGAAGGAGATCCACCACAAACAGACACACACACCCAGCGCCGATAAGCAAGTACACCCTCGCACACGCGCGTTTCCTTCGGTGCGCGCAGAGTGTGTGTTGTCGTGGCCCACCCGAAGGGGGTGGGTTGGAACGACGGCCAAGGGGTAAATATTTAGCCGAAGAAGAAAATTACACTAAATTTTATATAGAGAAAATTTCTCGAAGGGGTGGTTTTTGTCCTGTCCCATCACCTTACCGCCGCTCCCATTCGCCCACCACGCCATTCGGCAAATCCTTGCGTCCTTGCGGGCGGGAAGTCTGAAGAAATATATAATAATACATATAAAACGAGTGCCACGGAGGCAGGAGAGTGCGCTATTACAGGTTGTTGCCGGGAAAGCGCATGGACACACTGGGTGGTAGGTTCTTCTTCTCTTGAGATAACCTCCTCTACCGAAATTCTTCAAATTGTCTTCTCCTTCAACAACTCTTCTCTCTCGTTTTTTTGTGTGTGAGTTCTTTTTTAACTTTTGGGTTTTTAACTCCCTCTAGCGAACCACAAGTAACCCTTCTTTTCCTACTCTTTTAACATCTTTCATTTTAACGTCTTGCACATCAATATTCCTTTCAGTTTATACGTTTATGTTGAATTTGTTTTGTTTTTTTGTGTGTTCTTCTCAACGAAATTAAGACTTGGTTCAAATTGTGTATATTAAGCAATTTGTATCCAAGCTTGCACATTTTCACTAAACTTTATCCATTTAGGAACTTCACTCATCCGTATGTTCATAGGAGGGTATTTCACAATATCCTTGATATTTTATGAATTTTATCTAATTTTTCACAGCCACGTGTCTAGAGGGTACACCATCGCACACTTTTGCAAAAACTCCAATTGCTTTCCCACGTCACTGATATTATGCGAATGCTTATTTTTTCCCTGTATTTTGATTTCCTTTTCTTATTTTTGCTTCATGTTTTTTTCGATGCTTAAAACTGTTGTTATTGTTTTTTTTCTCCTTTTTCCGGATTCGTTTCGAAATCTATTTGCTAGTTTTGTTTTGTTCGAACCGCGCGCAACCGAAGATGTTTTTAATTTTGCAGCAATCTCGTCCGACTTTTGGCTCACGACTGACGACGACGACTTGAGAACCTGGGGAGCGCCAGCGTTCCTTCCTTTTTTACACGGACCAGGGGTCAGAAGGGTGCAGGGAGGGGGATTTTTCCGGCGTGGATTTTCCAGACTCGTGTTTGCCACGGAACTGGCATTAGAAGGAAAAAAGACGATTGCATCTGTATTTGGGCAACTCCGGTCGTCCCAGGTCGTCCCTTTCGTACCAATGCGGATCCGCGCTGTGCCCTATGGGATGGGAGCACACATTTCGGTCACCTTCCGCGTTGTCTGCTACCGGGGTTTTCTTGTCCTTTTTCCTCGCATTTGCCTCACCAACCTCCAACGTCGGTCGCCATGTGTGCTGGTATTGGTGAGCACCGTCCGCGAGTGCCGAGGAAAATCGACCAGTACATAACCTTCACCGCTTGGTATCCTCAACGGCGGTACGGCACTCACCAGGCATCTTCGGCTTTCACCGAAATCGAAGTGGGTGGATGGCGTGATGGTGGGTCACCGGTTCGGGTGAGAAGACACAAATATGCGGTTAAACACACACGCACACTTTCTCGCGTCGTTACCCCCAGTTAGCCGGCACATCACAAGGGAAGGCCACCAAGGGACCGAAGCTGCTCATGCGCGTTCGATGACGCTCGACACATGCACAATCTCTCTAATGTACACCAACACACTGCACAGTGCGCTAGGCGAAATGGCCCTTCCAACGGGATCGGATTCCAACTAACTCGGGAAGGGCACAGGCAATGGACGGAATTCCCTCTCCCTAATCTACCCCCGCCGAGGACATGCAGGCCGAGGTCGGTCCGATGTGGAAGGGAGAACAAACTGGACCACACACCCCTCATTTTCAGCACAAAACAACACGCACACCAACACGAATGGCTGGTATATAGCAGCAGTGGCCAGCCTGACGACGACTTTCTCTTTCCCTTGCACGGGAACTCGGGGTTTTGCTACTTTCACCGCTTCCTTGGCCGGTTCCTTAGTGCTGCTGGATATAGTGCGTACAAGTTAGAATCACTAAAACTTTCTATTTTCTGCGCAGCCTCGACCACCCCTCGTCACCAGCACCCATAACCGTCCACTTCGTCTTGACCAACAGTTTTGGAGGGTTTCACGATGCACGGTGACTAAACATTTCTCTGTCACTCCAAAGCTTCTTTCGGTGTTAGCATTAGCTTCCTCTCTCTATGTATTAGCAATTATCGCTCACTCACATACGCTTCTCCATGTTCGGAAGAAGCGGCTTCGAAGCGAGTTCGGGCTTTCAAAGGGGCACATGTCCCGAACGGAATGGTTTCAGAATGAACTATTCGGGAACCTTTTATTTTGCATGCTGGCACCAATTCTTTGGCCACACAGCTTTACCAACGAATTTCGGAAGTTCTCCTGCCGTCTTACGTTTGTGTATTGCTTCCCGATCCGTAGCATTAATGTAATTAATTATTTTCGCTTTCGATCGGATCGCCTTCAACCTATATTTTGTAATGGGGAACTTTTGAAGGACATACGCTTGAAAAGAGTTGTCCAGTTTAGGAAAGGCTCACAAACAAACAGAGCGTTCACTTTGGGACACTAGTGAGACGATTCGTATTGTTAGTTTTGGTGAAAGGACAAAATAAGCATTGAATTGCAATGTCTAAACACCAGCCGTTAGAATTCAAAATTTGAAAATATGGTTGAAATCGTGCTGCTTGATTTGATATCCTTATGTATTATTTTTTTAATTTTATCGGTTGTAGTAATTCTAGTAATTAGTTTTACTATATTATTGGTAAGACATCAGAGTTGATTTGGGGTTTTCGACTCAAAGCAAAAAAAAAATACTTCCAGTATAGCTTTTTATAATATTTTTTTAGTATTTTTAGAAATTTCCATAAATATATTATAACATTTTAATATTGGTACCAAGTAGCCGGCCTATTAATAAAATTATTTAAATACTTAAGTTGAGCACAGGGTTGAAAAATATGAGTTCAACTCATCCAAATCATCGGGTATGGCAGATCAGATCAGGTAAAGGTAAAGGGACTGGGAATTTTTTGAATATCTAATAACAGACATTAACAGGAGGTCTTCTAGGAGATCCATCTACACATTATCCTTGTAGTGCAATATTTGTAGAAACATGATTAAGCAAATGTAGCAGGACAAATTTCAAAAGTTCATAAAGTATTCTCAACAAAAAGTAAAACTTCCCGTACACATGATAATAATCATTATTAATATTAGAAGAGAGATAGTTTTACCTTTATTATTTTTCAAATTTCAATCCTACGATCAAATCTTGTACTTCGACTACTCACAATAAATAAGACTAACATCATTCTTCAAAGCACCAGGCGTCTCCATTAGATCAAATGATCGCAAATAAATGTCTAAAATCACAGATGAACATATGCTTTTGGGAAATCGAGTTCAAACATACGGAAAAAACATCAGACACTTACCTAAGCAAAAGGTTTTATGTTTACTCCTTTGTCTGGAACATTTGAGTCACGCGGTTGCAGCCAGAGAAGGTACAATAAATGGCACAACTGAACGGTACGGAAATCAGGCACATACAACAAAAGAAAACCCCAAACGAAAACGATGATAAAACGAAAGGAAAACGCTCACACTTCACAAACTCCACCCGGCACTTTGGTCAGAGATTTGGTGGCAATATCTTCAAAAGCTGTTTCGTTGTCTGGCGTAAAATGGATCGCCGCGCCGTTCGGACGACGCTCCTCGGAAAGATGCTCCCGTACACTAGCTGTCTTATATCAGCCCACCCGTACGATCACGTCAAAGTTGGCTGGCGGCCGTTTCGTTGTATCACATGCACCCACTGAAGTACGGACATTCAGATGTTCACCCAAGAATACTTCTACAGCATGGTTGCGTTGCGAGGTGACATAATAGATCACTGAACAAAATAATCTGCCTTTGCCAGAGTACAACACTGTCGCTGATCACTGTAGGATGGTGGCATCATGTTCGAACTGTGATAAAAATCCACAACGTGACGTTGTTGGGAAGTGAAGCGAAGATGCGGGAGATGAGTACTTTAGCTGATAATAATTCCACCATGAAAGCTAGTCCCCAGAGCACTGCGCATGGGAGCTACATTATAATACGCTGATAAATCCGTATCATTCAATGTCACAATCATTGCGATGATGCGCTTGAAGCAGATGAAGATGACAAGCCTTTGCATGATCCTGGAAGGCTCTCATTGTGGCCCCGATCGTACTGCTGATCATGAGGCGAAACACAGCGAAGAAGTGATTACTTCATATCCAAAGTATACCAGCACAGTACAACACACACAAACACATTCAACCAAGAAGTTAAGGAACTGAGAAGCTAGCTAATTCCAAACAGAAAAAAACGACGTTCAATGTCTTGGTTGGTTCGTGAGCACCGACAAAGAACGGTCGCACTTGGGACAGGTGTTTTGTTTTTCTTTTCCGAATCAACGACTAACGACACTGCCGCGATCCACACACTCAGCAATTGTATTGTAATTTGGGAGTTTTCGTTTTGAATTCCGCAACTTCCGAGACACTGGTACCGCACACACACGCACGCACACGGTGAGAATTAGAATTTGGTGCCATTGCGATGCATTTTCGTTCGCGAATGGAATCCTTTTTTTTTTGGCCGAAATGGTTGTACTTCCAAACTGGAGCCTCAATTTGCTATTTCCACTAGAGCGTTTCGAACGGGGGTTGCCAAACTTGGGTGCTGTGAACGTTTGGGTTGGCTTTTTGTTTTCCAAGGTTTTACGGCCCGAATCTTCCGAGAGAACATTTCCTTACGTTCAGCGTAGCGATAAAGGTGAGAAAGTTTGTTTGATTGATTTACTTATAATGGAAAAAATAAGAAATTTGACGCCGGTATTTTGGCATCGCGCGACGAACGGCGATAACACGCGTATTAACAACGACGCTAGAACAGCGTGACTGAGCGTCATTATGCGCTGGAAAAAGAAACACTGACCGCTGGGGTAATTACATACACACGTACATGCCACGTACGGCGAACGACCACACAAACATGCACACACACACACACACACACACACAACAGAGGCAGCATCAGCACCCGGGGACAGCAATCGAATCGAAAAACCGGTCCAAATGGCCAAGTGCGAGTGAGAAAAAAATAAAAACCTGACATAAAGGGGGATGATATAGAACCGAACGCGTCCATCTCGTCCCCGGGGCTGCGATGGCCAAACGAAACGGCACGAATTGGTGGCACGAAAGTGTGATAGCGAGAGCAATCCGGGTGGTGGGAGGGGGGGGCGGGTACAAGCGGGGGAAAATGGGAGGAAAAAAAAACGTCCGAACCCATACACCATATCAACGGTGCTGTCCTCCTCCACTGAGGTCCAGCATACTCGTGCGGGAAATTCGCGGCGTGCGCGAAAAAAAGGGACAAGAAAAACCATCGGGAAAAGCGGAAAAATGGACACCCCTCCGTGTACCCTTTTCCACCCACCCCACGCGTCCGAAGCTGTACCGTATGAAAGTGAACGGCAAAAAACAAAAGCGAAAAAAAACGGGGACGACAGAAAGGTAAGTGAAAAATGTTGCATCCGCGAGGACACACATATTGGAACGGCACAACACAGCGCCCAGTATCGAACTGGAAATATACCTCGGCTCAACAGCGGCACCCATACAGGCGTATTCGCTCACGCATGTATACACGGCTCCGCACAGGATCCGAATTCCCGCACCGCCTTCGTTGTGTATGTGTTTCGGTGGGTGGGTGGATTGAGCGGCTTTTCCAGCGTGTGTTTTTTTTTTTTGGCAGTTGAGCATATTTTTTGTTGTGTTTCGGGGTATGTATGTCCGTGCATACACGGCTCTAAATACCCAGCTGGTCATCCATTGTGGCGCTGATGTCGAAAGCAAATAATCAAACTCGCAACAGAAAAAAAACCTCCAGAACTCCCTCCCACGAAACTGGGTGGATGGAAAACGACGATGAAGAGGAAACAAAAAAAAAAACTAAATGTCCTTCTGTATATGCATTTCTGGCACATCAATCGGGTTCGAGTTCCTAGCGGCCACAGCATCGAAAGCCGAAATTCGAACGTTCACGTTAGAAAGTAGAAAAAACGCTCACACACAGAGGCTATTGTACGATTGTATTGCCCACTGTGAGCGCTCGCTTCGGTGTGTTTGTGCTGCACCGGGCGAAGGGGAGGAGAAACCCTGATTGCGTATGCCCGGTGCAAAAATCAGAAAAAGCGCGCGCGAATTCCACCCAACCCCACCCACCCACACGGTGCATTTGGCGGTAGGGTCCTTCTCCTCTACATTTTTGTGTCGTTGCTTTTGTTGGGCTATGGTGTTTTTTTTTGTTTTGTTTCTCATTTTGGTTCGTAATTCTATTTTCCACCCACCTACCCAAGCAGTGGGTCCCAACATGGAAGGCTTAACCCATCATGTGCATAGCTCACCCGAACAACATGCAGGCACCACTACGAACACTGTGCGTTTGTATGTACCGGTAACAACCCCACCGGTGTCTGAATGTATGTGTGTGTGTATGTGGGGGGAGGGTGTAGATGCACATATAAATTTCACACAACAATATATGAAAAAAAACAACACTCGATTTTCCGATTTCCAATATTGCGCGCGTGATCGACAGAGAGTGCTATCGGGAGCGGAGAGTGGCCGAGTTTATATTAGGCAATGGCGATCGTCACCATTTTCCCCGCTAGCACGTGCAATGCAACGGAAAAGCATCCCCAAAATGACTGGCGCAATAAAATGCACCAGTTGTCTAAGATCAGTTTCAGGAAAGGAAAATGGCAAAAAAAGGAACATTTTTAAAAATTTACAACAAATTTTTGGAAACCCGTCAATCTTTGATAGAAGTTTAATTGGAGCCTTTTCCGTCCCATGAACGATCGGACGTACGCATGCACCGTTGCATCGTTGCACCAGTTAGTTAGGCTTTCTATGTACTGTTCTACGAATACCCGAAAACAGAAAAAATGCATTTCACTTCTATGCAATTCAAGGGGGTGGTATGGGGTGGTGGAAAACCCCCGAAACCGAAACAAGGAATTACTAGAAATGGGGAAAAAGTGCAATGGAGGGAACGAACGAAAAAAAAATAAACCACCACTCACACCGCTGTAAAGAACGCTTCCCGGGGCGAGAGAAAGTGGTAGACAAACAAAAAAGGAAGAGGAAGGAAAGCAAAATGGAGCGAGCGGGGTATGCGAATGCAGTTTTTCCTCTTAGTCGACCAAACTTTCCATCCGGCTGTACTTCAGCAGTTGCACCAGTAAACCGTCCTACCCACCCGGCCCAATCCGATCGCCTCCGTCACAGCTGCTGCCCGGGAGCGTGAGTGCACAAGAAAAAATGGGAAAAATTGCATTTTTCTGTTTACTTTACCACCCGACTACTGACACCCACCGCCCCTTCCCCGCTGGTCTGTCTTTGAACGTCCAACGCCCGCGTCATCATTACCGACGATATCTATCAATCGGTAGTACTTGTGCTGGCTGCATTTCGGCAAACCACCCAGGTTTTGAGAAAGTAAGTAAAAGGGTGGTGCCGCGAATGTAGAAGCGGAAAACTTCTTCTATTGCAGCCAGTGCCAGCCGTATAACCGCCCGATGGAAGAAGAGCGCTGGTTGTGTGGGATGGATGTGCATCGCTCGCATCAATGTCTGCGTTTCGCTGCTGGCTTACGTGCTGGCTCGATGCTGTTGCCTGCATGTACTCCTCCCCCCTCACCACTCCTCCCCTTTCCTCTTTCTTCACCCTTTTCTCTCTCATGCACCGTCGAGTGGGCACGGGTCTGCAAAAAGCCTCGCGGCAGGATCGCGCAGGACTTTGTTGTTTTCCCGCTAGTTTGGATTTTCCCGTTCCAAGCGATTCCCCTGTATCTGTGTGTGTGTGTGTCTTTGAGGGAGAGGTTTTTTTTTATTAATACTTTTTTCCCGTTTTTCATCAGCCCATCACTTATGGCTGGTTCAACCTTCTACTTCTACTCGATACTGCGGTGAGGTCGCGCTCGCTCGCCTGCTACAAGATGAATTCGGGATCGGAGTACGATCCGAGGCAAATCTACGGTGCAGCGTAAAGCGAACGAACAAACAAATAAAAAAAAAACAAAACCAGTAAAATGCAACACACAAAACTCCGAAGGGATGCAGTGCCGTAATGTAACGAAGTGCTTCGGACCGGGAAGCTCAATGGGTTTGCAATGAAATTCACGACGGTAAAATAAAAATCACATTTCATCCCGGCTGAAAATATGGTCGATTTTTTCCCTATAACTTTTGCATTCATTGAAGTACACTTGAAGAAGGGAAAGATAATGAAGGATTACCGCACAGTGGCCGCGGCCGAAGAACCGTCGACGTTCGGTATGCACCGAACGGGTTCTGCAACTTAAAACGAAACCGAAAGGGAATGGGCCGCGTGGCCCGGGCTCGCTTTGCTCAAAGGCAAAGGATCAATTAAAGAGATCACAAAGGACCCGCGTCATATACAGTCTTTCTGAAGAAGAGGGTCGGTGGAGATGTTTTTCTCTAAACTTGCACCACCAAAGAACGAATTATCTTACATGAATTATTAAAAACCCGATGCTTCAATAACTAAATGAATAACTTTCGGCGGTGCAAATTGGAAGCCCGAAGGCTCCAGAGTAGCTTCCGGTTCCAAGAGCGAAGATATTTTCTTTTGCCTCGTCTCGTTTTGAATACGTTCCGGGGCAGTACGTAATTCAATCATTGCACCAAAGGGTTCTTTCCATGTGCTGGCTTTGTAAGGATACTTCGGAAATAAAAACAAAAAACAAATGGGAGCTCAATGCAAAACACCAAGGGAACCGATAGCCGACTTAGCGGTTACTGCAGCGCTAAGGACAGTACTTTTACCATACAAACTATGGTCGGAGTTCAATCTAGTGATTCGTTTGGTCAGTACCTTTGGAATCACTCTATGCGTTTGCACCAATGGCTTTTGGGAAGGACGCAATGCATATGACGTGTGTGATTCTAGCATCCATTCTTTATTTAAACCATTTACAACGCAAAGGGCGCTTCCTTTTCTAATATTTTAGAACAGGTGAGCACGAATGTTGGACATGTGCCTAATTGTTACTGAGAATTGATATAATGTTAACTTATTTTTTAAAAAATACGAATATTAGTACCAAAATGTTGTTAGTTATTGAAGAATTAACAGCTCACTAATTAATTCCTTAATTAAATGGTTCATTTCTTCAAAAAACTTCAAATGTCTTATATTATCCATTTATTGTACATTAACCTTAACTTAAATAACTATAGAAACTTCAATTCATTTGTATTCATTCTGATAAGTGATAAGTAAAGAATACTAGCCTCCCTAATCCTTTTTAGCACAGAGTTCTGTATATTATCTTCCAGTTTTCTGTATTGTTATTTTATTGAACTTAATCCATTTTGTCTTTATGCTAGAGTATATTGAGAAGTTATGTTCTAAGGATTCTCAAAAACAAAATAATTTGGCAATAAAACAGCCTTAATAATATGCACTCCAATAGGGAAACAGAAAATTCCGTGCAATAAAATAACTTCAAAATATCACTCAGCTAATAAACAAAGAACTTAAAGTAAATTTAAAGCTGTTTCAAGCCGTCTAAAATGTCACTTCCGGTGGGCTGGTCATGTCATGAGAATGACACTGGACGGCCCAGCTCGTAAAATCTTCGAACATCATTCATGTTGTTGAGCCATGTACTACCAACTACGACAATTGGTTGATTTTATTACCAATACATAAATGTAGTCTAGTTTGTTAATTTAAAGAGACATTTCATTACTTCGTGTCTTGGACATCATTCATACTTTCAAAATAAAAATTCCAAAATTTTTAGTAGCACACAGTTGTCTACAAACTATTCACCAACATCCAAAGGAACGTTACATGAGTCCTACGTTTCCATTACTAGGTCAACCAAAACCAAAATACCACATTCCCGAGGGATGGTGTCAGTGTACAACTATGTTCACGATAAAGTGGAAGTAAGCATAAGTGAATAAATATAATCAACGCTTAACTTTAAGAACCACCAACCTGTGCGGATCGATTATTGATTGAACATTTACAATGAGCAATTATGTGAGGCCGATTAACAGTGCGATATACCTGTTCCGTTCTCGCTCCCCGAAAGGAAACATGCATCAGTAGCCGAGGTCGATAAATTTCGTACCCTGTTTATAATTTTTTGGAAGTTTATTTTTTAACAATCCCGAAAACACATGATACGTCATTCCGGCCCTCCAGTAACCACCCGTTCCGCACCGTGTCGTCCTGCATTGGTTGTGTGTGGCGACGGCCTTGGGACGTTTCGGTCCGGTACTCGACTGTGTACGGATTTTCCGTTGTCAGATTGCCACCGTGAACAAGGACGAAATGGGGGGGGGGGGGGGGAAGTGCCGGGAAAAAGGAAGATGAGTGCAAATTTTTGGGAAACCCGCCCGTTCGGTTGGTTTTGTTTTGATTCCTGGCCGGGTTTTGGTTTGGTCCCGGCGGGTAACAACGTGCTTGCATGTGCATTGCATTCATTCATTTCGTTTTTCGGCAACCCTGGGTTGTGTGTTAGTAAACGAGAGCTTATCATTAACCTATAATCACTCGCCCGACTGCCAGCGAAAACCCATGGCACGATGGTGGTTAATGTTGAATTGTTTTTTTTTTCTTCCTGTTTTTTGGTTTTTTGTTTTGTTCCTTCCATTTCCATCGCTTTTGTTTGTCGTCGATGTTGTTTTTACGTTGGTTTTCGCATTTTTCGGAAGTTATTTTATTTTTTTTTAGTTTGCAGAACGATTCCGCTTCCGCTAGTGAGCCTGCGGGGGTGGTGGATGATTATGTTTTTTCGACAACCTCAACCGTTGTGCCGTCTCGTCACCGCCAGCAACAGAAAGCGGAGAGGGTGGCGTGTACGCGGTTGCGGAATCATGGGAAACCCGCTGGGAAAATTGGGCAATGATTCAATTATTAACTGCTTTTTCGCACATCGACACCACGGCCGGGCGTGTGTACTTTCCCCCCTTTCACCGTACTGCCGTCGTCTGGGGTGGCGGACCGCTGAAGCCACGTGGAAAAACATATGTTTTCTCAACCCGGGACAGCTCTGGTTCGGTGTACTCGCGCAAGTGAATCGTAACGAGAACGCTAGAGTGAGACATTTGTTTGCACTGTCGGTCGGGGCTTCGGGTGGGAACGCAACCCAAGCGGACGGGAGTGGTGCCGGCACCGACCAGATCAGATCAGAAACCGGGCCATGTGCATATTTTTGGCAACTTTTAATTTTCACGGTCACAACCATTCTGGAGGTCGTTGATGTCTCGTGCACATTTATTCGTGTGTTTTTTTTTTCGCTTGCCGCCATTTTTTTATCTTCTTATTTTGACTGTTTACCGAGTGGAAACCAGGGAACATAATTGGGACAATCCAACATATCCGTAATGTGTTGAATGAGTCTACGGTTTACTACTGCCCGGTTTGCACATCATGCGCTCGTCGACGACCACCCCCTGAACGGAAACGGGACAAATGGGAGGGGGGGGGGCGATGGGCGGAAGTTTATGTGTTTGTGCGCCCAGATTACGTCACTGTTAAGGTCACACGGGTATGGTTCCGACTTTTCGTTAATGAAACCATGGTGTTGGTGCATTTGGGGAACAGCAAAAAAAGAAACGGGCTACAGGATGGTAGGATGGATGCGTACGGTGCTCTGTAGGACGAACCATACCAGCAAATTGACAGCGTACATGTGGAGCATGGCCAGCACGGTAAAGGGTAGCATGAAACCAAAGAACAAAAACTAAATAAAAAATCACACACACACTATGGTGATATTGGCGGGAAAACGTGTGTGTGTGTGCTGCTAGCGTTGTCTGCTTTGCGTAATGTGGATTGTAAATCAGCTTTTGACCCAGCAATCAACAGGTCTAATGCTAACACATGCCGACAGAAAAGGGTTAAATTGCATTTAAAGCGCATTGTAATGATCAATGAGGCAATATTGAATTGCGATCCGAATGCATTGTACATGCAATTGACGGTAACAATGTTGACGTAGTGTGTAATTTCCTCCATCCTGTGTAGAGCTCAATTCTGTGTGTCTATAGTATAGTATCGATCTCTATCCTCCTATGCCTGATGATGCACCTTCTTTTTATAATAAGTGACTTATCAAACTCTATGCATGGTTTGACTTTACGGAGTCATAAAGATGAGCTACTATTGTATAATTTAAATGATCCTACAGTATAAGTGTAGTCGCATATACTTTCATACACACAACCATGTGATGGGATATGAGTGAAAATGTGAAAATTTGTTAAACAAACTTACCGAGCAATATAACACACTCATAACGAAGAAATAATTCTCTGGATAATTGCCACTCATTATGCAACGCTCTAACTCCAATCTGTTAAGACATCGAATTTCAGTCTCAGAGATTGCAACACTGAGAAAAGGTTGATAGTTGGGAAAATTTTGGTTTTTGGCAAAAATTATCTTCAGATACTCGATATATATTGGAACAACTCATTACATACTCCTAAACTAAAGAGATCATGGTTCATATGGAAGGGAATATTTCAACATCAATCATGTAATCAATTCACCTGACTTCAAAATATGACTCAGGATCCAGATCCAGACTTCGACAGTAGCTTTGAACCTGAACAGAGAACGAAAGATGATCACAACATTCTTCAGTGGATCTGAGAGAATAACCCAAGTAATGCTCAGAAATCTGCAGATGTTTACCAAATCAAGACGTACTATTTCTTGTATGTTTGCATTCTTGTGTTGTTGTCACTAAACTTATAATTAATATACTAGTATTACTTTTATTATATTTAAATATTTATAATTCAAGAATATTACACTAATATTCCCATAATTCAAAACTAAAACTCAAAGATTGTACCAGATTTTAGTAGACACAATGCCATTCCATATGTGTCCCTTCACTACCTACCATTGGCAGATTTTTTGTTAGAATATAATTTACATAGTTTAGCCATTCTTGTGCTAATAAACAGCTTAAGATCAAATCGATGGCACACATGCGGGTTACCCCAGGAAAACGAAAGTGTCACGCGTATACCGTGTACTTTCGAAGACAACTTTTCAAACGACTAAGCGCAACATCGAAGAATGTCCCGTTCACATGTTCCGACGTGATATTATCCGCTCGCCTGACCCGGGAGACTTGTCTAAACGTCCAAAGGTGCGGCCATAGACCGACGACGTCGGTCTCTCGCATCGTAATCTTTTTAATTTACTTTTCAAAGACGAGCAAACGGTTCATTTGACTGTTACCGAATGCGAAAAGTCGCGCTCACCTTATGGACTTAGCGTCCTGGGGTATCCTGGGAGCGGCAGATAATTAGAAGAGATATGCTAATAAGCCCCTTCGTGTGTGTATGTTTGGGCCGTATGCATGCTTCCAAAGGTGGAAAGTGAGAGTTCGATGGGAACTCCGGTGAATGACTTTAGAAAATTTAGCCTATCCTTCCGGACGGTTCAGGTTACTGTTTCCGTACGAGACGAGCTTGAAGAAGGTTTAAAAAATCACTCATTAACAGCGTTCGTTTCGTGGACCGGGAATGGAGAGCTGGCCGGATCGTACAGAAATAAAAAGAAATGAATAGATTACGGACGCAGCTCAACCCGGCCGTCATTGTCGGTGCCAATGGGACGGAAAATGTCGACAGGACAATCGGCATGCCACTCTTGCTCACCGTCCAGTAAAACCTGATGATTGTCTTATTCTTTGCTGGAAATCCTTTTGTCAGATCCCACCCCCTGCGGGGGTAGAGGATGCGTACGAAGGAGGGGACCATTATTCTTTGCTAGAGGTTTTTGACCAGAGGCTATCTCGAACGGAAATTATTTGAAATTTATTGACTCGACCCGGCAGGAAACCAGATGCTTTCCGTAGATCCACGGGGCTGCCTGCTAATTCCTCGTACCGTCGCGTACCGTTCCGCTCTCACCCTCTTTCTCTTCCACTGTGTGTCATTGTTTTTCACAAAACCAACTCGTACTGTTGATTTCTTGCCATTCTTTCCGGCAGTAGACTTCCAGTTATGTAAGCAACATCGCACGCACGTATACACGCGTCCGCATGCGAAGAACACACGGGTCGCAAATGGTCGGGTGATACGAGCCCACGCTTACGGCACTATCTTAATGCTGATTTGATCCGTTTTAATTACCTTTTTCCCTGACAACGTATATCAACCCTTCCCTGATTATCCCGATCACTACCGTAACTGAAGCATCCTCGGTGTAGGAGGATACAGACACCCATGCGCATCCAACCTACCACCACCCTTGCCACGTATGGTTGTCGCCGCGATTCCACATTTTGGTGAGTTCAGCTTCCTTCGGCGTAGTTTTGCGTAGATGTTCGAAACATATCACCTTTTGACCGGGTGGCGGTCGAAGGTTGCCTAACCGGGGCAGGTCCTGGGAGCCCGTAAGGCTACTTTTCTCGTTTTACTTTCGCTGTAAGGACTCTTATCTTTATTGCTGCGATTGTTACCCACTGCCCGGGCGGTGCGTGTGTTTTTGACACCAATCGATAGGCTTGAAGAAGTAGTGTTTAAAGAAAACTGTCAATTTAGCATCCACACACAACCTTCCTTCCGTTATATCTGGATGCTGGCTGGGTAATCGGAAAGCTGACGAACAAAGTTTGTTACAGACATTGTTCACTGTTTCTGAACCTTGTCTTTCCGCAAGCGTATGTTAGAGCAAAATTGGAACATTGTTTAATAAAGTATTGAAAAAAATATATAATTTTATAAGATTGACTCCAATTAAAAGCCATGACACTTAAAAAATAATAAAACTTAATATATTTAAAATCTAATCAAATAATTTAAAAAAATAGCAGAAAAAAGGAAGTCATTACCAAAGTACACGATTGTTCGATTTGTCCGTTTTGGATTGATTGCCAAATTGAAGTGTGACATCAAATTTTGTTTGGAGTAGACAACCACCTAGAACCGTCTCGACGGAGGAGCCTAGAAGAGTCCATCAAACCATTATAGCTGATCAAAAGCAAATGGCATCTCCATCAAAGATATTTTTCTTTTTAGGAAGCCCCGGAGATCGTTACCACTCTCCTTCCTGGCTTATATTTGTCTTCCCTGACACGCTTTTTGGATTCTGACACATCAGTTCTGGTTACTTGTGTTGAGTCCCAACTATAATTTCCCTTGCTATTTCCATTGGGTTAACTCCACCAATGGCTTTTCTCACACAAGTTTATACCAAAATTGCATATTACAAATTAGAGGTTAGGAATTGTGTAGTTGCATAAATTAATTATTAAAAAGAAGATTATTTTCGAATGCACTTTTGAATCTAGTATCCAATTTCTAGACATAACTTTTTCAGGATATAAATTTAATATTATGGTATATTCAACCTGCTTTCCATGTGATCTATTTTTTAGTACTTTGCTCTAAGAAGTTTATAGAAGTCTAGTAATTCTGATGCTGGAGGGTATACAGCAGAAATGCTACTGAAACTGATGCTTATTGCAGGAAGAAACCTTTAGAATTCATCACACATCAAAACATCGATGTACCAAACGGTCTGTATGCTAATCTAATACCGTGTGTCAATTTTCTGCATGATGGATGTGGATCTACTATCCTCATAAGCATGGATCAACAATCAGTGACTATCGTCGAAGGATAGAGGGAAAAAAACAATAGGAATTAGCTGCGCTGCGTGTGTGCAAGCCAAATGCAATTGGCCCTGCCGTGTGAATGTGCAAGAGGTCATCAGCAGAGAGTGAAAGAGAGAGAGAATGAAAATGAAAGCTACAACATCAGGCCGGCAGCAGGACAATAGTGGCAATTGTTGTTTCCACCAGGCCCGTTACTACCACCCACTGTACTGTTTTGCTTGTGTGCTATGCATTTTTAATATACATCCGGCCTAACCTGCGTACGAGCAGCGACCGAAAATAAGACTCAGTAGAGAGACAAAAAAAAAAGCTTCCCCCACCCCACCCACATACGGGAGGGAAAACGAAAAACAACAGTACCGAATGCATCTTCTGTCCCGCGAATTGTGCACCTGCGTTTGCAACCCGAACTGGTAGAATCCCCGATGCAAATCGATTGTCTGTTCTACCTGCACACAAGCTACTAGGGCCGAAGGGTCCTCACATTACTCCAGTTTCCCATCCAACCATTACGATGCAATTCATGCACACATAAAGTACACACAGTCCTATCCAACGCGGTGCAACGCGCTGCAACCAGCGGGACAGGATAGTGCCGGCTGCTCAACAGCATAAACAACATCAACAATGGGAGAGAATAATATCGCTAAACTAACATACCTTTAACCTTGCAAATGCAGGGTATTATTCACACTCGCGCCTCAACCCACACTAAACGCCGAGGGTCCCGAAGATCTGGGGAACGGCGGTTTTGGGGTATTGTTTTATTTTTAATGTCCGTTCTTTTTTTTTCCCCGCTTTCAGCCAAAACCCCGTTGCGGTCGGTGCTGTTGGTGCATCGCGGGCAAAGAATGCATGCCGTAAATTTGCATCGGATAGTGCAAATTCCACCAGGCACGGAAAAAGCCACGGTCCCAAAATAAAACAAACCGGGAACGGTAACGGAAAAACAAAACGAGAAAAAAAACACCCACACATGCACAGGGCAATGGCATCAGGGGGCCATACGCACTACAACGCGAACCACTGTTTGCCCGTTAGTTGCCCGAAAGTCCTTTAAACGGGGGCGTGCGGGACGGTGGGCATGTACGCATGAACAGCAATAGAAAAATAAAGGCAGAAAAGTGCATCCAGTGGCGGAAAAATTGCACCGTCCTACCCGGAACAATAGTGCGCACCACACCACATAATCAAATTATATTTGCGCCCTCCCACCCACTCCCACCCATCTCGGACAACCCTTTCCCGCACGGTTGTCTAATGCGCTGGTAGGAATGCGCTACGCACCATCCGGTGCATCTCTGATTGCATTTGCTTCAAGTTGGCACTTGAGCATCCACCGGCAGTGTAGCATCCCCCCATACCCCCTCAATTCTTCTCCTGCGGTGCATATATACAGAAGTACTTGGGGTTTTGCGTCCTGCGGATGGAGTGGAGAAAAAATATTTCTAATAACAGGGAAAAAAGAACAAATATTTAAACTCGACGACTCGTCCAGGGTATGAGGGCGTTGCGAGTTAATTCTAATTTCGCTGGGAATCGAACACTGCCCCGTATCCCATAATTGCAAGTAACGATGCGAAACAGGGCACGGGGCACGGGGCAATCGACAGATAATTCGATTATGAGTACAGATTTCATAATTGGTTCACCAGATGTTAATGATTGACGCGAGTCACCGATACACAGCATTGAAAGTACAGTGGAGTTCATTTTTAAGAACAGCCTGTGTACTTGCAGTTGATTTTTCATTGGAAATCCCATCGATGTTTGATGATTATTTTCCAACTCCAATGAAACAACAACAGCATACTCCGGTGTGGTAAAGATTAAAACGCTAAAACTGATACAAAAGAGCGAGAGTGTAAAGCGCGCCATATTTCCAACGTGCATGTATTGATCTTTTTGTGGTTTTTAGGGAAATTACGCGACAGAAACTGTCAACTTTCCGCGTGTCCCATGTACATCAAAGTTTCCGATTGGATGTGATGCACCAGACGCTGATTGTCGTGATGCACTTATACGTCGCATCGTCTCCCAGTGGGCTTTCACATGTCATAGATGATCGGTGTACGTGTGCTCAGTTTTTGCATTACGTTAGGCCCACTTGTCAAATGATTAAAAAATGTCGATCAAGAAAATATCTAGGGACATACAGACGCAGCCGTAGTTTTATTGTATCGTTTGTTAGAAAAACCAATTTAAGTTAACTATCTCATCTAGAAACAGGAAGGCGTTTACGCTTTTTCCATACAAAAATTCCAGTTTTGTCCAACCCATAAAACACCTTCCTATATCTGGGTGTGAGCAATAATAATATAGCATGCATCAATCCACAATTACTATAGCCTGATTGGGCTGAATGTCTTGAGCGCCTTGTGTTTGGGGAAAACAAAACCAAAAGGGTTAACATGGTATGTAAATATTACAATAACCTTTGTCAGGTACAAATTGGATCGGAAGGAGGAATGAAGTCACAAGCGGCTCACTAGTCGAGGTGGTTACAGGTAGACCACCATCATGTACTTTCTTTGCTTATGAATAAGTTACAACAACTCCCCACTCCGTAGGGCAAGATTGACAATCCATCAAATCATAGGCATAAGGAATGTATCCCTCCATTCCATGTCCACCAGAAGCGGTTTATAGGGAGGGTGGAAAATATTTGATGATAAGCACATATGGGCCAAGCCGCGTAGCTTCATTAACGACGCAATTAAGGACCAATTATCGATCTCCTGCAAAGGAAGGCACCTTAATTTCTTAATATACTCGCACGTACCAGCACCGTGGTATTTATGGTGGTTGAATAATTGAACCCCAGGAGTACAATGCAACACCCCAGTAAAGTAATTAGATGGTGAGCCATATTCAGTTGGGCAGGTTGTTCTTATCCCATCGATTGATGTAGCAAGAAGACGTGTAGCCTGTAGTGTTATTCTTCGACCGACCGGACCACTTCAGCTGTGAGACATATGGGCGTTGGTGGCATATGCCTTACAAAGCTGAAAAATAAATTCCCACAAATGGATTTCAAAGAAATAAATGCGGCCTCGTGCAGTATATACAGAACTTAATTTATCGCAATCCTTGTCCAGCTCTACCACAAAATAGGTTTTCATTAGAAAGGATTGGCTTAGAAATCGTACCCATCGATCGATAACCGTGTTGAGATTCATTTTCCAAACATTTTTTTTTTACTTTTACAGTTTTAATACCACCACCATAAGCATTAATTAGGTCGAAGTCTCTGTTGTTTAGCAAAATCTAACCTTGTTTAACGTTAGATCAAATGAAAGCAATTCTCTGGCTCTGCTTCTCTAAAGACGATTCCAGTGACACCCTTGTCTTGGGCAACGGAGCACATTAAATACTTTGGCTACAAGCGATAAGATCTTATGGTAAATTGCTTCTCATGTGCCAGAAGATGGTTCATGTACGTTCCGAGGTGATACCTTTTGCCCTATTGTCTTATAAAAGGGCCCGTACGCCATCAACTGAAGCTCCGGATAGAGACATTTGTGGACGGTGGCGAAAAGAACTTTTAGCCAGTCGGTAGTCCGTACCCCAAGCCTGTGTGCTGTTATTTAGCATATGTGAGTAGTTTAGAAGGAGCTTTACGTGAAACGTGGTGATTGCTGGTTTGTGCTAGCAAATATCTCCCGTTGGCTAGAGGATGGGCACATATCGTTGGGAAAATTTGAAACACATGCTGTAGACTATCGCAAGTAATCCACTTGATTTTCTTACTCCACAGTGGGGTATGCAAAATAGAAAGAAAATCCAACTGCTTGCAGTGGAAAACAGGCTGTACGTGTTGAACGCAAATGTGTCTTGATTATTGTTCTTGCAAAACTCCAGCTCCAGTATGCTATTAAATAATGTCGTTTACTCAACACTACTAGCTTAGCTGTTTTACAACAACGCTTCGTATTGCACTTGGCTAAGTAGAAAAGTAAATAATAAACATTAAATAATAACAACTCAGTTCGACAAACATTTATTTCGCAGCGGCCTTTGGTTTAACACGCACCGAACTCTCGGCCAAGCTTGTCGACGGCTGGATAAGAAGGGATGAACATGGGCAATTGAGCGTGAAAGGTGCATGAAAGCAAATTGTGTCGCTTCAGTAAGTTCTTCTTCAACACCTCGTCGAACCTTGGGATGTGATACGTCACTAGAGAAGAAGTTAATCGTAAACACCTTTTTTTTCCTAATGAAACCATTCAACACCAACGGCAAAGGGTAATAAACCGTAACCAAACCCAAAGCTGGTTGAGCAAATAGTTGTTCTGGCAGGTTGCGTTAAGTGATGAAGATGGTGATAATCACGATGTACGCATCATTCGATTCTATTCTACCGGAGGACAAGGTTCGGTACAACTATTAACCCATATGAGGAGAGTAGTATGGGGGGTGGCTAAAAATATACCCCACCCCAACCCTCCTATCTTCCCTAATCCAACGCTTACTGACTAAGAAGGTGGAAAATCCTTCACCTTAGTCGGTGTTCATTCTTTGACCAATTGAGTAGAAAACACACACGTAATCGACAGCCTTTGATGAGCTCATCGGCAACACCGTGATTGATTCCCGGTGTGCGTATGAAGACGGTTCGGTTCGGTAACCCGAGACCGTTTGTTCTCGTTACACTTGGTTACACGTTCGGTGTAGGCCAACACCAAGAGGTTCCCTGGGGCGTAACGTTACGACAAACACGGCTGACACGCAGGTAAGCAACTCCTCCGGTGCGAGTCTTGCAAACGTATGGAATGCGTGCGTGTACGCACACCTTTATAGGCAAGGTTAGTACACATCCACTCGAACGGATTCGCACGTGAGATGAGTCGTGTTGCTAAACTAATTTGCTAATCGGTCCCCTTTCGGTCGATACGCAGGAGTACCGCTGGAGGGGGGTCGTCCCAACGACCGTTCCCATCGTAAGATTCCCCCGGGACAGCGTCGACAGCGATGAAGATAGAGCCTTTGACCGGAGCCCTAGCCAAAGCCGCACCTAAGACGCATCGCTCGCACGGTGTCCAATGTCCGGCTATTCCAGTGTCGACCTATCGGGACAGGGCCAAGTCGCTGGGTTGGGTTTTTATTTATGGAAATGAGCGTCCTCAGCACCTAACTGCGGGCTCGCATAGATAAGGACGGATACCTCACGATGCGCGTGTTTAACGCGGAAACTTTAAAACCTTTTCTCCGTAGTGCACATTCGGCCCAGAGCTTGTGTTTCTCAAGGTATACACAGGAAAGGTACGGAGGTTAGCTGGAAGGTTAGGAGTTGATGACGTGTGGTCATTTATTTAATTTAACCTCACAAGCCACTGACCATGAAAGTACCCGGAGGGCCACTCCCTGCATCTAAGACCGTTAGCATGACGAACGATTTCGTTAAAAGGTGAGTAATATATTGTGGAAAATTAATTTTCTTTAAGAAGCATACAGATGGATCAACACGCTACTTTTACTTTGATGAATGTGTGCTTGTTTGTGGTGTTAGCGACATGTGTTTCTTTGCTGAGACATGTTTCCATCTTAGCTATTTTTTAAAAAGGTATTCAAATAAAGTGCCAGAATGACCGCTTCTAAACAGCCATTTGACTATCGTTTCAGCTTAGTAGCTAAATTATTAACCACACTTTCTTCAACCATAGCTGTACGGGCGTCGAATGTCCTATTGCTCCAAGGACAAATGGCCACACGAACGCGAGAAAGCAACATCAATAATTCACCTGATTGCTCACTCTCACAGTTTGCCCCAGGAACACTGTATGCGTGTGAGTTATTTAACCTTTTTTGTCCTGTTTCGCGTATGCCACAAGGAACAGGTTTGTCGAATTGCTTGCACGGTGTAGAAATGGTTTCGAAGACAAACATTAGCCCCTAATGCGCTAATTCCGGTTCCGAAGGGGATCGTGGCGAGAGGATGAGGATGCTTCACTTTCGTTTGCCGTCCTCGGATTGCGAGTCAAGTCACCTTAAACCATACACGAATACACACACACGTTGCAGAGTGTTCCGTTACCTGCAGTCATTAGGAGAAGAGGGTCACGAACAGACAGGACGAGCACACGGGCTGGTGATGTGGACGGGGGGCGGCGAGGTTCTAATAACACCTCACCGCATTCACCAAACACCGAAGAAACCATTTTATGGCCTGCCGCCACATTCGGTGGGGTGACGACCGCGCTTATCAGTTTCCGGAAATCTGGATGGAAAATTGTTATTAAATTTATCATACATGTGGCGGGGTGGCTTGCTCGCGCGCGCGAGCTCATGTCAGCTCCGGAAGCGGTAAAGTAAAGTGCGATTTCCCGCCCGTTTTGTTCTGCCCGTCCACATCCTGCGCGTGTTGTGATGCGTTTGGTCCGTGGCTTAGGATGTGTCTCTGTGTGTGCCCTTTTTTTCTTCACCCCCGTTAGTTCCAGCCGCACCTCGTAGGCGCACGTCGTTGAGGCTGTCTTTAGCGAGCGGCACGGAATGGTCCGTGTGGCATGAATTGATGCCTTGCACGGAATGCGGTGCCTAGTGAGCGTAATTGTCTTTACGTGATTTATGAATAAATTAAAGGCTCACCGGTACACCGGCACACACTGTGCCTTAGAAAGGCTTTCGGTCACTTCGACAATTGGGATGGCAAAAACAAAACAAAAAAACCGAACGAACACTGATGTTGATGTACATTAACCGATAAGACCGAAACACCATTGCTGCCCAAGGTCCAAGAAATGGTCCCAACAGCTAATGACGCATGTCAGTCGCAATGGTGGAGGAAAACGATCGAAGGTACGTAAAAAAAAAATAGATTGACTTACCTTTAATGTGTGCGCTTCCTTCTCCACACACCATCATCTAGCATTGTGAGTAGATTGATTCTAGTCAAACACAACACCACCAGTAGGATTTGTTCTCCGTTACATCTCTCAAGATATTGCGCTTTCAACTGCAAAATGTTCGAAATGTAAAGAAAATGAAACACCACTTTAGAAAATAAACTGAAGAACGATTTGATAACGCGCGATCGATCGACGATCCTGTATCGAGTGTAATGAAATTGAAACTGAACAATTATTGAGCAATGCGTTGACCCATGCTGTTACTCTCTACGGACAAATCACTCACACCAAGATGCAAAGATGATCGATATCGATCGAGCCATCTGATAAGAAATGTAGGATTCCTCACACGACCACGCAGCGCCGCACTAAGAAAGCGAAAGGCCTTGAGATATGCAAGTGTGTGCGTGTATTGCAGGACATTGTGATAGATTCACTACGATCAAGTATTGAACTGATTGGAGTGCGTTTAGTGGATATATTAGAGATGACCTATGAGAGGTATTATTAGATGCGTTCGTTTAGGAAACGTTCGTTACGATAACGATCATGCAAATAAGTTTTACGTAGACGGTAATTTGTTTGAAAATATGTCTTAGGATCCAACATGTCGGTTCCAACATTTCCAAATATTCTTATTTTGAAATCCAAGCATATTAAGCTTACAACCTGTTCGAAGCATAGCTGTTTCTGAAAGGGCAAAAAACCGTACTGTGAGAATTTCGATACAATTGTGCAACTTTAAATGTGCTCTCTTTGATCTTGTTTTATTTTATCCATGATATTGATAGCTTGTCATCGCCATCACATTACTGCATCCAGGATACGGCATTATTACAATTCGTCGGCCCCTTTTTCGAATCCCATCCCAATCATAGTTATGATGGCAATAAAGTAGCACCGCGGTTAACGTCTTGCGGTACTGGGCTACAGCCGAAAACCCTCCCTTAATATTGCTTTTACAGCCGAACAAACGTCCTACAAACGAGTTCGGACGTAGGGGCACAACAACAGCAACAACACGGCAGGATGCGTTTGCACGGTTTTGCGATGATAAATGTAATCGAAAACGGACTATTAATTGTGTGATTATGCGCCCAGCCAGTTGCCAGAGTCCAGCCATAAATATGTAATCGTTACCGTGTGCGCGAAGGCTTTTGTTGGTGATCGTAACCGGATGATTTCGGGTGCGGTGGCAGGAGCGCAAATGAAAGCAAAACAAAACCGAACCGAGGCCGGTGTAATATGTAGGGAAATAAAACACGAGATGAGGTTGCAATTTACCATGGAAATGTAGTCTCAAGTGACCATAAAATGTGGTGGAATTTGAATGTTCTCACCGTGGTTACGGGCGATGGTGTGTTTACGATTGAAGCATCGGTTTTACAAATCGATTGCCAACATCAAACGTGTTCCAGGCTAGGCATCCACAAAGGCTGAGAAAGAGTGAGAGAGAATAAAAATCCTAGATATCAAGCTATATGTAGGTCTGTAATGTATCATTAGCTCTATCACTCTCCCAAACCAACTTGTTGAAGCGAAATTTCAAATAGCACGATATTGTTTCTAAACCTCAAAGGTGAGACATTTGTCCAAATACGCATGCGATAACCCAGATCGATTTCCCAAAAACCCTTGAATCTTTGCAAAACACCTGCCAAAATTGACATAGTGGAAGGCTGTTGAAGATGAACTTGTCAAGGTTGTTAATGCTGCCACCAATTAAACGTGCTGGACAAACTGGTCGCAATTAATCACCCGATGGCGTCGATAAAGTCGGTTTCATTATCTTCATAAAAATCTTGCAACCAATTGAGAACAGTTTATGTTGCCGTGTATCGAACACCATTCGTTCACACTCAACTCAATCAAGTGGAATCCAATAAAGGGCGGAAGACAACGGATGATCGTAAAACTGAAACTTTACCACTCGAGCAAATCAATTACAGTCTTCACCGTCCAGCGCGTCGGTGAGCAATATAGGAAGGCTCAACGATGATGTACGGAAACAAGGAGGCAGCAGCAAGGTTCGAAAGGTTAAGAAAAGTCTATATTTTTCACCATAAAAAAGAATCGTCAAACAGCGATTAGACTTATCGTCGAGCGTAAATGGGTTAAACGAGGCACCATATCGCTCCGGATATTGGTAGGGTGCATTCGAAGCGGACAAAGAAAATTGGACCATCTTGCACTTGTCATTTGTGAGCCCGTTCGCCCCCGGGCTTCGTTCTTATCGCTCGCATTATTGACACAATCGATCGATTAGTCGACGGCGTGGAAACAACCCATATGTCCACACTCGGGACGGGTATGTGTATCGAAAGAAAACTGACGCCGGAAGTGATCTGCTAGCCTGTCACCGTCACCAAATGGGTGTCGAGGATTGCGTGGTACACGGACGTTTTATTACCTCGGCACAGGTAACATCAGCGTGCCCGTCGCCTGACATCCTCCTTCAGCCACATACGAAGCACCACTATCAGCGATAAGAAATCAAGCTTAATGTTTTTTCAGTCCTTCCCGTACTACTACTACTCCGACCACCAAACCCTGTCTCATCTACTACTGTGTGCCAGAGGCAACGATTACCGCCACGGCAAGCTAGCATACGATATTGAGCGGCAGCTGTCATTAGCGGTAGTTTCTTCGTCGCATTTTCCACCGCGAAGCGCGTGCAACGTGTTGCGTTTTTCCTCTACCATAAAAAGATTTTTATCTTATCTCTCCGTGCGGCCATTTCCCATACTTAAGTGATTACACAGTGCAGTGCCGGTTGGCGTGAAGTCACCGGTTGGCGTCAGTGGTGCTCGCCAAACGGATCGCAAGGTTTACCGGAGGTGTAGCCTTCGCATAGTGCTGTACTCTGTTGGCTGCGGTGAGTGCAGGAGAAGGTGGTGGTGGAAGGATAGCACCACACTAGGAGGACATGTGTACCAGGGCTTGTGTCTGCTCATGTCTGCGCTGAAGGGTAAACCGGTCGAACGAGGGTGAGTTTTGATCGCTACTCCCCATCCCAAGAGAACTGTAACGTTGCTCGTCGGCCGTGTAAGTGCCTTCGAGCCGGTCATATGCAGGTGTGCGTATTTGAAGGCAATTTGCTTTGGGGTGACATATGGATGAGCAAATTTTGGGGCTCGATGTTGAGTGAAATAAAATTGTACTGTGATATAATAAAGCTATTTTATTTATTCAACTAAAAAAACATCATAAAGAAATTTGTAATTCTTCATCAGCTCGTTATTTTTAATCAACAACCAATGTACTCTACTGAGCTAATACATTATATTAAAATGGCTTTGTATTCCAAAGCAATTATTGTTAACAAAAGCATAAATAAATAGAAATAATTGTCAGTTTTTTTACATCTGATATGCAAGATCGATTCCTGAGTTACAAATTTCTTTTTCCGAACTCCATGTACCTTTACTTATTTACAACTTCTAAACAAATTATTCAGAGCACTACACTCTGAAGTTTTCGTGAAGTAAAGTGAATCTATGGAAAAGAGCACATTTCAAAGTATTCCTTGTAGCCCTGTCTTACTTATTGAGTTTTTTTTATTTTATTTTGAGTTTTAGTTTTATACCGACGCGGCAGTATTACACTATCGTGGTTGTAGTGTCTTAAAATGTTGGCCTTTTCTCATAATAAGTCTTGTCGTACGAGCCTTGACAGGTCGAATCAATATAGAATGCTATTTATCTTTTGAATGCCAGGTGACTTCCTTTTTGAGTATATTTCTTACCTTGCACAGTTTTTACTTTTGAACGTCCCTTTATTTATTTTTTTGTTGTCTCTTGAATTATTGATTTGCTTTTAGTGTTTTTCATTTTTTTTAGAGTTTGTAAAACCACTTTGGGAAATGAATTTAAATTCTTGAGCTGACATCGAATATTTACATTATGTTACTGCTTTAAGGATCACCTCTCATGATGTACAGCAAGGATTCCTTGCATATGCCATATCAAATGTAAGCTTATAATTAGAATTTGGATAAAAAATACAAAACTAAATTTAATTGTCTGGTTTCCATTTTTATCGTTAGCCTGAAGAAAATCAATTTATTCTAAAAAGAAAGAAAGTTTTATTATAAATTTCAATATAAACTTTTCGACACACGCTTCCTAAAAACCCTGCCCCTGTCCGTACCCTGCTAATTGGATAATGAGAATTTTCATACAGCCTATTAGCCCAAATAGTGCATGAATGGATGATTCTGTGGTTTAAAGTATTGGATATAGAATAGCAAGGACAGTCAACAAACCTTCGATGAATTTTAAAATAGCATTGAAAGCCAAATTTTTCATCTTTCATAATCACATTCCAAAATACCCGATGCAAGGGTTTTGAGCGTTTCTTATGCATGCAAGGATTTATTCTCTGAATCCAATTGGAAAGGAAAGAACCAAAGAAGCAGCTGTAACCAACAAATAACCCAACATGCTGCATGCTTGGAATATTGAATGACTCGCCTTTTCATTCTCATTCATGAGCTAAAATCTAGTCGTGGTGATGACTAGCCGAGGGGAATAATTTCTCCTTCCGAAATTATTTCTTATTCACCCCACTCCTCGCATACGATTATTGAGGGGTAAATCGTTTATCCTGACAAGGACGAGCTGGCCGTGTGAGCATTTGGGAAGGGAGTCGTAGGGTGAAAGAAAATTCGTGCCTTCAGTGGAGGGGATGCAATGGAAATGCACTGGAAGTCGCGGCGAAGGCTTTCGAGGCATGAACGGCATCTATTGAGCGGTAGCGAAGGGTTGCCCGGAAACGATGCTGTCAGTTTATTCGCCCTGTCAGCTCCTGGCCTTTTGAGCTTTTTTGTCGCTCATGTCGACCCCTAACCCTTGTGTGCGGATGGCAAGTGAAACAGGCTGACCGGTTGGTTGGAAGCGGAACACTAAGAATGTGCGACCGTTTGGTAGGAGAGTCCGCTGTGGACTGATTTTTCCACAGGAAAAATCCTACCGATGCCAACAGGGTCGGGAAACTGTAATCGAGTACGCCGCATCGGTGCGACCAAGTGATGAGGCGCTTGCGTGCGGTTTATACGTTTGCTGGAGTTGTTCTACTGCTTGCAAAATCCGTACTCTTGGACACGTCCTTGGCACAATGCGTCCGTTTTGCGAGGGAGTGGGATTAATTATGTTCTATAGAAATGAAAACCGCGCCATTCGTCTGGCTGGACCGAGCAAAAAGGGAAGCAAACTTCCGCCTTGCCGAGCGACAGAAAATCGGAAAACCGGGAAATCTACCGGACGCATTTTCAGCGACTCATCAACGGGATGATAAATTTTGATCCGCGCGTTTTGTGCACGCCCGGCTACAATGCCCAGCCCAGCCCGACGACGGGCGATGCGTTTGATGCATTTCACGTTCACGTGTGCATTTTTATTCGCTTTTTTGGCTTTAGGTGAATGCATCATCGGTGGAGAAACCAACAAAAAAAATCAGGGAAAATTCTCTGACATCTAGGTACATTGAGGCCTATGCGTGTGGGGGGGGGGGGGATCGGGGGATGGGTACACAAACACCCCCCCTGATATACACACACACACACATGCAATCGCTGTCGACTTTCCACCGGATGCACTTTCCCACAAATGAACGCGACTGTGCGGGGTATTTGCTGTGTTTCGAAATGCATGTTGGCAAATTTCTATCCTTTCGCAAAATTGCATTGCTAGCAGCATTGACGAAGAGGGGGATGGAGCTGTTTGGTGAGGGAGAAGAGCAGCAACAACTACCCCTAGAGGCTCATCTGAGGGTCCGTTTTGTTCCTGATTCCAAGGAACACTATTCACGCAGTCAGCAGAAGCAGTGTGTGCGTTTGTGTTTGTGCATTATGTGCGTTTTATGTGCGCTGGAATGGGGGGGAAAGGTTTAGGGAAGCAGCAAACAAGAAGAAGAAAAAAAACAGTTTTGCGATTAGAGTGAACAAGGGCTCCAATAGGGATCTAGGGCCCCGCATCACCTCAGTTAGAATGCATCCCCTTCCCACAGCTATGCACCCGACCCGAGTGGTTTGGCATGTCCCCGGGATACAACATGCAGCGTTTTGGGATTTTTTTTCCTGTTTCGCATCTCCACGGTATCTGCTGCTCACGGCCAGTGCAGTTCAGCATGATGCCTTTCGGCGTTGCATCAAACTGCAGCAGTGCATCGTGCGCTTGTTCGTCGTTGCAACTCGCGGGCAACTGACAGCGCGAGCTTTGATAAATGGATGGATGCAATTTATGGAGCGACGGATTCGCCGATGTGCACTGTGCCTTCGCGCCGTTCGTTGTGATGGGTGACGTCGCTGATGTTTCGCGAATGACATCGATGAGGAGGCCGTTTTTTTGGGGGGTTTGGGGGGGGGGGGGGGGGCGCGGGGAGCACGAAACCTGAACAATCCCACCGGACGGGATCCGGATGTAGGGCCTAAACAGAACGGACAGCAGGTGATTTATTGAAATGTTCACCAGGACGATCCCGTGCACCGTATTGGGACGCGGTGGATTCGGGCCAAATTTTCCACCCGAGCATCCGATACGTAATAACACCGTGGGTCTGTGTATCTGCGGTTCCTTTGTTGCATGTTTTCTTTGCCCGCAACGTACTGTGCCGGATTTATTGTCAAATTTTGGGGAAATCAGTCTCACGGTGAGTGTGGCATGGAGGAGTGCTGTAACATAAACCTTTTGCATTTTATACTAATGTAAATTCTGTAATATAACAATTTTATTACAGAAAACTGACATAAAACTTTCTTAGACGTCGGTTATAGGCATTTCAGAATTTTCCAGTTTTCTAATTCTTTCCTCACAATAAAGGGGTTAGAATTTCCACAAAATGACACAAGCAACTTTCAACCCATTTCTTTCCATTTTTTCAAACGCGATACACAATTTGGCCATCATACAATCGGCCTCATTTATCTTAATACCACAACTGGCGTGTCGTTTCACTATATCCCAAACACCTCGAAGCTCGGCACTTCTTGGGCCAGCAACACATTACAGCAAAACCGTGCCAAACGCTCCCTCCTACCAGCCCGGTGAAGGTTCGAGAAAAAGGTTTGTCGGCCATTTTGGAAGATCCTTCATCGGGGAACCGTAACCCTTTCGCCACCGTTCGATGACCGTTCCGCTCGCCCGCAAAAAAAAAACCACCAACCCGACACGTGTGCGCCTGCCGTTTCGGTTTACAAGGGCTTCCGAACCAGTTTTTCGGCCAAAGCACTTGTAAGCCTACGCATTTGCATCTTTCACATCTCGGCAAAAGGGTAACGGTATCGCCCGTACCACCCAGAAGGACACCGAGCGTTCCCTTAATTTGAATAAAAATTGAGAAAACTAACAATAATTTCTCCATAAATAAATCCATGCTGGTTTCTTCCATGATGCCCTTACGAAAATTCGGTTGACCGGAAGCAACCGGAGGGTTTTATTTCGGGAACCTTTGCGGAACCGAGAAAAGGTGCCCGGGAAAAATGGTAATTTTGGATCCGGGCACGATTTTCTTCAAAGGACGCGCAAACGCGTCGTAGAAAGCATCCCAAGCGTCACGCTTATTGAGTTGGTGGGAGTGGACCAGGGTTGTGGGGTAGCGGCCACAAACGACCGTTCATCAGGCACCTCAAAATGCCGGGTTCATTAGAAAACCTTCCGGAAAAATTAAACCCCCTCTCGAAGCAATCGAATGTGGGTGGTTTTTCCCTATCCACCAAACCACCACGTTGGAAGTCAACGTGAGATATCCTTAGTTGGAAGAATTATTAATTTCGATCACACTCACACGACCGGAGTTGCCCGCAGCCCTAAACATTTGGACGAAACTCTCGAGGAGTGTTTTAGAAATGTGTGGGCAATTCATTTTCCAAATCTGCGGGTATGATTCTTCACACCAACGCGTCCTAGCAGGGACAAGTAATTTCTTATCGTCGTGGAACTCCATCCAGTTGGGTTGTGGGGTGGAAAATAATTACAACATCCTATTGCTCATTCCCGATGTCTTTTCCGGACCAATCCGGACCCAGGACTCGTTCTCGTGAGACAGCTTATACATATTCATTAGCTCTAATTCTTCTAAGATAGATCGTTCGTTCGCCATCCCGTTGAGGGCGATACCTTCGTCCGAAGGAAATGGTAGTCCAATTGAAAGCAATAAATTAAAAAAGGGAGAAAACTTGTCTCCCGAGCTGGATAGCGTGCAGAAAAGTTACTTGTACGCTTCCGCTACTATTCGTCAAACGCCCGGAATGTAGTGATCCTGTGACCAATTATTTGGTCCTTTATAAATTATATCCCTTCCCGTACCCGCGCGGAAACTAATTTTAATTTCATGTTACTTCTTCGCACTCCTCTGCTTGGAAGGAGATGAATAAAAGTGTCCATCGTTGATAGGATAAAAACCATTCGAGGTTGTGTGTTTGTGAGTTGCCGTTACAGGAGCGACTTTGATCCAACGGTTTCGGTTATTGCTACTTATCAGGGTGCCGAGGGTGCTGTAGCAATAGGTGGATACTATTCATTACGCTTGATTAAAATTTGTCTCGCTCCACTGAAATTGAAATTTCAAACCACTCCTTTTCTTGGCGAACCGGACCAGGGTGGCATGGCCGTTGTACACGTTGTAGACGAAACAGTTTCATTGGTGAAAGACCTATTTTTACCCCAACCATGACCGAAACTGATCAACTGACTTACACTCATTATGATGGATGGATGAAAAATCGATCGATAGATCCCTTCGGTACGAACCCCAGGCATGGCTACGATGGCGACGATTTGGCTCCTTTTCGTTTGTGGCCTGCATGTGACGACACTGACAACGACAACGACGAGCTCGGCTAGAGCAAAGCCAGCGTTTTATTACATTAAATCAGAGTGGCCCAGAGGACTGAAGCGCATGGAGAAGCTGCCAGTGTGCGAGGATGGTTAATAAAAGTTGCCCAAAAAACCGAAACCCAGCGGCAAAAAGGGTCATAATTTGACGAAAGGTTTTAATTATGTGCTCCGTCAAAGCCCGTAGTCGGGATACACGATTTGGCGCCCGCTGCGGTTGGTTGCAGCATAATTTTATTTGTTGAAATTTGATGATACGCTGAATAGATTGATGTTCTTGGCGGTGAGTGACATCCGTTGAGGGCAAGAACCTGGAGCAGGAAAACGATTTGCTCGGGATGAAGGTTTGTGTCTCAGGATGCAACGTTTGATATGGATTATGGTGGGTGCAGTTGAATCAATTATTTTTGTTAAGTTTAAAACGAAATGTGAATATACTATATATTTTTGCATCCGAATCGTTTACACTTATAATGGCCGCATTGCATGGCATTCCGTCTCAAATAATCAATTTTCTCAATGTAAGTATCGGAATTTCCCATAAGATTTCATAAATGTCGGTTTAGTTGACAGGAGCTTCAGTTAAATGATGACAAATTATTACTAATTAGTGGACTTTTATATCTTTTACACAAACTTACAATATTTCTTCTATCATTTGATCGTAATAAAAGGCTCCAAAAACCAACATGTTCTAATAATGGTCTTAGTGACATGTTTTCAGTTGACAGTTTGAACTAGTTATCAACAGGTTCATTTTATAACAAAATCTTCGAAGAACAAATATTGTGGACCGAATGTAGAATTATTAATAACACTATCAGGTTACCTCCAAAGTTCTAAAAAAACTCGCAACAGGTTCACAAAAATGCCTACGGAATATCAGATGATCCTGATCATCTAAAGAAGGGTCTCTTACATTCAACAACATTGTGTTTCTCTCTATATGTCTGATTCGATTTCCAAACCTTTCGGATCTTGGAAATTAATGAATTTAATTCTGTGAGTTAGAGAGGGTAGGCGTAGGAAGCTGAAGTCCCTTAGCGTACCACCACAGTACCTCGCAGAGTATTAAAATGAAGATGATATACATATTTTATCAACGTAGATAATAATAATGGAGTTAAAGAATCAGAAGATGATATACAGACAATGATAACTTGAATTATCTAGAATAACTTGGATTAGTTTAGTTTCCAGGAATCGGATGATAAAATGTATGAATGAAGTCTCAATGAATAAATAGAATAAATAGAACGCTGGTTTGTTTTAATGAGAATTGAAGAAAACATTGGACGAATATTTGCCGTTTTTGGTAATAAAAGCCTAAAACTTTGTTATCATTCCTCACATTTAGAGGATATTTTTTTACTGCTCTTAAGTAATTAAAGAAAATCCTAGTCCGGTGTTTTGACGAGCTGATTTAACCACATTGAACAAAGGCTTATGCTACGAATAGATAAATCTTCCTCCAATACCCAACCAAATCCATTCGAACGTTTGTCCGTCAGTCAGACTAGCGTGAAAAGCGAGGTACGGATACATTATTGTCTACTTAGCGGGTTTGTCCTCGTGTGTGCCTTCTAAAGCAAAAAAAAGTCTTCCACCATAACGGTACGGTACAGTCTATCGGAAAAGGTCTTTGACGAGAGTGCATCGCCAATGCAAATGCAATTGAATTGCAAAATAGTGCGGTGCGATTACGTTTGTGCTTCACGCGAAACCATTCATCGTCGCTCGGAAGCAAATCCGTAAAAGTGCGCTCGCGAACGTTTCGTGGACACTTTTCCGGACGAAACCGATTTTCCCTTCTTGTCCGGTTTGGTGTGTGTGTGTGTGTGTGCGTGGTTTTTTCTTTTCCCAACTCGTACTCACTTTTGGAAATCCGCGACCACCGCGACCAACAACCACGGATACATGGCTTTTCGCCTAGCTAGGGAGGAAAAACGATCGCAAACGATAAACCGGTGGCCGCCCAAATTAACTTCACGTGTCCTTTCGAAAAGCAATTTCCGAACGGTCGCACCGTTTGAACGATAGCGAACAATTACAGCAAATTATTTCGCGTCCCATTCCACCGTGCGAAAGCTAAATGCACATTCGATGCAATTTTAGTTTTTGTTATGTTCATGTACACGGTCATGCACAGGAACTTGCCCGGTCGTAGTGACACTGGATGGATGGATTCAGTTTTTGCATGTTGCTTGAAAGCGATAAAATACGGTGGCACGTTCAGACAATGGATTCGGATGCATTTCCGGCCACATTCAAGCCACAGAGGAAAGGAGCGCATTTTAAGAACAAATCAAAGAATATTACTCAATGCACTCAGTTTTGCGACATAAAGTGACAAAACTCATTCTAACCTCTACCCGTGTGAATGTGGCAGCTGTGTCCAGTTTGAACGGAACTCTTCCTCGAAACCGGTCCAGTTGATAACCCTTTTTCCTATTTTGTGTAATCTTGTCAGCATCATCCCTTCTGGACACTTCTTGAAATGACCTTAAGATAAATCCAAAACCTGTTGTCCCTTGTGCTAAAGGTTTTCAGATCAAAACGCGCTTTTCTACCAGAAGTTTCTCACGGTACAACTTTTCCAACACTCCATGTCGTTTGATTCTTCGCTTCGCCAAACGTTCGTCAACGGTCAATTCGTTCATCTTGCGAATCCACTACGAACCATTCGAACGGACTAATTATTTTTAAAATTAAAGAAAGCGAGTCAGCGCGCGCGCGTTAAACACCGACCCACCGAACCTAATTTGCTTAATAGACTCAGGCTTTACGCGAGTACTCAAGGCAGCGAAGCAAATAAAAAGTCACGAATCGTCCTGTTTTTCTGGCCGCAAACAATGGGGACGCGTGCCGGTTCGGAGAGGGACACTCAATTAAATATGGCCAGGATCTCTTCACACATGGGACCCTTTTGCGTTTGCATTTCCTAACCATCCTAGGGCGGGATGGTGCGCTGGTGACCGGCGGACTATCAAATTTTATGTAAATAGTCACCGGGCACCCTTTTTTCCAAGCTGCGTGTGTGCGCTTCCTTACCGGAATGGCCCGGGCCGAAGAATATCCCGTTCGTCGATGAATAAACACACTTGTCTCGTGTGACCGTTCGGGGTCGATTTTCTTCACCCGGCCTCCGGTAGGACATTTGGGATGTTGGCTGAGGGGATAATTTATTCTTCATCCTGACCTATGGATGGGAATGGCGTGTGTAATCAAGAAGATGGTGCGCGTCAGGTTGCGGATCGAGGAATGGGTCAATTTCGAGGCACTCTGACAAAAAGGGGTTTTTTGCTGAGGCGAGCATTAAGATGGTAAGGGAGTCTTTTTATTACATTTTGCATAATGAAAGTAGTTGGAATACTTCGGAGGTGGGTGTATAAGAGATTGATATATTTGGAATATTTCTAGAAATGTTTAGCTATTAGTAAATTAAATTTCATCCTGGAAGGAACTCCTCAAAGATTTCTCTAAACATCTCGTCCATGTTGGAATCGGGCGTGGCGTTTGCGAAACGTTAAGCTATTAACCGTAGAAAGTACCGCAGTGCTGCCACCAACAAAAATGCCTCGCTCAGTACCAACGGGCAACGTGCAAAGGGACGGACGGTTTGTGAACCCCTTTAACCCCTTTAAATCCCATCGGTACGAGCCATCTTCATTCTGGACCAATGAGGCAAAGCTGCACGCATTAAAAATCGTAAAAACTATTCCCATTCGTACTTTCGTCCCATAACAGTCCATTAGGCTCGTAACATCTTTGTTCGGGCATCGCGGGGAAGTTGGGTCGTCGCACGCGCCCATCCGAACCTTCCTGCCCTGGTTCTCCCAGCCCTTGTGCGTACATGTTTTCTTCCTCGTTTTTATGCAACCATCACCATCATCGTCAGCACCATCAATAAGGGTCACACAAGGGATCGCCCGCTGTCCCAAAATCACCGGAAACACGTAACCCATCTCAGGTCAAAAGCCGAAACCGTCGAGAAGACTCTGGTACAACCGGGCACAACCGGGACAGAAGGAAGACTTTGGAACTCGACACGGATCCGCGACCCCCATGCGGTGTCCCGGTGCGTGTTCGTGCGGTACGAGAAGCATGTACAAACTTTAAACCATTGGGACGCGTCCTTAAGTGAACCGACCGGGGAATAAACCCTTTCGGGCGAAAGAACCTAAGCAGTGAGGTTTTATGTCGCTTACCGTAAGGGGGATGAGCAACTCTGGGAGATTTTTTGTTGTTGATGGTTATACACAATAAGGACAACATTTCTGTCCGAAGCAAGTCCCCGGGATGATCCGTTCCGGACAGCTCATCTTGTTCTTAGGGCCGGTAAAGCCCACGCATTCACTGAATGCTCTCCCCCACGCCACTTCTCGACGTTTTGGGTTGAAAGTATTTTATTACAATAATTTATTTACGGATTATTTTAAAACCAACCCTGGGAGCTCTGGGAGAACTAGCGTTAAGGGTTGTAGTCCGCGAAATGGCGCAAAGATACGGTGCGGTATTCGCCGTTAAGATTCGGTTGTCCCGTGCTTTTTTGCAGAGAAATGTCCCGTGGGTTTGTTCGTGCCATGTACAGGCATTATAATTACGAGCAGGCGTTATATTTCTAAGCCAAGTTCTTTTTTTTCAGCCATGTTGCATTTTCCCCAAGAGAAAGCAAACGCCCAAGTGTTGGACGTTGGGGAACGCCAACCGAATGACGTACCGAATGCGTCAAACATGCCGACAACGCATCCGTGTGCAGCGCCGGGTAGGAAGCCGTTCTCAATCGTGGGGTAATGGAATGTTAAATGCATGAAATATGCATTGTTTTAATATGGGAATTTTATTAACGGGCGTCCGGATTTAAGGCCGTTTCCCTTTCGGTTGAATGCTTCCGTCAGGGGGATTAACGTTTGCTGCTGTCGTCTACAAGTGGTGCTGTCCCGCTTTCGGTGCTCCAACGACCGCCCCCCGTTGGTTGGGGCTTTTTAATGCTTTAATGTTTAAATGTGCTCTGTGGTGACGATTTCAAATGTAGGTAAGACCCTGATATTTTTTTCAATTTTCAAAATTTGCCCTTAAACAAATAAAATATGAATTTCATTACAGTTGACAAATAAGTTAAAATAATAATTGGAGTTATGACTCGATGGACCTCCTCTTGAGTTCCAAGATTTTCTGATATGTACCACTCTGGTATGTTTAAACCGAACAAACCATTCTTAAAATGGTGATGAGCTGAAGGCATCGTTCATCTCACAAAGCCTGAAAGCTACGAATCATTCTGCCATTGCCACAGTCGTTCCTTTCGCTCCTCAACCTCGGAAAGGCAACCACCCATTCCTTTCGGGGTGGAAAGTCATGTTTGAACATTCTTCTTCTTGCCTCCTTTTTACAAAATCAACCAAAAACCAAACCGCCAGGCTGGGAGGATGGCCCGTTGGCCGAAGAATAGGAGGATGGTAATCGACAAGCTGCAAGGGGCACATTGTAAGAAATGGCTCTACTCTGCTGCATGGACCATCGTCATCATTATCATCATGGTCATCATCCCGGTCATCATCGCCATCATCGTCACCTACAGATGACCGGACGGGGTTTCGTACTTACGCCAGAACAGAAGAGCAGCAAGATGAGCGCCCTGGAAAGAAGTTCTAATCGGAGTAGGATGCGGTGGCAAGAGAAAGGGCCACCGTACACCCTGTCCAATCTGCACTGCTACTACGGCCTGGTTGGCCGGGCTGCAGCAACGAGTGAGAGTATTAAATTTATTTCCTCCTTTTTTTTTAGGAATTAGATGAAAAAACGGTAGTTGTTTTAAATGGGGGCGAAAGTTGTTTAAAAATTCGCTCCTGCTTCCTACGACCCGGTACGCTCTGCGGTAGTGGTGCGTTCGAAGGCGCGCACACACGCCGGACCGTACCGTGCGTGCTCGTGTGTGTACGAATGCAAGGGCCCACACTTGCATTTGGGAGGTGCCACCACTACAGATAGGAGCGCGCGCGCACCATATCACTCCCTCTCACCGATAGTGTTAGCCCTTTGGCGTCCACCAAGCATTTCATCGGCTTATTGATCTAGGTGCAGGCGAATGTACGGCATGTGACGTTAGCTATTCGTTAAAGTGTTTTTACTGGTGGAAAACCTTGCTGCCGATGGACGAGGGAGGGTGTTAGCTTTGGCAGAGAGCACTCAATAGAGGGTTCGATCGTATTACGAGTGAGGTTAGAGAATGGTTTTGTAAGGAAATATTGTTGTTCAATGTTTGTTCTACCTAACCTGAGCGTCTATCTGCCTGTTGTGGGCTCTCCATCCCGTTTCGGTTAATCGGCAATCAGTCGTCCGGTCATGGTGGACACCTTGCCCTCCATTGCATCCCTCCCTTGGAGCGCTTTGTACGTGAAGCTTTGAAACAAGTTCCAACGAAAGCGCCGACCAACTGCCCTAGCCTGCTGAAGGGCAAATTGTCTGAATAAATAATTCAATTCACGCCAAACTAGCGGACAAGGAAAGTTTCTGCTCACGAAGCTGTTGAACACCGTCAATCTGAACCGCAGCCTGTACGTTGCCCGAACGGGTCCCAGCTTAAGCGCCGGCAAAGGAAAAGTTTGAAATTACCGTTGGCGTGTAGGGTTGTGTTGTTGCAAGCACTCGCCACCATAGCACGCTAGTTCTCCGGCTCACTCTGGGGACCTCAGTGCAAGGGGTGTACTACAACGCAACGGCAGCACGAGAAGTTTTATTATTTTAATATTCTTCTTTTTTTCTCGTCGCTGGTAGTAACCGGAAACTTGCTTCCCACGATAGATAATAGTACAAGAGCTTTGACCCGCCCTACCGGGGCGATTCCCCGGGTGGATTCTGTCATGTACCATGACGGTGCTTTGAGTCTTGAATATCTCATCCATTGGATCCCGGGTACATGCTGATGTGCAAGACGGGCGATGCGTTAGATCTGGATCTCACAGTGAGGGGATTGGAGTTTGGTAGTAAAGAAACAGGGTAGTTTAGAAAAGTTTCCTTAACACGCTACACCGAAACTCATTAGAGCGTATTATTTCTCGACCGGCTGCAGTCTAAGCTTACACGATATCGTACGAGCGTCAAGCTTTATACGGCGCCTTCATACTTGCACTCGTTTCTGTAGTAACAGAAAATGTATTTTACTCCGAATTGGTAATCCTAACCTCGGAAATAAGAGAACTCTTAAACATATCAAGTTATTGGAAAATGAAAACCTGAAACTGAGGAATAGCGTGAATATTTTAAACAATAAAATTAAAAGCATCTTCAATAGACGGAAAGATATTGTTTGAGTTGTGGATTAACTCTTGAAACATTTATTTCTGTTGGTGTTTGTAAGACAGTTAGCCAAACTAACCCTACCAAACTCAGAAGCAAGAAGGCGAACGCGTAAAATCAAACCAAACAAAACCTTGAAGTGCAAGCAAACATGAAACTCGAGACAAGGATAACTGATCCTGTCCATCTTCCAACGGTAAACCCCTTTTTCCACGCGATACGCATATAATGAGGACATTCAGCGTGCATTAGGATGCTCGTTCGTGGCCCCGATGCTCCCCGGACAGGTTTGTGGCGAAAGCAACAACCAAGGCAAAAAAACAAACTGGTCACTCGAGTTCAGGGCACGAGAAGACGTTCCGATGTCGAGACCTCGTCTCGTGAGAGACGCCGTGAGAAAAAGATTCCGATTACCCTTTCCCGGCAGCGAGAAACACCGGTAGAACCGGTTGAAGGTACACCGGTGTTGTTTAGACAACCAAGGATCGATTAGAGTGGACCTTTGTTGAATAGAGTTTATGTAAGGGTATGTCTTAGACCAAGTCACCAAACCGAACCGTGTGCGATGATCAGTCTTGCGCCGAGCGTAGATCGGATCGGTAACCGAAGCAAAAGAAAGTAACCAAACAAAACTGCTCGGGATACTTGGATTGTTGCAAGAAGCCGCGAACCGTGCGTGACCATCTTCCTGTTTGCTGACAACCAAAATAAAAAGGTAAGGAAGTGTACTCCACGCGCAAAAGTGAATATCTACGCGAGCTGTCCAAAAACTTTTGACTTTAAATTACACAAATTGAAAACCTCCATTACATTGTGGCCGCAAAAGGTCAATGCGCAGCTGCGGGTTGTGTTGTAAATTTTTAGATTTCCACTCATCTAACCGTTACACCGATGGTTCTGGAGACCACCATTACCTGGCGGCGGTCCAGGCGGGAGAGGAATTTTGGAATTTTATCCCATTTCTCCTGGGAAAAATTTATGCGTTTTGATGTATTTGACAGAGTGCACTTGCAACTTCGACGGCGGGTGGTGGATGCTGTCGGTGCCCATTTCGTAACGGGTGCATTCTCGCCATCCCGAAAAATAAAATAATGGTGGAACGTGGGAGTGGAAATTGAAAAAGCCTGTAAATTTCCCAAGTCTCAGATGCATATTTATGGTACGGTCACATTTGTTTGTGCGTCATTGTATAGCTGTGTGTGGGTTGTGTATGTGTGCTTACACAAATGTATACCATGTGTGTGTGCTTCGGGTTGAACAAGGGAACGGGACTGCAAATAATTTTCATGCACTTTTCATCTTCATTCATCTAGTACCGCTGCTTTCCAGGCAGCTTTCCACTCGGATGCGTTTCCCTGACGATGCACTTTGGTCCAGGCCTGCCTTGGTTGCATCGGGCCAGTGTTTGGGTGCCCGGTTGCCAGTTGCAACGCTCGCAGTGCTGTGCTGCACCGGTTGCACCGGTCTTGCTTGCCCGGTGCAGCGCTCTAGTGCATCTATCGCATCTGTCCCGCCATCTTTGGTGCGCTGGTCCGGTATGGTGGGCATGGTGAAACAGCCTGTCTCTCACTACACGCGTACCGGTGCGTTTGTATGCGGGGATAGCCATCAAGTGTGATGTAGTGGATCTACCGTACCCGCTGTACCGATGCCCTCGGACATCGCATCCTCCAACGTCGGTGGTGCGTGCGTTCTCGAGGTTTCTGGTGCAAATAGCAACCTCACATCCGGTCGAACCCATCCGTCCGTTTGAGCTGCATTTCCCTCCCGGATATCCTCCCGAGCCGTACAGCCCACCGTGCACTTGCAACAGACGTGAAAAATTCAATTCAAAAGGGATTCCAAATTCCACTCTTGATTCGTTCGGACTCGCCTTTCCGAACGACCCCCCCCCCCTCACCCCTTATCCGTGTGTGCGTTGCGTGTGTGTGTGTTTGATTGTATGTGCGTAAGTCTGTATGGTTGGGTCCTTCGGTTTGTTTCTGCAGACTGCACGGCACTGCAATTCTATCGGGTTCGGGTAATCCAGGTACAATATTTGACATCGGGTGGGGTTTTTCGACTGAAAGCTGTCCGTTATATATTACCCGTTTTGCTTTATGGGTTGCATTTTGCGAGCAATGCAATGGATCGCGTGGCGGGGAGCTTAGCGATCTCTGGCCGCCATCCCGCAAAAACCTGCTTTTTGTCGATATGCACTTGCATTCGGTGCTTTCTAACACATTGCATCGCATGCACCACCCGGGGATGTGCACGTTGTTCATGTTGCATGTGTTAGAAACCTTTGGGTGGGTGGGGGAATGGGAGGTTGCATTGGGAGTTTTGCGCTTGCGACTGCATTTGTGCACCATTGCGAGATGCACTGGCTGCGTATTTGGCCGAATTCGTGCCCGAAACTTAGCTGCTGATGATGCTGACGATGACGATGGCCGTTGGTGCTGACGGTTGAAGTTTTGGTTGATTCCGGGCCCGATTCATACGTTGCCCTCAGGTTGGGTTTCTGGTTAGAGCGGGCAGGTCGGTTGCCGGTATGTAATCAAGTATTATCATCGCCGATGCAAACCCAGCCGTCCAGGAGAATCTCGCAACAAAGGCGTCTCTTCCGGCGACAGAGTATTTCAACCCGATCTCATTTTTTCGCAAAATCGACCGAACGGGGCACCATTTTTGTACGGTCGCGTAATGGGATCAGTGTGCGTGGGGTTTGAGTTAAGGGGGGGTGAACTGTGTTATAGCCGCGGAACACCCATCCAGCACAGATCTGCGATAGCATCCTTGACGATGACGGCCCACGGGCGTGGAAACGAAATTCAAACGAATGGCAACGAAACCAACAACAGAAAGAAAAAAAAACACGATACACCCCTAACGGAGATGGGAAAGAATAACGATGACACGGCGAAAAAAGAGTGCACGCAAAAAGCTGCATCGCTCACACACGCTCACGCACGGTCCCGCACTAATGCGTTTCATCCGGTTTGATGGAAAATGCATACACCGGTGTGCAAGGAATTGCATCTAACGGTGCCCCCAGATAATGGGCCGCCCCGGTTTACCGACCCCAAAGTTGAGGGGGTCCTACGGATTGCATTGCATTCCACCGAAGAACACGATCACCGTTCTGCGCCGAACAAACCTTCGAAACGTTTATTCGCTTCTGCTGTTGAATTTGCGTGCAGTTGGTTCACAAAACAAAATTAATGAGAGCCGCGAATGGGTGCGATGGGGAAAGCAGGATTGATTTCCCGAGCTGTGCAACACACAGATGGTGATCACTATGGTGAACTTATGTTTGCAGCAAGACTGGTTATAGTGCTTTAAAAACACCGAATTACCTTTTTAATATTGAAACAAAATTAATATTGAAAAAAGAAAGTCACATTATTTTAGGATTTAATGTTGGAAAACTTCCTTATCTTTAATCAGTGTAAAGGTGCCTTTATTTTGCCTAGTTTTAGGCACAATTTAAACTTATTTTGGCAAAATACGATTTTTCATGAAAATAAGTTGAACAAAATAATTTTCCTTCTCTCGTTTTTTTGAGAGACGAAAAAATTCTCCTGAAATCAAAGACTTCACGTCATCATTTGTTCCTATTAGTGCATAGCTGTCTTTCCTTTGCCTGCTTTTAGGCGTTAATTATGAATATTTCTGAAGTAAACAGTTGTTAAGGAGCATGAAGGCCTTATTGGATCATTTTTAACCATTTACCATTCTTGAAGACTAATGTACGTTCACCTCATAATAGTCTCATAAGGTACGCCGAAATGGCTTGATTTATTGTTACACAAAAAGCATCATAAAATCGTCAAATTCAATTACGATGCATTTCGTCCATAAAGTAAGTGTAAATGTTAGCACCATTCTGGAAATGCATAAAATAGAAAAAAATGGTTCCGAAAAGAAGATTAATAGATAAAAGTGCACCGACGGATAGAAACCATACTGTTTTGCGGCCGCTAGGCTCACCGTAGTAGTGATGTGCCGCCATCACCGGCAATGGTGATCGCGATGACATTTGATATGATTTGCAAGCCTGCTTTAGTGTGTGCATTACACAGGCAGAGGAGAATGACTCCGTAACGGTGCGTGCTAAAATGCATTAGTATTATTTATGCGTGAACCGTAGCTAGACTGCCGATGTACTTCATGGTTTATTACTCCATATCGCATAGTGTCAGTTGGAAACGCTGTGCCCTCTATAGTTTATCAGCGCTTGAGATAAATCAGACACCAGCGGATAAGGGCTAAATTTGATGGCGTTTTGTTACATTAGTAGCCCAAGTTTAACAACTATTTTACGAGAAAATGAACACAACACTCAGCTCAAACTATTTGGGTGTTTTATTTTTTATCTCCATAAAAGAGAGATGCTTGCATTTCACTTGGATATTATAGCAACGTTTTAAAATTTCCGGAAAGTCATTAAAATGTTTTCAGACAGCTAAAAAATACAACAGCTATATTATACGAGACCCGATCTGGAAACATCCTTGGCTTGGGAGTTTTAGAATACGCTTTACTGCTATTAAACAACGTTCCTTTTCGTGGAAACCTTACGGACAGCTCGTTACTCGAAGCGGTTTAACTTTTATGGTTCAAAATTTTCTAATATTCCCGATTCAACTCGGGCTACCCACCTATCCACCCCGAGTAAGCAGCCCGAGAATCTGCCCTTCCCTTCCAGGGAGTCTCCCACGCCCTTTTCGCCCCCGCCCTGTCGGATGATTCTTCGACGAAAATATATTGCCTTACAACAGTTAGGGCCGCGTACCCGTCCGACTCCCACTACCACCCTAACTCCACCCGGTATGTTCGGCCGCAGGTCAAAAGCGCCAGTCATTGCACCAGATCCAGTGACCACTTTTTAAAACTATAAATTAGTAATTTCAGCACAAAATATCGTACCAATCTCGTTTCGTTCTTAGTACCCAAAAACCCCAAACCCCTGGGTCCGTGCGAGAGCAACTCCTTCGGTTGTCCGATGTGGCAGTGGGATGGCTAACTTCTCCTGTACGGTGCGAAGTTGGTACCTAACCGCACTCACCTAAACCGGGCATACTCGGTGAAAACTATCGTTCTGAGGCCAACGGTTGCCCTTCCCTATCTTGCTGCTGCTATCTCGGGCCGCTTCTTCACCTTCCGCACTCGGGGGTTCGGTCACATTATCCCGACACCGTTGGATGTGAACGGAACGATCCAACTAGTCGAAAATGTTCCCCAAATCACACTCCTCCACCGGTCCACCAACTCCAACTCCATCCGCAGTGGTCTTCTTTCTGAGGTTTTGCCGGGATGTTCCGAGTAAGGGGAGAAACAGACGGTAGGATCGGTTTTTTGGGAAGTACAAAGCAATTCGAACCTTAGCACGCTTAGTTTCGTTACTCCCAGGCTCTGTGTGGCTGTGAGGTTGTGAGTCAGTTCCTTCTGAATGAGCACAACCGGCAGAAGAAAAAGATGAAAAACTCATCCCACCAAACCCGCAATGCTTGTAGTTGGGCAAGTCTTGTGTGACGAAAGCGAGGGGGCACTTTTACCTAAACTAACAACAAAACCCTTCTTGGACAGTACCTCCAAAATACCTCCAAAACATTCTCAGATGCGGGCAGGCAGCAGCAGAAGAAGGCACTCCGGTCGGCTTCCGTAGTGTTGGCAGCTTCCGATCCGTGCTTAGGTCTGTGCCTTTTCTGTTGGGTTGGGCTTCAGGATGCGAAAGGGTGAGAACCACCCCTTTTGGGATGGAACGGTTCAACCCCTGGCCGCACAGGGTGGTTCGCATTGTTCGTGGCAGCACCGGTGGAGTGTACAGCAAGGGGCGGAGTATAGGAACCCTTCATTTTCTAATAGTTTTCTCTACAACATTATGGTTCTGTGCATTGCATCGTCGAGCAATTGGATGGAACCGTACACACCATGGTGACGCTCTAACGGCTGCTTCTTAGCCGTACACCTCCGAAAGGGTGGGCTAGAACTTAGTCCTGGTTTTGTGTTCCGTGGTCACCGGGTGCAGGTCATTTGCTACCTTGGCAACGGCTCGGAGTCTTCAACTCGGGAGGATTTTGTTTTGCTCTATTTGTGGATCTAACAACGCCCGTACCACCGGAGCAGATATTCACAGTTGAGATCCTTTTAAAATATATTAACAAATGCAAATGTTTAATGTTTAAAAGCAAGATAATGATTACGGTGAAGCTTGTGATGGAAAATGAACGATCATTTGGGTGGAAAACCAAAGCCACAACCGTTCCAACCTTTTTTCCACCCTTCAATACCTCCAATAGTAGGATCTCCAACAATAAATCATCCAGCGAAAGGTTAGGCATGAGAAAAATGGCCTTTCATGGTTGTGAAAAGTCAGAAAATTAATGATTCACTCGAAATTAGAATTTTCCCTTAAACGCCAAATTCTTTGGTGCACGGTTTTTGCAATTGTTTCTTCTTCTCAGGGTTTTTACCCCCGTAAAAGTGTTGAACAACAAAAATGGCCAACACAGAAGCGTAACATCTGTTTGCTTGTGTGTGTGCGTGTACGGTGGGAAAACAAAGCGAATCGGATCAAATGCGGGTGTTTGCCTTAATGATTGACTATTTTCCCTGGTTGGAGGGTCGTAGAGGTACAGATCAGGTACGGATGCGGACTTACGCATAATCCCTGTTTAGTTGACTGCTTTTAATCAGCGTACAACGCATTTGCAACTGTATCATGCGGATGGGGAATATTTTTTACCCAATACAGGAACATGCTTTTTCCTATTGCATTTGCGCAAGTTTATTGTTTTGTTGTTAAATAAAAAAACCCTGACATCAACTGTACGGTATTGAAATAGACCCGAGCATAAACATTAATCATGTGCAGAGGAGTTGGAGTACAGAAAAAACACATGCAAACGAAATCGTACATTTGATTTGTTTGCTTTGCATTCACATCATTCGAAGAAATTGTGGATTTACTTCCATCTTCTTGGACGGTTCCCTTACCATCCCGGTGGTGCAGATCATGCATACAGTATGGTTATGCCACTCGACGGCAGCAGCAGCAGAAGCAAAGGTGCACACAGCAGTGAAATGGAGTGAAGAAAGGGAAGAAAAAAAACCCTCCATATTGCGAAAGGCGGATTGGTCTGGAGAAGGAAAGCCCGGCACAGTCCGGAGTCGTTTGATTTACAAGAATGTGGGATACCACGGGCGAAATGAAAGTTGCATGAGGGCAGTACCGTAGTTACGGTAAACGCTATCTTCATTCGAGTGAAAAGCTACCAGCCCCGGAGAGTCCTCGTTGATTGCGAAATGTTTAATTATTCTATCCGAAGATAAATATAAAAAGAGAATCCACCTCCATCGCTGCAGGTCAAGCAATTCCATCTTTGCCGAACGGGCTGCCAGCTGCCACCAAAGACTTACACCGCCACCAAGGTGTCCAAGGGAGGAAGAGAATACAGGGAAGAGGATTTGGAGGGACACTCGTTCGTTTTAGTTCACTTTTGTGTAAATTGTGTTCTGCCTTGCTCCGCAGCCAAAAGCGGGGCCAGGAGTTTGGTGGCCGATGGGAAAACTATTTGCGATCCTCATGGACATTGGACATCGGGGCGGGTGTTTGGCGGGGGAGGAGGGCGAGGAAGAAAAAATGCAAAGGAAAATGTAATACTTTTTATGGACCTTTTTCCAAACGGTAACCGAATGCGGGTCGGGCTTACACCGATGAGTTTCCATTCGATGGACGACACTGTCCGGGACGGTGTGGCCCCAGTAGAGGAGATAGAGCGGGAAGCACAAAGTATTGACCGAGGACGGCTGAAATGATGAAGTTTCTGTGTGTACGATTACTAAAGAGTTTGTTTTTCCACCGTCCACCGACCGACCGGTAACTGATGAAGGTGTAGGCAACCGGGTGGGGTGAGAGAGCGAGCTCTGTGTGTGTGGTCATCAGTGTGGTGTATGTTTGGTGTGGGATATTGGAGAAAACTAACTTTTCTTTATGCAAAGCGTTTCTTCTTGCCGTGTGTCATAGTTTTCCTGTCCAGTGCTTCTGAGTGTACACGCTGTGGACATGTTGAAACTCAAAGACACCACCGTTTGAGAACGTTGAGTGGTGCGAGAGTTTCATGAAGAAGCCGTAAGGGTTCGAGGATTAAACGGTTGAAGTCTGGTATTTTTGTTGGAAGACTCCATAAAATTCTTTTCAATTTGTGGATGCTTTAGTTAGTAGCAATATTCCAATATCCCAATGGAAAGCATGTTCTTTTTGAAATTTATTTAAGAAACTTTGTAAAAAGGGAAGGCTTATTTCAAATAACCCGTAAATTCCAACTGCCTTTTGACATACTGCTCTATCAAACATTCGGCAATATTAGTTGAAAATATTTTTTATAAATTTTTGTTATTTACTATTCGTACGTCGGATGCCCTCCGGCAATTCCGCCAGATGGGAAGAGCTTAAACAAACATCGCCAGCCGGAGAAGACCCGAGGCGCACACTCACCATTAATGTTCGGATGAAGAGAAGTTTATGGGTCGTAAAGATTTGAGCACCATTCAAGGGGTGTTCGGGCCCATCACAAGCACCGGTCGGTTTGGACGAGCGTTTAGTACGCCGTAAAGGCGGAACCTGTACCCCTGTACGCCCTGACACTGATGGGTGAGTGGGTGGGTGAAAAAAAAAACAGTTCCTCCAGCTAGTCGACTCATCCACGGCCCAAAAGCTAGGAATTTACATTGAAAATTAGACACGCTTTTCCTTCTGTGTTTGTGTGTGGGCACACAGCTTTGCACGCATTTTCCGAGTCCGAGATCCGGTTCCGAGGTTAACGAAGTCGTCGAAAGTCATAAGAGCAATTCGAACGGACGACGTTTTATGGTTCGCAGTGTAATGATGGCTTTTCAGCCGGCGCCATCATCAGGCGGTATTTCTATAATCATAAAAGTTTTATATTTACATACTTCTACACCCAGGCATCGGGTCGTTGCAGGAAGGTTTGGGTACCATTCCTTTTAATATCCTTACGTTTTCTATTTCCGGAGGTACTCAAAAGGTGAAGCTTAGTTATTTCGCTCAGTTGGAATATATTGGAAAGTACATGATTAAACGAAGCGTGGTAGTTTTATTGCAAAATCCTAAAACATAGAGGCTTATAAGAGAAATTGCACATCAAGAATTGTGATCGAACGCATTCTAAAATATTGATAAAAATACCCCTAAATTTAGTGAGCTTATTTGTGCAACTCAATCCAGTAAAACTGGGTACAAATGTTTTCCAACTTGTTCACATAACCTTTTTTGATTAATTAAAACAGATAGTTGTGTTCTTTCGGTTGGTACACACTTGGAACATGCATTCAATTAATTTCATTTCAAATAATGTTATCTCACTCACAATGTGATTGCCCGACATACGAATCCCTGTTCCACGTGAAGATGAAAGATGGAACGGAGTTTTCTCCGCATTATGCACCCGTTCCTCCCATTCGGCCCACCATCTTGTCGCTTTTCATATCAATTGTTGAAGCAATGAACAATCCACTGGCGAATGATGGGAAGGGAAGCTTGGAAGAGGGGAAAGAAGTATGGTACGTTCCGTTTGTTCCTCGGCAAACGGGTTGGCCATTGCTTCGAGCGATAACAGAACGGTGTTCCTCATGTATCTCCATGCCATGCCTCCATGGACACATGTCTAGTCACCGTACTCGACAATGATGCTCCGAACGATTCCCGACGAAGATGCCATGAAGACCTATGCACAGTCGGGCAGGAATGTAGCCCGGTGGATGGATGCCGGATTGGATAGTGTCCATACACTTGCAGTCCGTTCGTATTGCAGAAGTATTTTATATTTCTTCCACCCTTTCCATCCTCCCTCCCTCCACATCCGGTACCCATCCGCCTTCCTTGCACTGATTATGAAGAGGTTTCTTTTGTTTTGCAGCAAAACAGAAAAGATAAAATGCATTCCAAGGGTGCACGTGTGAGTGTGTGTACCGAGCCTTGTTCTATGTTTCTCCAAGAAGAGTCCAACGTTTGTGGCACCATTTGGAACGATTGTGATGGAGGGAATGGCTGCGACTGTTTGTGCGGAAGTGTTTCTCATATAGAAATCCTCGTTCGGGGTGAGCTTTTGCTCGTCCATTCGAAAGAAACGAAAACAAAAAAACACACAGAAAAAAGAATCTCATTTAAATATTACAACAATGGTGCACCCAACCAACCACACGGGCAAACGGACGGATGAAAGCATTGGGAGTAGCTCATCTCCGACCGCCATTTGCTTGTGGAGCTGAAGTTGCCATTCCCATTCCATTGTTGCCCAATGCCAAGGGACCGGGAATGGCAACCACACCGGCATGATAGGTTGCGGATCTTGAAAAGCTTGTAATATCTCAAATTCGGTCCAGGATGCGTCGTCGAAGGGTGGTGTGGTATGAGCGAGCGATGATGGCGAATGGAGACAGATGCAACTTCAGCCCCATCAGTACAGGACGAGCAAAAAGATTGGATCAAATTGTGCAACTATGCAAGACATTTATATTCGGATTTCCATTCGAACGGGTTGACGGGACTGACTTTGAGGCTCTGGTCGGCTGTGGTTCCAACGGACACTGTCCACGGTACAATGAATATTTGTGCAAACGCCATTGTGCCATTTGAGCGTACGAGAACGTATCGGAAGCTGGACAAACTCAAACCCCTCCGGTTTGTATTTGTGAGTGTGTGTTTTTTTATATTTGTACAAATATAAAGGCAGAATCAGTTCGATTGGAGGCTGAGAAGTTTCTTTTCTTGTGTCTCCACCAAAAAGGGAAATGGAAAATGAATTAAATGTTTTATGTAGCGATGATGTAACATTTGCACATGTGTTTTTTGTGTGCTTTTTTGCTCTGTCTTTCACTCGAAGCAATCCATCTCTTGGACTTTGTTCATCCGGCTGTGACACTCCGTTCTTGGGGCCACTTTATACAATTTCCGTCCCCAGCGTTACAACTCAAGCGAAAGTGAGACAAACAGCAGACGAACGAATGGAAAATGTTTGTAGCTACATAGAATTTAATTCAGAAAATTGTTGTGCATTGTTTACGGGACCAACCATTGGATGGTTTCGAAATGATGCACTTGAAGACAGCATTTAAATTAATTACCATTTTACCCATGTCGATATCCAAGGGGCTTGAGAAGTTTTTCAAAAGGACAAAGAAGGTTGACGGGCTTTGAATTTATTTCCCAACTGACTTATAGCATTTTTTTTTTCGTTGTTTTGTTTTTTTATCAAATCCATTAGTGAATTTAAATCTTGATCTAAAAGTACATTTGCTAAAATGAGATATTTATCGTTAATTTATCGTCTCTTTTTGTTTTTTGTTTTGGGAAAGTGTAATTCCATGAAAATGGCGAACAAATGAGACAAATGAGTTTTAGAGCAAACAAACAGGGGGTTTATTTTGTATCATTGCATGGGAAATTATGCTGCATACGGTTTCCCACCCGTTGCAACAAGTGCACGAGTGCATCATGTGTGCGGGTGTGAGTGTGTGTTTAAATGAGCGAGAAAAGATAGTGAAGAATATGTTTTGCTCGTATTATGTGCGCCATCGAAACGGTGAACGATTCATTAAACAACCTACGTAAAAGCTATGATCGCACATATCTGGCCCGGAACATCTTTTACGCTTACGGGTTGGAATCCTACTACAGATCATTGGGCGATATGTTTTGACGGAAGCTAGTGCACATTAAAGAAGCACATTAAATTGCTGACTTTAAATTGAAGGCAGAATAGTACACAGAACAATTGTTCATCAGTCAGACGATGGAACGGTGTTCATTATAAGCCAGAATACCCGGCACAATGCTTTACATATGGCCCTCGTGTGGCCAGCATCGCCAATATCATCGACTGGGGTGTGTGCGTGTGTTCATGTATCATTATAATGACATTTTTTGGCGATTTATTGGTTGCCGAAAAATAAATGTTGTCGAGGCAGAATGGAATGGGCGGGGTGGGAGTACGTGGGAGGTGGTTGGGGCCGCATAATGTGCTCATGAAAAGCGAAAGCAGCCAGGGTAATTTTTTTGTTGCTCCTGCTTTTCGTTTTGTGGCCAAGTATGGTGAGGATGCACAAAACGGTGGAATACTACAGCTGATTGATAATTCGAAATTAAAATAAAAACCTGTGAATCTTGTTTTTGTTGTAGCAAATACTCAACCTTACGGCCGTAAAATGTATGTCAATAAGAAATCGAGGGAATACACTCTATGCAAATGACGGGAAATCATTACACTTTGCCGAATGAGATTGAAAAACAATTTCGATTAGTTTTAGAAAATTAATGGAAAGATTTAAAATGTATAGGAGAAAAACATCATTTCTATTGCGCTTGATGGAAAATTTTCATCGTTTTTTATTTTATTTTCGTTGCGTGCTTCAGTGCGTGCATGCTTGCGTGAGTGCGTGCGTGGATATGACAGCAATGCGCGTGCGCTTCTTTATTCGTGTGCGTGTTTTGAGGCAAAACTCGGATATAACAAAACGGGAGGGTGGGAAAATGGTATTAACAGTGAGAAGAACAAAAAAAAACGCATGTGTGCGAACAGGTATGTGTGTGTGAGGGTGATTTTTCTCAAGAGGGAGTCAAAGTGACCGTATCATAAGCGGTTGCCCTGATCGAAGACCAGTGTCATCGTTTTTTTTGTGTTGTTGTCTAATGTCTATTACCACCCATGAGGGACAACCCGGGACAGGGCTACAGAGTGAGCGCTATTTATCTGGGGTGTGGTTTAGTGTGGGTGGCCAGATTGGGTGTCGGGTTTCATCTTCAAGTACGAGTACTAACGCACACACCGCACCGTGCGTAAAATGGACGCAAGAAAAGTATGTTCACCCGAAGGGAAAGAAAGCGTGTGCGATTAAAGAATTATATCTATTCGATTTATTAAATTGTTACTAAATGAAATATTAATTTATTATTTTTTCCTTATTTTCAGAACAGTACTAACTGCAGTAGCGGTTGTAAAGAAGAACTGGCCCGTGGTAGGGCTTTAACTGGAATTTCTTCTCCTTCTCTGTTCTCACGACTCTCAAGAAAAAGGTGATAAATAAGTGACAATAAAACAGCTTTTGTGTTGTAGAAGAACCCATTAGAAAACGCTTTTTTCTTTCCAACGCTTTATAGAATTAAACGCTGAAGTAGTGCTGCATGAAGAATCATGGTAATTTAATATGGAGACTTGTGTTTCGGGACCAGCTAAGACACTCGTCTAACGTCCGAAAAATGTCTCAACCATTCCTTTCCTTAGCTCGCAAATTCCCGTAGTGTAAGATGTGCTGAAGAACGCCGTTTCGGTTTGAACTATTCCAATCAGATTTGCCACACTACAATCTAACAGTCGTCAAACTCGCGCTAGCCCCGATTGGGTGCAGTGGGTACAAAATATTAATTAAATTTCTCTCCCCTATACACCTGCTCGATCGCACATACTACCAGCAGCTTTGTTGGCTAGGAAAGTTCCGGTCTGGTGATTGAGCCTCCGAACCGTTTTATCAGCTGGAAGGAAGTTTTATTTTACTTTTTTTGCGCGCGATGCGTCGGTGCACATTTTGTGTGACTCAATATCGCATTCCGGTAGTGCGTTCCGGTATCACTTGCCACCGGGTGCACCGTCGCGCACACCGAGTTTATAATGACAATCATAATTATGAAGAGTGATGATCGATAAATTGGTGGATATTGAATATTCGAAATCGCCAGACACGCTTGCAGCATGGGACTGGTGGGATGGGATCCCAATTGCCGCGAGCCTGAGGTCGCGGAAGTGGAGAATTAATATTTGAACTCGGCTCTTTCCGGTAATTGAATCGAGTTTTGGGTTTGTCCCGGCCACTGGTACCGGTGCCATGTGTTTCTGTTGTCATTAGTTGCGGAAAGGATTAGGGCGATTGGGAGTTTTGATGATCGATTATCGGCCACTGTGGGTTTGGGTTTGTTGAGGTTGGGGACATTGGGAGGGAAGAAATGTACAAAAGGGCACAAGATTTGTTTGATTTGTACCATGATGATGAGGATTGGACAACATTTTCTCATCAGGAAATTGATGATAAATAAGCATTTCCCACACGGTATAATAAGACCTTTAAAATGTTTGTCTAATGAAAAGATATATTTCTTTTTTGAGTTTAGAATTCATTAATCATCAAGAAAATCTAAAATTTTTCAACATTTATAATTAAAACAACTACTTTTTGTTTAAAAATTCTAAAATAGCTAAGTTAGTTAGAAGTTTCTAAAGAATATTTTATATAATTCATTTAAAATGATTTATACCATCAAAATAAATTATTATTCAAAGCAGTACGTTTGCCCATTCTCCCAACATTAAACCAATCAATACAATCACTCCCCTCACATCGACATAAACTCATTTGTTTACATCATAATGCAACACCGTTAAGCGTACAGCTGATCGTTGCAAACAAAAGCGTTGGGAAATTATTTTGCAAAAAGTCCAAAAAACAAATCGCTACCGTTCAATCAACAGGATGAGGAGGAAAAAAACCCCAAAAAACGAGGAATCGACAAAAAAAAGAAAAAAGCAAAACAATAATGCAATAAAAATGCTGCTGCTCATTATCAGCGACCAGACACACAAGTACACAGGCTGCATGTGCTCGTATAACAACCCAAATATTGCCCAAATGTAGGTGAGAGTGAAAATTTAAACAGCACATTGATAAACCATCAGACGGTAAAAAACGAATCACTAAAGTTAAAAAAGGTCACCACGTGAGGGACCATGGGATAAGGGGCGAGTCCTTCCGGAGGGTGGTGGCCAGGTAGCCCAGGAGGAGGTCACAATATTGCCAAAAAATCAGCTCTCACCAATGCACGGGCACCGAGCATAGTATTTTGCTTACTTTGGTCGTTTTTCTTTGTTCCGTGTTGCACATTATTATGTATAATTAAAAAAATAATACGACACATTCCCGGTCCACCATGCCCCGGTCCACCACCCCACTACCACCCGGTACGGGGTTTCTCGCTCTCCCGCATAGGATCTTCTTTCAGCAAATGAGATAGCGCGTTGCAGCGGGATGCGTTTTTATAATGATATATTTTTCCGAAATTTTATTCATTTCCATTCGCCCCTCTCGGTGGATGACGTGATCACTCGTGGAGCACGTGCGAAACAGTGCAACACGGCCGGACACGCGGTTAAAGTACATGTGGAGGAAGCAAAATGTATCATGCAACACGTTAAACCGGTGGCTCCACACTATCCTGAATGCACGCTGAACACAACAGGCGCCTTAAGATGGAACCTCGAACGGATCAGCTCTAATCATAATCACACAGCAGCACTGCACTGAATACACCGCACGAAACAATGAAGGGAAATGGGCCATTGGTCGGTACTTACCAGTCACTAGCGCGTTGTATTATTTCCCATAGAATTTTTCACTCGTCTTTACATTTGTTTGTTTGATTAAAACACACCACAACAGGGAGAAAAAAGTTGCACCGAAAAACTTATAAAAATGAAATGCAGTAATCAACTCCACAGGGTTCTATGGACGCGTTCGATTTTCGTGACGCGTCGCGCATTCAGGGATTTTCTTGGGATCCGCGAACCAGCATCACACGGCGCATCATCGATGGCCACCGAAAGTGCCGCGGGTTTTGCGCGCTCACCAACACAACCGTGGCAAATGCGCGCTTTTCACATTCCGTATGTGTGTCCCCCCTTGCTCTCTCGGTGCGTTTGGACGGTCGCTTTTTATTGTGTATGCGTGCGACTCCACCGACCCGTGCCCTTCGTCTGCCATTTTTCGCTTATGTACTCGCGGAAAACGGCCGTATAGAATACCGACACATTTTTTTTCCTCTTATTTCAATTGCTCAAAATCACCCGCACAAAAGCGTGCTCGCTGGGTGGGTGATATGTGAGTGTGTGTTTTTTTTCGATTTTCCATTTTCCTTCCCAAGGCGTCCCAAGCGCCATGAGGGGTAACGTTGAACAACAACCCACACACAACTTTACTCCCCACATACATATGCTCTCATGTGCGTGACGATTGGCATGGACGGTAGGCCTCGTGGACGCAAAAACATTGTTGCCACCCGGACCGGGTGAGGCGATGTGGGTCGTCGGCTGCGTACGGGAAGGGGGTTGATGGTGAGCATGCGACAAAAAAAAACGACATCCCTGAAAAGCGAATTCGCCGTTAGTCTCGCTAGGGTAGGAACGCGTTTTGGTGCGCTTTTCCTGTGGGGAGTGTGGTGTTTGGTCTCGAGACTTTTCATCGACTTGCCTGTCCGGACGAAAGTCGGTTCAAGCGAGCGCACTCTGGTGGTTAGCAGCGAAAACAACATTACTGAAGAGCGGGATACGAACCGTTTGGATCGCGCTATTGGATTATTATAGGACATTTTTTACCAAAGGAAAATATAAAGTTTTTTTTCCAAATTTATATGGTATCGTACTAGAAGACACTGATGAAACATTATAACTTAAACACCTTTTATAAGATTTTGATGTCCGACAAATTCAAATTTTCCAAGAAGTTATGGAAATTAGGCGCATAGATGTCTACAGAATTGGAAGTTGTCCAAAGCCCTTTGATACCATCTTTCCTAAAAAATCTCAATATTAAGTCTAATACAATGAAGATATTTGTGAACAACAATTTTATTGAGTTACCATGAAGTTTCATGGAGAATTCTGGGATGAATCAAAAATATATTGATCCACGAAACAGAATTATTCTAGTACACCAAACGTCATATCGACATGTTTTCGAAGGCTGTTTGATTTACCTCATAGCTAGAATTTTAATATTCTACCATGTCGTTCCATAGATTAATCCCCAATGAAGCAAGTTGCACAACAAATGAAATGTGTTATACATAGAACGCCACTCACGGGATTTTAATAAAGCGGCGACGACACTCTCTGGATATCATCAAACAAACTTGGAACTAATTTAACTTGCAACAGAAAACACACAACTCGCTCACTGCGTGCGTACGTCCAACGCAAATCTTGTGTGCCCTTGTACCCGAGCGCACCTTGTCCAATAAATATGTAGTTCTGTAAGTGCATCCCGAGCACGGGCACCATATTTATTTAAACGAGCATGCACTTTCAGCGGAATAGAATCAATAAGGCCCAAAACATGGCGCTGGTGCGTCGTAATGGAAGAATCTTTTACCGTGTATCAGCATCAATTAAGATGCGTACTTGTTGGAGCGGTGTCGTCCGGTGCGTTATTTTCATACTCGGCTGTCCAGGAAGGATACAATATAGTATGAAGCTACAAACAATGTTCAGAGAATTTGATTTATTTTTATTGAAGTAAGCAGTGCTCTTTAAACGATACATTCAACCTCGATAAGCCTGAGGTCTTCGTTGAGTTTTTGCTTTGTGGTTAAACTTTGGCAGTGTCTTCCTCGATTGTAATTTATTCAATATCAATAATATTTTTGCTTTTATTGACTATCAAATATAAGAAAATAGAATTTTGGATTTGGATTTTGGAAGAATCAAAATTGGTTGTAAGTTATTGAGACTTTAAACTTGAGAGGAAACAAGAACTTGCTCCTTAAGTTTATTGTTTCTTCTAGAAATGTCGATGACTTCGGGAAATAATGAAGAATAAAATAAAAACATTCCTGCGAGGTTCTAAAGCGCTATATGAAGATTCCTTAGTGTTATAGAAAACACTCTTTTTTCCTTATGTAGTCATTCCAACTATATTTCGTTCTTAAATGTTGACTCATGACCGTCTCATGGGATCCTAAACATTTACTCGCAATGTGAGGCAGGTGAGAGACCTTAGCAACCCATAATTAGCAGTTTACTAGACAGTAGTTGCGGTAAATTCTTAGTCATATTCTCCACCAACTATTTCATACTGCACGACACATCAAGTCACGGAATACAGCTTTGAGTACCCGACTGTATGTGTGTCGTGTGCAGAGTAGAAAGTAAGGAATAGAAAAAAAACCCGTTTCTTGTCGTACTATGTACAACATGCACCTAAACATAAAACACCGACACAAACAAACAAACAGCTTCGGTGTATGAGGATCATTCATCACCGATCTCCACCGATCCCGTTTCCGCCGTGGAAATTGGGAGCTGAAAATACCGTGCCATATATAAAGTGCGCTTTTTTTGTGGACAATCTTTTTGAAAAATGTTTAAAACATAACACAAAACTGGGGAGCACAAACGCTTCCAATGCCCCCCAAGAGACTGTGCGGAACAGACGAACAAAGATGCAGAGGGAACATAACATCAACCTTCCCAATGCGTTCACGCCAACGTGCATGAAGGACCCCGACAACTCCAACAAAACAGCGAGCTCCATCATGGAGCAGCGCGTGGAATCAAAAAGGAAACTCACCCGCTGGCAAGGTGGAAAACATGGGTACGGAAAACCGAAAAAAAGCGCCCACAAAGAAGAACACATACAAAAACGGTACAAAAAGGGAAAAAAGAAATGGTGGCCGAAACGCGTTAGAAAAACAACCAGCTCTAGCCGGAATGCGAAAAAAGAGAATTTTTAAGCTCCACCTACATTGCGCCCGCTGGATTGGTTAGAAAAAAGACGACGGAAAAACTCGAACCGCCGCTGGGACGGACGGCGGGGGTTTCAAGGGTTGCTGGCCGTTGTGTTTTTTCTCCCCCTGTTCGGGGTTTGCCGGTTTTATTACTAGCGCGAAAGAGCTCACGGCACCTTTGCACACGGTATACGGTTCACAATATAGCCAGCAAGGATGGTAATGGTGGCAAAGCGTTTGCATCTGTAGTTGAGCGGCAACTCTTATACGCGGCCATTTCCCCACGCCAGAAAAATGCGCACTGAAGCTGATGGCTATCCTGTTTTTGTGTGCGTGTGAGTGTGTGTGGGTTAGCAGCCGGCCATAGCTGCCATTATGTTGGTGCACATCGAGAGGGTGGTGAATGGTTTAGAGGGGTTATATTTTTATTTTTCCTCACTGCTGGGAACGATGGCGCTGTTCGTTCCGTCCTCCTCGCAATCTTCCCTATATGGAAGCGAACTGCTGCTGCCGAAGGTACTCATTTTCCAACCCCCTTCGTTCAACCCTTCCGTAAGGTTGCCGCTTTATTCACTACCTTCGATAAAGGTGCTTTATTTTCGCCTTATTGCACATCATGTTTTGCTTGCGCAATCACCAACACAGCGTCACGGACATCCTTTGGTTCCGCTGTGTGTTGGTGCTGCTGTACATCAGTGTGGATTGGGTGTGTGCGCGCGCGCACACTCGTGTTCGCCTGCTTCCATTCCATGGCAACCATTTTTGTGTGTGCTGCAGTTTAGTTTTACCCACCCTCGTTGGCCGTATGTAGTAGCACGCCCGAAGAATGGCGCCCATGGACCACTACCCGGTTTGCAGAGAATTGAGGAAAGTTTTCCACGAAAAAAAAAACAGCATAATACAGTGGGTGGTGAGGCGGCTTTTCTGGGAACTCATTATTTCTGGCCCCAAAAGCACCCGTGCCTACCCTTGACGCAAAGGGTGACTTTTCTTTTTTTTTTTTGTTCCCTGCAAATGATTCTTTTGTGCAAGTGTGTCGATAACTTGTGCTTTCCATGGGTTAGGTTCGATTATTTTCACTTGTGTTTCTTACAGGAAAAAAAGATGCATAAAAGCGAAACATTCTGCACACACACGCACAGTATATAGTAGCAAACCACCAGCACACGTGCACATTCTTTACGTATTGGTGCGACTCGTCCGTTTTGGGCTCACGGTCGTCAAAGCATCGTCCAGGGGCACCGGGAAGTGGTATAATTATTGATTTTATTGATGACAAATATTTATTCATTGCGAGACCGAGCCGGAAACTGGTACCTCTGCACGGAAGAAAAAACGTCCACAAAGACACGACGAGTTGAATCACCTGATAAAGATTGGTTTTCTTATTTTTAGTTAAGAGATGGAACAGAGGCAACAGTTAGGCAAATGGGTAGCGTGGCCGATTGAAAATCAATAGCACAAACCACTTTAACCGACACAAATGAGATTTAACATAACAGCCACAATAATGTAGGGGAATTGGCCTCCCTTTTGAGTAATTCCAATGCACTTTAAATTATGGCGAATTGGAGTATGTTTTTCGCTGATAGTAGAAGGTGCTGAGAATTTGGAAACATGTTTCTATACTACTGTTAAAAAAGGCTCCTTACTGAGAGTTGTAGTACTTTAACTTAATATTCGACTGCTTCTATTTCAAGATTTTTTCTAATAGAAATTAAATGAAAGTTGTCTCTCCACCTAATCTTGACTGAACTTGATAAGGATGAAGTCTTCCCGTATTACTTCTCCAAAATTGTTTATATAACGTAATGTAAAGCAAACAGTTATATAGATCTATATTTTACCTTAATCTCACCAAGCATGCCGCCATGACCCTAATCTTGTTCCGCGAGGCTATAAACATAAACCAACCCAGCTAACCATGGCCGTTCGCTTATCGCGCTCTACCTAGTCGTACCTTTTCCTTTTTTCCCTCGCGCTTTCTCTGCCTCCCGCGGCCCACTAACATTCCTTCGTGCCCCCGAGTAATGCCAGGGTCAGCGAAAAACGACGACAGACAAAAGCCACTTGAACGTTAAGTTCTCGAAAAATATCTGCGGGCCACTACACGCTGCTGCAGTGCTCTTGGTGGCATCCGTGGCAACCCGGCACCGTATCGTGGCACCCGGCAAACCAGGGGCAACCAGTTATCCCGGAGGGGCCAACTGTGTATATGGTGCAAATAGTTACAGATAATTGAAGTAATTAGTTATTCTTATCTGCTTTCTCGCTTCTGAGCACCGAACTGCTGGGTAAGAATGTAAAACGATTTCTAAAAGACAAATGTGTGTTTGTTAAGTGTACTTTAACATAGCCAGAAGCCAGTTCTTGTATTTTGTTATGGTTTTTGGCTCATGTTATCATATCGATAGTATTTATGTGGTCTTCAAAATGGAAGAAATCATCAGTTATTTTTTATATATATAAAAATAATTATTTTTTTATAAAAGGATGTATATAAAATCTCAATAATATGAGGTTTACAACAATAACAGAATTTCCGTATTCGATTTCCCAAAAGAATATGTTTTATCGTCACTAATGGTTTAGAATAGTGTAAGGAGAATTCATGTATCTTAATGAATCTTTGAGCTGAATTAATGACTCTAAATATCCATACTGAAGATTCAGAAATCCTCATCGATCCTCAACTCAAAGGAATCGTGAATTTTTACAGCTGCAGATACAGTTTTACAGATTTTGAGATTAGTTTATTTTTTTAAATAGTTTTAATTTTCCTGGTGCTGCTAGAATTCGATTCGGATGACATTTTGTAGCGATAATTTTAGTATGTAAATCTAATTTATTGGTGAACTTCGCTTACTTTGCTTTGCTTACAAAAGTGAGCATATAATATAATTAGTTATCATCAAAACTTATAATAAAGTGTGCTTTGAACAAGTATCAAATCCAATATCTACGAGAAATATTAAACCCATTCAAAGTTCCGAATCGCTTGCTTCCTTGGGGTATGGAAACTATTTTAAAAATTATCATTCCTAAAGCTAAACTATGAATAAATGCTTACATTTCAAGTTATCATCAGAGATCCTTAACGAATGAATAAAAAGATTCATTAATCTCTAAGAATTCTCAATTGTCTGAAAATTCATGATTTTTTCAGAATGCGCGAATCTTGGACAACTCAAAAATCTTTCAAAAATCGACTCATGTGTTGAATGACTCCTTACTGAAGATTCATATGAAACATTCTTCTCGAAGGATTCATAAAGTAAGAAACTAGTATAAATGATTAAACTCCATAGTCGGGAAATATCCTTCTCAAACTTACACTCACTATCCACTCCGATGCGAAAATGCAAATGTTCAATTGGAATAATTTAGCCAGTCCAAGGCGAGGCGACCGTACGATGGCATTTCACCAACCACCACTAGAATCAGTGCAAGTCACGACCAGCGTGCAAAAGTGCATGAACCATGTGCATCCCTTCACACTAGTGCAGCTGTGCAAGAAAGCACCGTCGAAAAGGGGGCCGTGTCAAAAGGAAAATGAAGATACGCAAAACCAGCTTCTAACCTCCGGAGGGAACATAATCCATCCCTCGATTAAAGCGAGCAACGCGTCGCGGATGCCGCACCGGTTCCGCGCCTGGCTGTGTGTGTGTATGCTTTTTCCTTTTTCCCGACATTTTCACCCGTTTTGCGCTGGATATGGTCGCGGCCGCTAAGGATATATACACATGCTCGCAAAAGTGCAATCGGTACGTGTGCCAGCATGCAGCAATGCAACCGGGTGGGGTTTCGTCGCCTGCCAGGTACGCGCTGGCAGGTGGTGGAGTTGTGATGAAACGGCCATCAGTTGGAAAGGCCTGATTTTATGCCACTCTTTCCCAAAATGCGTTCCGTGCAGTCGAGCCTAAGCATCTGTATCCGTGCACAAACACGCGTGTGTGTGTGTGTCCGATCGTTAGGCAGGCTTTTATCTTCACACTGCACCGTCCATCCATTATTCTCTTGCAGGCTTACCGGTTTTTTTTCTTTTCTATCGCTGCAGAATGACGCGAGACGGTGACGTTCGCGTTTTCTAATTTTTTCACGCGAGTCGCGAATGCAAGAATGCACTCAATGGTGGGAAGGGGGCGCCAGAGGACAGATCAGCTTTTTTTTCACCCTAATTTTCATCCTTACCTTTTCTAATGCCTCCCTTTCTATGCAGCTGCATATCGTGCTCGTGGTCCAAGTTTTGTTGAGCCTTCTTTGTTGGAGCAATTTTTTTTTTCTTGACAATGAATGGTCAACGATAGCAAAAAACCGGGAACATTTTCGGCTCCAGTTCTATCCACCTGAGATACTCGTCCATATTTGGTCCAACATTCTCAAAAATCAAATATACTAAAATCATTATGTATGCAGATAAAATTATTGTGATTTACAATAAATTTAATAAATTTATTGTATTATTTACTAAACATGAAAAAAATTGCCAAACAAATACTAAGCCTCACTTCTGAATTAATGTAGCAACAGCGAGGGATTTTAAATTATTTCAAAACAGTAAATTACAAAGCTTTTCCAATAAAACACAAACATAACTGCATCTAGCACTTGCAGCATGCATTCACGTGATGCATTGAAGCCGTACAAAACATTCAACCGGCATGCATGTCTTGTGAATCCTTGCGATAAAAAAACCGGGACGAAACAAGAAAAAAAAAACCTTCCTCAACGACTGTCTGTACACAGCACCGGAATGGTTCAAGAGCATCGCGAATGTGTAGCTGCAGGATTTGCAGCCCAATATCCTTTCCTGCGTGCCGAGGATTCGCGTTCACTTTTAATCGAATTCGCGATGTTTAGATTGTCCACTTCCGCACGTTTCCGCACGATCCACCATTGGGGAAGGTGCCGTGTAACTCACCCCAGCAGTGTGGAAAGAAACCCACCTCACTCGCCGGTTTTGGGACGCATTAATCTAAAGGGGCATATTTTTGTTCATTGCATCTCGCCGCGACGGCAAGAATGAAGCCTGATTGGGTGCATACATTGGCAGGACATTGAAAGGTGGATATTGTTTGTTCGTGATGTTCTTTTGTATCCTTACCATGCCCGGCCAGGTCTCGAGTTGCAGTTGTCGAGATCCCTTTCGCAAACGGGCAGCAAAAAAAAAATGCTTCAAGCAGTATGCAGATGCATCGGTAAGCTTCATACCAAGGTGCACCCACTGCAAGACTATGGGTGGATGCTTTTGGGAGCAGGTGTACTCGAAAAAATGCACTTTATTCGCCAGTTTTTTCCCCTCCTGATAGGTCTTTGCCGGTTTTTGGGCTGATAGGTGAACACGGAAAGAAAACGATAACCTGTCCGCTGAGGACTAAATGGAAGAGTTGCGATATGGCTGCCCGAAGGCTTTTCTCTTTTATTAGCGCAGACGGACCACCGATGTGCGCGAGTGGCGTTCGAACGCAAAGAAAGTATCCATCTGGAAGTGGAGTTGGACCGGCGTGAGGATGCAGGATATCGCGATTTCCGCGATACAGCTCGCGTAACTAATGGCACCGTCTATCATCCAACCATATGGGATTGCATCGCGTTACCGTTCGCTTACGCACGAACCTTCTGGCTATGGGGGAGTAATGCCTTTTTTTTTTTTCAAAGTAGATTTGCTTGTTGGCAATACCGTAGAGGGTTTTTTTCTTTTAGTTGAAGGAAAACAAAATTTTATGACGTCTATTTGAAGTTATGGACAATATGAGGGATTTTAATTCCGGTTAAGGAAGTTTCGCTGGTATTAACATTGGGACCATTCTAGGAACGCTACAAGGTTCAATTAAATGTTTTATTGGCATTGTAAACACTTCGGGAAAATGTGTTTAACTGAGCGTAAACATTTCGCAGTACAAAGAGTGTTATTAATTTAGTTTTATTATTCAATCAACAATTCAAATAAAAAAAGCTTTAATATTGGAGCATTTGGATATAATAGGAATGTTTTAGCAATTTTTTATCCTTGTCGGTAATAAATTTTCATTAAGTTAAAAAATATCGCGATAAACTTGGAGATGTTCGAAACTTAAATTAAATCTTTTGAAAACGATTCTCCGTTTTAGCATGTTTCCTATATCTTGGGCAGTAGCCTTAAATTAGGAAAAAATGATGCATTAAATCAGTTGAAAACGCAAATTCTATTCTCGTGCAGCAATTATCAATCATCATGCTGGCGACTCAACAGTGCAAAACTTTAATTTGCTTATTGGCGGGATGCTTTTGTACCCAAGCGTGCAACATACGCGAGCCGGAATTTGAACGGAAAATTATTATTCAACCGTGCCGCAAATGAGCGAGAAGCCATTAAATAATGACCCCGCCGTCGGAAAACGTCGAACGAGCGTAACATAAATAAAGGACATAAATGAATAAAAAATAAAATAAAACACTATGCAAACAAATGCAGCCGCTGCTCCCACGGCCGTGATGTGTGAGTGTGTGTGTGTGTGTGTGTGGGTAGGTTTTGCGTCCTTCACCTAGAGTGGTTTTGTGATGCTTTTTAATTGAGCGTTTCACTGCCGGTACGGGACGATGCACGAGCTGATGTGCATCCCTCCCACCCCCACATCAGTGTGGCGATGCAGAAGGATCCGACGACGGACACCGATCGTTCGGAAAATAAACACACAAACAAGCGCGAAACTAACGCGAATGGCGGCGGAAGCCTTCCGTAGGAAAATGGATCGAACGAACCAACGGAACCGGCTCCTTTTGATGGAATTTATAGCCTCTTTTGCATTTTATTTCTCGCTGTAGTCTGGCATGTTGCAATTACTGAAAGCTTAACGAGCTTTCCAGGTTCAACAGAGAAACATTTGTAAATGTATTAGAACAATATCCCAATATTATATACTCAAACTGGTTTCGGATCATTCTAAAATTGTTTGTTTGATTTGTTTTTAATTTAATATTTGTTTAAGCAAAGAAATGAAACCATTTTAACAATTTATGACGCATTACAGCTCAAAATGGGTTGAAAAGAAAAAAAAATCTTAAAATCTTCTGTTTGCAATACAGTTCTTTACATAACTTTAACGCCACTTTTTGTTTTTTTAAATTGAAAATAGAACAAAGTAATGTTCTGTAAGCCTAAAATTATATTAAGGCTAATTAAGCCTGGAGTGTTCAATAATTGCTTAAAACTAACTAGCCTTGGCAAAATATTGTTTAAAAAACATATTTACGTTAGTCGAGAGCCATTTAAAGCACTTTTATTTTCATCGAATTTTAAAAGGATTTTTTTAATCAAAACACTGACTTCATAGATATGGCTTAACAGTTCAGGCAACAACATAAAAATAAATGTGGCTAAAAATATGAAAAAAGGAGGTGTTGTACCTTCCCCAATATCTTTTCCAGATATTTGCAAAAAAGCAATGGGCCTTATAGTTATGATACAGACTGTAAGTCATTTTCTATCTACGTTTATGTTGTTTCTACAACATATGCCGTAGGCCCAACTATATTTTGAACTGAATGAAATAATGAATTTCAAAAAAGTGGAAAATGTCACAGTAATTGAAAATCAAGATTAAACGGTTATTAAAAAATATGTTTCAAAACATATTTACGATTTTTGATAGCCTTTGAAGCTTTCTGTCAATTTTATCTAATTTTAAAATTATTGTTTTTTAAAAAATTAAAAAAAAAATATTTTCTTAACTGACTGTATAGTTATGCTACATAAAGCTAGCTTTTGAGATCGCGTAGAAAAATGTGTGCAATACTGTTTATAATTTTGCAAAACATTTTTTATTCAACATCACCAAAACTTATCCTGTTATTAACAAAAAAGTGGCTTTATACAACTCTGTAGCACTGTATGGGAGAAATAATTCAGCTTTAATGATTCTTACATTAAAAAGTGATATTACTCCTGCCAGGAACCAAGCAGGGCAACGTTATTATTTTGCCTTCATCCTCGGAAGCGGATCGGCACCGAAATGATTTGCATAAATTGTCCGCTATCAGCTCCCTCGCGCTGCCATGTTGGCCAACCATTGTTTGGCTTAGAAAATGAGCCAACCACCATCGGCTGCTACGGCAAAAGATGTCGATTGTTGGCATCAGTTGTGTTGGTTGGCTCGCGTTTTCCCCCGTTCCGAGCGTTCATCCGGTCGAAGCTGTGCCAATCTTACTACTCCTCATGATATTAACCCGCTACTCCCAAACACCCAGCTCGGTAATGCGCCGCAAGGGCAGGTTTGTGGCAAAACATACGATTTGAAAACAAAAAATTCCTTACGACCACATTTTGGGTCCAGTTGGTGTGAGTTAGGTGCTTCCAGATCCAGCTCCAGAAGGTTCGCCGCGTTTGACTGGATTCTGTGACCAAGCGTAGGGAAACACTGGATACACACAGTGCCGTGCGGTCCATAAAAATAATACAAAAAGAAGGATCAAAAAAGTTTCTTTTATATCGTTTGGATAATTTGCAGTAACATCGGGGCAGGCATACACACGCGAGCGCCTCATCCACAGTCATCCCGGGGCCTCTTTTGCTTGAGCTGCCAGATAAATGGGGGACTTTCTGTAGGAAAGCAACGCAATACTCGCATTCGTCGCGTGGAAGGATTTGAGAATGAAAAACTAAAAAACACCCCCTTCTGACAAAAAAAAGAAGGTTTCGCAAACAACATAAACACGAGGCAAATGGCCCCAGCAACGGCAGCAGTGACGCTCTGGGCGATATGTTGTGGGGTTTGTAGGCTGGAACGTAGAACGTGCCTCACAAAACTCGACAACATATCGCCTTTTGCTGCGCCCTACTGCTCGAAGGAAACCTCCCTCTGTGAAACAAATCTACCGCCCCCTCCCCAAACTGGTGGGTGGTGGGTGAGTGGGAGGAGACAGCAAAACGTACCAAAAAAAACTCCAAAAGAACTCAAACTACAACTCGCTTTTTCGCAATGACCGCGGCAGTAAAAGTTTTAGGATCCTTATTATGGCCACAGCACATCCCGGTCGTATCGACCCACCCATTCCATCCAAACATACGCCTTCTCCCACTCCCCTTCATGGAGGATTATTTCGCAACCAACCAGGAAACCCGGGGTCGCTGACGGCCCGAGGATGAGTTCTTTTATGCTACAAATTCTGCCGACACATCATCCCCCATTTTTACGCTGCAAGCAGGGGTTTGCGCTGGAAAAGAAAGTCTCTCCGGCGTACGGAAATTGTTGGTACACGTGGGTACAACTCAACGGAGCGGTTGAGAGGAAGGCTGCAGGATACTGGGGTTGAAAGGGACGAAGATGAGCAACGGTATCAGAAACATGTCAGAGAAATTTCCATTTATTTTCCTTAATTATTTGCGTACTTCTTTTTTTCTACCGTTTCTGCGTATCTGTGAGAGCGGGTGTGTGCGAGTTTGTTCATCTCTCTTTCCTTCCACCTTCCTGCCTCCCACCACACCATAAAACCATCATCACGGCCAGTGGAATAAGGTTTTAGGTGGAAAAAGGCGGACATTTACCAAGGAAGCCGCATCGGAGGTTGTTGCGAAACAGCAATTTTTAAATCCACACGATTTAGCGTAATTATGATAAATGATACAGATATTCGCATTGTTTGCGAACTCATGGGGATAATGCGACAGCTAAGCAGGGCCAGTGTGTGTGTTTTTTTTTCGGGCGCTTTGTGCGTTTGTTTAATTTTAATTTTAATTAGAGTTATTACTGTTTCCGCTTTCATTACGAGGTACAATGTGTGCAAAGGAGTCGATTGAGGAGCTCGAGCCGTTTAATTGTTCATGTAAGCAATATTGTTTAAGTTAATACCGTTTTAAGTTATAATATTTTTTAAAGTTAGCGAGCGGACTCACTGAAAATTTTAAACAGAATTTCAACTCTCGCTTTATCTAAAACAAATTTTAATGTTGATATTATTTTCATCGAAACAAAGCTCCAACTAAAATTGGTTTGAATATTTCTCTCTTCTTACAATTCACCTTACAAAGTAAAGCACCTTGTTGTTCTTGAAAATCGATTTTCCATTTCCCTGCATTCGTAGTTGGGATTTTTCTCTTTCCATCGCTGTACAAGAATCGAGGTATTTTGCTAGTTTTTGTCGCTTCCCTGCAAAAGCAAACTAATGCTTTCATCAGTTCAATCGTATCACACCGCTCGCTCCACAAGTGGGCAAGAGAACGGCCACTTTATCTTGGTTTGACCGCACCGATACGTTTCCGGTTGGGTGTAGTCTTTGTCCACCCGGGCCGGGACTTGACTGAGGCAAGATTCATTTCATCTTGAGGGAGTCTGTTTTTCCAGTGAATAAGCTTCGCCCGGGAACCCTTTGCCGAGCTGCCTGGTGTCCAGTAGCCACTGTGTCCTGTTGTGAAGTTCTATCCCTCTCGCTCAACCGAAGCGAATGATCGAACCGACATCGTTGTTCGGGGGAAATTGGAATTGGAGCTCCCGACGCTTGGGGGATTTTATGTCTTCTGTCGGGCTATCCGGTGCCTCACTCTCACTCTCAGACTCCAAACCGGCAAACCCAGGCCGGAGAAAAGTGCTGCTTGACGATCCTTGTCTAGAATGTCTAATGAACGTTCCCGGTGGCTGGATGTTGGAAATAAATTATGTTTAAAATTCTAATGAACAGAATGTGCAACAGAAGCAACCGAAGTAAAAAACGACACTCCGCTCCGGTAAAGTTTCACGTACCATCGGGCTGATGTGGTAGTCTATGGCAATCCTGAAGAAAATGGATGCCAGCGCCAGTATTCCCTACCGGCACTACAGGAAGGAAACGGCACTTTTATAATTTAAACTTTCACAATCGATGGCACTCGGTGCTCCAAGGAAAAAGGTTTTTTTTTCGTTTGTTCTGTGGTTCACAAACACATAGCTGTACGTACATATATTACCAAACCGGGTGTCTGGAGATCGATGTACCCAGCTCTGGAAAAGTTCTCCAGAAAGTGATCGCATCCGGTCGCAGCGACTGTTATCTCGTTCGGTGGTCTCAAGCGGTCGGGAAGAACTGTCGGGAAAATGTACCCAGGAAAATGGAGGGCAAAGAAAAAAAAAACCCGAGAATGAGAAAAACTATCTGACAGAAACGAAACCATTTATCTTAGTCTTTTTCTGTAGCTTCGTGAAAGTGGACGCTGCAATATGCATATTCTCCGAACCGAAGAAGGTAGAACACTCCGGCCAGAAGGAAGAAGCGTGATTTCCCCGGAGTGGTTTCCACCGGCAATGGTGGTACTGCCTTATTTATGGTACTGGAGTAAGCATTTTAATTTTTCATTATATTTTACGTTACCGCCTTCGGGTAACTTTTAAATTAAATAAGTCACCAGAGCGTGAGGAGTGGCTTCGTTTGCTTGGAATGTAGAAAAACAGAGCTGCAGTTGAATGCTGCGGCTTATGTAAACTCCTTAATTATATTAAAACATTATTAATCATTTTATGTTTAAAAGTCACAAATTGTCAGTTTTATACTTTGGCTGTTCTTTAATGTTAAACTACTCTTTTCACTCACAATCGGCCCCTTTTTTCAAAACGCGCTCAGCACAAACAGAAGGGTTTCGGTTGTGGTAAAAGAATCAGTTCACTCCTTGCTCGGGTCAGGTGACCAGAAGTCCATCTCATTTGCCGCTGTTGTGCAAATATATACGCCCAACTTATTTGCTTTCCAAACCTCCCCCAACGCCACCAGGTTTGGCGTCAAGGTACGTACCCTAACGGCTGTCGAATCCAGCGCTGGCGAAAGGATGAATATTTAAATATTATTTCGCTCACACAATGCATGCGTCTTGCCGGCAGACGTGGCATGGCAATGCGCAAGATGGCGGGTACGTCTACTTTGGCCTGTTTTTGAAAACTCATTTTCCCAAGCAACGGGCAAATGTTCCCAATACTACCGCCACCGATCCTTTCCCCTTTGGTATCTCGCTTCTGGGCTGCTCATGCATCATCCGGTTCAGCCCACTCGATGTTCCCGTGGGGTGGACGGGTGATATTTGAGCGTGCGGAAAGAAGCGTGCTTAATACACTTCAAACGAGTAGTACCCTTTCTAATTTGAATGAAAGAATTTCGGCTGGCGATGGATGATGAAAAGCGATGTTGCCCTGACATCACAGGCCCCCGCACGACCAGGCGGCCATTGACCACCCGACCGGTCCGATTTTATATTTATAGAAGGGTAATTATGCTCATATCTAATGCATTGTAGATGCTTTCCATGACCGGATTTGGATGTATGTGCGATGTGAAGATATCGTACTGACACGGATGATGGATGGGCTCAGGGATACTGAAACGCCGCCATGTTTGGAGGAATCAATGTGTGTGTACGTGTGCGGCTTTTGTTTTTTAACGAAACAGTGTGCAAGCGTCTACGGCGTTGTGTCCATCACATCAAATGCCTTCGGTGAGAATCCTTGAATTGAGCACTAATGAGCTTCAAAATACATCATGTCATGTGCAAGATACTAGACAGAAAAAGCGAAAGATTTTCTAAAGCATTCCACAAACATTGGTAGATTTCGGACCAAAAAAAAAAAACAAGTGACTCTTTTTGTTTTAGCTTTAATTACTTCCCATATTACATTTCCACCTAAAACCGGACACTTCACATTTTCCATTTCTTGCTTGCGGTGCTTGAGAAAATCGACAGACACTCTAGGTTGTTTTTCTCGGCAAATTCTATATCATTTCAAATGGAATTACATTTTTGCTGCGCATGCAAAAGAAAAGCGTATCCACCCGTACCCCATCCAGGGCCAGAGATGACAGGTGCCGTAACGGACAAGCGTACTTCGCCTTAATCCCCTTTAACTATACTGCAAAGCTTGGAGAATTCTTTCCTTTTCATTTCCTGACCCCGCTTGCATGCGCTGGCTGACGCTTCCCCCAGAAAAGGATGCTCTCGCTTGAGTGCACAGTCCTGAACCGTCCTGTTTGCTGTTTGTTGGGGTGGGAAATGGGAAAACAGCGGTGGGGAGATCACAGAGACGTGCAATGACAACACAACGAAGGCAACCAGAATGAAGCATTTTGTCCAATGGAGACGGGAGCCTGGATCGGGTTTTGCCTCGGTACCATCGGATGGAAGATATATCCCTTTACTTTTATCCATCTCCGCCATTTTCTCCATCTCCCAACCCCAACCAACAATCCCCCCTGTTAGGGTTTGTGCAAACCGGATAAGGGTTTCTCTGTGACCGGTACGCTTATCTGCTTCTAAAATATGCAGCGCCTGCTAAAAAGATAGGAAAAATAAAACCAACCCTTATACCCTATAACCCACCACCCTCTCCAAAAACCCATCTTCATAGCTCCACAAAAATAAGGGGATAAAATCTGAGCTAGAACCGGCCATCTAGCTTTCCAATCCCCGCACATCCTGTTCCCCGGGGGAAAGGGGAAAGGGGGAGAAGAAAAAGGAATAAAAACATTTCTAGAATATAAATTTTCGGCTTTCCGTTTTTCCTAACCCATGCTCATTGGTTGGAGTGTGCTGGAAATGTTCCGTACTTGCTCCGTAGATGCCCGGGCGTGGAATGGATGGAATGGAACGAGGTGAGGGTGTAAAGAGGGAGCTCAGGCGTGTATGGCTTAGCCTCAAGCATTTCGCATACTACTGCTCCTGCTATGTTTTCTTTTCTTTTTCCCCCTCTCCGTCCCCCCTCTTTTCCCTAACCCCACCAGGAACTTCACCCTACCACCCAAGCAAGGGGCGGATGTTCCAAAGCTCATTCCATTTAATTGCAGCACATTATTTCGGACGAAGATCCCTTATCTGGCATCTATCTCGTGTGCGCTCGGGCAGTACACGTTTGCTTGGAGGTTGTTTCCCTTTAGGTCGGTCACTGGGAACGGGAGGGAGTAAATGGAAATACGTTCCTTTCTCGCATGTGGGTGTGTGTGTGTGTGTTTGCGGGCATGTTAATTCCAACATGGCTGCTACACAGTACTAGCACAAAGGGGTGATATAAAGATGGTGCATGATTTCGAGCAATGTCCACCACGACCGAGTGATGGTGACGGCGACGACGACGCAGTTTACTGCGACAGTGTGACTTAATACGTTTTTCTCCCACCCGGTATGGTGCCGGGCACGGAAAGATTTGATTCTAGACTAATATATGTGCTAGTGTGCGTAAGATGCGTCGCCTGTCTAGGCGTTGAGGTTGCCCGTTGCCAGAGATTTCATAGCCTAGAATGAGTATGAAGGCTTGGGATGTTTTCCCTACGATTTGAATGAACCGGAACTCGGCCGTACTGTGTTGCGTCTGTATGCGCTTGTAACGAGAAGGACCTCAATATAATAGAACTCTTTAGTGATAACAAAAAAAAAAAAACCGTTCTTGATTATGAATTCAGAATGCAAGAATTGTGGAAACAGGCCTAGAACAGGCAGAGTTGCGTCCGGATCCGTCCTGCACTACTTCAAATTTTTAATACGTGCGGAAAGACCAGCTTGGTTTGTAAAACTATTCTTTTAAATTTACATTCTTTTTGCTACATTGCCTAACGCTTTAGAACACTTTTACATGACAGAATTCGTTTCATGCATATACCCTTTCTTGATATCCTTGGGTGTGAGACCAAACATTGGACTCTGCGCAGAGCGACACGATAGAAAGGATACAGGAAAACTTCGGAGAAAAGTGTCGGGGATTATATCTAGCATGTTTAATGCATGAGCTCGACTGCTTGCCACCCTACGGGGACGAGCCCTATGGTGGTGCAAGGAAAGATAGGCCAACTACAGCTAGTTAGCGTGTCTGGTCAAGACTCTCCGGTGGTCGCTTGTGCGAAGTTGAGCAAAACGTTCCGAAGTGGAAGCGACGCCATATTTAATTATTTCTTCCATCTTACGCTTCAGTTAGTTTTCCATTTCCTAGGCTCAGGATGTTTCCAAGTGAAGGAGAAACGTAATATGCCAGCGAGATTTACATTTGAAACTGATTTAATATTAAATTAAATTGCTTAACATTTAATATTATTGCCTTAAGCATTATTATATTAATGTAGAAAATCATTTTAATGCTAAAATAATCATAGGCATTTTATTTCTTACTGTCCTTAACATCAAGTACATTTTTTTCAATATAATGTTGCTTCTAATGTAAAAATTTTAAGCTTGGTTTGTTACAATTCTAAAATCGCTCTGTTATGCAACATTTTCCATGTTGAGATTACATACATTTTATTTACATCCACCCTCAGTTCGCTATTACCTTTGCCCCGTTTGTATTTCATCCCAGATTGTGTAACCTCGGGCAGCAATCTTTTCCTTTGATATAGCATTATATTCTGAAATAAATTACGAGTCGCCTCGTGCTGTGCCCGAAGATAAGAGAAGCGGTAGAATACCTTTTGCACTTATTTATCACACGGCAACACAACAAAAAAATTAAAAAATAAAATCTACCGTGCCTTAGGCCATTTCGATATAAAATCACGTCGTATTTTCTCTCTTTCTCTCTCTTTTCCAGATTGTCTTTTACATAGCTCCTGCTTGCAAATGGACGTCGCGGTAAAAAGGGTCAAGCAGAAGCAGCAAGGTATGCAAAACTCCTCCGTGTTTTTCCTTTGGTTGCGCATAGCATGGGACTCGAAGTCAACGGAATGCACAAGTGGAAACCCCGACAAGGGGGGAAGTCGAACGCCCGGACGAACCGAAAAGAAAAGGGACCAAAAAGTCTTCCCCCTTTTTTAAAAACTTTCACCCACGTTTCCACCCACGCGTAAGGGATGATTATCCTTCCGTCTATCTCTCGCACCCTGTTCGCTATCTGTTTTAATCGCCGTGCCTGTGTCGCCCCCAACCTCACGAATGTGAAGAGGGGTAGGATGAGGGTGGCCGCTTTCATTTCCCTCCATTTTCTGCTTCAGACGTACCTCACAAGCCACACACCATTTCCGTTAGCCATTGGCGCTTAGAACGGCCATCTTTCAACCCTCGGTGTAATTTCTCAACTTCACATCCTTTGCATGCTGATTTTCCCTCCCGAACGACCTCGTGTGCTCACCTCACCCTCTGCAACACCCGCTAACCCGGTATGGGCGGGTAAAGGCGCGTACGGAAGGCACGGTACGGTTGCCGTTCGTCTACGCAACGGTTAGGGTGCCGTGTGCATGTCTCAAATCCCTTTTGGGTAATCGTTTGCTAGATGCTTTTGCTTACCGTTTTCCAACAATGGAAGGATTCTGTCCTGTGGACAAGGGTTTTTACTGACCGCTGTAATCGTGCAACGAGTTTTGCAATAGAAGTTTATATTTTATTAAATTTGTTCCTCCTTGCAGGCCACTGGTCACCGTGAACGTGGAGCAATTTGATGCGTGCTAAAGACAGTATGGAAGAATGGATTATACTATCGTTTATTCATTTCTAACCTCTTGGTTGTTCTGGACAAAACATTGCTCCTCAATGGTTCCAGCCAATCATCAGAAACAGTCGGAGAAGTTGATGTTCTAATGTAACATTTCATCAAAATCATCGGGGGACACCAAGATCAAGGATTTAAAGTTAAGAATATAATAGTTTTAAGAAAAACTTCTCTTTAAGGCTAATTTGTAGTTTTCGATATTCTCTCTTATTCTAATTATGTGTTTTAATCATTGATTTGATTTTATTACAAATTTCTTTATGTTTTATATCATTTTGGTTTTTTCCTATGTTTGTTTTCCTTTCATATACATTTGAATTTCATTTTTAAGCATATTTTAATAATATTTTGTTCAGTTTCAAATTTAAAATAACATTAAAATTTTACCTTTTGCTTCTTTAAGTTTGAATTTATCACTCTATTGTTTGTTTTGTATTTCAAATCATAGTTTTCTTGTCGATTTTCGATCAGGTTAAAATTTCAAATAGCATTAATTTTTTTGTTTGCTTCTGTATGTTTGAATTTGTCACTCTATTATTTGTTCGGAATTTTTAATCATAATTTTTATTGACAATTTCATTGCTTATTATTTTTACACATTAATCGATTTAAAATACACTTTTATTCATTATTTTATCCTGAAAATTTTCTTTCACTTATTTTATTCTACATTTTATTTTCGTTGTTTTTTCTCAATTACAAAAACTGTTGGTTTATAGTTTAATTTCATACTCTGCTATAATTATTTCATTACTCGATTGAAGTTATATTTAAACACATTTCACACACAGTTTTAAAGTATCAAGACTATATATTTCATCAATCATAAGTTTCGATCAAGAGAGAAAAAAGCACTAAAATGATTTAGTTCTATTTATTGAAAATCCCTCTTGCACTTATTTTAATAGCTGCTGCTTTTAGTTGTTAAGCATGTAAATATGTACAGAAAATTTTTAATTTATTTTCTTCTTTAAATTTTTAAGCCTAAAATAAACAAATGTTCTTAATTTTGCTGACAAAATATGTAATAACAGGAATCTACCTCACATAATTTCTTCTTAACGCTATGTTCAATTAATTTTCATTTTAAATTAATCTCTTATGATGTAACCAAGTACAACTGAAATAAATATGTAGTTTTAAGTTTATCTTTAACTTAAATTACTTTTTTTGTTATACGTTTTTAAAATATTTCAATGATCCGAAATATCGCATAAAAAGTAACTAACAAGTAAAAGCTTTCAAGTAATGCGTGAAAATCGTGAAAATCTCCAGTATCATCAAACAGTGGCGCACACTTGAAGCACTACAGTTTTACTGCTGCAACATTTTCCCGCATCGGGCATGTTAGGCGCGAATATTTAAACGAGAAATAGCGTTAAAAAAGCTACAAAACTCCATGTCGAGTGTTTTGCGCTAGATGCAATAGGCGAAACGGTCTTTTTTACACGCCGAAGCTTCACAGTAGCACCTATTATCCGCGTACAATGGCCTCCCTCCCGTTGGGTGGGCTTTTTGTCGTTTTTTTTTTGTTCAACTTTTTGTCAACTATCCATCAATTTACCCTTGCCCACACAATGCGACGGTGCATTTATTCGCACATTGATGCACCACACGCGTCCGCAGCGCAGTACGGTGCACTATCGCTGTGTTCATCATCAAAAACATATTAAAGCCCTTGGGATAATGGGCGCGATCGGGTTCTTTTTTATCAATCTAGAAATAGATTTTTCGGCGAAAGCGTGCAATTTCCAATCGGAACCTCGGCAATGTGTGCAATACATTGCACCGGGCTCTTGAGCGAACCGGGTGGTCGAATGGAAATGGAACGTCCCCGCTTTCACCCGCCTTTCTCCCCATACGCTTGATGCAACATCCAGCAAAAGGCTTACGAAATAACTAAATAAAGTAAAACCAGGCTTTGAAAAACGGGGGGGAATAAAAAAAACACATTTCCAATTTTCAAGCGATATAAACTAGACTTGGTAACAATAACAGTGCAGTGGGGCTAGCCCCAAAAAAACACCAAAACGAGGAAAATAAAACCTTTTACCAGAAAAAAACTCCCGCACACACACGGTGATGTGCACCGCGAACAACGGTCGCGCTTGTGTCAAGCAAAGATTCGATGATCAATTCGTCACCCATTCCCAGTGGGCCATTGTTCAAATGGTGGAGGAGAATGCAACCAATGTGCAGAATAGCGAGCTGGAATGCACACGGATGCACCAGGCGACTCCGTTTGCGGCAGACCCCAAGCAATCTGAATGTTCGGTCTGCCACAAGGCAAATACAAGAGTCGAAGCAAACACACTGCTCTCGTACCAATCGCACTCCGGGACCTAGACAGAGTTTGTCAAGTGGTCGTTCCGCACTACGATGCTGTGCACTTTGTGCATCTCTCCCAACCCCACCCGAGTCCCTACTCGGTGAACTGCATCGGACCAGCCCTGGTAAGGAATGCAACCGCCGAAATCATTCGCACGTTCTTGGAACGTACGGCCTCCGGACAAACGCAATCGAAGGGTGGAAAATGTCTACGGTCGCGGTACAGCACCAAACGCTATCGAAACAGACCGAAACGCAAGTTCATTTTGATGTACACTTCGGGGGTACTTGAATTGGATACAATCGAGCATTCTTACCATCGGTCCTTCGCCATCGTACCGGTGGAAAGCCTTGGGGCGAACGGTTCCAACACATCGTGGAACCCGGTCGACAGCCATTGGCGCTTCTCAGTATCGGCTAGGAATTAAGCGTAAATGTAATAAAAGAACGTTCGATGCACCATTGTGCTTGCGTATGCAACTGCAACTGCGTTAGGTTCTCATTGACGGGACTTATTGGGGATTGGATATGCCATCCACCATGAGCAAACCTCCTATCGTTTTGTAGATTGCCAATTCTTTTCATTTTTTACTCCGGATAACTGAAGTTTTAGAGCTAAGGATTATTGGAATGTTTGGACTGAAAGAGATTTAAGAGATATTTGAGGATTACTGAAGATTAGTTCAAGTGTTATAAGTTCACAAGCATTTATGTTTAATAACAAAATAAGACTCCACATCATCATATTTTCTTTAGTTTACATCAGGAAACTCAGAACTTTCCCAGAAGCAAGATAAATGTCCATGTCCTCCATTTGCGTGTCCTCATTCGTTCCTGTTACGAGTTCGTCAGTTCGCTCCAATAAAAATTGTGAAAAATGAGCCCCATACACCCGAAACACAGAACAGGACAGTCAATGCATTCATCTGACGACGCCGTAATTCGTCACCAAACTTTGTGCCTGTGCCATTCACGCTTCTGTCGATGCACCGCCCGGAGGAACCGTAACAGTGCGCAGTGCGGAAACCGGAACTCCGGTCCGTCCACCATTAAAGTGAAACAAAAGGCGGAGAGGAAAAGCCACCGTCAAAACCAACAAAAAAAAAATCCCACCAGTGACGGTTTCGTTTGACGAGAGGGGACGCACGCGGTAACGAGGCATCGCATCATTCGAAGCGTGACAGGAAAGAGTTTTTGACTATTTGCTGAATGGACAGTTTAGCGATATGATCGTTGCTGCTTCACTTGGTTGAGTTTTGGAGGCCGGAGCTAACCGTCGACCATGGGCACTTTGCCGGAACGGTGAGATGTACCAATCCGTGCCGAAGCGTTCCTGAGCCGAGAGCTGACGTATGATGTCTTCGTCTTTTTGTGGCCATATTTGGACGGATGCATTCGGTTCGGTACTGCCTGCCTGACGGATGCCATACCATTGGATGCAGTTAATTTCCATTTGTAATCCGACGTGTACGCCTAAATTGCATTATCTTTTATGCTGCAATTGCATTGCAGCTGACAAGGATGACGACAACGAGACGATTCTCGCCTCCCCCCATGTCACCAGGGCTCACTTAGGATTCACGGAATCCCGGAACATGGTGACACATTAGCTGGAGGCGGCAATGTACTGAACTGCACAACATTGATTCACATCCATAAGAGCTGGATGATGGTGATGATGATGATGATGAGAAAATTACAAAACATTGCTCTGGAGGAAGATGTAAAAAATGCATCTCTCGATGTACACCATGCAATCACTCATACACAAGCGCGCGCGCGGTTCCACCATGCATTATACACGTGCACGTGTGTTCGCCGGGGGAATTGAAAAATCTCGAAGCATCCAAACTAAGGGACGTGAAGAAGAAATATCTCTCCATGGTGGAGATGCGCTGCACAAGATGTGCGCGGTGGTAAGTGCAATTAAGTTGATCCAATCTCCACCGGTTAACTCAATAACGATGTACACCCGAGAGCCTGGGATATTGATGTTCTCGATACTTTGTAGAGAGTAGTCAAGTATCAACTTCAAGACCGAGTCCGGGTATCCAATCAAAGCGAACCAGCGTGTTGTAGTTGGTTCGTTAGGATTCGCTAAAATGAGCTGCTTCCATATTGTCAGCTCACTACTAAAGATTATACTGATTTAATGGATTAATAAGATTATTGTGTTCCAGAAAAAACCACTAAAGTTTAAAACATGGTCAGTTTTTGCATAGTAACTGCTTAGAACAATGGGAACATAATATCCAGAGTTTCTTGATCGAAGGACTGTCTTACTGGAATTAGAAACTTATACTTCTGAGCAAAGTTGAATTGCCTCAAGATTCTTAGCGCAAAATATTTACATCTTTTTGACAAGAATTTTACTTTGAACTACTTTGCTAGTTTAGAACGATATCACCAAACTTCAGAAGTAAAACTTCAAAAACACATCTTCCAAATCCTCCTTAATGTGTTAGCTGGATTTCCTCTAACTTCATCTACAGTCGTCCTCAGAAAAATTCTGACAAGTCTGCCTCCCGTTTTCGCGGTTCGATATCTTTTGATTACTCCTTAAATATGTTGGTGTATATTCCGTGGGACTAATATAGAAATTAACCATTCGTTTAATTCTCGTATTCACGAGAAATGCAAGAAAGCAACGAAAACTTTGGGTCTCATTGGCAAGATTACTTACACAACTTAGTATTGTTCTCGTGTTCGTTCTATAATGGAATTATCTTGACCTCCTTGATGTTCAATCTACTCAATTTTGAGTGTTCGCATCCAGAGAGTTCTTAGGGTTGACACTTCAGACGTTTCCGGTGTCGATTAAATGCTCATTCTGTCTCATATTTATCCAGATGTCAATTGCTGGCTAGGGAACTCTGAAATGTAAACATATAAAACCCCAGCCTCCCATTGTTGCTGATCTTCTCTTATATAAGAGTGACGTCCATTCAACTATATGTTAGATTTTTTTGTATTCGGTAGACTCTAACTTCATGTAGTTAATTTTAATCTATTTAATTTAATTTAAGGCATGTTAGGTAACGAACAAAAAACAACACATCACATAATGGATGTTTTTTTCCCTACTGTGAACATTATCTAAAAAAGTTTCTACTAAGCACCAGGCGTCTCCATTGTACAGTATGATTTCTTTTTAGCGGCTCTTTTGCTACGAAATTCAAGTTTACTGCTCTACTACCACTCAACTGAATTAATTCATTTAAAAATAATAATGTCCACCAAATGGAACTAACCAATAAATTGTCTTCCAACCAACGAACCCTTCCTAGTGATTTCATTGTCCTGCCTACAACAAGGCGATATTTCACAAACTTTAGTAGAGCAAACTGAGTTACGACCGGGCTAATATTATTTAAGACATAATATTCTATTTTCCATACGATGATTGCATCTTTTACTTATCGTCCTTTTATTTTGAAGCCCACAGAACTAGGGATGGCCGAGATCCTACAAAAAAATGGAGGCAAAAACAACACTTTCCGGTCCACCGAGCAGTGATAAAGTATAACTTTTAATTTTTGTTATCTTACCTAATCGTTTCTCATGTCTGACTTTTCAACATCTCTAGCATCATTCCATCCGTGGTTTCTTTTCGTTCCTCCCAAGCAAACACTCCGACATGGAATCATTTTTTTTTGTTTTCGGTAGAGTCTTTGCATTTGGCATTAAAATGATAGTTGCTGCCGTACAAAAAAAACAACACAGTTTCAACTCGATGCTGGTACTGAAACCCTGTTCCCGCTTGAGGAGATGCCAAAAATAAACTAACTTTTTAAAATGTGGTAATTCCTTTGCTTCGTGCAAAGTGCTTTCGCTCCGAAATGCTGGTTATCCCATTTTAAAAACTTTATATCTGATTCATTTTCCACCACCGAAAACAAGGCAATGTGAAAAAAAAACAGCATGGCGTTTTTTTCTCATTTTTATTTTGAAATTTACTTTTTGTTCAAGGGATTTCAATATTTTTTAAGGCAAATGAATAACTTTTGCCTTCGCAATGTTTGCTGGCATTTATTCCCTTCGGATGATACTGCTGACTAAGTTGTATAATTCGATGAAATAATTTAAAATGTATAAGAATACGAGATAGTTTCACAAAACAAACTCAGCTCAGTACTATCTTTACACTTTCTGGCTCAGCTCACAAATATAATGCGGCCCAAATTCGACTGACGTGTGCTTTTGCATTTAGTCTGCACTCATTTCCATATTAGGCTGCTATTACAACAGGCCACACTACTATGAAGTCACTTTCTTTTGCCGCTTTCCTTCACATTTAATTTTAACTCAATTATAATACGTTCGTGCATTACACGGTCTGCTATCTGGCACGTTTCGAATTTGTGCAACCCCGCAGCTAAATGGACCCATTTCCGCTACTTCCAAGGTGGACGATGCGCGAAAGCAAGTCGTTGCAGCGCATCGCCACTAACTGGGAAGTAAATTTGCAATTGAATAGAAAACTCCGCTCAGCTACAGTGTTTTATTTTGTTGTTCCGCCGATGCAAACGGCATGACCGCGGACGGTGGAAAATTCAGTTTTCGGTTATTATTTTAATTCAACTTTTGCGCCAGTACATTTAATGTCCATTTGCCTTCGTCGTCTGGCCGCACCTCCAATGCTATGTTTTCCTTCCTCTGTTCCCGCTGTTCGCTGCTGTTTGAGTTTAAGACAAAAAAGCTTTCCATTGGTATTTTAATTTTATTTTCATCCCAACGCATTTGCTTGCAAAATGTTCCGTTCCGCCACCGTTGCTGCGCTATGATACGGTGCCTGTGTGCTAATGGTGAACTTTTCAGGAGAACCACAAACACACGGACCCCAAACCCCGAATGCACGATGGTATCCTTTTATATGGCTGGTTGCATGCGGCAAAAGTTTAAACTTTTTAATTCCCAACAAGCAGTGAGTTTTGAGCTGATGTTGTATACAGAGATATCCCCGGATACGGATGATGCGGCGCATTGCCGCTATCCGCCATCTGAGTTTTAGGTAGCACCGTAATAGTGTACCACCCCTATCGCACCGGGACATCGCTAGCGCACAAAGGGAAAATTGGGACCGGGGCGGTGGAATAATGCTTTCACCGGAAGCCGCATTCAAACCCATTTGGATGGCTAAATATTAAAATATTTTAATTAAAACAAGTTTTAGCTTTAGCCATAACCACTGGCTAGGTTTGATACAATCGTTGGGGAGGTGCTTTATACATTGCAGCACACCCCAGCACACGGTGCTAGCTTCAAATTTGATCACGTTTCGGATAACAATTATTATTGCATACTGTTTATGACATGAGGTCAATTCGGGAGTGGTTTTCTTTAGAAT